>OY986966.1:7654008-7996096 GCA_963920575.1 Narthecium ossifragum
TCTGGGAGTACTAAACACAGCTGATCACTTGATCTAATACTTGTGTATTAGAACATGATATGCGAGTTTAACTTTATATTAGTTGTGGTGAGTACTATTTCAATATGGATGACTTTTATGAATAGAGCTATGTGAGTATTCGCTGCCATTAATCTATAGAATACAAGTTAACATATCCAGCATGAAATTTTGATACTTTGAGTGGTCTCCTGTGAAAAGCTTAAGAATTTGCAGCAAATATTAGCATGAGGTACTTGCATATAAGATAGATGATCAGAAGAGAGATACTAAATTGTATGTGCTGCAAGAAGATTGAAGTTTAAGGCTCCTGTAAGAACTATAATTTAGTCCACATTCAAGAGGGAATGTTATGACAAAGTTTCTTGTAGATACTTTAACCACGCCACTGGGAAAGGATTTGCAAATGATAAAGCATGTATCGTGCACATATTTTTCACACTAGTATTGTAGCATCTGCAAATTAACTGGGAAACAATGCTGTGATGTTGTTTGTTCTTGAGATCTTTCTTCTGATTCTTACTAAGGAAGGTTCTGAACAAGGCATCAACCTACGTATATTTTGGTTGGTAAAATGTTGATGCAGGCGGCAGATAAAGAAGAGGCGACGTCTGGTTGGATAAGATCAGAAGGGGACTTATTCCTCAATGGTGCCCAGCCTAATTTACTAGAGGGTGCAAATGTGGAGAGCGTGTTCAAGCCTCATGAACATTATCCAGCATGGACGATGGAACCAGCATCACTGGCTCTCAAGGAGGTTCTTCAGGTGTGCACCGGATGGCAGCCTGTTCCCACTCCACTGGACAAGGACACGAGTTCAATATAGCTCTTAGGAAGGTACTACTGTATCTTAAGCATATGTTTCATTTCTTATCGTATGTAAGTTATCCATGTTCATCGAACATACACACCTGTGCTTTGATGAACCTTGCTCTTTTTCATAATAATTGTGAGTTATCATTCCCGTTTGCACGTTTGTGGCCTATGACATGGGTATGTCGATGCTTAAAGCTTCACCTTCTCACAGGTTGATGCCTTGGTTCACCTTCTATTTCTTGTTTTAGAGGTTGATTTGTGTACATGAACAGGTGATATGCGTAATGCATATACCATTTATCGGTAGCCAACTACCGATGGATTAGATCAATCAATCGGTCGCCCATTGATTGACAGTAGTCTACCGATTGATTGATCTAATCCATCGGTAGTGTGATATGTGCATTACGCATGCCACCAAGACTCTAACTCGGATTAATAAGCTATTGCACTACACAATCCACCAACAAATACCAAGTTCATAAATGAAATTCAAGGATCACTTAGTTTTGAAAGAATCACCAAAAATCACCCATAAATGAAATCCATGGATCTCTTAGTTTGGAAACAATCAACAAATTATCAGGTTCATGTACGAATATCCTGTAAAAGATACCTAACGTATTCTTCTTAGCAAGCAATAATGAAAGACGCGATCCTATGGATTAAATGACAAGATATGGCACGTAGTAGCAGGGTTTCTATTCTGAGCTCTAGAGTTTGATCCTATTTATGTTCTTCCTTTCTTCTTCGCACTAAAAAATTGGACCACAATGATTGCATGTGCGTGAAGAGAAGAGTTATGGGAAACGGGACGGCGAGACACGGAGAGACTGAAGGTAGATCAAAGATACTCGGCTCCCAGTGAATTCTCACCAGAAGAAAGATCCACACTCATCGTTGTAGTTCTTAATTAGAGTATATGTTTGATTTGTACATGTTCTAAAATGTAATGAGAACTTCCGAAGATCTCCAACTTGGCAACAATATTGTATGTTTTTGTCTGTATAATGATATGGATCTGGTATATTCGTTTCAGTTTTTGTTTCTAAATGGAATGTTTTACCAAGTTGTCGACTCGCCAATCTGAGTAAATTGCACGGTTAATGTACCAAATAATCTCACACATTTAGCCAAACCATATACCATATATTTCAACAATTATCTTATTTTAATTTCTTCCAATTTTGGGATTGAGAATTTCGAAATGATGGTGTTAATTACAATTCTGTTGGCCTTTACAAAATACAAGTTCTAAAAATTATATAAAGCTATGGAGTATTCGTTTTTAGTTTTTGTTTCTAAATAGAATGTTGTGCCACACGCGAATTGCATGGTTTTATTACACAAATCTTCTCAAGCAATTTAGCCAAACCATATGCCATAGATTTCAACAATTGTCTTATCTTAATTTCTGCCAATTTTGGATTAAAAATTTGGAAATGATGGTGTTAATTGCAGTTCTCTTGGCCTTCTCAAATAGTTTCTAAGATGAAATCTGCTTTTGCATATAGCTATAAAATAGGGGGTTATTTGCATACACCTTTTTCGTAGCACGCATTAAAAAATAGCCAAGTTCATGCATGGATATTTTGCCCATGATACGTGACAATTTTTTTTAGCAATTATTAATTAAGGATAGGATACTACAAATCAAATGCAACATCATGGTCCAAACCCATATTTGGTTAACCAGATACATCAACTGATATTGCATCAACTGATGTTGCATCAACTAATGTTGTGCAAAAAAATGGCTTCATGCAACATCAGGTGATGCAACAAAATTGGCTGCATCAAATGCTGCAGCATTGATTGATGCGTCACGTGATGCATCCTCTGATCCCTCCTTTCCCCTCTCCTCCCCCATCCCTTCTTTCCCCTCTCCTCCCCGATCCCTCTCAGCTGACCCTCTCCATCACCGACCCTCTCCTTCCCGAGGAATCTGAGCCCAGCCAAGCCCTCCCAACGCTGGATCGTCGTCGATCCCCTCATCTGCCTTCAACCTCATCTTCTTCGGCGCCGACAACCTCCACTTCCATCAACGACCACCGCCCCCGCTGCTTTCCCCGAGGCCCCTCCGCCGCCACCGCCCTCCTCATCATCCTCCTCTCCATCTCCGCTTGACTCTCCCTCGTCCCTACCCCTACTACTGCCCCGGCACAACCAACACCATCTTCTTCGGCGCCCCCTGTTTGTAGATCCTCTCCCTCCCCTGTTCGCGAAGCTCCTCCCATGTTCGTAGATCCTCTCTAGCCTCACGTGTGCTAAAGTGGGGAGATCGCTAGAGTTGGTCGCCGGAGTTGAAATCCAAAGCTCCGACGAGTTCGAAAACGTCGGCCGGTGTCATGGAGGAGCAGGACATTATTGTCTTTTGTATCACCTGATGCAATACATATCAACCAAACAGAAAATCAACTAATATTGTGAGGTCCCGTGTCAGGGGTTGGAGCCCATAACACGATTATGACACGATGGATCTTAAAGATGGCGCAGTGAAAGTTGAAAATGGCACGACGGTCCGAGCCAAAGCAGAGCTTGGCTAGCCATGAAGGGATCCTATCGAGCGGGACGCGCGGCGAGACAACCAGGGAGGCCCAAAAGCAATATGCACGCGCCAAAGGAGTTTGGCGCGTGGCATGGCAAGACACTGTGGATTTTGAAAATGACACGACGGCCCGAGCCAAGACGAAGTACGACGAGCCATATGACGAGGCAAGTGAGTTTGACGCGCGCCAAGGCAAACCAGGAAGGCGCACAGGGCTTGTGTGCGCGCGGCACCCGTGATGGCACACAGACCGCGCGCGCGACGCAGCCAAGCGGCCAAGTCCGAGTCAGAGTATGACTCGGAATGCCCTAGCGCGACGTGGTTGGCCAGCTGGAGAAAACCAGCTATGCAAAAGTCCTAATTCCAGTTAGATTGGGATCTTGGAAGGACTTGACGCGGCAAAGGAAGGTTTTGGCACGGAGAAAGTCCTAGTTGTGTGGGAGTTCCAGTTGGACTAGGACTCGACTCGCCCGGCGGAAGGCAGTTAGGTCATGGAGGGCAAATTGAGCGTGCAAGTATCCTAATTCCACTTGGCTTAGGTCTTCAACATGGGATGACATGACAAATATGGAATATGGTACGGGGAAAGTTGGACTTGGCTCATGGATATAGGAAGGTGTCATATTTCGAGCCAAAGTGCAACGAAGTTAGGCAGGAAGTCATCATTGGCAAGTCTTAACTCATGTAAGAGTCCAAGTATGCTAGGAAGCTTTGTAAATGGTTGATTGCATGTTTGGATAAGCATGAAGGCTAGGACTTGGGGTTGGACTAGGGAACTTGACTTGTTGGAGCAAGTCATGGACTCTCCTCTATATGAAGAGGAGGCCGAATAGATGTGGGGGCATTTGGGTTATGGGCAAACTCATGGATTGAAGATCTAGGATGGATTGAGAGATTGTGAGGTAGAAGAATTGGGTGATTCTTCTAGGGTTTTGGGTTGAGAGATTATTGTATCGAGGGTGATTGTACTCCAAAGGGTTGGGTGTGAGAGAATAGTGTTCTTCTAATCACTAGTCAATAAAGGAGTTGGGATCTCATCCATTATCCAAATTCGTGTGACTCTTGTGTGTGTGTAAGGCAAAAAGGAGGGCTGGTCAAGAGGCAGTCGGGCTGCCGTGCGGAGTGCACAAACGGTGCAGATGACGTGCGTGCAGACGACGCACGAGCGGGGCACAAGAGGGCGTGTGGGCGCTCGGCAACGGTGTGCGGGCAGTGACGAGGGGGTCTCTTGGCGCCATCACTGGGCAGCGATAAGGCAAAAATTTATCTCCCATTTTGCCCCGTGACATCCCATACCTCCAACCTGGTCCGATTGCGTTAGGTCAAGGGTATAGTTTTGTGGTTTGACTCTTTTGGCATTGGGTTGCGATCGATTGATCGCATCGCTGCTTTTGGACCCCAAGGACAATTTGGTAAATTACACATTGACGGTCGGTTTCACACCCGCGTAGTGCACACACGGCCTTGGATTGATGTATGTGATTGATAACGTACGAAAAGTGCACAAATCATCCTCTTAACTAGGTATTGTTAGTCACCGAGCAATGTTAGTTTGATATCTCTTAGTCCATTTCAGGTCCAAGAGCCCTTAAAGATGCTTATGTCCATTCTGGTGTTAAAACGATCGAGTAAGGAGCTTGTCAGAACAAAGAAAAGAAGCTGACTTGTGTTCAACGCAAATTCTGTACCTGCTCTAGGATGAACTAGCTGGTGCCTCATACATGGTTGGAAAGCTCTTGAAGTCCTGGTTCCAGAACATCTTTCGGTTCGCGATTTGGAGTTGCCTGCGAAAAGTTATGCAAGTTTTCGTGCAGACGCGCAGAGAAAGAAGACCCAGAAGAATGAGATCGATCCGAAATATGTTCAGATCGATCCGAAGGGGCGGGCCGGCGAAATTAAGTGGATAAACTCGGGTTTTCTTAGGGTTTTGGCATAGGCTATTTAAGCACTCTTTTGGGGCCGAATTTGGGGCGGCCGGGAGGCGTTGTTTGCAGCTTTCTTCCCCCTTTTTCTTCCTCCTTTCTTCTCAAATAAATTAGGGTTAGGGTTAGATCTTGAGAAAAGATTCATGGATGGATGGCTTCAACAACCTCCATCAATGGTTCCTCTTCTTAAGATGAGTAACTAAACCCTAGCTTTGGGATTCTATGATGTAGTAAAGTTATTTATTAGGGTTTTCTATAGATTATGAGTTGTAAATCATACTTTGATGGTTGAATGGATTGATTGATATTTTCTTTATATCTATTGGTGTTGATTTATTTTATGGATGAATGATTTGTTCCTATATGCCCTAGATCTAGGTCTTGTGCATGTTAGGGCTTGAGATTAGGGATTCTCGTCAAAAGTCTATGCTAGGACCATGGATGTGACGATTTCCTTCTCATGATTAAAGGCCTTGTAATGCTAGGACCATTACACATAATGCGAATCATTATGACCGCTTCTTAATCCGTTATTCATCTTAATTCAAGATTAGGGATTTCGTATGTGCTAGTACCACTACGCTAGTGCCAGAACCACTAGGGTAACTCTAATCCTTGATACATTCTATTAGGTGATCTCAAGGTGCCAGAACCATCTTGATTACTTACCAATATCCATTCTTGATATTATCCCCAACGTCGGACTTTATTGATCGTCGTTGAGCGGTAGGAGTTCTAGCCATTCACCTATCAACTATATGAACTATCTGAGTTGATTTATTCGCTCTTATCTTAGGAATACCTAGTAAGTTCTTTATTATTGATTAGATTTTCTTGGCATTATCTTATCTTTTATTAGTTATTCGTTTTCTTATCTTTTTAATTTAGTTCTAGATAAAATCCAAAAGATTATCTTTTTCCCAACTCCTTGGCTAGGAATTATACCTAGTATACGACTTAAACCATTAGTTCCCTGTGGATTCGACTCGGACTCATTACTATCTATCCATAAAGTAGTTAGTTAGTGATTCTGATTATAAATTTCTAATTTTGACGTACTTGTTAAGATAACGACACTTTTCAAGGCGTGTCAGTGATTGATTAGAACCTTAAACGCGCTTCTGATCGGAAGATCGGAACTCGATCGGGAAAGATCGAAATGTACGGCTCTGATTGATTCCATCTATATAAACCCCCATTTCCTTCTCTCTCTTCTTTTCTTTCTCTTTCTTCCCCTCTCCCTCTTCTTTGGCTGCCAATTGGAGCTGTGGGCTGCGGAGTTCGAGGAGCAAATTGTGGCAATCGGAGTTGGGGGATTGATAGATCGGCTGCTCATCTATACTAGTAGGTGTTTCTACCCAATTCATGTGAATTGTTAAACCTAGAATTGCATTAATGTCGATTTGGTGTGGTTTTGTTTTTTTGAATGTGTTGTAACTTTGTATTCTAGTGTAATTGACGTTTTAGGAACACCTGGATGTTCCAGTTTTGCGTTTCGTCAGTCGGTTTAGTTTCTATCGTCGTTTTATCGATTTTGTCGGCTTTTCGGCTGAAACAAGCCAGATCTGATATTTTGCTATTGAAACCTCGATTTCTTGGTACCATTGGATTCCCCGCCTTCAATTATACCTCCATGCAAAGTTTCGTTTGATTCTGACAAGTTTTGATAGATCAAATCCAAAAGATTGGATTTCTCGGAGTTTGATGGATCGTCTTTCTTAGTCGATGGGAAAGTGTGTTATGTCACGCAGCGAAGATCGATCTTCTAGGGGGTAGGAGATCGATCTCTTGTGTTGACAGAGGATGAATTCCTCATTCAAATGAAGAAGATCGATCTTCATCTTCATGGGCATGAAGATCGATCTTCATCTTCATGGGCATGAAGATCAATCTCTTTTGGTCTGGTAAGGAGGTTTTCTGTTTTTAGTTGAACAGTCATGTTCATGCTCGATTTCTGGGTTCTATGTGCATGATCTCGTGAAACATTCAAGATGAAAGTTGTAGATTTTCGAATCTACTTTCCAATGCCGATGATTTCATAAATTTATCATTTTCCTATGATTTATGGCGAATTGGTTTGTAAACTGTGATGAAGCAGAGTTTAGGGTAAGATCGAGAAGATCGATCTTCCCTTAGGACAAAAGATCGATCTTCTTGGGACTCAATCTTTTATGCGCAGTTAGGGCCTGTTTGGCCAATGGGCGGATTCCATTTTTCGGGATCCGCTTGAGATCTAAACACAGGAATAGGCGGATCCAGAATCCGCCCGGAATCAGCCCATTCCCCATTCAAGCGGATTCGCCCCATTCCGCTTATCCAAACAGGCCTTTAGCTGAAATTGATTTCGATTTCAAAGATTTTGATTTCTTTTCAATCCAGATTTCTCGTATATCTTTCCCAATGATGAATAAGGACTAGTATGATATTTTAACTGGGATTTTGACAGTTTTGTCTTTGAATTACGCTATAACTCGTATTTTGAGGTGATTTACCAAAATTTACCAATTTCAAGCAGTTTTATGTCATGCATGATTTATATATAGTTTGTGGTTGTTTTGATGGCTTTCCTAACTACTTGTACATAGCCATTTATCACTTTATGGTTAATCGGTGGAGTGATGATTCCTAGGAATGTGTACAATAAATGGGCCGAAGGTGTGCCCTAGCCCTTATATAAATTGTAGCTGTTGTATTGCTATTGTTATTGCTTGGCCAGGGTTGTGCCCCATTGTAGAAATTACGGTTGGCGGTTGCAGATGCCATCATAATGCCGAATTTTAGATTGAATGTGTAGTTGCTTGTTAATGGCATGTGGGCGCCGTTGTAATGCTAGAATGTATATTCGTTTGTTCAGACCCTTACTATGTTTACCCTCTTCGACGAGTTGTATGTTATGCCTAGCCATGTATATTGTTGTGACATAATATTGCATGCATGAGCTTAATTATATGTGCTTGAGCATTTCATGCATTGGACTGCATTAGAGGCATTCTTGGTTAGATGTGGGCAAATAGGGGTTTTCGCCAATCTGAGGGCTCGAGCGGCTCGGATTTAGCTCTAGGACCGAGGCTGGGTAGGATGGTTGTCGATGTGTTCCCGACGTGGTCCTCTGGCATGGGAATCATGCTGGGTAAGGGTGATCATGCATATTACTATTCTGATGTCTCTTGGTAATATGTTTAAGAGAGAGGTTTCATGACATAAGCCCTTATGACATCGATGGGTTATGGGACCCTTGACATACCTTAGGCTCAGGCGGAGAAATGACACTATTGTTGTTTCCTCCCTTTGTGTGTGGCGTAGAGTAGAACCATACTGAGCTTTGTTACTCACTCCTATCCGGGCTACGTGTGCAGATGCAGGCACTAGCTCTTCTTTTGTAGTTCCAGCTGGATAGATCTTTGACGGGGCATCGACTTTAGGAGGTGCTCGAGGATCCTGAGGGCCCAATTGTACTTTTTCAGCTTTTGTTGTACAATTATAAGTTGAGGATTATATTAAATGTATAATTTCCGTCTTTGAGGAATTTGATGTGTCTATTACACGACCTGAGAAATAATTGTACTTTTGAATCTTGTATCATGCAATAGTAAATTATTAGATTACAATGTTCCCCTTAGATCAATATTATTCAAATTAATTGTGATATTTGTACATGAACGCGCCGGATAAGAAATTGAATAGGTTTAGGTCCCTCACGTTTCGGATCGGACGAGTTTTCTGGGTCGGGGTGTGACAAATACTGCAACAATTGATACAAGCAACCAAACAAACAGATGATGCTAATACTGTGTCAACTGGTGCAACATCAACTGATGCAAGCAACCAAACACCCCTTTAGTTCAGGAAGAATTATGAAACTACCAAGTTCATGCATGGGTATAATATTCAAGATACTTGATATATTTTTTCAATAAGCATTAATGACGGATACGATACTAGGAATAAAATGATCACCGACGTGTTCATCTTTTTCGCATGGTATCAATCAACTTACTCTATGGAGAACCATGAAATCGCCAAGTTCATGCATGTATATCTCGTCCAAGACATGTGACATATATTAATTTTGCAGGTATTATAAATGATAGGATATTTAGGAATTAAATGGTAAGATATGGTACATTATATTGTATATCTTGTCCAAGTCGAGTGGTATTGTGACTGTGTGGAGCTTTTTGGGTCTAAAAGCTAGCACCCTGTTTGGCGACCGGAGATGATTCAGGTGGATTTGTAATGTGGGTGGATTTGTAACGAGGGTGTATTTGTAACGAGGGTGGACCGACATTTATAAGAAGGGTGGATTTGTTAGTGAGGTGTTTGGATGCTATTTTGAGAAGGGGGATTTAGAAGGTGGATTTGATAGGATAAGGGAGCAAATGACTTATTTGCTGCCAACAAAACTATGTTGAAATGCCTACTAATAGTTTCCCCATATCTCACAAATTGAAACTTGGTTGGCCTATTCTTGTTATGGTGCCCAAGGATCCACAAAAATATAGCAACCTTTTCGACAAGTGTCACATCCCTCAAGTTTTGTAAGCTGTTTTCTTCAAGTAAATGGTACAACCTCATAAATGTATGTCTATTTACCCTCAATTGGTTGTGGCAATTAGTGCCGTCACCGCGTACTAACCTATTAAGGTTGTCAACTTGGGTTTGGTAAACATTAGGGTTCACTCGAATACGGTGCTTTCGTCGAACCCTCATCAAGTCCATAATTAACATGTAAAGCATGAGAGTCATACATAAGATTGCTAGAACAACTTTACGCATTGACTTCCTCCGTCGTTGACGATGCGTTAGTCTTGTCATATGTTTGCAATAACAACTTCGTATGTGATTTTTACAAAATAGGGCAAAATCTCCTCTTACAACTCTTGTCTAATTTTGTTGCGTCAAACAAACTGTATATGAAGTTGAAAAGGAATCAATTGAAAGCCTCATGCTGTTGATATGTTTGTCCATCTATCTATGAGTACTTTGAGAGAGGGCATATATCATGCAGTAATTCTATGAGCTCAAAAGTTTCCATATCAAAAGTGCAGATATTCAAGCTAAAAAAGTTCGAAATCTACTCCTGTAATATTACATGAAGTAAAAAGAGCTCATTGATATTCTAACTTAGTAGAACACATACTTACAACCCAAGTCCCAAAATACTAGTTTTACTGTTGCAGATTCAATCCTTCCAAGGTAAAGTCCAACTGTCGGAACAATGCGATCTGGTGGAAGCCCTTCCAAGTCTGAATATCAGTAAAACACCAATCAACAAGATTGACACAAGATTGAAGATTTTGGCCTTGGGCAGAGAACAGGGCTGGTTAGCAAAATAGACTTGTTTACCTCTTCTGTAGTCTCACAGGAACCTGAGCTCTGAAAGTTCTAATGAACTGCAAAATCTGCATCACTCAAAATTAATGCAAAAGTAAGAAATGACATAATATATCCGCAAAAGATGGATCAATTGCATCAATGAAAGATAAAATACTAAAATAGGGGTTTTATAACCTGAAAATTACCCATTTCTGCGCAAATATGTGGAGTTTTCACTTTATACAATGACAAGCATATGGGGAGAAAGTCATAATCCAAACCAGCTTAAGATATTTACATAGGTAACTAGATTTTTTCCAAAAAAGGAAACCGCCCATCACATCAAATAGTAAGCAGTTAGCAAAAGTAAACTTTGAAAAACAAAAGAACAATTGATACTTAAGAAGCAAGAATACGATAACAACGATTTAAACAAAAGAAAAGCAAGATCACATGGACAGAAAATAACACTAGGATCAGTCATCAAGATTTTCTAAGCTGCTTCCGATACATATATAGCTGCCTCCTCTATGAGCATGTCATTCTAAAGCCAATTACTCTTTAGACTTTTCTCATATAACATATTCAGACATGTGAATGTGCCTTAAGTTTTTCAAATCAAAGCTCCTTTAACAAAAGTTCCAACCTGATCTGATAATGCTCAACAGTGCTACAGAATGTGAATTCATTTTATTGTGAATGGCAAAACTTGTATGATGAAGGAATCATCATACTTTCGGTTGAGCAGAAGGCTATGACAGTCTTATTGCATGGACATGCACCGCCATTTAAAGAGATTAGCAAAATACATTTTAGGCATTAAAAAGGACTGTGAATCTTTTTAAAGTTAAAACCAAGAGTTCAATATGAATCAAATACAACATGCATCCAAAACATTATACAACAAATTAAATGGAAAGCTGGTTGTGCTAGTATAGTAGATTCTAGTTTCACACTTGCTTCATGAGGAGCAAAATCAGACTCGAAAAGAATACCTTCCTCTACCTAGGTTTCCATCAAGAGCTGCTTCTATGAAAAATCTAGCTTTGTGCAAAAAACACAAAATTTGCTTCTATGTACCATATCCTCTTCCATCTCCACATCCTCCTCCTCAGCTGCTATCACCTTCTCTTCCCGACAAATATCACCGACCCAGAACAAAGAGACAATGGCCCAGAACAAGCGATCTACTCTCTCATTATACGATATTCTCCATGTCTTGCACATAGAAGTGGCCCAAACACCACCGCCAATCCCCCTCCAAATCCCAACCTAGCTAGTAGTTCTACCCAAAATCTACGAGAAAACCACAGATCCGAATTATCATATCCTAAATACGACGCATCTCACTCGAAAGCTCCAAAAAAAAAGCTAAAAACTTCTAAATCTCGTCAAACCACAGCTCGATACCAACAGATCGAGATCCAATTCCCATCAAATCCAACATATTGAAGCACAGAAGACGTAGAGAGAAGAGATATGCTAGCCTTACGTGTGAGATCGAGACGAAATCCTCTCGGAGACACGGCGTCCTCGGCTCCGGCGGCGAGATGCTGTCTCTTCTCTTCTCTCTACGGCGAGGCCAGGCGACGAGAGATGAGACGATTCGAAGAAATTTCCGGGTGACGACTGTCGTATGGAAGAGTGGAGAGGGAGAACGAGGCCGGGGAGATGAAGATTGGTGGAAGGGGTAAAAGAGGAAGATCCGGTCGGCAATAAGGTCGGATTTGCCACCGACGGGGTACCCCTTGTCGTTGGCCAACGAGGGTGGAGGGGGGGGGGGCGGGGGTTGATCAGCCGAGCGAAGGAGGGGAGGGGGAGGGTTTGTTGCTGTCAAACGGGGATTTGGGGTGGGCCCGGGATTACAAATCCGGGTGACCTCAAATCCAAGTGTTTAATCCGGTCGCCAAACAGGGTGCTATGGGTGTTCAAGAAGAATCGCGCAAATGCTTTAACCATGTTCTAAATCAATGAATACTCTCTCGATTTCCTTCTTTCTTTTTTCTTTTTTTTCAATATCCACTTTATAAGAGGTAAATAATAAATCAGTCGGTTGAGACTAATTCAATCAAGAATGACAAAGAGATATGATATGTAATTCTATGGTATTATATTAATTTTGCAGGTATTTTATAAAGTATATAGGACCGAGCCAATAAACCGGCAGATCGAGAGAGCCCGCTGTGCTCCAAGCCCAAGTCTAAGCCCAAGCCCACTAGAAACGCAAGTCCTTGTTCTAGGGTTTTATTGACGACTTGTATTAAAGCCGCCGCCACCACCATTCGAGGGCTCGTCTCCACAACGGCCGATCCGCCGCGAGGAACAAGAGGATAAATTTCTTCACCAAATCGATTGCCATGGGTAAGAAACAAAGATCTCTATGATCCCAATCCCCCGCATCCGATCTTTGGTAATGCTTCATATGGATCTTTTGTTTCTGTACATCCAGCGCGGATTAAGGTGCACGAGCTCAGAGGAAAGACGAAGGCGGAGCTGCTAAACCAGCTTAAGGATCTGAAGGCGGAGCTTGCCCTCCTGCGCGTCGCCAAGGTCACCGGCGGCGCCCCCAACAAGCTCTCAAAGATGTGCGCACAAACTACATCTCCGAGTAGATAGGTTTTTGTTGTTGATATAGTGATCTATCTCGCTAGTTTCGTGATCTTAATCCTGATGGTTGATGGTGGTTGCAGCAAGGTAGTGAGGCTATCGATCGCCCAGGTTCTGACGGTGATATCTCAGAAGCAGAAGGCGGCGCTGAGGGAGGTGTACAAGAAGAAGAAGTTCCTCCCGCTGGATCTCCGCCCGAAGAAGACTCGTGCTATCCGTCGCCGTCTCACCAAGTATCAGGTTCGCCTCATCCTTCCTCTGTTCACTCTGATCTCCTTTATTTTGGCCTTGTTTTTTTCCATCTGTGTGTATTCTCCCTAAGAAAAACACGCTCGAACTCTTTCGTGATAGGGCTGCTCGAAAGGTCTGGTCTTTGACAAAATAATAGGAGTGATTGGATATCTTTCTTGAGATATTACATCTGAGAGACAAAACACCGCCTTCAACTCAATAAACTAAATATTTATGCATGGATCGATTTCACTTTACGGGTAATAACTATATTTGCTAAGCAAATAATCTTTGGCGTAAAGAATGATGGATTGGAAACTTGTTTAGACTGATTGAATTATCCTCGTTAAGACTGGAATAGCCTTTCTGTTTTATAGAGGAGATTGTAGAAAGATTGTAACTTTCAATGACTGCCTTTGACACTTTCTGCAGGTTTTTGAATGGTTCTGTTAGGAAAAAATGGTTAAGGAATTTGAGGGGGTGGAGCTTTGGGTCTGAAATGTGTTAGCAAGGTTATTCATGAAGTCTACAGGGGGCGGGGATCTAATTTCGGGGATTGATATCCGCGCTATTTCAGTAATTCCAATTAGAGGACACAATCTGTAGGGGCAATAAGTATATAATTTTCTTTGGCAGCAGTTCTAATGACTGCTACAGCTAGACCCTCAAGGTTTTGAGGGAAAACGAATGTCTTCTAAAGGCTGAAACTGATACATAGAAGCCTAAAACATACATGTTGTGAAAGTTAATTGATGGTTCTTGAGTGATGCCAGTGAGTTTTCAAGGAAAATGACGGAAATATGCTCTCTGTATCGTTCCGTCATAATTCTTCAGATACGAAGAATAACCTTTTGTAAAACGTAAACAAAATAACCATGTTCTCTTTATGTTTATTTTTTTACCATGCTCTCCACCTGGTTCGGAAGTTGACACTTTAAAGGGAACATTAATGAACATTCGACCTAATTGTTTAGGGAACACCATTGCTTGGCAGGCTGTTCCTTTATGCAAGCTATTTTTGTTAACGTGAAACATAATGAGCTAGGTACAGTCTCTGAGCTTGTTTTGAACTCCTTAGACATATCGGGTGGAAAATTGTGTTATGGATACACCGAATATGCTTGGTAAATTGATGACGTACATGAAAATGGAGTTCTATTTATCTTTTTGCAGGTTGCAGTTTATAAATAGTTTACATGACATTATGATCAATCATGCACGGATGTTGATTCAATTCTAGGCTTCTAGGCGTTCATGGTGCAGTCATGGCTACAATGAAAACATTCCCTTTCACTCCCTTTATGCTATTTTTTTTATCTGAGAAACGTATGGAGTGGTCGTATAGCTATATCTATGAATACAATGTGAAATTTGTGCATATATATTTCATTTTTTTAGGCAGTTGCTAAGTTTAGGATATCCCTGCATTAAGGTTCTTTGTGTTTTGATGTATCTGATGCTTATTTATTCGATTGTTTATGTAAAAACTTTCTTTTGAAACACACATTGACCTCGAGCTGTTATTGCACAGGCTAACTTGAAGACCGAGCGCGAAAAGAAGAAGGAAATGTATTTCCCTTTGAGGAAGTATGCCATCAAGGCGTAGTGTGGTTAGGGTTTTGATGTATGTTTTTGTTTCTTGCTTCATCAGCTTAGTGTAAAGCGATGATGACCTTTCCATCATGGCTTAACAGCATCTCTCCAGTAGCATTTATTGTGACAATTTTGGAAGAAGAAAAATAGTTTCAGTGATCTGAGTTTAATGGTTGTTATTTATGTTTCTTTTTATGCGACTTTGGGTTATTAACTCAGCATTGAGTAAAACAAAAACAAAAAGCAAAAAAAAAACTCAGTATTGAGTCAGCTGGCTCAGTGATCTGAGTCAAGTGTGATAGTGTGGGCTTTCTCAGGAGGGTTTTTTTTTTCTTTTGGTTTGTTTGTATTTGTTTTTGAGTTGAACCTAAATTGGCCGTTATGCAAAAATCTCCGTCGGCTATTTCATCGTCGTCGTTACAAGACTGAAACATATATATCCTAACATGTATCATCTCTTCCTTTTGGGTGATTAAAAGTCACAGGCAAGGATATATTTGTACATAAAAATGTTTTAGTGGCAATAAAGACTGCTCATCGTTTGGGTGGTTTTTTTTTTGGCTAAGAAACCTCGTTAGAGGTTGAGTACAAAATTGCTTTAGCCCGAAAGTGGTATTGTAGTTTTTTGTGGTTTTGGACTACGGAATTCGATTACGAAAGGTGGGACTTGTAGGATTCATGCTAAGAGATTGCTGAACCTATTAAGCTCTTTGAACACTTCTTATGATTCCTCGTGAGATTCAGACTAAGAGATTGCTGAATCTATTAAGTTCTTCGAATGCTTTTTATGATTCATGGTGTTTTTATATTATGTATTTGGCTTGTTTAGTTTATCATCCAGGGCTTAGGGGTGCAAATGAACTGCAAGCATATAAGGCTTGGTTTATAGAAGCAGGAGTCTAAACAAAACTCGTTTTCCCATCCCTTTTCTAATCTTCAAGCAGGGTTAGTGATGTTTATTAAAACGCCACAAGAGAATCTAAAGATAATGCCGCTAATGCTCTTACAAATAGTAGTATTCATGTAAAAATGCCACGAAATAAAAATAACTATTGCCATTTGTATTTAAAACCCGCCATTTGTATTTAAAAATATCTATGCAAGCAGGCTCAGTGATGTTTGGTATGAGTGTAAATTTTGGAGTTAATTGGTGTTTAGGTCATTCAGATGGAAAATATTTAGTCCTACGTTCCCATACCTTTTTCTTAAGGCATTTGGTGCATAATACTTTTTTTATTACTAAAATGTCCTTTCAATGTTCCCAACATATCCCA
The DNA here is from genome assembly GCA_963920575.1 of Narthecium ossifragum. Taxonomy (NCBI): domain Eukaryota; kingdom Viridiplantae; phylum Streptophyta; class Magnoliopsida; order Dioscoreales; family Nartheciaceae; genus Narthecium; species Narthecium ossifragum. The sequence goes on from OY986966.1 coordinate 7,670,337, forward strand.
GTGACTGTTCATATTCCTGTGACTATCCATATTCCAGTGACTGTTCATATTCCCAGTGGAAAGTAAGTTATTTTCCACGATTACGGAAAGTAAGTTACTTTTCACGATTATAGAAAGTAACTTGTGTTATTGGTGATGAAATCGTTGAAAATAACTTGAGTTACTTTCCATATTAAACTAATGAAAAATAACTAGTGGAAAGTAACTTGAGTCTCGGTGATGAAATCGTGAAAAGTTTGTGAGTTACTTTCCAATTTTAATTAATGGAAAGTAACTTGAGTTACTCTCCATAATTGTTACATTACTTTCCACAAGTATTATAATTTACTTTCCATTTTTTTGGAAAATAATTTGTAACAATTATGGAAATCATGTTAAGTTACTTTCCATTTTTTTGCAATTGTACAAGTTACTTTTCATTTGTACTAGTTACTTTCCATGAAGATCTGATCAACGGAGGGGGAGAACGGATCGGCGACGGGGGAAGCCGGATCGGCGACCGGGGCTGCAAGTAACTAGTGATTTAAGTTAATGGCAATCACTAGTTACTTTCCAGTATTTACAATCACTAGTTACTTTCTAGTTTTTACTATCTAAGTTGAGTTGTGTTCCATAATTATTACATCACTTTTCACATGCATTACAAGTTACTTTCCAATATATCTAGATGTTAGTATTGTGAAAATAACTTACAAAGATTGTGGAAAGTAACTTGAGTCAAAATTTAGTTAAAACAAATTTAGTCAAAATTTAGTTAATTGCCATAATCCAGATTACTTTCCATAATCTACATACTATTTACTTTTCAAAAAAAAGAAAAAAAAAAAAAAAAAGGACGTCGGGGACGGGGAGCCGCTTCTCCACTCCGTGGCGGCGACGGGGAGCCGGGGATCGGCGTCTGACGGACGAGCTAGATCGACGACGACGTGGGCTGGGGGGGCGTTGGGGACGGGGAGCCGCTTCTCCACTCCGTGGCGGCGACGGGGATCTGGGGATCGGTGTCCGATGGCGAGATCGCAATCGGCGTCCGACGGCGAGATCGGGGAAGGAGGTGGTCGCGAGGGGGACGGCGAGATCGGGGAAGGAGATAAACGGTGAGTTGGGTCGACGGCGAGCTGGATCGACGACGACGGGTGCTGGGGGGGCGTCGGGGACGGGGAGCCGCTTCTCCACTCTGTGGCGGCGATGGGGAGCGGGGGATCGGCGTCTGATGGCGAGATCGGGATCGGCGTCCGACGGCGAGCTGGATCGACGACGACGGGATCTGGATCGCTGACTAGCTGGATCGACGAGGGCGAGATGGCGATTGGGTCGATGGCGAGCTGGATCGACGACGACGGGGGCTCGGGGGGCTGCCGATTGGGGGGGGGGGGGGGGGGGGGGATTATAGGGGGGGGGCTGGGGGGGATTGTTGTGTGTGGGGGGTTTATAGGGGGAGGTTATAGGGGCATTTTTGTCCCATCGCCTCTATTGTCATATGAAAAACAAATTGAGACTTACTGTCCCACCTATTTTTTTTTCAGCCTTTATTGACCCTTTTCCCTAAATTTTGAGGGTGAAAAATACAATGATAAGTTTTACTGAAGTAATAATTAAAAGGGTAACATTTGCATGCTCTTTATGTTTGGATACAAGGGTTAACCAGTAATGAAATAAGGTGCATCCTATTAGAGGGTTAATGTTATCTTTTTATGTTATTATTTGGGTAATCTAACGGTGGAGAGAGGGGTGGGGGAGTCAGTGGGGAGAGAGAGAGATAGAGACGTTGGTTATAACTGTGCCAGGTGGCACAGGAAATCCACTAGTTTCTTATATATATATCATCCTTATATGGCAGGATGGTTATAAGTTAACCATCTTGTTGTCCTATGTGGAGCCTACGTGGAGAGGGTTATCTTACGTGGAGCCTACGTGGAGGGGGATAGTGGGGGAGAGGGGAAGTTAGTAGGGGAGAGAGGGGGGTTAGTGAGGAGTTAGTAGGGGAGAGAGGGGGGTTAGTGAGGAGTTAGTAGTGGAGGTGAGGGAGAGAGGGTGGTTACCCTGTCATGTGGCAGGGGGCTTACTAGTTTATATATATAGTAGGATGGTTATAAGTTAACCATCCTGATACACCCTACGTGGAGGGAGAATGTCCCACATAGAATGGGGCTTAGTGGGGGAGGGGGTAAGTTATGATAGGGGTTGAATTCTTTCCTGATCGAGGAGAGGGGGGGAGGGGATGTTCGCATATATCTCAAAGCATTGCGTAGGAGGTTACGGTAAGTTATGATAGGGGTTGGTTTCTTTCACAATCGAGAGAGAGAGAGAGAGAGAGAGAGAGAGAGAGAGAGATGAGATCGAGAGGGAGCTCAGGGCGGCGTCCGGCAAGCGTAGGCCAGCAACTCGGAGTAGAGGAAGGAGGCGAGAGAGAGATCAGGGCAACAGTGTGTCATGTGAGGAAGTAGATGGGGGCAGGTGGTCTTGGGAGAGGAGAACGATGACGGAGGACGAGAGGAAAACAAGGGGGTGGCGCGGCTGGGGTGAAAGGAAGTGTAGGTGTCGGCCTCCCGATGAGATATATGCAAATCTCCTAATACTTTGAGATATATGTTCACTTTACCAAATGAATCGATCCAAAAGCTTAGTTGATAGAAAAAAATTTATATATTTTGATTATGTTGTTATTAATTTATGCAATTGATGAAATTTGACGTATATTAATTAGAGACTTCTCACATCTTGACTTTGGCCGCACCGTTCGATCAAAGGATCAAAGGGAGGGATTGTCATAGCTAGAATATCAAGGATTGATAAGTTTACATAATATAAACAATTCTTGAATTGAATTGAGTAAACGGATTCACCGTGCTAAGGGCATAGGAATCTGCTAGTAAATACATATGTTTAGTATGAGAACAATTTTTAACTTGTAAAAGCGAACTTTGTTTGGGTTGGGAGTACTAACACTCGCTGTCCATGGAGGAAAGAGAAAAGAAGGAAAAGTAGAGAAAAATCTAAGAGAGTCGAGAGATAGAGAATGAGAAGAGAAAAATTATAGTTAATTAAACTTTAAATAAATTTAGAATGGGCTTTTTATAAAGAAAGTAAAAAAAAAATGTAAACATAGATTTGACAAAGGTAACGCAAATTACACCAAAGAGTTAGAAAGAATAGAGGGAGACACTTTTTAACACACATTTACCCCAGACACAACCCCTGCACTGATGGTGGCAATTGCAGCTATTTGCATCTAATGGTGTCATTTTTAAAAAGAATCGCTAAATAACATGCTGCAAATGTGTAATTTTTTTTTTGTAATCAAAGGGACATCCAATATCCTCCCATTCCAAATCATTTATTAGAGCTAACTAAAACATAGGAAGGTCGGTACCGAGATTATTGGAGCAACTGAAAGATATTGGTTAGCTCAATCTATCTCATGTTGTCAGATTTTCAATTTTGTTCTCACAATTTCTAGAGGACAGCTCATAGGAACGGAAATGCACCCTTCAAATTAATAGGACAAGAGATGGATCATGCATGAATCGAGTCTGAAAAATAATGAGTTTTGTGTGTCTACATATTCACGCTTTTATGGTTTATAGATTTATTTGTTTAGCAAATAATTAGTGACATCAAAATGGCGCATTAGAAACTTGTGACTCCCTTAACTGGGGGTGGGGGGGGCTGGGGGGTGGTGTGTGACTGTATGGAGCTTTTTTTAGTCTAAAGAGTATGAGTTTTCAAGAAGAATCATGCAAATGTGTTCACCATATTCTAAATCAATGAAATAATATTTATTCTCTATATTTTATCTTCTATTTTATTTTTTAAATATAGCCCGAATTTCATAGAAAGTTATACATTTGGAATAACCATAGCCAAGTAATGAAAACCATTCGAAGGTTATTAGGTCAGGTGGGGCTCGACACAAGATTAAACGGTTTAGGGTTGTAATCAAACCAAACCTAGCTGAGCTTTTGACTTGCTCGAGCTCGATTCGACCCAGTGGGCTACTACCCATATAGGGAGGTAATGGGCCCTACTAGTCGGATCGAAAGTTAGATAGAGAGCCGGATCCGATCAGAGTTGGCTCCGAGTTAAAGCTTGTTGCCTTCCGACCCCAAGGCCAAGCCCACGAGAAAACCCCGGCCGAGCCGCCGCGAGAAGAGGGTAAATCCTTGCCCTCCGCGTCGCCAAGGTCACCGGCGGAGCTGCTAAACCAGCTTGAGGATCTGAAGATGGAGCTTTCCCTCCTCCGTGTCGCCAAGGTCACCGGCGGCGCCCCCCAACGAGCTCTCCAAGATGTACGCGCAAATTGCATCTCCGAGTAGAGGGTTTGCAGCAAGGTAGTGAGGCTCTCGATCGCCCAGGTGCTGACGGTGATATTGATCTCAGAAGCAGAAGGCCGCTCTGAGGGAGGTGTACAAGAAGAAGAAGAAGAAGAAGAAGAAGAAGTTCCGTCCGCTGGATCTCCGCCCGAAGAAGTCTCGTGCCATCCGACGCCGCCTTACCAAGTACCAGGTCCGCCACATTCTTCCTTTGTTCACCCTGACCCTTTTTATTTGGAAATTCTAAGTTTTACCTTTGGATCGCAACTTACAACACAGATGCTACTAACTAGCACGATAAGTATCGTGTCCGTGTCGACCCGTACAAAATCCATGGTCGGATCGGACACTGTGTTGTGAGTTGCCTAGCAAGTTATTGAAGAAAGTAATTTGTTATTTTGATGCTGCTCTTGTCTGCTTGCATCGATATATATCCTCTAAGGACATTAAATAACAAATCTTGCATTGTTTATTCAGGACCAGTAAGGACATTAAATGAGATCTGGAGAAGCGTATTGTCGCTTCCAGTATATTCTTTTACATAGCTATGTGGCAACCCGGAATTTACATACCAAACGAAGCTCTAGCTCTTTGACATGTTCAATTCTAGGCTATAACACTTCAAGTTCAAGATTTCATTGCACTACACTGCTTGAGTCTGATCCTGGGGTATCTGATGTTGATCCAAGTACTAGAGATGCTGCTATGATCCAGAAAATTTTCAAGTCTCATGAAGAGAGCAGTAAACTTGGCACTGCTCTTAGTCAATGTAATTTTCTGCTAAGCGAGGATTTAGTTGTCCAGGTTCTTCGGAGGCATCGTTCAGACTGGAAGGCCGCCTTATCTTTCTTTCGATGGGCATCTAGACAAAAAGGTTATTCTCATGGATCAAGGGCTTATAATGACATGCTTGATGTTCTTGGTAGGATGAAACAGATCAAGATAATGCAGCAAATATTTGATGAAATAGCAAAAGATAGGGATGCCACCATCATCAATGAGAGAACATACGCAATACTTTTAAATAGATATGCCGCAGCTCATAAGGTAGAGGAAGCGATAGATTTGTTTTACAAGAGAAAGGATTATGGTTTTGAACTTGATTTGGTTGCTTTTCAGACACTTTTGATATCTCTCTGTAGATACAAGCATGTCGAAGAGGCAGAAGCTCTGTTCCTCCAAAAGAGAGATGAGTTCCCACCTGTTATAAAGAGTAGAAATATTATCCTTAATGGTTGGTGTGTGTTGGGAAGCTCACGTGAAGCTAAAAGATTTTGGAATGATATCATCTCTTCCCGTTGCAAGCCGGATTTGTTCACATATAGTATCTTCATTAATTCCTTGACCAAGGCTGGAAAGCTAGGCAGTGCTGTGAGATTGTTCACTGCCATGTGGAAGAAAGGGTGTAATCCAGATGTGGCAATCTGCAACTGCATAATTGATGCATTGTGTTTTAAGAAGAAAATTCCAGAAGCTCTTGAAATCTTCGGGGAAATGAATGAACGTGGTTGCTTACCCGATGTTGCTACTTACAACTCTCTTATTAAGCACCTTTGCAAGATCAGGAGGATGGAGAAAGTATATGAACTGTTGGATGAAATGGAGCAAAAGAATTGCCTACCAAATGCTAGAACTTATTCATACATTCTTAAGACAGCGAAGGAGCCTGAAGAAGCCAGTGAACTGTTGCATAGAATGGAAAGAACGTGTTGCAGAATTGATGGTGATATGTATAACTTGATACTAAAGTTGTATGTAGGTTGGAATAAACAACAAGCCGCTCAGTCCATATGGGATGAAATGGAGAGAAGTGGAATAGGTCCTGACCAGAGATCTTATACCATTATGATACACGGACTTTACAGCCAGGGAAAATTCGATGAGGCTCTGCAATATTTCAGCAGCATGATGTCAAAAGAAATGATTCCAGAGCCAAGGACTAGGCTATTAGTAAAGGCAATTCATTTGAAAAGGGAACAGGTTGCCTGTTCATAACACGTCAGTTACATTATAGCAAGTACATCTGCTCAGATAGTTTTCCTTTTTACATTGAGCTGAAAAGAAGTGCTGAAACTAGATCTTGCAATTTATTCTGGAATGTTTTGTCTTGTTAGTTCTATGGTGTTACCCTCTAAAAGATACTTCAAAAGTAGATTTTCCTCACTGTGACTGCCTGACCCCAAGCTGAGGTACTTATCTTTAAAACCGTGTTAGCACTGCTGTAAATTGCACTAGCATTAGGTTTTTATTGCTTTAAACTACCAAGTTTCATTTTCAATCAGCATCAAAGCAGAGTCCCTTTCTGCCTACAGGGCTGAATTGGATATTCGAGGTATGTAATATATTTGTTGAGTTCATTCTATACCACTCCTTAAGTCTGAGATGCCTGAGATACTGATATCTAGGTATTATATCGTGAAGTGAAGATCCAGTCTAAGAGAATTTTTCATTTGTCTGCATGATCACACCTAATGTCTTATAGTTTTATGTTGCTGCTTAAGCAAACTGTGCCATTGAAATGGTGATTACAAACCTGTTTAAACTGGAATAATTTCTTTCTTTTTTGATAGAGGAGATTGCAGGGAAATGCACCTAGTAGTGACTAGCTATGAGTCATTCCAGAAGCTGATTCATGAGGACTCTTCTCAATCATTGATTTCGCTTAAAGAATTTGATTGGAATTGTGAGTGAAGTTTGTAATCAAAGCGTTTTGCGGTGGGGAATCTAATTTTTGTAATAGTTGGTTCTGCTTATAGAGTTACTCCAGAAAAAAATGTCACCATCATGGAGGCAACGAGTGTCTATCTGCAGGATTCTTTCACAGTAGCAATGATATTGGCCTTCTTTATGCAAGTAATATGCAGCTGACTTAGAAGATTGCAAGTCAAAACTAGTATCTTCTAAATTCGATAAGCTGGCATATACAAGTTGAGAATGTTAATTGGTGGTTCTTTTGGTGAAGATTACATGACTTGCTCTGAGTGAAGTTTTCAAGAAGACTGATGAAAACGTCTTCTACATGGGTTCTTGTAAAAATCCTTTAGATTGATCAAATAAAGGATATTTTCTATTCTTGTTTTTTGTATTTCACATTCAAAGTTTATGAAACTAACATTTACTATACTTTCCATTGAGGAAATACGCCATCACATCATAGCGTAATAATCTTTTCAGTGCTTGTAGAATTTGCTGTATGCTTTGTTTCTGGCTTCATCAGCTAGTCTGTTGCTCTAGCCTTCATTTTAGTTATCTCGAGGAAGGTTCTATGTTGGAATTTTCGGCACTCACTTGTTAGCTTATCTTTTCTACAATAGTGTTTTTTTCTTATAAAGGTTCAAGGCAAGGATTTGTGTCCAACATTAGGATATTCTCGTCGCTTTTCGAATGAAGGAAAAGTTTGCAGAGACGATGCTTTAAAGGAAGTCAAGACTATTTTCCCCTTCTAATTAGCAGAGCTGGTAACTTCATGTGAGTTTATAGATTTCGAAAATTCTGTGTAAGAATATTGTTTTGGGTCCTCCATGTTTATTTTATTGGCCGTGGTTCCTTCAAATTCTGTGCCTTGAAGCCCTTAATTTCTACCTATAGAGGATGGTCATCGTTATATATCACTTTAGATCCTAGTCTTAATCTTGGCCACTCAATCAAACACCTGGATGGTAGTCGTCTTTCAGGTTCGTCGAACTGATGGCAAGGTTTCCCTTTCTTCTTTACAGCACCTTCTTTTCTAATTCCTGCGTTTAGGAAAATAGACAGAACTGATACCATGTTTGGTTGCTTTGTTATGTTGAGTTATGTGGACTGCTACATGTGAAAAACAAAATTAACTTCGTTGGGCCAAATAGAAAGTAGGATAAAGATTTCATGATCAAATTTTGAAAAGCGAATTCCAACGAGAACCACTGCAATACAATTGAGAAATTCAATTGTTACCGACAGGTGCAATCAAGCAGCCACTCGCATGTATCTTGGAATTAATATTCCCATCGTTGTGCTACATCTAACACGGACTCTGGCTTCTCTCTGACTCTGTTCTTATCAACGCATATTACATACAAGTGTTATAGTATATTAGTTGGCAAAAACCAACAATCCGTTGTAGTCTAGTTGGTTAGGATACTCGGCTCTCACCCGAGAGACCCGGGTTCAAGTCCCGGCAACGGAACTTTTTGTCTTTTTTCAGTTTCCAGTTTGGAATTATAGTTAAGCCAAAAAATATATAATTAATAAGATGACGACCACAGTGGGAGTCGAACCCACGACCTTCTGATCCGAAGTCAGACGCGCTAATCCACTGCGCTATGCGGTCCCTTTTGAAGGTTTTCAAAACACACACGTTTTGTCTAATAAAGATTGCATTATCAGCCAACAAAATGTAGTAGCATCATCCCGACCTATAAATATGTAAATCTAGTCTTACGAATTACAACAACCATTCTCCTATCTTTAATTTGTTCCTTTTTTTGTACTACCTAATGATCCCATATCCTATCTGCTATCATGATGCCATAGAGCCAATTCATTTTCTAAAATTGGGCTCATCCTGATTCGTCTTTGCACGACGGCCCCCTATTTATCTTCTTTAGAGCTTAGACAAGCTTTCCACGTCTCTGGCTCTGCTTATATCGTAATGGAATGTGATCATGACTGCCTGTCCATATCATATATCTAGTATTATCCTATCGAATTCAAAACCCCTTAAAATGCAAAAGAAAACGAAAGTTTCAGAGATAAGAAAGAAGCACAGACAAAAGCGGCCATGTTAATCATTTAACTTCATATCAATAAATCACTAGAAGAGATGCCAATTGCAAGGATGATGCCAAATTAACAGTCCAAGAATAGATTAATCTTGCTAATAAGAGAGAGATGAGATCCTATATATCATTCATACACCATTCAAATGAGGATCGGACGACACATAGTTATTAATATATATATTTATATATGCAAAATGGCACTACTCTTCCTTTTAGAGGTACGGATACTGTTGGAATTAATTCTCTCCTTTCCATGAAGAAGACCTTCACCTACTTTGTCTCATGTTGGCAGGGGCATCTGTTACCCTACGGCATCACCAACCGTCCAATTTATGGTTATTGGAGCCTTCTAATTTATAGTCTCTTTACTCATGAAGGAGTACTGACAAATACATTCATGTCTCGGACCCCTTTTCGTTATAAAATTTTGTCGAAAACACCGAATTGTTACAAAAGCTCTAATTCGATATGGATATCCTAGCTAGCAAGCAACCTCCCATATATATTAATATTTTATAAAATAAGCAATTTTATTAATAATAATAATTAATTCTTGATATTCACTTAATACCACATTAATCATCAATTTTATTAAATAATTAATCCAACTGGCGTATAAGAATTACTATAAGCCCGTTTGGATTGACGATAAATCTCATTTATGCATTCAAACATTTTATTCATAATTTTACATAACTACATTTAATGCTTACATAAATTTTACTTTATCCACTATACAAACTTATCTTGTCCTTAATCCAAACGAGCTCTATGATCATTTATACAGCTACGTTGTATTTCTTGCATATCTATCTTGCTATTTTCTTCGAATTCTATGCGAATATAATCATTGCTAGGACTCATCGTTACTGCTGAGGCTATAAAAAAAAATAATAATAATAAATTCTCAAAAAAGAGTATTAATTACTATAACAAGGAATAATGTGCACTAATTAGCCATATATGGAGACATAACATAGCATAGGCTAATAGAAGTTGCTAAACAGATACAAGTACTCATAAAAACCCACCAGTGCCGCACCCCTTTACATGCATGAAACTGGAGCCATCCTTTCTTGCTGGCAAACCCACACCAAAGCTGGTCCATAGCTTTCTACTTAATTAGTTATATTTTTCTCCTGATCACCATCCAGTGTTTAGCTATAGCATCCAAGGCCATGAGAGGTGCCTCTGGCTGACTGCTGATCAGAAGGAGGCCGACGCCCTCGGCGGAGACGCCCAGAACTGGGCGTTCTTCACCTTCGACACGCTGTTGAGGACGCCCAGCGGCGTCACGTCTCCGATCACGGTCACTTTCTTCGTCGCCAGATCTATGCTGAAGGATGTCACCCCTGCATCCCCACAGGTCATTAACATAATATAATTAAGAAGCATATATATATATATATATATATATTCAAAATTAGCATGCAGTACTCTAAAAGAAGAAGAAAATTTTCACCTTCCATCTTAGATATATGCTTCCTCACTTTCCCTTCACAACCTTTGCAATGCAAAGACACCCTTAAAACCACAACCTGAAACACTACTATAAACCAAGTGAAGCATCTCTATATATATATATATATATATATATAATTAAACACATGCAGTATCTATATATATATATATATATATATATATATATATATATATATAAAGTAGATCAAATAGTAAATATGAAACCTGGTTATTTTGTTGCCGAGTTGAAGATGATGGCCTTAGAACAGCTGATCCTTCTCCCTTGATCAATGACTGAAACCTGGCTTGCTCTGTAGGAAGCAGAGCAGGAAGAGGTTCCGAATCCGGAATCAGATCGAAGAAGGTGGCGGCGCCGCCGCCAGCGTCGCCCAAAAGAAATCTAGAAGAGCCTGCAGGGCTTATGAGATTGCTAGCACTAGATTTCTCTGTGCTCTTCCTGCTCTTCTGGGTACTGGGTCTGGACTTGGAGCTGAATTGAGACAATTGGCTCAGATAAGCATGGGATCGCCGGGGTTCCCGGAGATGCTGCGTGAGGCGGTCGATGGCCTTGCCGCCGGGCCGAACCATTGCCCGGCGGTCGATGCTCGTGCATATTGCGGCCGATGCCGGGGATGCACAAGAGAAGTTGAGCCCTTTGATCTCTCTAAGGAGCAAAGGAGCCATATATGTTGCTCAGTGACGGATGAGTCGTAGGAGGAAGTCTCTACAAGAAGAATGGCTTTGGTTTGCTTTTTAAAGGTAAGAGAAAGGGTACTCGCAGCTGGTGGTACTGTTATTAGTGATAACTATGGATTAATTAGTCCTACAATTAATTAATTACATGCAAACTATTTTGGATCAAACAGGATATATAGAAGCAATCTGAAAGGGATAGTTTGGAATAATTAATCCTGATTATATAGTGCTTTCGGCTAAGATGGTTTTCATCATTACAACTAGCTAGCTTGCAGCTAAAATTAACCTGCATGCAGGATGCAGCCCACCCACCATCGATCATCAGATGATAATTAGTTAATTATATAACTTATAGGCTGCAGGTTGTCATCACGTGCATGGTTGTCATATATTAATTTCCCATGTTATTGGGATTGGGATTTATCCTGGTTTTAGGCCTTTTCTCAAGGTTGGACCTGTCCGTCTTATATTGTGGGCTAGCTTCTTCCTTATAAGTCTGTTCCTAAAAAATAATTGATCAAATCTACTTTGTTTTTTTAATTAATAAACACGCGGCTCGAATGGCTATATATGTTAATGTAAAGATTTCTAAATTATCTGAGATAGATACTGCGTTTAATCATCAAACATATATTGATGTCTCTAATTAATTTGTAATGAGTCGATATTTTGTAATTAACACATAACATAACATTAGATTAGGAGAGTTGGTTTTTCTACATAATTAACTCTTTCTAACCTTATTCCTCTTATTCCTCCTTGACTCTATTTTTTTAGGATCACTGGGCAAACAAGCTTTTTTTTTTTTTTTTTTTTTGATAAATTGAACCCGAAGGCTAAGAAACCCATTTAAGGGTCAAGAAAAAGAGGGGGGGGGGATGAGGGTAAGGCCCTCAGCCTCTCCGGATACAACAAAAGCATGACAGAGCGCCAGGGCTTCGCGAGCCAGCCAATCTGCATGGAGGTTGTCCTCACAGGGGATATAAGCCACACCGAGCTCAGCAAGGTTATGGCTCAGCCACCAAATGTCCTGAACCACAGCTCTGCAGTTCCCTACTAAAGGTAACCTCCCCTCGATCAGCTGAATCGCATACAATGAGTCACTCTCAACACTTACCTGTCTGAAACCTGGGCAAATAAGCTGTACTGTCTACAATGAGATCCAGTTTGTGGTCTTTATGGGTTATGTAATGATCTGGGCCATAATAGTATCATTAATTGTACGTGTGTCCATCCAAAGTGCCAACATTATTATACCAAGAAGATATCCAGATTGATGATTTTTAAACTGGATTTGATTCCAAAGAAGTTGAGAAGAAGATAATGATGCGTAAGGGCGGACCCACCCTCTCCGGTAAGGGGGGGCCAAGGGAGGAAGGGTAAGGCCCTCAGCCTCTCCGGATACAACAAAAGCATGACAGAGCGCCAGGGCTTCGCGAGCCAGCCAATCTGCACGGAGGTTGTCCTCACAGGGGATATAAGCCACACCGAGCTCAGCAAGGTTATGGCTCAGCCACCAAATGTCCTGAACCACAGCTCTGCAGTTCCCTACTAAAGGTAACCTCCCCTCGATCAGCTGAACCGCATACAATGAGTCACTCTCAACACTTACCTGTCTGAAACCTGGGCAAATAAGCTGTACTGTCTACAATGAGATCCAGTTTGTGGTCTTTATGGGTTATGTAATGATCTGGGCCATAATAGTATCATTAATTGTACGTGTGTCCATCCAAAGTGCCAACATTATTATACCAAGAAGATATCCAGATTGATGATTTTTAAACTGGATTTGATTCCAAAGAAGTTGAGAAGAAGATCATGATGCGCAAGGGCGGACCCACCCTCTCCGGTAAGGGGGGGCCAAGGGAGGAAGGGTAAGGACAGCAGGGATTAGAGGGGGGGGGGGGGGGGGGGGGGGGGCAGAGGGCACTTTGTGTGGGGGTGTGGGCCACGGGGCCCACAGGATTAAGCTAAATAAAAAAATTTCAGGGGGGGCCCAGGCCCCCCTAACTTGTGAATAGGTCCGCCCCTGATGATGCGCTGGAATAGAAACAGCAGCCTACTTTTTCCTCACCATTATCTCTGAAAATTCTCTGAATATGACCAAGAGAACCAGATGCCTACACTTCTTTTTCCTCCATTATAGGATTCTACTTGCACCTCATTGTTCTTCTCCAATCTCCATGGATGCATGACGTACGGTCTTCATCTCAATCTTTCTAAACTTATTGGATATTTGATCATTAGTGTGATCATTCCGCTGTGATATACATGTGAAATCACCAATTATCCCAAGAACTTAATTAGCTGATGAAAACATTTTAGCTCTTAAATCGCCGGTTGTCTCACAAGCTTAAGATAATGAAAAAAAAAGTAATTTTATTTTTCATAGCATAATCTATACTTAAAAATTTCTAAGTAAATGCATTTCCATGATTAGATTCTATTTACCCTTTTTATGATTACAGATAGAAAAGTATGGAGGGAGTTTAAAAAAAAAAAAAAGGTTTGCATGAGTAGGACCGAAGGGTGCAAACGCCATTCTTTTAGCCGCCTTCTTTCTTCTGCTAGCTTCTTCTCTAGCTTTATATACTTTTTGCAGTTCGATTCACACCTAATGGCACTTTTTATCATTGACTATAAATTGCGATGAAATCATATGATCCACACTTCCACAGCTAGTGGATCTTCTTTAGACTCTTGTCTGTGTAGATTATTATGTAATGAGTCACCTTGTAAACAACAACTACATAAAACTAAATGGAATGAAGTAAAACAGAGGACCAATTCTGGTAGCCTTAAGTCGAGGACTATTTTATTATGCAATTTGGGGAAGGGATCCTCCCAAGAAACAGACGGCTATTCCTATAACCCACTTTGGGAGAAAAGCTACGAGGTAGTTGATACTGTTTGAACAAAAATTTTGTATATTCTTGTATTGAAAAATCAGGGACATGCAAATGTTCAATTCCTGAGTTTCCAATAGATGTGCTAAAGCTACAAAAAAATGGATGAGAAAAAAAATAAAATAGATGAAAAGAGGGAAATGGATGATGAACTATTCTTGAACTATTACTAAAAATAAAAGAGTTGTTGCAGAAAATTAAAGGAAAGAAATGGCTTCGCTACTAGAATTGAAAGATATGTGAAGATAAATAAAGCTATATTGAAAATAAAGATAAAAAACTACATTTTTTTCTCTTAATTCTTAAAGAGAGCTTTGTTCTTCATCTTCATGTCTTTTAGAGAGTTTCTGACATAACTATTTGGGAACCATCTAGAACTGCTCTGAAACCATGGCATAACTACTTTGGAACCGTCAGAACTGCCATAACTGATATCTTCACTCTTTAGTTATTTTCGAAACTATCATCGGATAGAACGTCTTGTCTTTCACTATAATTTGGAGGATAATAACCTTAGAATTTGGAAAACCTCTGAATATGAAAGTTGTAGGTCTTCAAATTCCCTTTTCAAAAGTCTAAAAATCAACACATTTAGACATCATATGAAAAAAATTATGACTAAAATAATTAAACCATGTTGACAAATATTATTAAAATAATTAACCAAAATACGATCGATTGGATATCTTGCCGATTGGGAACCGGCGACAATTGCATTTGGAAAGACTTGATTAAGGTTTATTGAAGACCAAAAGGACAAAGGTACGGTAGTATCGAAGGTCCTTTTTGACAAGAGAAAGGCCCAGGTAGCTCCTCTTGAGGAAGGATTTTGGTGTTAAATGGTACCTAATGACTGGTTTAATCAAAGCCATTCCCGAGAATAAATTTTATCCTCGTTAATTTGTAGAGCCTATTGCCCCAGGAGGAACAAATGTCCTCCTAACTAGTAACTACTGACCCTATGACTAATTTATATATATATATAAAGCCAAGCCTTTTAGTCTCGCTTGGGGTGGATAAATAGGTATAAAATGACATATTCTTTTCACATGAATCGAACTAAAAACCTAGGCTAATAAGTTAGAATCCTTCTCTCTACTAGTAATTGGTTATGACAGATTCTCTCTTCAGTTAATAAACGAATTGAGAAGATATGTAGGGATTTTTCGTGGCAAGGGAGGTGCTCGGGCTTTGGCATTGTTGCCTGGCACAAGGTGTGCTTGCCAGTAGAGGCTGGGGGTCTAGGCCTACGGAAGTTGGAAGTGTGGCAACGGGCGTTGAAGGCTAAGAGGATGGCAGCTCTGCTTCAAAAGGAAGACTTTGTTTGGTCTCAGATGGCGCGGGCAAAGTACTATTGGCGGGGCAAGTTGCCACTGGGTAAGGCGTTGAGATCTACATCAGTTCACTGGAGAGACCTGTGCGAGATGGTTCCGGTGGACTCCTGGGAAGGAAAGCACGATCAGTGTGCTGAGAGATACGTGGGTCTAGGAGGAGCTGTTGGAGCGGCGGCCGGCGTTGTTTGCAGGAGATGGGGACTACGATGGCATGTTAGTTGGGGAGCTTATGGTGGATGGCATGTGGCATATGGACAAGGTGATCGATGTGGTGGGTGCAAATCTGGCGGCGGAAGTGTGTACCATGGTGATTGGCGGAGAGGGCGATCGGTGGCGATGGGCTCTTGATGCTAAGGGGGCGGTTACCACGGCATCGATCTACTCCTCTATTTTGAATAGGACTCTCCCTGAGGCGTGCCGGTCGGATGGTGAGGAATGGAGGTCTCTTAGGCGTCTATGAATTGCACCGCGTACGCGGCACTTCTTGTGGAAAGCTTGGCATGGTAGAATCCCTGTCAAGGAATTCCTTTGGCGCGCGCGCGTGTGCTTCGAACAGGCATGCCCAAGGTGCGGAGCATAGCATGAGACGATTGATCATGCATTGGTGCAGTGCGAGTTCACGCAGCAAGTCCTCCAAGTGGTTGCTAGGAGGTGTGGGGAGGAAGGGGGCTGGTGTCTGGAGGAAGGCGAGGTCGGCCTTGGTGCAGTCTTCCCCCTCACCATGCGTTGGAATGCTCAAATCTTACCTTGCCTATGGGATGTGGGAAGTGTGGAAGGATAGGAATAGGATCCTCTTCGGAGAAGGTGAGGAGCCAACGGTGGTGGTCGCACGGAGAGCCTATCGACTGGCGGAGGAAATGCTTAGGGTGCCACGGTGGTTTCGCAGGGCGCGGTGCAAAAGGGAGGATGGGGCCTTGGTGATTCAAGGAGATGTTTCGTGAGATCCGCGTTCAAGGGCGACTGCGGTAGGCATCGTGGCTTTGAAGGACAATGATGGAGTATTGTGGGTTGTCGGGGAGGAGGTAGCTGCTTCCTCTGCCCTTGAAGCTGAGCTGAAGGTTATTCTCCTGGCCGTGCATACAACGTCGAGTAAGGGTGGGGCAAAGGTCGTGCTGGAATCTGACTGCATGGCTGCAATTGATATTCTCAATGGCCAGTGACTGTGGCTGGATGACGTAGTATCTACAGTGAGAGTAGTTTGGTCAGTAATCCTAAGTCTTGAGTATGTTATGTTTATATATATTCCTAGGTCTTGTAATGAGAGGGCGGATGCTCAGGCGAAGTGGTGTAGAGTAAACTCGTCAGGTCTTAGCTAGGTCCCTGATGATGGACCTAGCGGGGTGAATGGGATCATGTAGTCCGTTTTGTTTGTAAGCCGATGGCTCAGCTCTTTAAAAAAAAAACATCTACACCGTGAGTCACACACATCCATAATATGCATGGATCTAAGTCCACATTTGGCATTCTAAGCCGCATCCGGTTCCAGCCAGCATCCACATCTTTCATCCACAATAGGCCTATGTATAGGCGCAATCTATCTTTTTCATTCATAAAATTCCTAATCCGGATATAAATTTCGGGACACTGTATTCAATGTACTGTAACACCTGCACTACCTCTCATATGGATCACCTAAACACAATTGAGCGTAGAAACGTGTCATCCAAACTCCGAACGGAAGGTTGGGAACTTGACGGGTTGGGCTAGGCCCAGTTGATCTTTATCTTTATGAAAGGAATGATGAAACCAATTAGATAATGGATGCAGCTAACCTTCTTTCGTTTGCCAGTATCGTTGTGTTAGGTAAAGCCTCATGATGGAGATTACTTGATAAAAGCATGCTTAACAGGTTAGGCAAAGTGAGGTTAAATGATTACACTATGTGGATTAACTTCATTGGCATTTGGCACAAGGGATCCCGTATCTTTAGATTTAAAGCCAAAGATGCCACTTGGAATTGAGGAAAAGAAGCTAGTTTAGTTAAACAAAGAGTGAAACAAAACACCAAGTTAGGAGAAAGCTCTGCGTTTCCTCTCAAATTATAGGATCTTTTAACTGGGACCTAAACAGATGCAACATAATATTAGAGCTTTGCTCAATCTTTTGATTCACTTCACGTGAGAGCCACGGAAAAGAGATAGCAATCAATACTATAGGCATCCAATGTCTTATTCTTATGTGACACTTTAGCCGCTACAACACTGGATCAACTCATATTTTGGGAACCAATGTACTGTAATATGTACGCATTTCAAAGCTCGAGACAAAAAAAACTAGACCTTTTAGCATGATATCAAGGATTCAAACCAGGAAAACTAAACAGCATGAGGGTTCTCTGAAGGAATGCCAACCAGCTAGCTCAATAAGACTATACATCTGTTGTAAACTATTTCGCAGTTCTATAAAGCGAATCTAGGTTATTAAGCATTTGAAACGTTACAAGCTATGACAAATCTGCATGCAGTTCCATAACAGAATTTTGTTCTCCTGTGTGAGTCATCTAGCATCTAGATACATGAAAGGTATTTGGCGGAGAAGCATGTTCTATGAAAAGAAAACACCTCTTCAGATCTCAGAACAAGCATTCGAATGCTGATATGCTCTAGTGAATTGGAGATTTACTTATGAGAGAAAATTACCATGATCTGTTGTTCATCACTCACAGGCTTCATGTTGGACAAGTAATATAATCATCGAAAAACCTTTAAGTCGCGCCAAAAGCTTTGATGATAGTGGGAGTCATGGATAATTTTTTGCCAGACAGAAACCATGGCCAAACAACACAAGATCGCTGTGCTGGTGATGGTGCAGTATTCTTGGAACACAAGCGAGCAACTTTTCACACAACTACTGCTTTGATTGCTAGAACGATCAAAAGAGAAGTCATTAAGTTGGCGAACAAGATGATGCTGTTCTTATTCAGTATGAAGGTAAGAAAGTTTCTGGCAGTCTCAATCTCACTTCTTTCGCCTGAGTATATGAAAGGTATAACGGCGAGCAACTCGATGGTTTTCGAGTACTTCTCCTTGCTCAAGAGAGCAATTACCATCACTTAGCCATCAGAGCCTACCCCACTGTGGCCTCAAAAATAAGTTCTTCCAGAAAATCCTCCTCACCATTTCTCAGATATTTAACCACCATTACTTCGCCATCAGAGCCTACCCTAAAGCGGCCTCAGAAACAAGTTCTTCCAGAAGATCCTCCAGTACCATTTCCTCTAATTCTCTACCAAGGAAATTTGCACTGTTACCTGTATGAAACCACTTTGGTTCTAGGACCTTCTCCAGGCTGCTGCTTAGCTCTTTCCGATGCTGAACCAACATTTGCAACACTTCTTTGACCAGGGCTTCATAGCTCAAAGTGGAGCAAAATCTTCTCTTTGGTTTCACCCAGTGATGCAAATCCACAGATGGGCTACCAATCTCTACCAAAACTAGATTAGTAAGATCAAACAAAAGCTTCCTATCTGATCTGGACCATGACTTGTTGATACTGTACTTCTTTTCAAGCTTACTGAACAGATCAGGGCATACAGGACATTCCAGCGAGTGATATGCATCAGAGAGGTTATTCCAGTCAGCACGTTGAAAGCCAGATTCACTCAGTAGATCAAACAGGTAGAAAAACTCTCTGTCATCTTCATCTTTAAATGTTTGTACCATCTCTTCCATCTCTGGGAGGGAATCAAATGCACCTCCAGTGTTCTCGTCACTCGAAAATGCAAGTTCCAATTCCCCGGCATCTGTCTCTGCTGAGTCCATTTTGAGAAGTCGCAGTTGCATTCGGAGTTCTGCATCAATTATGTAAAATGCACAATATATAAGTCAATGCAAGAAATAAATTTCGTGAAAATAACTAGATAATTTCGCTCATTTTTCAATCTACCCTTAAGATCAGCGCTAATTTTTCCAAAGCACCCAGAACTTGAGATCTCTTCCTCAGATGGAGGCTCTAGAACAGATACAGGACTTGGCTGTTCAGTCTCTTCGGTATTTACAGGTGAAACTGAATTGCCATATGATGCTCCCTGGAGAGAGAATAACACACTGTTTAGAGCAGAATGATTGCTAGAAATTCACACAGAATACAAATATACTGGATTAAAGGAGTGAGAGACAACATTGCTGCAAATTAATCATCTTGCTCCTGCTACATATTGAATTGAAATTGTGTTTAATAATAAATCAAAGTGATATCTAAGGACTGCTATAAGTTCCAAAAAGCAAAACTAACCTCAAGCATTATGCTTTCCGTGTCTTTGTGATCATAACCTATGGATTGTGGACTCCTCTCCAGCGCAATGGGGTCTGTTGGTCCCAGCGTCTCGCTCTCCTTGATCATGATAGGAATCATCAAGTCATTATTTTCTGCTAATGAGGAATTGGGGACCAGGTATTCTTTATCACCAACTGTATCCTCAAAAACTTGAGAAGTGATCAGCTCCTCTTCAGCAAGATGACTTGAAAAAGTATTTCCCAGTTCTTCTGTAGTTACATGAATCTCCCGTTCAACCAACCTATTTTCTTCACCAGAAGTAAATAAATGAGGCTTATGACGGTGAAACTTATAGCTTTTGCGCGAAGAGCTTCCTTTCCGACAAAAAGATTTCCCCAAGGAATCATCAAGTCCCCGGCTTCGGCCAACAGGTTTATCTACAGAGCCAGGCTTTGGAATATCATACATAGTTGACGAAGATGGAAGCGAAACAGATCTTGGCAAACTTCCAGAGCGTGCTTCTTTCCAGCCATCCCTGCTGCTGATTCCAGATGGGCGATCCCATGTTAAACCCACCTCAGCTTTAGGCACTATTACAGCTGAACTGTTTCGAGTACTAAAGGGATCCATAGCTGTACCTGGCACTTCTTTATCGGATAAAGCAAGCATTTCACCCAAAGTCCTAGAGCCTCTGACAAATCCTGCCTCCAGACACTGGTTGGTCGTCCTCCATCTCTCAGATAGACGTTTTCTGGCCTCCCTGCTCACCAATGTTTCAGCCGAATATGATGATGAGCAGCTAAAGCTATCAAAGTGACTGGATGCAGACTTGAATTCATCAGAGTAGCTCAACATATCTCTTCCCAAGGCTGATGCCTTCTTTGCACGATGAGTTAAAATGTTTCTCATTTGTTCTGTAATTTCCCTAGCGATTTCTCTTGAACCTTTTCTATGTTCCACTTCCATATCATCAGATGCTTTCATCCTACCTCTTCCTTCTGCATATGACTCTTGTACAACAGCCTTTCTGTTTCCTTTATTCCTTCTGTAGACCAACTCTATATCCGCATGAGATCTTGATAAGGAAACAGTTGCCATGTCCTGAGCCTTCTGAAGACTTGGTTTCAAAACAACAATCCGCGTCGGTGTAGAGCATGCACCAAATTTTCCGGCATTATTTGCTTTTGGCAACTTATGTGAGATATGTTCTCTGTCACAGTGGCTGGTGAGGGTTTTTGCCTCTTTTCCGGAAGATCCTTTTACTTCTCTTTGCATGTTGGTGCATCTTTTAGCATTTCCATTAGATTTACAACATGTGCCAGTGCCTTCATTCTTGCTGTCTTTTGAGGATTTCAATATTGTGATGTGACTTACATGAGAAGGGGGTTGTATGCATTTCAGATCCCGGATATGCTTTGTGAACAAGGAATTGGGTTTTTCGAGAAGCTTCAGGAACAGATCCTTGTTGGAATCTAGAACTTCCAGTGCATCATTAAAATCTTTTGACTGATGAAGAGTTTCATCAGCTGAAAGGCGTTTTGCATCCATAAACTTCTGCCTGATTAAGGCCATGTCAGTCTCAGTTTGCCTCCAGCTTGAATTCCGCCTACCAAGTTGCTGTTTCTTGTACTTCTCAGCTTTTGTTGTTTCAATTATTTCAAAAACATCTTTAAAATCTTGGTGCTCATCAGTACTTTTTCGGAGTGAATGGTCTTCAAGCAATGAATATTTCTGTTGAAACTCTAGAGATGATGTTTTTTGGAAATAACTTTTCTTTTCATTCGGTTCTCCTTTGCTGAATTGTTGATGAGGCAGTGTGTCAAGACCCATCAACCTAGCAACAAGGCTTGGTGAGGGCTGCCTGATTTCCATCTCTTTTGACATCTCTTCACTTATCAGTGTCTTTATTGGTGTCCCGCTGGATTTCTTACTTGAGTATTTTCTCGTGTCAAGGCTAACCTGTGAATATAAAAGCATGAAAATTAATAATTGACTCACAAATAGCAGCCTGAAATATTCAATTGAAAAAGAAAATAGTCAAAGCAAACTATTTTTGTTCTTTAAGAGCCACAATTTTGTGTAAACCAAACTTATCGTTGGACATGTGATGGCAGAATATTGAAATAGGAGCACTTAGTGCAGGGCTACTCTGTGAATTTCATTTAGGATGGCCATCTACGTGGGTTTAAAGTGAATGAGACTCTTACAATCAACTCATGACCTGACCACGATCTGTTAATTACAAGACTGACTGAGAGATACTCGTCTGATGTGCAAGACGGACTTAGAGACTCTTACATTCAACTCATGTCTGACCAAGACCCTATTTGTTGCAAGACAGACAGAGACATACTCGTTTGATGTGATAATTTCTCCTTGTCCACCATGATTAAAATTCTCTCTGAGACATTCACCAAAAGAACCTGACAAAGAAATCAAGATACTTACGGGATTTTCGTTTATTGGAGAGCAATTGTTGCTGGAACAATCCGATGCTATGTTTGCACTATTTATCCTCTCCCGAGATCGACCATTACCTGTAATATGTGCCCTCCAAGGTAAGACAAAAATACACCGAATAGAGAGCATTTATACAAGGATAGTTTCATGTCTATTCCGGTATTCTGCAATAATTTAACAATAACATTGCATAATAAAAAGGTCTACTATGAAGAGAAAGTAGTTTCACAGTTTCAGCCATAGCTCTCGAACAGGGAATGCAAATGAGAAACAAGAAATGCCTATTAATACTTTCTAACAAAATAAGAAATAAATGCGCCAACGACTAAAAACCCCACTCAACTACCTTTCACGCAAATTAAAAGACTAACATATGAGAAAGCTTTTTTAAAAAAAGGATAAAACTACAGAGTTCATGGAACATATCCTTGTTTTAATTAGTTCATTGAAATGTAATCTCAACTTCTGAGTATCTAAAGCATACAAACAGAAACAGAATACTTGGCATACCCATGCAATGACAGCAAAAACATCATGTAAGAAAATAAACACATCTTTGACATTGATGAAAGCTGAAACCTATAGCTTACTTCATTAAAGGAATATTTCATATAAGTTCTAGCAATATCCTAGCAAGAATTAACCAGCCCTGACCTAAAGAACTTCTTTTGACCGTTGCTGATGACTCATTAAGAATATTGGCCAACAAGTGAAAATATACAACTGATAGAAACAATGTTGTCTTACCCAATGTCATCAAACCTCCCACAACTTTAACCCTTGGGTCTTATAAGAGCAGGCATAGTTAAGTGGATGTATAATATTGATGAAACCACTCCACATAGTGTATACTTATCCTACTACTGCTGTAATATGGATGCCAATAAATGTTTCTCTTCTTCGTCAAGGTACAGGGTTACAAACACTAGAAGAAGAAAAAATAATCACCAAAAGAGTCAAGCTACTTGAAAGATGAATTTGCAAGACAGATAAAGAGAGCGGAGCTTAATGTACAAGTGTTAAAAAGGAAGCAAATTTCCTACCATAGCGCAAAGACATTAGACATCAGTCATCAAACTTTAATCTTGTGAAAAATGCACAGACGATGGTACACGGAGTCTTAAACCTCAGTGCGCCACCAATTAAAAATGACAAATAAACAAATAAAAAGGCTGATTTTGTTCCAATTGGGTTCTATAAACAATAATAAAGGACAAATCACCGGTAGCTATGTATTTAACAGAGCAGCTCCGAGGAACGCAATGCCACTATATGCCAGAAAAACAAGCTTGAGCCTCTAAATTATTAACTAGCAGCCAAGATCAATCTCTTTTTTATCAACCCCGGAGCAAGATTCCAGGCAATTGATTAAAGCACAAGATCTATTTTCTACACGTAATCACCTCCGGAGCTTCGGCGGAAACACCGCGCACTGCCCCAATTTAAAACACTGACATAACAAAAAATAAATCGGAAAGAAGCATCCCGACACAACTAAAACCACAAGAATTATCCACTTGCCTCGTCTCAGAACCCTAGAAAATCAGCCGAAACACGAAACCACGCCCACAGCTTCTAAAAACCCCATTAAAAAAACACGAAAATTA
Source organism: Narthecium ossifragum (assembly GCA_963920575.1). Lineage (NCBI taxonomy): Eukaryota > Viridiplantae > Streptophyta > Magnoliopsida > Dioscoreales > Nartheciaceae > Narthecium > Narthecium ossifragum. The sequence continues at coordinate 7,694,086 of OY986966.1, forward strand.
ACAAGACCTGGAAGGATCTAGAGACCTTCGGGATGAGATCGGTCTACGCCGGGCCGATCACAGGCGCGGCGGGGTAGCCTCTCCCTGCAACGCGTCCGGGAGGCGGCGGTACTGCGCTCCATGCTTGAGCTCTAAGACTAGAGCTGCCAATGCGACGGATCGCGAGAGAGCATAGAAAGGGATTCGTTAGGAGCGAGAGAAAGGACGCTAGAGAGGGGGAGAGAGAGAGCGAAAGCAATGGACGAGGGTTGGATTCGTCTGGGATTAGAGAGACAAGCAACGGCGGAGTGGGCGATGCATTAATGGCGGCGCAAGCGAGAAATAGTAACGATTCAGGAGATCATCGTTTCCTATCGGATATCTCTGTCCTCTCTCTCTCTCTCTCTCTCTCTCTCTCTCTCTCTCTCTCTCGATTCTATTTTGTTGTTTAGCTACTTAGGTTGCTCGGAGAACACCATTAGTTAATTTGATTGTAGAATACGTGGAAGCTGACCATTAGTTGGGTGGGTTGGTTATTTGTTTTAAGATGTGTGTTTTTGGCTGAGCGGGTGCCACGTAGCGCGATGAGGTTAGTTAGGTCTGGTTGATGGAATGACGGTGTGATGCGATTTGAAATTTCGAATCGGGAACGCTTCGGGCGCACGCGTGGGCGCGAAGAGCGGGGTGCGATCCGGCCGTCCATCGAGCCCGATGCTTTATTATAAAACGGGGACTGTGCGCAAGTGATTGTTGACACGTGTCGGTCGTGGTACGGGCTTGTAGTTGGACGACCGGGTTAGTGGAGGATAGGAAGGAGCATTTGTTCTAGAACGGTCGCATAGTGCGGGCGCTGGAGGTCTTTTCGATCTTTGAGATTTTAACAGTATGAACGGCAGATGAAGTAGGAAGCCGTGCGGGCGTAAGAACGACAAGCGTAGGATTTGGGGCACAGCCGGGGAAGCCTGGTTCACGGGCGACCCCGATAGGATAGCAACTTGGAAGGGCTCAGGCAGTCATGCTTGTCTTGCTATTAATAAAGCGAATAATTTAAAAATTGACTCCTTTGAAAACCAATGTTCGAATTAATATTTCATTTATAACTAATTGACTCTTAAATTTTAATTTTGGTTTAAAAACTTGGTCATATTCTCCAAAGTCAAGCAGCTTCTCTATTTTTATTTTTCTTTTACAATTGAGCTGAAGCTAACAACCGCTTACATTTAGAACTTAAGCCCCGTTTCGTTGAAAGTTTGGCCCCGTTTGGTATGAGGTTAAGGAAAAGTGGGGTTAAAGGGATATGGTTAGAAAAAATGAGGCTAAGGAATAAGAATAGAAAAAAGTAGAGAGAAATGGGATAGGTGGAATAGTGGTAACCCCGTAATCATAACTTTTGTGTTTGGGTAAAAAGTGGGGTTCCGAGAGGATAAAGTGGGGTTATCCCCATCTTAACCCCATACCAAATAGGATTAAATGGGGTCATGGGTAAAAAAGTGACGATAAGAAATAGGGATAAGCTTAATCCACTTTTGACGTTTGGCTCAAAAATAAGACTTAAGTTAGTGGGTTAAGCTTGGAATATGAATAAGAATTATAAAGTATATAAAATATATAATATTATAATAGTGGGTAAGCTAGTGGGTTAAGATTATAATATTTGAATTAACTATTGAATTAGTTCAAATGATTATACATAAAGTGTATAAAATATATAATATTATAATAGTGGGTAAGCTAGTGGGTTAAGATTATAATATTTGAATTAATTATTAAGTTAATTCAAATGTTTATACGTAAAGTGTATAACATATATAATAGTGCAACTCTACAACAGCTCTATTTTTGAGTCAGCGTACGCTGATAGTCGACCTCATCACCACTCTCCACAACCAACTTTGGTTGCAATCAATCCTCAAAACACCGTCTAACCCATCTTTCTCTATTCCACTATTAAGTTAAGTTTTCGAAATTTATACGTTAAACCATATAACATTTATACTATTATATTATTACATAAAATAGAGTAAAAATATATTATAATAAAGTATAATATTACCACCTCACCCGTCTTATTCGACGCCTCCCCCAGCGAATCCCTTTCCTATCAATGCCCGCTTATTTGCCATCTCCGGCAGACGCATGCTCCTCCGGCATCGTTGGCAACGATCCCGGCCGTCCTCCACTGGGTCGTATGGCTCAGCAGTGTTTAGGTCGTTCTATCCCGTGTCGTGTCCGCCAGCGACGTACACGTGGCCTCCAACTACGGCGGACGTGAAGAAGAATCGTATAGCCACACTGCATAGCATGGTGACGTGGCATGGTCGTATACATCAATGCATCCCAATGCGGACCCACTTATATTAATATAATATATATTTTTTAATATATATTATTTAAATAATATAAAATAAAATAAATTTTTCATGATGTAGACCAGTCATGATATGACATGTGGCATGTAGACCCACTTATATTAATATTTTATTATAATAACATATTAATAATATTATTTAAGGTTATTTACTTTTGAGACCTTGAAAACTTCTTAAATTACAAATATACCCTTACAATCTTTGCCTTTACATATGTACCCATGAAAACATTGTGATAATGTTAACCATACCCTCCGGTTACTAGCCGGTTAATATTCACGGAATATGTCTGGAATATACCTAACGTCGTTAAATAACCCTTTTGAAAAGACAATTATACCCCTGGTTATGTTTCTACTATGGTTAAGTTACATGTTAATGGGGATGGGCAATTAAGTAATTATGCCCACCATGGTTATGTTTCTACTCTGGTTAAATTAGATATATGTACGGACTTGGTCAGAGGGGCATGGTTAACATTATCACAATGTTTTCAAGGGTACATATGTAAAGGCAAAGATTGTAGGGGTACATTTGTAATTTAAGAAGTTTTCAAGGTCTCAAAAGTAAATAACCCATTACCTTATTATTTAATACACTACGCATATGAAAAATATTTCTACGCACGCAAATGTTTTTATAAGCTCATAAAAACGCATACAAAAATGTTTATGGGCTCACACAAATATTTGCATGTAAGAAAACAAACACGCACAAAAAAATGTTACTACGCACGTATACATTTTTATACCCTCATTGAAATATTTGCATGCATTTTTAGAAGCACATAAAAAAGTCTAAGAGTGCAAAAACATTTTTCTACGCGTGGTGTATTAAATAATATCAATAACATATTATTATAATAAAATATTAATATAAGTGGGTCCCACATGTCAAGTGTCATACCATGATTGGTCCACATCATATAAAAAAATATTATTATATCATTCTTTATATATTGGTATCATTAAAATAATATTAGAATGTATATGATGGGTGTCAATGAGAGAGAGAAGTTTAACCCCATTTTTGAATTTAACCCCTCTTAAATCCAACCCTCCATAATTTTAGGAATAAAAATGAGAGTAAGGGGGATAACCCCCTTGACCCCACCTTTAACCCCAACCCAAACGGGGTGTAAAGAGGCATGCCAGCTCCATGTCACGGACCTTTTCGTTTCACCCGAACTGGGACCGTGCGGCACTCGAACTACCTTCGCGCAGTCGAGTCAGCCTTCCGCCTTCACCAAGCTGGATCACTCCTAAGGACTTTGGCACTCACTAGGAAGAGAGGAGAGTAGAGTGGAAAGCTTCTTTGCTTGAAGATGGCTTACAACTCTTGGAAGTTTGCTCACTTGGAGGTTGGGATTACAAATGAGACCCTCCCTCCTTATATAGACCTCCTAAGAACTCTCTAGAATTCTATACACACTTCCTTAGATATTTACATAGGACTTTCTAGAGAACTAGATATTTCTTTGGAGTCTTCTAGAGATCTCTTTAAGGATGAAGATCTTAGGGCATTCTAGAGATCTCTAGGCTACAGGAAGACCCTAGGACTCTCTAGAGACTTCCTGCCTTGGTTGAGCCTTGTTGGTGGGTGCGATCGATTTGATCGTGACATTCTCCCCCACCTATTCCGTCGACGTCCTCGTCGCATGACTGCTGAGGAACTCCTGGATCATCTCTTCATATTGCCATAGTGTGTCCGCTCATTCCCAGCTAGCCTCGCCATGTGGTAGTCCTTTCCACTTGATTAGGTACTCCACACATGGCGGTACTCCTCGTCGACGAACCGTGCGTGTGTCAAGCACGGCTTCTACCTCCTTCTCATGCGACACCGTCATAATTGGCGGTGCCCGTTTCGAAACTCCTCGTGCCGGGTCCTCCTCGTCTCCATGGTAGGGCTTCAAGCAGCTCACATGAAAAACGGGGTGGATCTTCAAGTTGGCTGGGAGTTCGATCTTGTAGGCGACTTTACCTACCTTCTTCAGGATGGGGAACGGGCCTTCATACCTTCGAATCAACCCCTTATGCACCTTCCGGAATGCTTTGAACTGTTGGGGCTGAAGCTTGAGCATCACCAAGTCCCCTTCCTTGAACTCTAATGGTCGTCGCCTCGTGTCGGCCCACTTTTTCATGCGCCGTACAGCCTTGTGCAAGAACGCTCTTGCGATTTCCTCCTTCTCCCTTAGCTCCGAGGCAAACCTGTGGGCTGCGGGGCTTCTTCCTTTATCTTCCATCCCCAAGTTGTGTGGGGTGCGGGGCTGCCGACCTAGCACCAATTCGAAGGGTGAGTGTTGGGACGACTCACTCTTCTGTAGATTGTAGGAGAATTGGGCCACATCTAGGTGATGCACCCAATCCTTCTGGTTGGCACTTACAAAGTGCCGCAAGTACTCCTCTAATAGGGCATTTACCCTCTCGATCTGCCCATCTGTTTGAGGGTGTAGGCTTGTCGAGAACAGGAGGTCGGACCCAAGGATCTTGAAGATTTCTGTCCAAAACCGCCCCGTAAATCTTGGATCTCGATCGCTCACGATGTTTTCTGGCAACCCCCACAGTTTCACCACATGTCGAACGAAGAGTCGCGCCGCCTCCTCTGCTGTGCAGTCCTTCGTCGCTGCAATGAAGGTTCCATACTTGGAGAATCTGTCCACCACCACCATGATGGACCCAAGACCATCCACCGTTGGCAAGGCGGATATGAAGTCCATGGAGACGCTCTCCCATGGACGTGTGGGCACTGGAAGTGGCTCAAGTAGCCCTCCTGGCTGCTGATGCACCACCTTGTCTTGTTGGCACACAAGACAAGTTCTCACGTAGGCCTCTACATCAGTCCGCATTTGGGCCCAATAGTAGGCAGCTTCGAGTAGCGCCCTTGTTCTCCGCTGCCCTGGGTGTCCCGCCCATTTAGTGTCATGGCACTCCTTTAGTAACTCCCTCCTCAAGTTGCCTGACTTGGGTACGTACACCCGACCTCCTTTAGTGTAGAGTATCCCATCTTTCTCCCAAAACCGCTTCGTCTTTCCCTCTAGGATGAGCTTCTTCATGGCTTGGGCCAAGGGATCCTCCAATGTCCCTTCTCGTATGCGGTCGAGTAGGGTGCCTTTGAGCTGGTATATCGCCGCCAACTCCGCCTTACGACTCAAAGCATCTGCCACGTGATTTTGCCTTCCTGGCTTGTACTCTAGCACCATATCGAACTCTGCTAGGAAGTCTTGTCATCGTGCTTGCTTTGGCGACAGCTTCTTCTGAGTCTGGAAGTAGCTTGTGGCCACATTATCCGTCTTGACCACAAAGTGAGAGCCAAGGAGGTAATGCCTCCACGTCCTAAGGCAATGTACTACTGCCGTCATCTCCTTCTCTTGCACGGTGTACCTCCGTTCCGTGTCATTGAGCTTGCGGCTCTCGAAGGCGATGGGGTGTTCTTCTTGCACCAACACTCCTCCTATGGCAAAGTCTGACGCATCTGTGTGTACCTCGAAAGGCTTGGAGTAGTCCGGTAGTCTCAACACCGGTTCTTCCGACACGGCTCTCTTCAGCTTGTCGAAGGCCTCCGCGCACCGCTGCGTCCATGCCCATGATTGATCCTTCCTCAAAAGGTCGGTCAAGGGGGCGGCTTGGGCTGAATAGCCCTTGATGAACCGCCTGTAGTAGTTGACAAGGCCAAGGAATGACCGCAATTCCGAGGCCGTGGTTGGAGTCTCCCACTCGAGGATGGCTTGCACCTTCCGCTTGTCCATCCATATGCGCCCATGCCCGATCCAATGCCCTAGGAACGATACCTCCTCTTGGGCAAAGGAACACTTCTCCCTCTTGACGTAGAGCTGGTTCTCCTTCAACACTTGGAAAACCTGCCTTAGGTGCTTGATGTGCTCTTCCATCGTCTTGCTATAGATGACGATGTCGTCTAGGTAGACGACCACGAACCGATCCAAGAATGGGTGGAAGAGCTTGTTCATGAGGGTGCAGAATGTTGCTGGAGCATTTGTTAGTCCGAAAGGCATGACAAGGAACTCATAGGCACCATACCTTGTCACACAAGCTGTCTTTGGCTCATCCCCTTCTGCGATGCGCACTTGATAGTACCCAGAGCGCAAATACATCTTGGTGAAGTACCTTGCACCGCTAAGTTGATCGAACAGATCGGCTACTAGTGGGATGGGATACTTGTTCTTGATGGTTACCTTGTTGAGTGCCCGGTAGTCGACGCACAACCGTAGGCTTCCGTCACTCTTCTTTTGGAATAGCACTGGTGCTCCGTAAGGGGCTTTGGATGGCCGAATCAGCCCACCATCGAGCATCTCCTTGAGTTGTCTTCTCAGCTCCTCTAGCTCTGGTGGCGACATTCGGTAGGGGGCCATGGCAGGCGGCTTGGCTTCCGGCTCCAATTCGATGGCATGGTCCACCTCTCTTCTAGGCGAAAGTTGCTTGGGCAGCTCCTTAGGCATGACGTCCTTGAACTCTTCAAGGACCTTGACGACTTCTGGTCGAAGGGGCTCCTCCGCGATCCCTTCTTCTTGCTTGAGGGTGGCCAAGTAGGTGACTTCTCCCTTCTTGAGACCCTTCTTTAGTTGCAGCGCCGAAAGGGTCTTCTCCTTGACGGTTCCCTCGCGTACCGTCGGTACCATGCATGGGGCTTGCTCCTCCATGATGCTAAGAGCCCCAAGATGTGGCATAGGGACTGCCTTGGCCATGCTTAGGAAGTCTATGCCTAGTATGACCTTGAAGTCATCGATTGGTGCGACGGTAAGGCAAGCGGTGCCGCGCCAATCTCCTACTTGCATCTCCACATCCTTAGCCAAGCCCACCACTGGCGTGGCCTTGGAGTTAACAGCCTTCAGCTTGCTTGAGTCCTTTTCCAACTTGAGACCCAAGCGCTTTGCCTCTCCCTCCGAGACAAAGTTGTGTGTGGCTCCCGTGTCGATCATAACCCTCGCGGCATTCCCATTGATCTTCACGTCCACATACATTAGCTCCTTGCGATGTGGCTTGCCGACGCCCTGCCCCATCACAGCATTGAGTAGCCGAAGAGCTCCCATCTTCGGCGCTTCTTCGTCCTCGCACTCCTCTGCTTGGACGGAGTTAAGAGACTTCTTCTTCGAGCATTCCCTAGCCCAGTGGTTTCCTCCGCACACAAAGCATACTATGCGTCTGGATGGTTCCCCACGATCTTGCCCTCGTTGGCCTCCCTCCTTGGATGCATACTTGGGCTTATCTCCCCCACCTTTACCCTTGGTGGTCTTCTGAAACTTGGGCTTGGGTGGCTCGGTCTTTTTGTACTCCACGAGCTTCTCCGCTGCGGCCACGGCAGTATTGAGATCCTAGACTCCTCGTCGTTGAAGCTCCTGAGATGCCCATGGTTGTAGACCGTCTAAGAAGAAGAACAGCCGATCCTCCTCTGACATGTTGGTGATGCTTAGCATAAGCCTTAGGAACTCCTTCACATAGTCCCTAATAGAACCTGTGTGCTTGAGACTCCGCAAACTCTTGCGCGCCAGGAACTCAACATTCTCCGGGTAGAACTGGGCCTTGATCTCCCTCTTGAGGTCCTCCCATGTCGTGATATGGCACAGACCCAGATCCATCTCCGCACACCGATGCCTCCACCATAGCATAGCATCATCGCTGAGGTAGAGCGAGGCGGTGTTCACCTTCTCTTCCTCATCCTCGAGTCGGAGCCCTTTGAAGTAGCGCTCCATGTTCCATAGGAAGTTGTCTACTTCCTTGGCATCCCGCACTCCATTGAAGCTCCTAGGCTCGGGGATCTTGATCCTGGGTGGTGCTTCCCTCGTAGCACTCCCAAAGGCCACAACCTTCTCCAGCAAGGCAACCTTTGCTTGCAGCTCCTCGATTGCCTTTTCTTGTTTCTCCTCTTGCCTACTCACTTTGGACTCAAGAAGCCTAGTTCTATCATCTGTGTTGTACAAGAGGACTTTGAACTCACCGAGGTTGTCCCGCATTGCCTGCATTGCCTTGGCGATGTTCTCCTCAAGGTTGTTGAGTTGCTCCTCCCAACTCCCTTGATGGGCTTCAAGTCCCTCCAGTCGAGTAGTGACGGTGTTGTAGGCCTCATCCACTTGCTTCTTGATAAGGTCTAACTTCTTGTCAAAATCCTTCTTCCCACCCTTATCCTTAGGGTTGATAACGCCTGACTCTGACGCCATGGTTCTGCTCAACCAAGCTCTGATACCAACTGTCACGGACCTTTTCGTTTCACCCGAACTGGGACCGTGCGGCACTCGAACTACCTTCGCGCAGTCGAGTCAGCCTTCCGCCTTCACCAAGCTGGATCACTCCTAAGGACTTTGGCACTCACTAGGAAGAGAGGAGAGTAGAGTGGAAAGCTTCTTTGCTTGAAGATGGCTTACAACTCTTGGAAGTTTGCTCACTTGGAGGTTGGGATTACAAATGAGACCCTCCCTCCTTATATAGACCTCCTAAGAACTCTCTAGAATTCTATACACACTTCCTTAGATATTTACATAGGACTTTCTAGAGAACTAGATATTTCTTTGGAGTCTTCTAGAGATCTCTTTAAGGATGAAGATCTTAGGGCATTCTAGAGATCTCTAGGCTACAGGAAGACCCTAGGACTCTCTAGAGACTTCCTGCCTTGGTTGAGCCTTGTTGGTGGGTGCGATCGATTTGATCGTGACATCCAGCTTGATACCCTATCAGCTATCATTTTCCTGTCTAGGTATATACACGATTTCAAAATCAGTAAAGTTAGCAGCCAGCCGCCAGATTTCATGAAGCATCGTGATGCATGAGGTCTATGGTGATTGTGGAAAAAAACAAGTCTTCAAGATGATATATTAGAAACATTAAATTACCAATCATCCCCAAAAGTATAGCTAATAGCAAGGGTTGAGTTTAATTATTTGAGTTATATTCGAAAATGACTTCTTGAATAGCCCCGCCCCATATGTCTGTAACGATTTGTAAAGACAAAGTCCAGCTTACTTGAGTGGTTGATCGGTTTAATTATTTAAGTTACACTCTAAAATGACTACTTGAATAGCCCATATGATTACAACGATTTGGAAGTCTTTTTTTGTATTATCACTTGAGCCCAAAAGGCTGGTGGAGTACAAAAATCCCTTCTTACATATCAAAACCGATGGAGTCGGAGGGGACCCGATCCCCCTTCACCCATCATAATATCAAATCTGATGGTGTCCGGAGGGTCTCGATTTATAAGCCTTAAAATTCGAATATTGAATTTAATGAGCAAATTGATTGAGACATGATAAACCGATGGAGTACAAAATCTCTTTTTACATATCAAAACTAATGGAGTCGGGAGGGGGCTGATTTGTAAGCCTAGAAATTTGAATATTGAATTCGATAAGCGGATTGATTGAGACATAATAAACTTGATCATATGAATCATACTAGTGGGGCTCTCGTGGCACGGTTATAACTGAGCTCTATCCCCGCTAACTCCGCCTCCATCGATAGAATACCCAAGTCATAAATATAAAGAGATAACCTCATCTATTTGATAGGATACACCGGATCTTATAAGATTGATATGCTAAACAAGTAATGTCATTGATGTTCAAATGGATTCAAACCTCATGCCAAGTGATCTGCATCGATCTTTTACTATTTGTCTCCCATTCGGATTTTTCAGCTAGCCATCTCCTTTTGTAACTAGCAACATTGGTCATTATTTTTTTGCCAATCGTACATACTACAATGTAGCAAATTGCTTCTCGCACCCCTCCTGACACCGCCCCGCCCCTCTGACACCCCCATTGCCCCCTATAATTTGCTATTATACCCTCACTTTTTGTTATGTGTTTCTTTTTTTTCTTTTTTTCAGCTTTGTTTAATTCCCCTCCCCCTTTCTTTGTGAGTTTCTTTTTTCTTTTTTTTTGTTCAGTTTTGTTTAATTTTTATATAGTTTTGTTTATTTTTTTAATCAGTTTTGTTTATTATTTCTTGGGGAAAGGGACCCAATGGTTCTTTATTTGGGCCCAATCCGGCAATTAGACCGGCCACAAGAAACTTCCGATATTTAGCCCATTTTGAAAAAAAAAGGTCAAAAATACCCTTCCCAAAACACCTCTTCATATTTCAAAATTTTAAATTTTAAATTGTAAACATTTCAAATATCAAATCGTAAAATTTCAAAATTTCAAATTTTCAAATTTTCAAATTTTCAAATTTTCAAATTTTCAAATTTTAAATCATAGAAATTTAAAAATTAAAAATTCAAATCGTAAAAATTTAAAAATTCAAAATATTACAAACATATAATAAAAAAACTATTTATCCAAAAAGAAAAATAAAACTGATAAGAAAAAAGAAATAAAATTGATTTTTAAAAAAAAGAATAAAGAAAACTGATTAAAAAAAACAAAATTAATGAAAAAAAAACAAAACTAAAGAAAAATAACACAAAATTGAGAAAAAAAGAAGAAGAAATGGTCAACACTGTGATGAAGGGTTAAAAAAGGATGGGGCGGAGGGGTGTGTGTCTGGGGGTGCGAGAAGTAGCACCTATAGCCCTGTTTGGTTACATGATTGGTGTAACCGTTTGGTTGGGGGGAGGTGGGATTGGTATACCAATTCATATTCGAACTTTATTTCTATTTTTTAATCTAATATCATATCCTCAATAACGCTAACCCACTACTTATCTCAGTATATTAATTCCTATCCTTCTTAGACCCGAAATAGTGTATTCCGGCCATGTAAAAAAGGACACTTTAAACCGTACTCGGCCTGTACATTTCATGCATACACAGAATGAAGAATTAAGAATGCTCTCTTTACTTCAATGTCACTCGCTACTGCCAATCACACTAGCATATGCTCACCGTCAAATCAATATGCACTAATTAAGTAGAACAAATTGCTGATCAGAAACTATTTAGTTTGTCACATCGAATATTTTTATTTTCCTTTTCACATAACTCCACACTGCTGCTTCAATGATTCGGTCCTTTAACACATTACACTATTACACTATTACACTATGCGCATTGAATATAAAAATAGAGAGAGAGAGAGAGAGAGAGAGAGAGAGAGAGAGAGAGAGAGAGAGAGAGAGAGAGAGGGAGAGAGAGGGGGAGAGTCAGCGCGCCTAATTTAGCTATATGGCCTTAGCTGAGGGCTCGACTGATAAAAAAGAAGAAGAAAACAAGACGTGGCTATCAAGAGTGCGACGACGGAGGACTAATGAGCCGACCAAATAGCCCCTAAGTAAAGCATCTAATTAATGCTAGCTATTAGCAAAGGCACTTTGCAGTGCAAGTCTTGTTTTGTTCGGTAAAGTCCCACACATTCTTCTTTCTACGTGCACATCATCTCCTTTTTGTTACACAAAGTTAGGTCTGGTAGGGCAAATTCTACATGTATCAAAAGTCCTTTCTATGCCTATGCCTTTCTTTTGTGATAGTTTAGTCTGAATTGGTGCTGTTAGCTTTTGACCCAACAAGGGTGTATGGAAAGTTGGACTCAGATAGCTTGAAATTGAAGCACATCAATCACCATATCTGCATGGTTTCTATTATTCCACCTAAACCAGTCATGTTATATTCTTAAAGTGGTGATTAATAAATGAAGCCTACTCTATGATAAAGCTAGCAAAGAAACATGCCATTCCGGGATTCGTTCAACACATCCTTCTTTAGTTACAGATGCATGTACCCTTCATATGTTCCAGCTAGCTAGCTGTTTTCATGACTTGACACGATGGGTATTATTAAATCAACAAAATCATGGAGAATATCTGGTCTTTATATGTAAAGTTTTTTCGGAAAAAGACTTGCAAGGGATTCCTTTTCTTGGCTACTTTTTGTTTACCATCTATTTATATTAGATCAACAATTTAGATAGATATGGTTTTTGACGGCGATGCCAATTGTAAATGCAAGTGCAAATGCTTAATGAAAATGAATGTGCAGATCATCCATGTATCTTAACTTGCTGCTGCCGGGATAGGTCTCAAAAACTTAATATGAGACGGAAATTGATTTGGAAATTATTTCTCGGACATTGATTTGGGTACATGGGTAAGGGCATATATGATGTACATGTCTTTCAATCGGTAGATATCTACCGATTGATTCACTTAGTTTATCGGTAGAACACTACCGATGAATCAGATGAACCAATCGGTAGAAATCTACCGATTAAACGTAGGGTTAAAAGCATTTTGATACCTCCAATTTTCAAAAATAGATGATTTAATATCTCGTAAAATTTGATTCTCGAATTGATACCTACATGTATTGAAACCGCGCAATTTAATGTCAAATCACAAATGAAGTATGTATAGGCTAACGTAAACCAGCCACGTGCTAGTTATTCACCCTCCACTCAGCTCACTCATTTACCAGCAACTGCCACCACCCAACCACCATCCTCTACCTCAACCTCTATCACCTCCACCCACCTTCACCACCAGCAACCCCCTCTCCTCCTCCCTCTTAGCCTCGCAACCACCGTCACCTCCATCCACTGCAGCTCCTCAGTCACCATCAACAGCGATACCCACACTCCAAAGGCACTCCTCAACTCCGGGGATCCTCCATTCTTCCAGACGAAGCTCTCCGCCCCCTCTTCTCCTTCTCCGGTGAAACTGCGGCCATCCCCCGACGCCTCCACCTCCCCCCACGACCACCGACTACTCTACGCACCACCCGTGGCCCCCTCCCTCTCCTCTTCGTCGCCGTCTTGACCTCCCCCGAGGCCCCTCTACGACGACGATGACCTTCTTCGCCACCTGCGGTGCCGAGCCCCCCTCGTCTCCTTCGGATCAAGCATCTTGGTTTCTCCATCCTCTCCTCCCCTCCCCTCCTGACGACGTCTCGCCACGGCGCCATCCACCCCATCGTAGCTTCTCCTTGTTGACGGGACCCCAACCCGAGCTTCCCCTCTCGCGGATCCCCGTCTCCTCCTTGTCCAATGGCGAGGATGCCGACGAGCACGATGAAGACGACAAGGAGGAAAAGGAGGGAGGAGAGAGGTCATCCTCGAGTAGCTCCAGCATCCCGGTTAGTTCCTTCTCCCTTAGACGGCCTTTGACAGATCGGAGGACGAAGTTTGGTGGGGAGGGGCAGAGGTCGATGAAGGACATGAGCTTGGTGGTGGAGAGCTAGCGTGCAGTGGGCGGCAACTCGTCGCAGTGGACGAGGGTGGTTGGTTGGGGAGTTAACTAACTGGCACGTGGCCGGTTTCCGTTAGCTTACACAGACGGTGTCTGTGATTTGGCATTAAATCGCGCGGTTTCAATACATGGAGATATCAATTCGAGAATTTAATTTTACGAGGTACCAAATTACATATTTTTGAAAATTAGAGGTACCAAAATGCTTTTTATCATTGAATGTATCAATCATCGAATCGATAGAATACTACCGATTGGTTGTTCTAATCGGGATGTGCAATGTACATGATCACGTGGCCATGTACGCAAATCTTTATTCTTATTTCTATAGTATGTGGTTCGGGAAAGCTTCATTGAGAATGACCTCTTGTCATCTCACTGTATATAAAGAAAGATTCTGATACAACTTTAGCTTCGACGTAACAGGACATGGGTAAGCTGTGGAGATAATTCAAGGCATCCGTTTCATACGATGCACCCTCACGCGAGCTCGTCATCCTCCATCGGAACCCGTCCCCGAGCTCATCGTACTCCATCAGAACCCGTCATCGAGTTCGTCGTCCTCCATCGGTCCTCCATTGGAACCCATCTCCGAGCTCGCCGTCCTCCATCGGAACCCGTCATCAAGTTCGTCATCCTCCATCGGAACCCGTCCCTGAGCTCATCGTCCTCCATCGGAACCCGCCCACGCCAGACAACGACCCTGAGTTCCAGCTCCCATCGGAACCCGGCATTGACCCTTCATCAACAACGCCATCTCTCCCAGTTCCCTGACATCTCCCAAGCTCTTCATCGGCGAACCCACTCCAGTGAGGACTCTATCTCCAGCCTTCCCATCCCCGTCCAGTTCAAGATCTGGTCGTCTCGTCGATCGGCGACCCTTCCCGGTCGTTCCCAGGCGAGATCCACCGACCACCTCCCTCCATTGCTCGCGTCTTCGTCCCCTCCAAAGCATCGCCGCCACCCCCTTTTGGATCCACCGCCTACGTAGCCCAACGGCTTGATCCGACCTAGTGGATCGACTCCCCGGCGTCCCATGACCCCTCCTCCCTTGGTCTCGAGCTCCGACGAGGTCCCCTTTCCGCTGATCCTACTCTGACGGGTTCTCAGTCGTCGAATCCTTCCTTCAAGCTTAAATTGGATTATGTTGCATCAGATGATCTCAAAGGTAAATCAAACATCTGTATTAGATGGCTAATGCATGCATCCATGATCATGGTGCATCAAGGATTTGAATAACCAAACACGCCCTTGATATGAGACGGGGGAGAGGGAGAGGTATTTAATCCGGTGAAGAACACCCCAGCACAGCACGTAACTGAAATAAAATTTTTAAGGGCCTACGCCATAGCACGATAAACGTGCCAGGTGGCACAGGCCCCCAATAGTTTTATTATCTTGGGAAACTAGTGGGGGCTATGGATTTGACTGGTAACCAATTAGTTCAACAAAGTGACAAACCAACTAAAATAGAATAAGGTCCCATCCAATTCAATTCACAGACGAGAAATACCCACGAATCCCGTGAGGTATCCTCCCCCCCACCTTCCAAACACAGCCAACTTCAACCAAAAGTCAGCTTACTAAACGCCACGTCGTCGACAAGGGAGGTCACGACCGTTTTTTTTTTAATTTTTTTTGCTTTCTATAATCTTTATGTTTTTTTTATTTAAGAGTTGTGACAGAATACACATCCACATGGGTCCATACAGGGTGCAAATCTAACGGACTCGAAAATGGTTTAATATCTACTCGAGCATGAGTTCGATAGCAGATTCTTGTTCGATGTTGGATTGATCTTTTTAAAACTGATAACGAACTAGGCTCGGCTCGATCGATATCGGTTCGATTTAGTTTTAATATTTAAATTTTTAATTTTAAATATCAAAGTTGTGAAATATGAGTTATTATCGTTCCACTTATTTCATTCCTTTTTATTCTTTTTTACTCTTATTCTCTGTTTTCATTTTTCTAACCTCAAAACTCTCTTTAACTTTATTCCTCTTAGCCCAGAATCAAAGAGGGCTAAATGCACACACCTGGGTGTACATGCTATCATTTTTATTGCTGCCGTTTTATTAGGCCTCACGACAATCGGAGATGGGCTCGGGATCCAAATGGTTTCCTGTTCGGGTAAAGAAAGTTGTCTCGTGGCAGCCTATTTCCATTTGATAGGACCCCACAATCATGATGATGATGAGTTGATGATGATGATGATGATGAATGATGTGATGTGGTGTTCCTGTGGTCTTTGCCAACATAGATTTTCTTGAATCTTGCATGATTGCAATCGGGTTGGACCCGCAGATAACTCCGCTGGCCAAGTGGAGTCTAATTTAGGGAGGGGGGGGCGGGCTTTAGATTCCAAAGAAGGTCAGGCTAAATACACCTCACAAAATGGTAAGTACACCACATCATTTTTTATTTGATTTTTAAAAACCAAACACTATGTTATATGGTTCGATCGGTAATAACCGAACTATGTAAGAATACATAATTTGGTTGTTACTGATCAAACCATATAACATAGTATTTGGTTTTAAAAAACCGAACATGTAATATAATGTTCGGTTTTTTAAAACCAACAAAACAGTGCAGTGCATTTACTAATTCTTACGGTATGTTTAGCCTAACCCTTCCAAGAAATAGTGTTGGGTGTCAGCTCATGTGGATTAGGGCTAGTCAAACTAGAGTGTGTTTGGTTGTGCGAATCGATGGTGCATTATGATCATGAGATATATGTACCGTGGGATGCATGCATCGTGGCATGGGATGCATGTATCGTGGAATGGGATGCATGCATCAGCCATCTAATGCTGGTGTTTGGTTTGTCTTTGGGATCATATGATACAACATTATTCATATAATGTTCACATTAAAATAATATATATATTATTCATATAATTTTCACATAATGATGCAATAAAGTTAAAATTTTAATATATATATACATTAAAATTTTAATATATATTATATGATATTTTAATATTATATATATATTAAAATTTAACTTTATCACATCATTATGTGAGCATTAGCCATGTTGTGTGAGTAGTGGAGTAGTATAGATCTAATCTTTATCAAGATGTAGATCAAAGAAAATTTGTTTTATTGACGTTCTTTCTTGCCAAACTTGCATGTTTTTATCATAGTCGTGTATCTCTTATTCTGTATCTTGATCTTATTATTATTGAATACATTCTGTGGATCGTCACCCAAGCCCTAAATAACTGGGCAATCCCAGATGTTCCTAACAGGGATATTTATAAAATTGGATTTTTAGATCTGAAATCGCTTATAGCGATTAAAACTGTCGAAAAGACTGTGACTGTCGATCAGAAAGATCAGACCATTAAGCTTCTCTCTGAAGAAGACTTAGATCCTTATATGGAGAAATATAATTACATCCACATAGGATTAATTCAAGTGGCATATAAACCACTTACTCTACAAGGTCTAAATGCCTCTATTCTCTCATGTCTGAGAGATGCACGATGTCTTAATTGGCCTCAATCCCTTATGGGAATAATGGAAACTAGCCTCAGTCATGGACCGGTTTATTTCAATGTTTATCCAAACCTTAGTTTATCCTTGACTGATTCTAATATTATAGAAGCCACTAGTCTTAACATTAAGACCCATGGTTATGAATTTTTACCTCAATCTGAGACTATAACTATCGTCTATAGAATTCATTATAAGGTTTTAAGTACCTTAGCTCCCAGAGCTAAACAGTTTACTCCTCCGGAAAAAACAGTTTTAATTGAAACTAATCTTCTGTCTTCTAGAATTGCTACTAATAGACAGATTAAATGGGAGGAAGTTAATTTTCCTGACAGTTGGGTTATACCTAATGATGTCCCTCCTAAACCAATTGTCAATCAATAAATTGATCAAATATCACAAACTGATGATGGTGAGGTTATCATAACTTTTGATCCTAATCGGATTATAAAATTTACTGATGTTATTACTTCTTCTAGAAAATCTATGTCTAGAGAAGGAACTCTGGTTCAAGCAATAAGAATTTCTGAATCTCAAATTCCTCATGGAATATATGAGAAAGAGTCTAATACGGATTCTGAAATGAGTGTTCATTTGTAAATGGATTATATATAGACCCCATAGTCCCCTCAGGAAATACCTTAATAAGGAATTCAAGAGCTTTATAATAAACAATTTCGTGACCGGTTCTTTTCTACCTTTAATAAGGATCAACAGAATCATTACCAAAAATTATATTACCGTGAATTAGAATCTAAAAATCAGATTCAATTCTTTGTTCCCTGTTTTTTAAATCGTTATGTTGATGAGAAAGAATCAGAAATAACTGAAATTATCAATCATACAATAAATTTAGAGACTACTGCGAGTATTAATGTGCTTGAAGAACATTTTAAGTTATGGAAAACAAGCATAGGTACTCAAAAGAGATCTCTATATCCTCCAACTGAATCTCTTAAATTAGAAGGTGTCTCTACCTCAAATCTTGAGGCAACTGCTTTTATAAAGCCTATAGAATCTACCCATGAGATTTTAAAAGAGATTAATAAACTCTTTAAATAGAATAATTATTCTAATGCTTATTTACAAGTTCTTGGTCAACAGTTAACTCGTGTTGAACAAACAGTTGAGAAACTTGTCGATAAATTAGGAGAAATTATTCCAAATCTTTATATAGCAAAAGAAAAAGATATAAAGAATGCTAAACCTTTTATAAAACCTAGCCCAGAAATTTCTGGTTTTAAGCTTGAAAAAGAATTGAAAGAAGAGATAATTGAATCGCTAAGCAAACAGTTGAATCAAACTAGTATTCAAGTCCTTAATAAGGATAAAGCTGAAGTTAATACGGAGATTGACTCTTCTGATAATCAATCTGAACATGAATCTATTAATGAGATTCTTGAAACTGAAAAACAATTTCAACAGATTAATAAAATTGAACATCGACCTCGAAATCTTGAAAAGTTTTATTATAAACGTCCATCTCCTTTGGATGTTTTATATGAAGAAAATGATACTTTTATTCAACATAATTACTCAGGACGTAACATTTATGAATGGAACATAGATGGTATGAGTGATCACCAAATTTACAATATGGCTCATCGAATGATGATGTATGCCACTATTTCTAAAAGTACCGGCAATACTGATACTAATATTGCTTCTTATCTGACTTGTGGTTTTACCGGAAGCCTGAAAGGTTGGTGAGATAATTATCTCACTCCTGATCAACGGACTGAAATTCTTTGTGCAGTCAAAAATGAAAATAGTCAACAACAAACTGATGCCGTTTATACTCTTGTTTTGACTATTGTTGATTATTTTACTGGCAATATTATTAATCAGGGGGAAAAGACATGGACACTTCTTCAAAATTTAAGATGTCCAACTCTTACCCATTTCCGTTAGTATAAAGATACATTTCTTAATAGAGTTATTCAACTCAATGATGCTAATAGTATTCATTGGAAGTCTAAATTTATAGACGGTTTGCCTAACCTTTTTGCAGAAAGAGTTAAAAATTATGTAAGAGAACCTGATAATGGAACTATCTCTTATAATTCTTATACTTAATGGTGCTTTAACAAACGCCTGTATTCATGAAGGATTAAGCTTATGTAATGATCTAAAGCTTAAAAATCAATTAAAGTCTCATAGACTTACAGAGAAAAAACAATTAGGAGAATTCTGTCAACAATTTGCCTTCGATGAACCTATTAAGCAGAAAAAACTCAAGAAGGAAAAGAAAGAAGATAAACCTTTCTACAAGAAAAGAAAAAAGAAATATGATTCTCAAAAGAGTAATATTCAGAGAAAGCCTAAGGCTAATAAATCGAAAGCTAAATGCTTTAAATGTGGAAAGATTGGTCATTATGCCAATTGATGTTATACCAAGAAAAAGATCAATGAGATCGAAGATGAAGGATTAAAAAAATCCTTATACAAAGTAATGATCAGTAATACTGATTCTGAATCTGATGAAAGCCTCTCTTCTGAATTATCAGAAGAAGAATAAGATTGTTCTTGTACAATTAATAAATGTACAACGAAGGATAATTCGAACTATTGGAAAGCAATAGTAGAAATGAATGGATTATCCATCAACATGTTGTCTCTTGATAAGAGTATTTTAGCAAAATTGCTATCAGAAGAAAATATATCTTCTGAACTTAAATCACAACTGATTGATGTCTGTTTAAAGGGAGATCAAAGGATTGAAACCCCAAAAATAGATAATACTTATAGACTTGCTGAAGTAATACGAAGAAGGCAAGAAAAAACTGTTAAAAACCTGTATTTAGCAGAACTTAACAGAGAGGTTAATAACCTCAAAGAAGAAGTTAAACTTCTTAAAGAAGAAAATAAATATATATTTTCTCTACTTGAAGAAAAAGATAAATTATCTTTTAATGAAGGAGAATTTCCTTTTATACCTGATAAAGGTAAACAAATTGAAACATGACAAAGTTCTGAAATTCCTAATGAATTTTTAGTTCAAATGTTGTAGCAAATTACTGCT
Source organism: Narthecium ossifragum (assembly GCA_963920575.1). NCBI lineage: Eukaryota > Viridiplantae > Streptophyta > Magnoliopsida > Dioscoreales > Nartheciaceae > Narthecium > Narthecium ossifragum. The sequence continues at coordinate 7,714,087 of OY986966.1, forward strand.
AAAAAATGATATATAGAAATAACTCTTGTCATTTTTTACCAAGTGGTTATACCACATTTGATAGCACTAATTGATAGTGGTGCTGACTTGAATTACATGAGAGAAGGAATAGTACCTTCTAAATATTTCGAGAAGATCACTCAAGCCCTTAGTGGTGCTGGTGGTAATAAATTGAAAGTTAATCATAAACTTCCTAAAGCTTTTGTCTGTATACAAGAAACTTGTATACCAGCCCCTTTTGTAATAGTAAAAAATCTTTCACAACACATTATTTTGGGTACTCCATTTCTGCATAATATTATGCCTTTAGAAAGAGTTGACTCCTCTGGTATTAATGCAAGATACAAAGGGCAACTCATTTCTTTACAGTTTATAATTGAACCTCATATAAAAATCTTAAATGAGGTTAAAGATATTCTTCTAAAAGAAAATCAAATTCATTTTCTTAAGGAAGAAATCTCTTATGTTCAAATTAATGACCAATTACAGAAGCATGCTGTTAAAAATCTAATAGATCAAATTGATAAACAGTTTCAGTCTTCTGTATGTGGTACGGTTCCTAATGCCTTTTGGAATCGTAAGCAACATATAGTTGAATTACCTTATGAAGATTCTTTTGATGAAAAGAATGTTCCTACTCGTGCACGACCGTGCCAAATGAATCAATAATACCTTGATTTGTGTAAAAAAGAGATTACTTCTCTTATAGAGAAGAACTTGATTAGAAAATCTTACTCCCCTTGGAGTTGTACAATATTTTATGTTAACAATGCCGCTTAAAGAGAACGAGGAGTTCCTCTTTTGGTTATAAACTATAAGCTCCTTAATAAGGTGCTTAAATGGATAAGATATCCAATCCCTAATAAAAGGGATCTGCTCAATAGGATTTATAAAGCAAAGATATTTTCTAAATTTGACCTGAAATCTAGTTATTGGCAAATTCAAATTGCTGAAAAAGACCGTTATAAAACGGCCTTTACCGTTCCATTTGGACATTACAAATGGAATGTAATGCCCTTCGGACTGAAGAATGCTCCTTTGGATTTCAAAATATTATGAATGAAATATTCATTCATTGTACCAATTTCATTTTGTCTTATATAGATGTCATACTAATACTTTCTGAGAATCTTGATCAGCATGTGAAACATCTAGATATTTTTAGACATTTAGTCATAAAAAATGGGTTAGTAATATCTGCCCCAAAAATGAAATTATTTCAAACTGAAATTAGATTTCTTGACCATAATATTGGTAAAGGAACTATAGTTCCTATAGATAGAAGTATTAAATTTGCTTCTAAATTTCCTAATATTATAGCAGATACAAATCAATTACAAAGGTTCTTATGAGCTTTAAATTATGATTACTATAAAGATTGAGCTAAGGACACCGTTCTTCTTTATAATCGCTTAAAAAAGAACCCTGATCCTTGGACTCAGGCCCATACTGACTCTATTAGACTAATTAAGTCTAAAGTTGAAAATATTCCTTGCACAAATCTGCTTAAACCAGAGTGTAAGATGATTGTAGAAACTGATGCCAGTAATATTGGCTACGGAGGCATCTTAAAACAAAGATGCTCTGACTCTAGTAAAGAGGAGCTAGTTCGTTATACATCAAGTAAGTGGAATTCTACTCAATTTAACTATTCCACTATTAAAAAAGAGATGTTATCTATTATTAAATGCTTAATCTTAACTTAGTACTTTGCGATATGGCTAACTCTTGCTCTAAAGCTATGTCTTTTTTTGGAGTTGTGCAACATTTATATTCTTTGTTTTCTTCTTCGACAAAAAGATGGAAAATTCTTCAAGATCATATATCTACTTTGTCTCTTAAACCACTATCACAAACACGATGGGAAAGTCGCATCAACAGTATTAAGGCAATTAGATTCCAAGCACCACAAATAAGAGATGCTTTACTTCAATTAGCAAAATTAAGTGAAGATCCTAAGACTAGCAGTGAAGCTAGATGTTTAGCAACATATGAAATGGAAAATTTTGAGTTTTTGCTAAGCACGATTATTTGGTATGATATATTATTTGCAGTTAATTCAGTTAGTAAAATTCTACAGTCTAAAGATATGCATATTGATGTTGCTATAGATCAACTTAATGGTCTTCTTTGTTTTTAAGAAAATATCGAGAAACTGGATTTGCATCTGCTTTGATTTCATCTAAAGAAATTGCAAATGATATGGAAATAGAACCAATGTTCCAAGAAAAGAGAGTGATTCGTAGAAAAAAACAATTTGATGAAAATAGTAATAAGAATATAATACAATCACCCGAAGAGTCTTTTAGAATCAATTATTTTATTTACATAGTAGATCAAGCTACTGCTTCGATTGAGACTAGATTTGAGCAATTTAAATTATATGAGCATATTTTTGGTTCTCTATTTAGTTTGAAAAAATTACAATCACAGATGATGAGGGTTTGAAGAAATATTGTCTTAATCTTGAAAACTTTTTAAGAAATGGTCAATCTTCCGATATTGACGGCTTGGATTTATATTATGAACTAAAGCTTTTGAAAGAAGTTTTGTCATTAGAAAATAACAATCCAATTCAAATCTCGAACTATATTAAAAGACTAGATTGTTTTCCGAATACCTCTATCGCATATAGAATATTGTTGACAATACATGTAACGGTTGCTTCTGTAAAAAGAAGCTTTTCAAAATTGAAGCTAATAAAATCTTACTTGCTATCAACCATGTCACATGAAAGATTAAATGGATTAGCTATGTTATCTATTGAAAAAGATATATTAGCTAAACTTGAATATAAAAAGTTAATAAGTACTTTCGCAGCTCAAAAAGCAAGAAGGATGATTTTTAAATAAGCTTATCATATTTAATTAATTTAATCTTTTTATTAACTATGATTAGTAAATACTTAAGGACCTCATTTGATTTCTTTACCTAGGGCTCCAAGATTGATTGGGCCGGCCCTGCTCGGGCAAGGCTTCGGTCAGCATCATCTGAGGCAGGCCCTTGGCAGGGTGGCAAACGCGATGCTCAACAATTCGGATCTCCGTTCCGTTTTGTGAGAATTGGACCATTCCTTTGCAGATCCGGGTACAGACTACTATAAATTCGTTTACTTCTCCACATGATAAATGTGCTTTACACGATTGTTCTCAGAGGAATTGAAGGTGGTTTGGAAATTGTCGGCTCGCTCTGTTCAATTGGTGCTTCAGGATGTCGCTTGACTAACTCTGATGGTTGCTGATTCGATGATGGTTTTGTAGTTTTTGTGCTTGATTTGAATTGTCAGCTGACCGTGATCAAACAGTTGTAGTTGGTTCTTAATTGTGTTAGGAGTTCATACTGCCTTGTAGACATCATCAGGGAGAACCTCTGCTACCTTTTTGTCTGCGGTTTTGGTTGGGACGCAGTTTCCCTGCTGGATGCCTGTTTGATGGACTTGTAAAGGGGGTTTTTATTGTTGGTTTGTTTGTTTCTCCTGACCTTTGGGCTTATCTTATAAAAACAATCAGCCATTTTTAGGCCTTGTTTGGATAACTTTCAACCCTTCACCACAGTATCATAATTGTCTAGTCATGGGATGATGCATTAACACAGCGTACTAAAACATGCACACATAATAAAAGGGTTGCCTTTTCTCTACAACTTTCTACAACACCAGAGTTATTAATACGAGCGGTCTACTCGTAATCCTCTCGTATCAGGTCTCTACTGCTCCAATCGATCAGAATCAGCATGATCGGACTTGATTGAGTCCAATTGGCTGATCTGGCTAGCTGGATCGGATCTAACTCAGACTGACCATGTTGGATTGGGCTAAGTGGGCTGGATCCGGAATTGGTGGATGAGCTGAACCAAAAAAAAAAAAAAAAAAGAGAAACCAAGAAAAGGCCATATCACAAAGACAAGTTGATTACAAAGATCAGAGTAGAGAGAGGATAATAAGTTTGAAAATGATAAGAATGAAGACTAATATAAAATAGGGATAATTAAAAAGGTCCCAAAGTAATACATCTGAATTGCAATTAAAGGAAGACTTACAGGCTCTTGCAACGATACAAGGCGGTCAACATCTTCGAAGCTTGGATCTTGACTCTGAAAGTCATAATCACACAAACTCTGATACCATATGAATAAACCCTTGCCGTTGTAGATTGACAGAAGCCTAGGACGTTGAAGCTTCATGCAACAACGACGAAATATTCTAGCAATCCTATATTTGCGTGTTCTTTTATAAATATTGGTGGCAACATCCTAGGCTAAGGAATCAGGTCTCCCACCACCTGTGGATATCTCTAGTTTTGTGTAGGTAGTTAATCTTTGTTGTAACCCTTTATTGCTTTTGTTAGCCCTTGGGCTCAGCTAGTCAAAAAAAACTATTGGTGGCAACATCCTTCAAAATCCATAGCTCCATATACCGCCCTGCAGCAGCCCCAAACCGTGATATCACCCAGACACAAAGGCATCCTTCTAACTCCATCAGTGGTCAAAGGCCTAATCTCTCTATGACCACAACCATCTAAACACGGTTAGGATCTAATGAAATGGTTGGGATCAAATGAAATGGTAGGAACGAATGTTTATGAAATGGTAGGAACGAATGTTGCAGAGCTCCTATGACCACATCGTAGCACTAGATGCTCTTGTGAGAGTGGATTAGAGGCAAGTCAAATGCAAGGTTTCACGATCATGAATGCAGCGAATATGAATCTTTTGCTTTTGCCCAACAAAAGCAAAAGATTCATACTCCAGTATCACTAATCTCACTTAATGAGCTCATCAGTAAGGAGGCAGGTAAGAGCGAAATTTATCCAATGCGCAGAAGTTAATTGCCTAGCTCAGCCTTCAATCTCAAGGTTGGTGCAAGTCTATAAATGATAAAGAATTCATGGCGTGTTGAAGCTAAGGGATCCATGCTAATTTGATATGACTGTCATTCGGAGCAACCCCACAATGGCTCGTTGTCTTTCTCTTCTAATTAATAGAGAGAACCCCACAATTGAAGATGCATAAGCAAAAGAAGATAAAGACGGGAAAAAACAGCATTATTGAGAAAATGAAACTATTTATGTGCATGGAGAGTGTTGGTGCCTTTTCTATTGATTCCTACCGATTGGATCAAAAAAAATCTGTCCGGATCTACTGCGGGTGGAAAAGACCCGTATCAATAATTATGATCTTACATATGGACAATTCATATATATGCAATTTGAATCATACTAACAGCTTGCTCTTCTAGTTGATAGCTTTGACCTAACATTCTCTTTGAAAGGCATCATGTTATGAAGTACTACAGTTAAATTCATCTGTGTGAGCGAACCATACTCTATAGTACAGTTGCTTTATGTTAAGGTAGCATAAAGCTTGTTGAGTAACAAAATTCCTGCTAAGATCAAACATTGAAGCACTACAGTTAAATTCATCTGTGTGAGCGAACCATACTCTATAGTACAGTTGCTTTATGTTAAGGTAGCATAAAGCTTGTTGAGTAACAAAATTCCTGCTAAGATCAAACATTGAAAGCACTAACTAGGAAAAAGACTTGGAGACAACCAGTCTTATTCAAGTAGCAATCCTTCCAATGATGAGTAGTTGATGGAGCCTCTCGCTGAGCCTCCAGACATACACTTTCCTCACCTCTCACCTTCCAACCCTCCGAACGGCAAGACTGGCGGACGGACCAGCATCTCGTGGGCGAAGGTCGCGAGTCAGGGAACCAGTCACTCCAAGTTTGTCTCTCATGAGGAACTCAACAGGATCCGCAGGTCGGGCAAGCCTGGCAGAGCTGTCATCCCTACAGAGGTTTTAGCCAGAGGGAGAGCAAGATGGAAGCACACCTTGTGGGAGGTCCGGTTGGCATAGAGTTCCTCCGGCGAAGGCTTGCGGGTATGTGGCGGACCAGTGAACCATTCCTAGTAGTGGACAGAGTAGATGGAGTTTTTGCATTCAAATTTGGAAACGAGGAAGACATGCTGCTTGTTCTCATGGGAGGTCCTTGGATGGTCGACGGAAAGACATTGTCGCTCATTAGATGGCGCGATTGCTTCCGTCCCCGAGCGGTGGATTTTGTCAGAGCACTGGTTTGGATGAGAATCCCTGATGTCGCGTTTGAGTTTGGAGAGAGGGAGGCCATCTTATCTGTGGCATTGAGAGCAGGAACCCCTGTTGCTCTAGATCACTCCACCAAGTTCATCGACAGGGGAAAGTATGCCAGAGTTTGCGTTGAGGTCGATTTGTCACAGCCGGCGATAACTGAAACGGAAGTTGAGTATGAAGACTCAGAGGGCCACCCAGCAGTGTATACCCAAGCTTTTGTATATGAGAATATCTCTCTGTGCCCACACTGTGGATGTCTTGGCCACAAACTTGCGGAATGTCTTTTGAGGAAGGCCGAAGTTGAAACTCCGGTTTACAATGGAGGGGAAGCTATGGACACCACTCAGGATGAAGCTAAGCAGGAGCTTTTGGGTAAAGTTAGGGGAGCATTCGGCATCAGTACAGATGAGATCGGGTGGCAAACGATCCATACTCGCAGGCGCCGGCCCCCAGTTAATCGGCCCATGTCTAAAGCACCGGCGATGGCGCCGAGAGATCGTGGGAAGAAGACGGAGCAGGGTAAGGAAAATGCTCCGTAGGAACACCCTAGGACTGCTGCCAGTGATGACACATGGGTGAATCAGAATCATCAGGACAGCTGGAATCAATGGATGGATTCTGATGGACAGCTGGTCATTCATAAGACATCGGCCAAAAACTCTAAGGAGGCGGCGGCGAGTAAAAACCCTAACAAGGGTAAGGCAGCATGGAAACGGTCTGAGCCAGGATTTGCAGAGGGGAACCGATTCGAGCCGCTCCAAGATATGATACACATAGAAGATGACATCCTAGCCGAAATGTCATTACATGAACTTGGCTGGTATGCTAAGGAGAGGGGCCGGCCCAACAGACCGGGGCCTTTAGTCATACCAAGAGGTCTTAAGTCAAGCCAGCAGTTGGGGTCATCCAGGGCAGAAGCATCAAGCAAAAGGGGTGAAGACACGGAAGACATGACGAAGGAAAAGCTACTGGACTATCACCGGCATGGAATAGAAGAGTTACAGATGGCGCTGCTGCAGGAGAACGCGAGTGGTGCCTTAGCCGCTGTGGGAGGCGTAGAAGATGAACCAGGTGATGTCGACATGACCACCGATTCTCCTGGACATCCTCCGGGCTTCTCTCCTCTCTCACAATCTACAGTTCGACCACCAGATCAAGCCTTATCCAAATCCGCTGAAGATGTGTGTATGGATGAAGCTGTGTTGGGCAATGAAGCCAAGAGACTGAAGTGGGGAAGCGCCGGTGGAGGTCCTTCCTCACCATCCCAAGCTAATGTTTAGGATTCTCTCATGGAACTGCCACGGCTTGGGTGCAAGGCGGGCAGTCAAAGCAGGTAGAAGATTGATCCAAGAGCACAATTTGGATTTTATCTTCCTTTTAGAGATTGTGATGCAAGCCAATCAGTTGGGGGACGTTGATGCGCAATTTGAACCCAATTGGAGCACGTTCCTTCTTACTTCCCGCGGGAGACGCGGCGGAATTTTGGCAATTTGGAAACGCAGCGTGGGACTGGTCTCCTTCGATTTCACCAACCAAGCCGCCCATGGCGTGATTGCCACCCAGAGGTATGGCCAGTGGTTCATTTCATCTGTGTATGCTGCAAGAAATAGGCGAGATAGAGTTGAGCTTTGGGAAGCCTTGGCAAGGGTCAACCAGTGGGGATGGCCACACCTCCTGCTGGGCGATTTCAATGCTATTGCTGCCCCATCAGAGAAGCGCGGAGGAAGAGCTTTTAGTTACGGTGGTGCAGTGGCAGACTTCCTCCACTTCATCCAGTCCAACAACCTAATTGACAAAGGCTATTGCGGGTCATCGTTCACTTGGTCCAATCGTCGCTTTGGCCAGGAACGAATCATGGAAAGGCTTGATCGCTGCCTCTGCAACTCTGCATGGCACAGGTGGTTTTCGCGGGCAGAAGTTAACCACCTTGCCTACGGTGGCTCTGACCACAGGCAGCTTCTGCTGGTTCTTGATCCACAGAGGGATTTTAAAGGCCCCATGACCTTTCGCCTTCAATTGAATTGGGTTAACAGTCAGGCCTTCACAGATTTGGTACAGAGAGCTTGGAAGCGCCAGAGGAGAGGTCCGCTGTATTTCCAGTTCAAAGGAAGAATCAATGAAGTCAAGGATTCTGTGAAATCGTGGTCTCGAGTGGATGATTTTGACCTTTTCAATTCGAAGCAGCGGATTGAGCAGCATCTTAACAACCTCTATCTCTTAGAAAAGGCAGGCCCTTTATCCCTCGAAGATGAACAGAAAATGCGTGCCTTGGAAAACAAGATCGTGGTTGTTACTAAACAACATGATGCTTATGTGGCCCAATTTAAAAGATCAAAGTGGGTGAATGAAGGAGACAGAAATACCGAATTCTTCCATAGGCTGCTTAAACCTCCTGGGTCCTCCTCCAAGGTATTGGAAATTCGCACTGATGATGGATCACTACTCACAGCTCAGAAAGACATTGCAGGGGAGTTTATTAATCACTACAAGTCTCTGTGGGCTAAGAAAGCTTCAAGGCATAAACTACCTCTTCCCTCCCTTCGGCAGATTCCACCTCAGGCTCATGAGGAACTGTTGCGTGAGGTGTCAGAGGAGGAGATCAAACAAATCCTTTCCAGAATGGGCAAGGGGAAATGCCCAGGTCCTGATGGCATGACAGTGGACTTCTATATCTGGCACTGGGATACGGTCAAATCTGATATCGTAAAGCTGGTGAAGGAATTCTTTGAGAAGGAGAAGATGCCAAATCATTGGAATAATACCTTCCTGACTTTTGTGCCCAAGTGTAAGAATGTTAGAAAGAGCAAAGATTTCTGCTCCATTAGTCTTTGCAATGTCTGCTACAAGATAATTTCATCTCTCTTAGCCGACAGATTGAAGGGGGTGATTGATCCTCTCATCAATCTCGAACAATCTGCCTATGTTGCCGGTCGCTCTGTTATGGACAATGTTGGGGCTGCACAAGAATTGATGAATTGCCTCCACCATGCCCCAGCGTCCCACCCCCTCATGGCTATCAAAATTGACCTTAAAGCTGCCTATGATTCGGTTAAATGGGAGTTTCTACAAGATTTAATGGTTGCTATGGCTTTTCCTGGAAAATGGATCAAGTTGATTATGCTATGTGTGACCACTACGAGATTTTCCATCATCCTTAATGGTCGTGTGCACGGATCTTTCACAGCCCACAGAGGACTTCGTCAAGGGGATCCCCTATCCCCTTATCTGTTCATTATGGTTCAAGAGGCACTGACAAACCTTCTCAAGCAGCCGCTCACTGCCCTCACTGGAGTTCGGTTTTCAGGTAGCTCCTTCTCCCTCAGCCATTTGCTTTTCGCTGACGATTGCCTCTTTGTCTCAAAGGCCAGCGAATTGGAGGCTAGGAAGCTCCTAACTGTCCTAAGGCGATTCAAGGCACTTGCCGGGCTGGAATTGAACCCTCAAAAATCTGGAGTGAAATTCTCTCGTTCAATTTCAGCGGAAACTAAGAAGACCATCTTGGATTGTCTTCAATTTGAAGAAAAGATCGGAGCCTGGCGTTACCTCGGAGTTCCATTAGATTCAAGGAAGCTGACACCGGCAGACTTTAACTATCTCCTTGAAGCAGTGCAACGTCGTCTATCTAATTGGAATGCAATCAAGATGGCGGAGGCAGGTAGAGTCACCCTCATCCAATCTGTCCTTCAATCCATCCCAGTTCATGTCATGACAGCTACCCCTGTTCCTATCTCCGTCCTTCGTCAAATTTCGTCTCTTCTTCGAAGCTACATGTGGAATGGAAGCAAAGGTAGCCTCTCAATTGTGGCATAGGATACGGTCTGTAGACACAAATCAGATGGTGGCTTGGGCCTCAAAGACCTCAGTAAGTGGCAGATAGCTCTCTGAATGCGTCGCGCAGCAAAACTCCTCGATAGTACCAAGACGGCCTGGACTAAAGTTGTGCGTGCTAAATTTAATCTCCAAGCAGCAATCCTCCCTTCGAGCCCTAGGCGAAGATCCTCATGTCTGTGGAAATCCATTTTCAAGGCCGCAACCCTTCTCCGTAAAGGCCTGCGTTGGTCCCCTTCAATCTGTTGTCGTGCCAATTGCCTAGAGGACTGGTGGCTACCTAAGGGCCCTTTAAGTCTCCAGCCAGGGTTATTTGATTCAGGTAACCTTCAGAACTTATATGTTGGCGATTTATTGGATGAAGATGGGTTTTGGGATCATGAGGTCCTTTCTGGTCTGTTCCACCCTCTACTGATTCCTCTCATCACTAGCCTTGAAGTGGACAGAACTAACACAAGGAGTGACCCAATATGGGTTTGGAGTCCAGCAGGGAAGGTCACTACTTCTTCTTGTTATAAATTCATAGAGGAGCAGCAACTTAGACAAGAGAAGGATGTCGATAGACAATCCTGGTGGAGCATTTGGAAAGCTCCTGTCGGTCCACGAGTACGACATTTCCTATGGAAACTGTGGTATGGGAAAATTCCTACAAGATCCTCACTGTTGAACTTATGTCTTATTAGTGACAAAGGTTGCCCGTTTTGTCTAACTGAAGATGAAACCGTGGAACATGTGTTGTGCAAATGCCCTTTTGCTCAAGAAGTCTGGAGTGGAGCACTTGAAGGCTCAGGGGTGGATGTTGGTAATATTTCCATCTCCTCATGCTTTCAGATGCTACAGCTCTCCTCATCTTTGCACAGAAATGTCATTCTGAAATCTGCAATTGGATACACACTATGGTGGATTTGGAAATTGAGATGCTCGTTTATACATCAAAAGGAAGTACAAGACCCCTCTAAAGTCTGGAAGCTTGTTCGCAGGCAAGTGAAAGAGTACCTGTTGATTAACTGGAAAGGTAGGCGCCGAAGCCCACATACTACTGGAGATGGCGTTTTTGTCCAGGTTGACGCCTCCATGGGACAAGGTGAGCTGGCCGCTGGAATAGGAGTAGTCTGTAAAAATCGGAAAGACGATATATGTTGGATGGAGTCTGATTACTGTACATCTAATACGATACTTCTGGCTGAATTAAAAGCTGTTAATACAGGTTATGATTAAAGCAGCTGATCGGGGTGAGAGGTTCGTCACCATTGAATGCGACTCTCATTTTGTAGTTGACTTAATCAACGGAAGGAGCCCCTGGTCATCGGATTTAGTGAATGAATTACAGGGGATTTGGAAGAACATGGAAAGATTTACTAATATACAGGTCGTGTACATACCCAGAGAATTAAACTCTGCTGCTGACTGGGTGGCGAGAGAAGCTCGTAGTTTGGGTTTAGCTGTTAACTGTAATGCCTCCCAGGGGTCTGTCCTGGGTGGCTGATCTAGTTTTAGTTTTCTTGTAATTCCTGTCTAGCTGTAGCCGTATGACTTAACTCTTCAAAAAAAAAGTAGCAAAATTCAACTTAACCTTCATAAACTAACTCCAGAGCTAACACTTGTCGTTATTGATATGCATTGAAAGTAGATGCAAAGGAGAGAGTTGATCTTCCCAAAATTTCTATCAATTATCTCCAGAAATAACAAATAGAGATCAATCATGCACTTCACCTTTACTCTTGGAACAAGAAGAGGTAACATTGATCCATATATATCAGGTATATAACGATGGCGATAGCATCAGGGATCTCGTTCGAGCTGATCTTGAGCAACATTTCGCTGCGGAGGGACTTTATTTCGTCGCTCGAGTTAGAGCCATTGGGGAGGGTTTCGGAGAGGGAGGAGGTGGGGGAGAGGGAGGGGATGGCGGCTGCGAGAGAGGGGCGGTGGAAGAGGAGCGCAGCGGCGATGGTCGCGGCGGAGAGGAGGATGGTGCGGGGGAGAGAGGAGAGGGGTTTGGGGGTTGGAGGAGCGGCGGGAGTAGCGGAGAGAGAGATGATGGGACTTGGGGAGAGTGGAGAGATGCGGGGGTTTGAGATGGATGAGCGGGAGAGGGGAAGGTGGAGAGGGTTTGTATGGAGACGGGGAATGGCGATTGAGGAGATGGAGATGAAGATGGACTCCATTGTTAAGATGCGAAACAAAATTTTCGTTTAGTCCCACATCGGTTAGGATAGCAGAGGGGTGTGAGGCGATGATCTATATAACGAGGAGCGGGTGCAACGTTAGAAAGTGCCTTAAACTAATGAGTAAGGAAAACAAAGCGGGTGGCGGGAGCTGCCCGCAGCGCGAGTAAAATTAGTATGCGCAAGAATTTATGGAGGGGGGATAGGCTGGCCGGGTGCTGACGCTGCTTACTTTGCAGAACTCGCCCGCGCGGGCCTCCCAACTATAACTTAATCCAAACTATTAACCTATGAGCTCAACCAGACCAGTCTATCTATTATTTCCTATCGAGCCCAACCAGATCGCCCTATTGTAACGCTGTTCATGAAACTTTTCAGGTACGGCAGGCAAGCTGAGTTTTAATGGAATGGTTCGGGTTTGAACTGTATCCAAGCTGAGTTTTAATGGAATGGTTCGGGTTTGAACTCGATTCAAATAGACTTATTCGCAGCAATGAATGGAGGGAGGAGTTAAGGTTGGGTAATTTATTAATGATGGAAGATGAAAGCTTGCTACAGCCATCCATCCGGACATGATTGGGAAATTTGTAAATGTTCATATTGATGAGAATTCTAAGAAGGATGAATGGAGGTGAGTGTTTAATACATCTGACAAAATTACTGTTGCCTCTGCTTATACTTGGCTCGTTGCCCGTGAAGTCAGAGATTCAATGAGAGTATCTCCGTCTGCGTGGAGGTGTATTTGGGCTCTATTTGTTGACCCTCGTATCAAACAGTTCATATGGAAGATGGCGAGGAATAAAATTCTATTTACGGATGCTTTTATGGATATTTGTATGCAATCGGAAAGGGAATGCCCCATATGCGGAGCACCGATAGAGTCTTTGCAACATATTTTTTTTGGTGTGTAGCTTTGTTGTCTCAATTTGGAGCATCATTTTTCTAACAATGCATCATCGGAGAGAGATGAAGTTGGGGGAAATCAATTATGGCTTATGGTCTTTGGCTCCTTTGGAAAGAAAAGAATGCAGTGTTATTGCTCTTGTCTTACGTATTCGTAGGCAAGATGATGAGTTTTGGCGAATGAGAGGATGGCATTGTGACCACATAGAGAGGTTGTTTGAACACAGGGAGGGATGGGGTGGATGTATACTTCTGATAGATGCTACTTGGAAGGAAGCTACCAATGATGTTGGAATTGGAGTTATTTCTATACCCGCTGATCAAGAGGTGGGCTAGGTGACTTAAGGCTGGACATCGGCAAACTCTGTAGAGGAAGCGGAACTATTTGCTACTGTTGAAACTGAGTTAGACTAGACAAAAAAATTGCTACCAAGTGCTTCATAACAAGAATGGTGGCAAGAATGCTAGATCCCATTACAAAGGGCGGCCACGAGAACTGCATATGAACACAAATACAGGATATTATTTGACTAACAAATGAGAACCCCATAACATTGACAAAAAGTACAAGTTCCAGAATACACAAACATTGCTATCTTCACAGACAGACATAAAGATGTGTAGTCAAAATCCGTATCAAGCCTTTTTCTTTGTGGTATTATTCTAGTTGCACTTGATAGGAAAAATGACCTCAAACTCTATGGAAAGCATGACTCTACAACAATAGGAAAAATTACATCAAAAATTGGTTACCAACTTTTTAGAAGGTTACACTTCCAGATCCAGTGATTATGCTTCCAGCGAGTGGTATAATTTTGCTGCTCCTTTCTATGTTATAGCCCAGGAAGTATTTGGCCTGAGACAGTGCAATCACAATGACTGAAGAAGTGACGAAACCAGAAATCACAGAATGGCTAATGAATCGAAGAAGCCAACCAAGTCTGCAGAGAAATATGGACATATAAGCTTCAATGTATTTATCCAAAAAAAGACCGAATGGATCAACATGTTGAGTAAGCTACAATAACACCTAAAGATAGTCTTGCTGCCTCTGCGTGGGCAAATTTAACAGGGCTAGCCCTTGAGAAGTTGTACGACTTAACTAAGCAAAAAAAAAAAAAAAAAAACTAAAGAATTTATCCCTGCGAATACAACTAAAAGTGTTGAAGCCATGCCGAATAGCATTACTGGAAAAGAGCAGAGACTAAAGCTTGTTTACCTCAGCAGTCCCATTGTACATTCCACAGCTCCCACCATGAATGCCAATAGGATAGCCAGTGCTGCGTACAGATCCTCTGAAGGATCAACTATCCCACTTAATACGTTGGAGACTAAGAGTGAGACTAGGGTCACCGGGCCAATAGCAAGTTGACGAGATGAGCCGAAGATTGCATATACAAATATAGGAACAAAACCGTTTTTATCTATTTCTTTTTACCGATTGATCCAATTTTTTGATAGGTGATTCGGGATATGTCAAGTTTTTGAGTACATATTAAGTTTCATGACAATTGAAAGACTAAATTGAAAGTTAGGATTTTTTGAATTTAGTAATATTGTGGTTTCATTTCGATAAATCGAGCTTTTCAATTTTATTATATATATTCATTCATTATAGAAAAGGCTCCTAGCTTAATATTTCACATAGCGACCTTTTTTATAAAACAATTAAGTTATAAAAATATTAAAAGACATAAATATCATTACTGTAATCCCCCACTGCTTAAATAAAAAGAATAATAATTATAAAAAAATAATGATATTATCAATTTATGGATTCTTAGATTCTAACTAGGCTATATACATGAAAGTACTATTTGTAACTTGTGTTTTTTTCCTATGGATATTTAGAAAACCTCATACAAATATTTAAAAATGAGAATGTAGTCGCTAACAAATGTTTAATAATTGATGAACCCTAGCATAATTCTCTCTTTATCTCTTCTCGCAATCTGCTTGTTGTCCATTCGAGTCGAGCTCGAGCTGGCTCCAGCTCGAACCAAATTGAGCTTGAGCTCGCCCAGCTTAGCTCGTTGCCATCCTGGCAGTTGTTGTGCAACTCGACCCTTAAAAAAAAAAATAGTAATCCAAACTGTCGCGCCCCGACCCGCGTAGGCCCAACCGGGCCGGGCAACGCGAAGCGGAACCTAACCTACTACGGAAATTTTGGCGAGGTTTCCCTCTAATCGTAGTGGTTACCTTAGCAAAATCATAATCATCATGTATTAACAAAAATTACAAATCTCAAAGACTGAACTGACATATATTACAAAACCTCAAACAGGGAAATTATACATTTATCACTCCCGCATGAGACTATCTAAAACAAAAGATGTAAAACTGTAAGGATCGCCACCTCTCAAGCACCGCCAGACGCCGCCACGTCACCAAACACCGCCCCGGTAGGGGCGATCGAAGAAGAGCTAGCGCCAGCACCTGCAAAACGCAGCCCGAGGAGCAGTGAGCACTAAGCTCAGCATGGACACTACACTACGACACTCACAAGGGAGGGAACACAACAGTGTCGCCTCCAAGTTTAACCTAGGTGTATACAAGGGTCCCATAACCCTACCGGAAGTCGTGAACGCAGGCCAACACACTGCATACTCTCAACAGGACACCGAACACTGTTTGGCGGGCCCGAACACCGCTGGGCAGGCACTCCACCTCCCAAGAGTTTAGGAACACCGGACTCCGGCTACACTTCGGATACAACTTGAAGTCGACACGACCTCTAAACATCAAACAACATGTATTCAGGTCAAACTAACCCTATCATCGAAAACAACTGAATACTACAAATCGAGTCCTGGACTAAGCTACCCGCAACGGTCCTAGAGCTAGATCCGAGTTACCCAAAAACCCCGGATTGGCAACGCCCTACACAGATGCAACTAATGCGCAACACAATGCATGTTATGGAGGATATACAATGACAAGGTCTGGGCACGGCACCCTACCGGGCCGGGGTGGTGAACATATAATTAAGGTCAAGGGATTGCTACAGTGGTACCCCACCGACTGTCAGCAGTCCACCACAACACATGCACCGGGAAGTAGCCCCGCAAACAACAGCTCACAGATAACACAGATAAAGCCCTCGGCGCACGTCGACATGCAAGGCTAGGGAAAGCTGTAGGGCTACCCGCCCGTTTATTCTAAACATCCCGAGAGTCATCACTCCCCCGGTTCACCACTGCCCCTATTATAGGGCTAACATGCTTAATCGTATATACAAGGTATAAAGCGCTAAAGAAAACCGGCATACCAAGCCCCGCGGGCAAAAACCATGAAAAATCCTCTCTGCTACTAAAGGATCGATCTTTTCCTAAGAAATGATCGATCTTTTAAGTAACAGTGAGCCTTCCCTCGCTGTCGAGTAAAAGAGATCGATCCTTCCTTCCAGGAAAATCGATCTTTCTTGAGACAGAGGGCACCCTTCGCGTCGCGCCAAGAAAGATCGATCCTTCCTCCCAGGAAGATCGATCTTCCTCACGACGAAGAGTAACCATGCTACCCAAGAACCGGGATCGATCTTCTCCAAGCAGAGGATCGATCCTTCATCAGGCGCAGCATGACCAACCCAGAGGGATCGATCCTTCCTCAAGAGGGATCGATCCTAATGGGTTCTCCGGCGTACTTCCGACGAGAAATACCGTCGAAGGAGACATCCAAACTTAACGAAACTCTGGGATATGATAGATCAAGATCCTACGAGTTCAAAACCGGTGAAAATACGAGAAACAAACATGCATATCAAGAGATCTAAAGTAAAAGAACACAATCAAACCGGAAACTCCAAAAACCCGAAGGAAAAGTAGGTAGGAATCCCTACCGGAGCAAGAGCAGCTTAAATCCAAGCAGCTAGGCCTTGGATCGTCCTCGAATACCTTCAAAAATCGCAAGATCTGAGCTCATATCTCCGGATTTCAAAAGGGATTCAAGGAAGAAAGTCTCGTTTGCTTTATAGGCAAACGAACCGACTTATAAATGATCGATCTTCTCCTAGGCAAGGATCGATCCTTCATGACGATCGCACTTGACTTTCTGGCACAAGAAGATCGATCCTTTTTGTGTTGAAAGCTAAACTTAGGCAAGAACTCAAGCCTAAGTCCGGATCTTTCGATCCGGGGTCCCACTAACCATTCTAACCAAACATTACCACAAACATGGTCAGTGTGTGCACACGCGGGTGTGAAACAAGCCGACAAGGCGCAATTTACCAAATTGCTCTTGCGGTCCATGACGAGCCACAGGAGTAGAGGGACGGGTTCTCATATCCTAATACCCTTAAAGGAAATCTCGTCCCGAGATTCGACAAGGGAAGGGCTCGGAAGCAAAGAAACAGCTACACTAGAAGACATGACAAAAGTTACCTCGAGAAGGGAACAAGTGCGGATACTCCTGCCGCATGCGCGCCTCGCGCTCTCAGGTCATCTCCTCGACGCCTCTGTGCCTCCACAGTACCTTGACCAAGGGAATCGTCTTGCCCCGCAAGACCTGATCCCTCCGGTCAAGTACTCGAACAGGCTGCTCAATGAAAGTCGCGTCTGACTCAAGCTCGATGTCATCCACTCTGATGACATGTGACGGGTAGGGATGGTACTTCCTCAGCATCGACACGTGAAAGGTCGAGTGCACAACAGACATATGCTGAGGAAGGTCCAAGTGGTAGGCTACCTTGCCGACCCTCTCCAGGATTTCAAACGGTCCGACGAACCTCGGGGCCAACTTGCCCCCGCTGCCAAACCTAACAGAACCTCTGTACGGTGCTGCCCGTAGGAACACACTGTCGCCAACTGCGAACTCAAGCGGTCGTCGCCTCTGATCTGCATAGCTCTTCTGCCGGCTCTGAGTCGTCAGAAGTCTCTGCCTGATCTGCACTAACCTCTCTGACGACCTCCTGACGATGTCTGGACAGGTGAGTGAAGCCTCTCCAACCTCTGTCCAGCACACTGGGGAACGACACGGCCTACCGTACAACGCCTCGAAAGGTGCTATTCCAAGACTGGACTGGTAGCTGTTGTTGTAGGTGAACTCCACCAAGGGAACGTGCTCCTCCCAGCTGCCTCCTGCGTCGAGGACACATGCTCTCAGGATGTCCTCCAAGATCTGGATCGTCCGCTCTGACTGCCCGTCTGTCTGCGGATGGAACGCCGTACTGAAGGTCAGGAGTGTGCCAACTGCCTCCTGAAAGCCCCGCGCAGACCCTGCTGGTGAACCTGGGGTCACGGTCTGACACTATAGAAATTGGAACCCCGTGCAGTCTAACTACCTCTCGGACATACAAACGGCCTAACCTGTCAGACGACTATGTCGTCCGCATAGACAGGAAGTGCGCCGATTTGGTCAATCGATCAACGATGACCCAAATCACGTCATTCCCCCTAGGAGACCTCGGTAGCCCGGTCACGAAGTCCATCGTGATGTGCTCCCACTTCCACTCAGCTAGTGGAAGCGGCTGTAGTAACCTCGGAGTCCGCTAGTGCTCTGCCTTAACCTTCTGACAGGTAAGGCAGCGCAATACGAACTCCGTCACTGCCCTCTTTATCCCGCGCCACCAGAACTGTCGCCGAAGATCCTGATACATCTTGGTGCCGTCGGGATGAACTGCAAAGCGAGAGTGGTGGAACTCTCGTAGGACGTCGTCTCAAAAAACTGGATCTGCTGAGACCGCTACTCTGCCTCGGAACCGTAGCCCTCCATCTGGCGATACTGTCCAGTCTCCATCTGTGCTCTCTGTGCCCGCTGTTGTGCGTAACTCCTCGAGCTCTGGGTTACTGTGATGTGCCTCTAACACTCTGGCAAGAACTGTTGGCATACTCTGCACTGCGTAGAGGTAGCTGCTGGATCCCTGATCCTCAAACTCGAGCCCCAACTGGCCCGCTGTCTCTAGAGCCTGCCACTGCCGCGCTGACAACCCTGCAACTGCTGCTCTGGTGTCTCTCACTTGTCTGCTCAGCGCATCTACTACGACGTTTGTTGTGAGGACCCGTACCTCCAACCTGGTCCGATCGTGTCGGTCGAGAGTCTGGTCTGTTGGTTTTGGGCTTGGTTGGCCTTGCTTCACGATCGCCTTTGATCGTTGCGGCTCCGAGGCTAATTTGGTAAATTAGCTTTGGCGGAGTTGGTTTCACACACGCGTTGTGCACACACGACCATGTGGTGATGTATGTGCTTGATTAGATCGTTAGGGGAATCCTAGACCAGAAGATCTTGATTAGATCAAGGTTTGAGTTTATATGATCAGATCTAGCCGATCGGACGGCCATGATCAAATCTTAAGCCATTAGTACTTAAGCCTTCACTTAATCCCCTTAAACCCTTCTCTCGTGAGAGTATCAGCCGCGACCCATTCCAAGAGAGACGACCCATTCCAAGAGAGAGAGCGGCGGCCCGATCTCGCGGAAAGAGAGGGAGGAAGAGAGGTGGTGCCGACGGCGACAACCACGATCGAAGAGGCGGCCGGAGGGGAGCTTGGTGACGGCGGCGACCGCGGTTGGAGAGGCGACGATCGGCGGCGACGTGCGAGCATCAGAGGCCTCGAGCTCGGGGGCGACGCACGACCGGAGAAGAGGAAGGAGAAGGCGAGCTCGGTCCAGAGGTAGGGTTTCTAGCCTAAACTTGGTTTAGACTCTACTAGCATAGATCATGCCATAGGATTGCATCGGGGTTGGATGTTTGTGTGCGTGAGTTGTAGGGATCTCTACCCTAACCTTGGGTTAGGCTTTAGGAATGGGTTTCGAATGCTTGGGTTTTCCTTGTTCTCTTCCTTGCGGCATTGGTTTGATTGAGATGCTCGGGTTTTCCTTGTTCTCCTCCTTGCTGCATTGGTTTGATTGAGTTGCTTGGGATTCTTTCCTCTGTTTCTTCTTGCTGCCATGGGTTGCTTGAGGTGCTAGGATTCCGATTCCTATAGTTTTCCCTCGCTGCGACTGATCTTGATTGTATTGCTGCTTTCATGCCCCTGTGGTGATTCTTTTTCCTGTTTGCGTTGCTATAGTATTCTTCCTTCCACCTGGTACTATGCCCTATTCTCCAGTGGTTTCCCTCCCCTGCTATTGACCACCGATTGCTTAAGTTCCCCTCCAATTACCTGTCCAATGTGTCCCTCGAGCTTGTGGTGTTGCGTTTGGATCCCTATGTTTGCTCTGCTTGGTTGTGGATTGATAGTGGCATTCCTCTATTCTTGACTGGCTGGACGTTTGAGATTCTTCCCCAAATCCTTCCTGGTTTCTCTAAGGGACCTATAGCTGAGCTTCTAAATTCAGTTGGATTGTTGATGCGATTGCGGGATCCCCTGTGGGATCACTGCTGATCCCTGGATTACACTTCACGTTCTCTGTTCTTGGATGGCTGTTGGGCAGTAGGTGAGTGATGGTCAGTCTTTTCCCCTGATACTGGGTTTCCGGTTCAAAGCTTGGGAGTCCATTTAAATTCTGCCAAATCTGACCTTGTATACATGGTATAACCGTTCGCATAGATGCAGTCCTTCAATTTAGTTTTATGCTGAACTTTACTATTATCCCTGTACTCATTGCTACTGCCATTCTTTAGTGCCGTCTATTCTTCCTCCATTTAGTTCATGCAATTTCATCGTTGGTTGCTGCAAGCATGTATTATTATATCGTGTGAGCCTAGGGGCGGCGGTGTGCCCGTTTCTATTTTATTTGTGGGAATGACTATATCTGATTGGGCCGAAGGTGTGCCCTTTGTATGTGTTGAATGATTATGCATCATTGGGATATGTGAATGCTATGCTTGGCTTCTGTTTATTATTGAATGATAAATCTACCCTATAGATATGTTACGCCATGTTGGACAATTAATTGATGATTTGGCATGTAGAGACACCTAGGCCTAGTTGTTTGATTAGGCTCATGCATGTTGTATGCATTAGAAGCATTAGGGCTAGGTGCGGGCGATGGGTTCGATCGCCGATCCGAGGGCTCGGGTAGCTCGGATCTAACTCTAGGACCGGGGTTTGGGGTAGTCGAGGATTAAGACGTGATTGTCATCGATTAATCATCATTGATATCATTTGAGGTTATTGTTATAGTCGACCATGTTGGATATTATGGTATTTTGAGGTGTAGAGGTCGTGTCGGTCTCCAAGGCCAGGTACTAAGGATAGATGTCGATGTGTTCCCTGACATGTGTGTCCCCGCGAGAGATGGTATGACTGGGCAGGGTGGTACTTGGACAGGAGCCCGCAGTCTTTGTTTCCTCTCTTCTGTTCTTGGATAAGGGTGATCTCGCATGGTACTGTTCCCCTGTTGGTGCTTAGGGTGATCTTGGTAACATGTTCAAAAGAGAGGTTCATGACGGGAGCCCTTGGAGCATCGATAGGGTTATGGGACCCTTGGCATACCTTAGGCTTAGGCGGAGAATGACACAGTTGCAGTTTCCCTTTCTTTCTGTGCGACGTAGAGTAGAACCCTACTGGGCATTGTTGCTCACCCTACCTGGGCTGCATCGGCGATGCAGGTTGATGCAGTTCTTTCTTTCAGGTGTTCCTTTAGAAGATGGCGCGGTATTTCGAGGTGATCGAGGACTTGGAGTTTCGAGGAGTTCTTCTACAGATAAATTATAGTTTTAATCATTGATGTATACAAGGAGATGATCGTATGTTTATTAATTCAGCTCTATGTGAGAAATGTTGTAATATTCTGTAATGTAGATACTGATGAATGTAATGATATTGAGGTGGTGAAGTTGTAAAATTATAAAGTGTACAGGTTTCTCGTGTTTAAATTATAAAGGAGATTCTGCCCAAATTTTTGTATCCACAGGAGGAGTAACTTGTTTAAATTCATAGCAGTATACATTTGTGCGCCTATTGATGATGTAAACAGGTTTAGTTGGCTCACGCCTCGATCTGGATGGGTTTTCTGGGTCGGGGCGTGACATTTGCCTTACCAGGATGGTAATGCAACTCAAAGTCGTAGTCCTCCAGTAGCTCCATCCAGCGTCGTTGCCTCAGGATGAGGTCACGTTGGGTGAAAATGTGCCTCAAGCTCTTATGGTCCGAGAAGACAGAAAACTTCTCGCTATAGAGGTAGTGACGCCAGGTCTTCAGGGCGAAGACCACTGCTGCTAGATCCAAGTCATGGGTCGGGTAAATCCTCTCATGGTTCTTCAGCTGGCGGGAACCATAGGAAACTACGTGGCCCTCCTGCATGAGGACACACCCCAAACCCTCACCGCTGGCGTTGCAATAGACACTGTAACCAACGCCTCGCTCGGGGACGATCACCACCGGTGCACTGGTCAACCTGGTCCTCAGCTCCACGAAGGCTCACTCACAAGCATCATCCCACACGAACGAGACGGCCTTCTGTGTCAGTCTGGTCAACGGCCCGGCGACTCTGGAGAAGTCCCGCACGAACCGCCTGTAGTAACCCGCCAAGCCCAGGAAACTGCGGACCTCGAACACTGTCCTCGGTCTCTGCCACTGTACCACTGCCTCGACCTTGGCGGGGTCGACTGAGATCCCTGCTGCCGACACCACGTGTCCAAGGAACCCCACCTGTGCAAGCCAGAACTCGCACTTGGAAGCCTTGGCATAAAGCCGATGCTCCCTAAGTAGCTGCAACACTATCGCCAAGTGTCGCTCGTGCTCCGCCTCTGACCGGGAGTAGATGAGAATGTCATCGACGAACACCACCACGAACTCATCTAGGAAGGGCCGGAAGATCCTCTGCATGAGATCCATGAACGCTGCTGGTGTCTTCGTCAGCCCAAACGGCATCACCACGAACTCGTACAGGCCGTACCGAGTCCGGAATGCCGTCTTCGGGATGTCGCAATCCCGAACCCTCAACTGGTGGTAGCCGGTGCGGAGATCGATCTTCGAGAACACTGAAAATTCACTCAACTGGTCAAACAGGTCGTCGATCCGTGGCATCGGATACCTGTTCTTCACCGTCACCCTGTTGAGCCGCCTGTAGTCTATGCAAAGTCGAAGGGTACCATCCTTCTTCTTTGTGAATAACACTGGCGCCCCCCAGGGAGACATGCTGGGATGGATGAAGCCTCTGCTGGTCAGCTCGTCTAGCTGGGTCCTCAACTCACTCTGCGAAAGATTACGAAATTATCGATCTTAATCGATTTCGTCGATCAATTGTTTTCTGATCGACTTGATACCTTAGTATGTCCTGCTGATGCATGCTTAGGACCACCCGTTTGCTTTCCACATATTTTGATGAGATTTTGAGAGGCTTTATGCTAGGATTTTAATTATAGGATTTAACTACCTAAATCGTTGTTCGACAATAAGATCTAGATCTCGGGGGAATGAGGTTTGTTAATTTTATTGTGATCAAAAGTTTGAATTACATGGTGGTATTTGTGGGAATAACACTCCTGAGTTTCCAATATCATCACAAGCTGCAGATCCTCTTTTCGTTGGGAACTGCATACCGATGATGAAATTGGCAACTCATCAATTACAACCCAAAAGGGAAAACCCTTGATTAAGGATTCGGGTCCTTAAAGTCCCGTTACATTCAAAATAGAAAAATAAGAAGAGGAAGAAGAAAAGAAATAGAAGGATCTTGGGTGAAGGCTTATGTCGCGCCCCGACCCGTGAAAGCCCAACCGGGCCGGACGACGCGAACCGAAACCTAACAAATTGCTGGAAAATATTGGCGAGGGTTCTCTCTAACCTATTGGTCTCCCTAACAATTCATCAAAACACCTTCAATTTAAAAGACATAATTAAAATATACAAACCTCGAACCTCAGATTACAAAACCTAAGTGAATTTAATATACATATTCTCGGAGAGGGTAAGATTCAAATACAACATTTATACTCTCGTAGGAGACTAACTAACCAAGGTTAATAAAAAGCAGTAAAAGATCACCACCTCTCAGACTCCGCCTGGCGCCGCCAACCAACTGCCCGGTAGGGGCCACAGAAGAAGAACTGACGCCTGCACCTGCAAAACGCAGCTCGGGTAGGAGTGAGCATAAAGCTCAGTAGGGTTCTACACTACGCCACACACAAGAAAGAAGGAAACGCAACAGTGTCGCCCTCAAGTAAGATTTGGGTGTATACAGGGGTCCCATAACCCCATCGCCTGTCCCTGAGGCCCAGGGACGACACTCAGTAAGCAAGAACGAACATTACAGACTCACAAGCAGGACAACGTGCACACTGTTGGCGGGAAATGGCACCGCTGAGTAGGTAACTCATCTACTCAAGAGTCATCACAGTGGAACACCGGCTACATCTCAGCATCCGACTCAAGGCCGACACGACCTCTATAATCATCAAGAAATAGGTGTACCAGTCATCTAAGCCTATCATCAAGTTTGAATGGACACCATAATTCGAACCGGGTCCAAACTACCTAACCCCGGTCCTAGAGCTAAGTCCGAGCTTTCAGCCACGGGACGGCGACCCACAGATCACCCACGCCCTAACCATGCAACTAATGCACAACAGAGAATGCATGCTATGAATATGCACAAATAAGAGACAAGCATGCAACAGTATGACAAAACATCATATAAGTCCGACTAGATCGCTGCCGCGATACTACCAATCGCTGCCAGCCGATCCGCATGGGGTCCCGGCATTACGACGGTACCACGACCATCAACCGCGGACTCCTGCAACGGGAAGCAACCCCAAAAACCGCTGATGAACAGTAAAATATAATATTATATGTTTCAAACATATAATACTATTAAATTCACCAAAAACTTCTCTACCTAGAGCTAATTGACCCCGTCGATCCGATGTCCAAACGATGTCGGATTCGCGATCCAACTTAGACTCCAGTCGATAAACATGCTGGGATCAACATATCCAAAATCTAGGAACATCCAACGGCTGGATTAACGGGAAAACACTAATCAAAACCGCTAATCAAAACTAACTTACCATTGCTTGCTGCAACGCATCCCACCCGTACGAAAATCATAACAATTCGTAGCAAAATCATAACATTATGCAATTAGTTGGGTTTGAGAGTAGATTCAAAAATCTACAACTCTTATGTTCATCACAACCCAAGCACATGCGCATACGGGTCGGAAAACGCGCTGCAAACCGGCTGTTCTTCAAGAACAGCAGAAACTGAAAAATCCGAGATTAAACATACATAAATCCTACTAAAATCTCAACCAAAGTTTATGAAACTTATTCCAGAAATTACACTAAGCAAGAGACATCCAACCACACACAGAACAGTAAGATCAAACGGCTAGATTAAAAGAAACCCACTAAACAACTCTCGTAGGTAGAAAACCTACCGGAAACGCACTCCTCGGCTGATTCCCCGCAAACCAGTCACCAACAAGGCTTCAAACCACACCAGGGATCTTCCTCACGTCGCCACGAATCCAACGAGCCTTGGAACGCCCAAAACGGTGGCCGAAGGAGGAAGAGCGGAGAAGAAGAAGTGGCTGCCGGAAACAAGGGAAGCAGAGCTCGCGGGAAGAAGAAGAAGGAAGAAGAAGATGAGGAAGAAGGAAGGGGAAAACCAGGGAAGGAGGGGAAAAGGGGAGGAGAGGAGAGAAAGTCTTCTCTCCCTCTGACAGGGGAGAGCGACGGCCGACGGTGGCCGTCCTCTCAAAAAAACCCACCGACTCGATAGCGAGTGATCGCTCCAAGGAGCGATCGGTCGCTCACGGGCCGCCAGCCGCCCAAAAATAGGCTTCTGCGCGTCCGAGCTTGGATCTTCCGATCCCGGGTCCACCTAACCATCCGAATCAAACACTAGCACCAAACAAGGTCAGTGTATGCACACCCGGTGTGAAACAAACCAATAAGGTGCAATTTACCAAATTTCCCTTGTGATCTAAGAAACAATGTGATCCACCGGATCGCGCGCTCAACGCGAAACAATCGAACGAGCCACGGGTCCTACCCAGCCGATTGACCCAGGAGTAGAGGGACATGTCCTCATAGCTTAGCCTTCGACTCGCACCTTTGTTGCCGATGAAAAACCCTTGAATCTCATGCTCTGGTTTTTTGGATTGATGGCGCGATCTTCAAGAAAATAAGTTTCCTTCTCCAGTCTCTCGACGTCTTCTCTATGGCTTTTGAGTTCTAGACCTCAGTTGCAGCATGATCCCTTTCTTTTAGAAGAATAAGGAGTCTATTTCCACTAGCCTCAGTCTTCAGCAGCCTCTATATGTGTTGGCCTCTATATGTGTTCGCCTCTCCAAGCTTCACCCCTACCCCTAGGGGTATTAGGCCATAACCCCAAATGTAGCCCCCTCCTTGTCCAGAGCCCCATACATCTTGGTAAAAACCCCACATTCACTGCTTTCATATGAATAACCCAAAAACACATAAAAATGACATTCCCTTACCCTTGTTTTATTTTTATTTTTATTCCAGCATTTTTTTTTCTCCTCTGTCTCCTCTCTCCCTTGGCGAGACAACCCTCACCTTCTCCACCGCCCACCCACTCCGGCGACCACCCCCTTCCCCCGCGATCTCCCCTGTGGCAACCCTCCCGACCTCGGATCCAAGCATCGTGACCCCGCGTCTCCTTCCCCATCGTACTTCCGATGAGATCCAACGCCCCGCGTCATCCCTCTCTCGGTCGTCGACCGTCTTCTCTGTCTTCTCCGGTGAGATCCAACACCGGGATCCGCCCGAGATCCATCACCCTCCCAGATCCGCCCAGATTCGCGGGCACATGCGGATCTTGAGAGAGAAACCACTACTGCGGCTCCAAAACTTTGGTAACGAGAAGATATATGCTAGTTAGGAGTTTGTGTTTGTCATGCTCTGGTGATGATGGAGGAAGATGGTGAGCCGAGGAGGATGAGCAATGACTCCGGCACTGCGGCACCGGAGTTTGAGTTTTGGATGATGGGTGGTAACCCGTCATCTGCTGCTCCGTCGTCGGCTTTGCTTACGGTGGATGAGTTGTTTGTGGATGGGGTGTTGCTCCCGCTGGATCTACTGTCGATTCTGCGACATGGGTCGGTTGATCATCGCGACGTGGGTCGGGATCTGGAGGCGGAGCTGACGGAGGTGGAGAGAGCTCAGGGTGTGTCTTGTGGTGAGGAGGGCAGCGGACGACGTCGAGCTTCGTCGGGTGGCGTCGAGGCCGTCAGTGAGCGCCGTTGGGGAAGACGGGGCGGCAGGGTGCTGGATCCAAAGGAGGTGGAGGATCTCGACGGCGGTCAAGCTCAGAGTGGGGATGCTGATGACTGGGAAGGGCCTCGTCGGTTTGGAGGACCTCGGGGAGGTCGCGATGACGTCGGGACGGAGAGGAGGAACCGCGGGTGGCTGTGACTTCACCGGGGTAGGAGGAAAGGGGTTGCGGGAGGGGTTTCGCCGGGATTAATGGAGGATGGAGGTCGCCGGGGTTGGAGATGGTGGTGATGGCTGCGGTTGATGAGGGAGTGGTGGCTGCGAGGTTTAGAGGAGGGAAGATGAGGGGGGACGGATGGAGTAGGTGGTGATGGTGTTGGAAAAGATAAAAGAGGGAGATGGGAGATGGTCGAGGAGAAGAAGGAGCGGCGGCGGGAGAGGAAGGTTGGTGTCCCCGACGGCGGCGCAACGGAGATTAATATCAATATCTGGCCTTTCGCCCGCAGCCGCTCCGCGGGCACAAGCAGAAGTGCCGGTGGCCGGGAGAAGGCGGCTTTCGCTGCGAGGAAGTCCAGCAGCGCGCCTTGCATGACGAGCAACTTGATGAAAATGAACATAAGGATGAAAATGAATATAAAGAGAAAAATAGATCAACAAAAATGAAAATATATATAAAAAAAGATGAAAATAGATCTAAATGCATTTTCATCTTTCTAAATTCATTTTCAACTTTCTAGCATTTTTCATCTTATTACATTAATTTTCATTTTTCTAAATTCATTTTCATCTTTTTAAATGTATTTTCATCTTTCTAAATGTATTTTCATCTTTCTAAATTAATTTTCATCTTTCTAAATTCAATTTCAACTTTCTTGCATTTTCATCTGTTTAAATTCATTTTCATCTTTCTACATTGATTTTCATCCTTCTAAATTCATTTTCAACTTTCTTGCATTTTCATCTTTTTAAATTCATTTTCATCTTTCTACATTGATTTTCATCTTTATAAATTCATTTTCATCTTTTTAAATGCATTTTCATCTTTCTAAATGTATTTTCATCTTTCTAAATGTATTTTCATCTTTCTAAATTCATTTTCAACTTTCTTGCATTTTCATCTTTTTAAATTCATTTTCATCTTTCTACATTGATTTTCATCTTTCTAAATTCTTTTTCATCTTTTTAAATGTATTTTCATCTTTCTAAATGTATTTTCATCTTTCTAAATGTATTTTCATCTTTCTAAATGCATTTTCATCTTTCTAAATACATTTACATCTTTCTACATTGATTTTCATCTTTCTAAATTCATTTTCATCTTTTTAAATGCATTTTCATCTTTCTAAATGTATTTTCATCTTTATAAATTCATTTTCATCTTTCTAAATTCATTTTCAACTTTCTTGCATTTTCATCTTTTTAAATTCATTTTCATCTTTCTACATTGATTTTCATCTTTCTAAATTCATTTTCATCTTTTTAAATGCATTTTGATCTTTCTAAATGTATTTTCATTTTTGTAAATTCTTCATCAAGAGTCTCTTCGGTCACCTCCATTTTCTTCTGTAATTTTCTTTATCTTTTTACACATTTTCCCTTATTTTTTTTACCACTTTTCTCTATTTATTAAGATCCACAACTCATTTTTTACTCTTTTCTTCTCCATTGCGACGACCTCCCCGTCCTCGACGTCGCCGTCGCCGCGATCTCGCTGTAAACATAAAGATCCACCTCCTCCTCCTCCTCGGGGCTGGGTGGAGTGGGAGGGCGGCGGGGAGGTTGATAAGTCACTAATTATTCCTAATTAAACCCCTTAAATTATCTTTGTTAGGCCTAGAGTAGTTGTATTTAATTGTTTGTTAGTTGATTTCAGATTTAATCATGATATGAGAAGAAATACAAGGAATTCAGCTAAAATGATGAATTTATATGATAAAGACTGTTTCGTCGCCTGTCAGGAGAATATTCTCCAGAAATCCTTTATAAGCCTAAATATTCTGGAAATTTAGTACGTGATAGAAGACTTCAAGAGCTACAACTTTCATGTTGGACACTTGGCGAGATTCCTGACAGATTAATAGCAGTTTGGAAGACTATGAAGATATACAGCTGCTGGAAACTAGTCCGTCGATGCTCAGGAGAATATTCGCCAAATATTCCACATAAGTCAGAATATTATAAAATCTTTGGGAGATAACAGAAGACTTCCTAATCTACATCGTTCCTGTTGAGAACATTTCTAAATTCCGGACGGGTTGAACCCAGTCACAACCAGAAGAGGCTGTCAGAATTAAACTAGGAATTCCGAGTTGCACTAGAGGTCCAACTCAACTTAGCCATAACCCTAATTCTGGGATTAAGGGTTTTTATTATATAAAGGGGTTATTCCAGCCAAACTTCTCATCTTTTTATCAATCTTTGGAGGAGGAAGAAGAAAAAGGAGAGGATGTGGATGGTGACAGCTTCTTATTCCAACCCGATGGCTTTCATCCAAAAGATCAGTTGCTAGTTATTGTACTTAGGATTATTCATGAAACCCTAGCATAGTTTTCTATCTTCTTTGATTTGAATCTTGTATTCTTCTCAAGACATGATCCTATGAATTTACTTTTTATTGTTAATAGAGTTGAGGGAACAGAGTTCCTTGACGTATTTTCAGTCCTACATGATTTCTATGATTGATTGTAGAGATTCATAGGATGGTTTTCATGTGATTTATGGTTTGCTAGTGAGATAGGCTATGCTAAGCTAGGATAGGTTGTGCCAAGGTCATTAGGAGTAGTATAACTTAAAGTAATCGTAGGACCGAAGACAATCTATGCCAAGAAAGATAGGCTATGCCGTTAGGAACATAAATCTTATTTTATGGATTCATATGAGCTTGTAGCCATATGATCCATAATGTTGAGAGAAGAGAACAAGAGGATAACTAGAGAAGATTGAAGGCGAAACTAGGGCGGATTGAGTAATTCCTAAGTCACTTATCTATTGATTCAAATTGATCAACCTTTTATTTCTTTTCTTCATTAGTTTACTCTATTCTATCTTTGATTCTTTTCCTTAGTTTTAGGGTTTTGAGAATTGATTTTGATTTCCAACGTTTTCCCTATGGATCGACTCCCGACTTCACCGCTATATCTACCTAGTAGTTTAGTGATTGAATAAGGATTATAAATTTAATATTTGATTGAGTTTGCAACGTTTTAACGACGACGTTTGTAAGCGATCAATTTTTGGCGCCGTTGCCGTGGACTTTGACGGTTAATTGATTGATTTTCTCTTGACTCTTTTTCTTTGTTTAATTCGTTTTTTATCTTTCTTATCTTTCCCTTTATTTATTTTACGTTTTTTTAAGGAATTTCTGACAATTTTTCTGATTTTTACAGCTACTAAGTTTGATTTTCTCGGAGTTGGACTTACAACCCATCGCCAAGAGCGATCGGTCGGACATGGCAGCGACCGATCGGGACTGTGTAGTCAGGTAAGTTTGGTCTAAACTCCGAGTTATTTTATCTAGCTGTTTAAGACGCTTCAGCTAGTCGCACAAAAGCACGTATCAGCGACAGTCGTCTCTTGGACCAGCCCATTGTTTGTATTTCTTATCTTTGGTGTGGTCCTTATTTATGTGACTTTGCATGCATGGCTAATTTTTATATGCCACCGGCTGCCATGTCGAATGACGATTTACCTTTTGGTTATGAACCCGCTTACAATAATGACACATATGGCTTCTCAAATCCAGCATATAATTCACATTTATATCCTTATAATCAGGATTGTAGAGACTATACATACCCTAGTTGGCAATTCAAAGATTATCAACCTCTTAACGTTCAACCAGGGAATATAAAAACACCAGTCCAAAATTCTGCATATAGTTTTGAACAGCAATATCCTTCATGTTATCCACAGAATCTAACTTCAGCTCATCCGATCCAAACCACCTCTGAACCCACTTTGAGTTCCATCCTTCTTGCCATAAATGAAAATTTTAGTGGAATGAGAAGTGACCTAAAAAGTGATATTTCCAAAATACAAAATAATGTGTCGAAAATAGAGAACCAGTGTAATTCTAATACCAAATCCATTGCTAAACTGGAGACACAAATTGGACAATTAGCTTGTATGGTGGATTCATATGATGATTATGTGAATGATTATGTTCCTCCTATGTGTGATGATAATGCTTGTGATGCTTTGCCAGTTCATGATGCTATTGACAATGTTTTACCAGCTGCTAAAAATATTGTTTTGCCAACTTTGGATGATATAATTGATAATGTTGATGATGCTGATGAATGCTATCCGGTTGTACATTATGGGCCTTATATGTATTTCGGTCATTCTTATGAAGCAAGTTTTTTTTATGATAGTGATGATAAGGGTTGTTACGCTAAATTGTCGGGTGTTCATGATGATAATATGTCTATTTACACTGATCAAAATAAGGATGAGCATATTACTGAGACCCTCTGTCATGAACCTCAAGTTGAACTTTTACATGATGTGTTGAATGATGATGATCTGCCTATTAGTGATAAACATAATGAGGATGAGAGCGTTAGCAATATTCCTTATCTAGAGCCTCACGTTGAGATTCTACCTTTAATATCACCCCCATTAGTTAAACATTGTAAGGAGGACAACCTTGTTAAGAGTGAAGACCATGCCTATTCCTATCGTCCATTCATCAAAGATCGTATCAAAATTTTCAGTTCTATGCATATTTTGTTTGCTAAGAACTTCTTTTTATTTTTTGATGAATCATGTCCGCATACCTTCACTATCTTTCGGGCCATGTATTTCTTCATATGGAACCATCGGCCTCCTAAATCTTGTTTCGGGAGCGTCTAGCCAAAGACGTAAAATTGCGCGCTAACTGGGAGGCAACCCAGCTTTTTAAGAGTTTCTAGTAATTTTTACGATTTTTCCTGATTTTTAGGAGTTTTCCCTGATTTTTTTAGAATTTTTCCACAATTTTTCCTTTTTTTCATTTTTCCGCCAATTTTCTTTTGATTTTGTCTCCCTCTTCCCGAGCGGCTCACCTGTGAGCCGGGACATCATCGTCCCGGCTCCGCCTGGCTTCCAGCGGCTCGTCCTCGAGCCGTCACCACCACCGCCCGTCGCCGCCTCTCCGGCCATCCCCATCCCTTCAAACCACCACCACAACCTCCGCCATCATTCCATCCCCTAATCCACGGCCTCCTCTTCCCTCGACAGCCTCTCTTCCGACGCCGGCGAGGCCCTCGGCCATCGTCTTCACCATCGTCCATGGCCGCCCACCGCATTATAACACCTCCAGAAGCTTCCTTAGGTTGTCACGATCCTTCCCACACTATCAAAATCCTTCATTTCTTCCTGGATCGTCGGAATCAAACTCCGGTGACTATACCTCGCCGTCCTCCTCCAATCCACCCCTTTCCGACCACAATCGTTTGATCAAACCCCACAGGAGTTTTCACATAGCTCCTATGTTCCTTCCTCCACTATCCACTACCTCCATTGATGTCTGGATCGCCGGAACCCACTTCCGACGATCCTTAACCGCGCCGGCCACCTCTATTCTCCCGCATGAGAACTTTAATTCCACAATCAGACTACATAGCTAAGTTCACCAGGCCACCACGATTCTTCCTGTACCTTCCAAATCCTCCGACGAGGACGTTTCACCGACGATCCATCGCCGGTGAGCTTTTAGCCGTCCAACTGCTACAGGGCACAATCCAGATGCTACATAGCTTCGATTTCGAATCGGACGGTCTCGATCTTTACTCTTGATGAAATTTTGGATGAGGAATATTTTTGTTGTGCGGTGCATGGATGCTTCAATGTATTCTACGATTTTATGTTTATATTTTAATTTTATGTGGATGAATGATTGTACAGGTTAATATATCATGCAAATACAAAGGAGACTCTGTCGAAATTTTCTATGATTCTAATACCTTTTATTTGTTATATTTGATCTTTTTGGAAATGTATATATTTCTGTGAGAGGTTATGGTGGGAAAGGAAACATTTATTCAATGATGGCGATGCATAAACTTGAATTGGAAGAGAGAGAAATCTAGTTTTGGGGCATTTATACTGGTTATCTCTACCCTTTATTCCTTGCTTTATTTTTATAACTTAGTGTAATTGGGGACAATTACATTTAAGTTGGGGGTAACATTCATAAATTTCATGCTCATATTATTTTTTTGGTAACCAAATATTATACATTTCTTGAATTATGTTAAAAGAATGAAATTATGATATGATTTGACAAAGATGCATGTTTTAGAAATTTATTTTATGAATTATTCTGAGACTTGAATGTCATATAAGAAATAGTAAATTTTTTCTATGCATGATATTATTTCTATACTTTAACACTTTTACCATGATTTAAGGATAGATTGACATATCCTAATGCACATGCTCACTTCCACATGTTAAAGGGTTGATATTAGATTTTAAGCATGATACTGGGAAAGATTTACAATTCTATGTCATGACACAGAAAATACATGAACACATGCAATTATCTGAGTATGCGGAACAAAAGAAAAAAAAAGGATTTTCAACTTAGTAACCGGGCAGTGTGCCTAACCAGCATGGTGTTCGCGTAAAACGGTTGAATTTCCTGAAAAAAAAGAAGAAAGAAAAAAAGGGGGTTTTCAACTTAGTAACCGGACAGTGTGCCTAGCCAGCGTGGTGTTCGCATAAAACAGTTGAAACTTCTAAGAAGAAAAAAAAGAAAAAGAAAAACAGATATTGCTATGTGATAAGTGGAAGATATGTGCTTGGATAGGATTGTGATCTTGAATAGTTGAAGTGTTTAGATATAATTGATGCTCTGAAGCATGTGGAACCCCATTCACACACATGAGTGTTAAAGTTATTTTTAATCATGATTAAATATGTTGAAGTGTTGGAAATATGTTATGACATGTTTTGATTTACTATGTTTTTATGTAACTATGAGTTGAAGGGTATATTTATGGATATTATTTCTATTTCATGCATTAGAGTTGATGAATATTATGCTTGATTTCTAATGATATATTCATGGGAATGTATAGATGTTTGTGGGTGTCATCCCTGAAAACCCTCAGGAGACTATAACTGCTCCACTGGGGTAACCCAGGGGTTTAAAGGCTTGTTGCACATGCTAAGTGCAATCGTGAGACCTACGAAAGTAACTAGTTAGTTTTATTTTTTTCTTTTTATCTTTTCTTTGCTCGAGGACTAGCAAAGTGTAAGTTGGGGGGTGTGATAAGTCACTAATTATTCCTAATTAAACCCCTTAAATTACCTTTGTTAGGCCTAGAGTAGTTGTATTTAATTGTTTGTTAGTTGATTTCAAATTTAATCATGATATGAGAAGAAATACAAGGAATTCAGCTAAAAAGATGAATTTATATGATAAAGGCTGTTTCGTCGCCTGTCAGGAGAATATTCCCCAGAAATCCTTTATAAGTCAAAATATTCTGAAAATTTAGTACGTGATAGAAGACTTCAAGAGCTACAACTTTCATGTTGGACACTTGGCGAGATTCCAGACAGATTAATACCAGTTTGGAAGACTATGAAGATATACAGCTGCTGGAAACGAAACTGGTCCATATGCTCAGGATAATATTCGCAAAATGTTCCACATAAGTCAGAATATTATAAAATCTTCGGGGGATAACAGAAGACTTCCTAATCTACATCGTTCCTGTTGAGCACATTTCCAAATTTCGGACGGGTTGAACCCAGTCACGACCAGAAGAGACTGTCAGAATTAAACTAGGAATTCCGAGTTGCACTAGAGGTCCAACTCAACTTAGCCATAACCCTAATTCCGGGATTAAGGGTTTTTATTATATAAAGGGGTTATTCCAGCCAAACTTCTCATCTTTTTGTCAATCTTTGGGGGATGAAGAAGAAGAAGGAGAGGATGTGGATGGTGACAGCTTCCTATTCCAACCCGATGGCTTTCATCCAAAAGATGAGTTACTAGTTATTGTACTTAGGACACGTTTGGTTGCCATGGGAATTGGAATGGGAATGGGAACGAGAACGGGATTGGGAATGGGAACGGGAACTGGAAAGGAATTGTGATTGTTTGGTACGTCAAGGAACTGGAATGGGAACGGAACTTATAAGTGTTTGGTATACATAATAAACATGGGAACTGGAATGGGAATATAAATTACAGACCAAAATACCCCTGGCTCTAATAGCATAGATTTACGAATATATTTCTGTATGTATATGTATTTGCATTACCGTGACTTATTTGGATGAAACACTATTAATAATGAGCGAAAAAAATAAGATTATTATTTGAAATATTATTAATAAATAACAGTATTAATATGAGAGTTCCTAATATTATTAATAAATAAGAGAAAGAAATAAGATTATTAATATTATTTAAAATATTATTAATAAATAAGAGAGAAATAATAATAATATTATTATTTGAAATATTATTAATAAATAAGAGAAAGAAATAAGATTATTAATATTATTTGAAATATTATTAATAAATAATATTGAAATAATATTATTAATATTATTTGGAATATTATTAATAAATAAGAGAAAGAAATAATATTAATAATATTATCTGAAATATTATTAATAAATAAGAGAGAAATAATAATAATATTATTATTTCAAATATTATTAATAAATAAGAGAAAGAAATAAGATTATTACTATTATTTGAAATATTATTAACAAATAAGAGAGAAATAATATTATTAATATTATTTGAAATATTATTAATAAATAATATAAAGAAATATTATTTGAAAAAGTATTAATAAATAAAAGACATATATAAGATTATTAATATTTTTTGAAATATTATTAATAAACAAGAGAAAGAAATAATATTATTAATATTATTTGAAATATTATTAATAAATAAGACAAAAAAATAAGATTATTAATAAATAAAAGAAAGAAATAGGATTATTTTTAAGATTGATCTTAGCCGTTTGATCTGTTTATTCAAACAAAGATGAAGGGTATTCATGTACATTCCATGAAATGAGAGTTCCTGTGTTTGAGGGAACTCTGGATTCCCATATCAAATTTAGGAATCCCAAGTTCTCTCAAACACAGGAACTTCAATTCCGGTTCCTGGATGAAGAGTGCAACCAAACACTCTGAATTCCTTATTTTAAGGAATTCCCATTCCCGTTCCTTGATCTAAAGTGCTACCAAACGTGCCCTTAGGATTATTCATGAAACCCTAGCATAGTTTTCTATTTTCTTTGGTTTGAATCTTGTATTCTTCTCAAGACATGATCCTATGAATTTGCTTTTTATTGTTAATAGAGTTGAGGGAACAGAGTTCTTTGACGTATTTTCAGTCCTACATGATTTCTGTGATTGATTGTAGAGATTCATAGGATGGTTTTCATGTGATTTATGGTTTGCTAGTGAGATAGGCTATGCTAAGCTAGGATAGGTTGTGCCAAGGTCATTAGGAGTAGTATAACTTAAAGTAATCGTAGGACCGAAGACAATCTATGCCAAGAAAGATAGGCTATGCCGTTAGGAACATAAATCTTATTTTAGGGATTCATGTGAGCTTGTAGCCATATGATCCATAATGTTGAAAGAAGAGAACAAGAGGATAACTAGAGAATATTGAAGGCGAAACTAGGGCGGATTGAGTAATTCCTTAGTCACTTATCCATTGATTCAAATTGATCAACCTTTTATTTCTTTTCTTCATTAGTTTACTCTATTCTATCTTTGATTCTTTTCCTTAGTTTTAGGGTTTTGAGAATTGATTTTGATTTCCAACGTTTTCCCTGTGGATCGACTCCCGACTTCACCGCTATATCTACCTAGTAGTTTAGTGATTGAATAAGGATTATAAAATTAATATTTGATTGAGTTTGCAACGTTTTAACGACGACGTTTGTAAGCGATCAGAGGTGGAGTTTGATGGGTCGGAGGAAGGGTTGTAGAGCCGGGGAGGGCCGAGATCTGGCTGCTTCCCCCTCCTTCCCCAGTTCCGTCGTCACCTCGACCACCCGACAGCTCCGCTCCGCCTGACAACGCCGTCGACACCTCCCGTCTCCGAGGCCCAACTTTCACTGGAAACCAACGCCCCTCGATGAGACCTCGATGCCGCTTGTCCTTCCCGGCCTCCGTCCACATCGGGAGCCCATCCGAGCTCCTCCTCCCTCTTGGATCCAGCTACTTCCTCCTCCTTCCCCAACGCCTATCAACATCGCTGTATCCCAACTCCGGCGACCCTCCACCGCGCCGTTCGCCGTTGTTGCGTCCCTGCCACCATGCTTAGTAGATACCATTAGCATATATTTTCTCTAAACTGGGGTTTTTAGCAAATATTAATTGGGGTCTTTAGCTTTCCATGGTTGCAATCTGGCATATAGTCTTTCAGACTTTTACTTCATTAGTACACCACAACTACCACCACAATGGGGTTTTCACTTTAAAAATGAGGCTAATGGGGTTTTTAATGATAATTTTTGTTAAACTGGTGTTATTGACAATAACTATTTCAAATTTCACATATTTATTCAAATTTCAAATATTTGAATATGTTGTAATTTACCTTAATGCCCTTAGACAATGGATAAGTGTAAATTCCCAAAATACCCATGCTATTGATCATTTATGTCTTTTGACCGAAATGCCGCTAGAGAGGGTAGGAATGCTTTCACATATATTTTGGACCATTGTACCCCTGGAGGTTTAAAATGTCCAAAATACCCTCGACCCTCGTAACTTGTATAGGATGCCATCAAAGTTTTAAGAAGACTGATATGAGGATGAAATTATGAAAATACCCTTTTGATTCTTTGGTTGGTATGAAATCCATATATGTTTTGGACAAGAAAGCCTTTAAAATAAATGATACTTTAAATGGTGGAAACAATATTTGTCATGTATGTTTATGATAAATGTGCATTTGGAGCAAATGACCAAAATACCCCTGGGGGCTAAATGACCAAAGAAGCTCTTTCTATGTCCCTGGTTTATGTAGGATGCCTTCAAAACCATTAAGGACTAATTTAGAATGCTCTAGGTGGGTCAAGCCTATATTTGGCTTGAATGACCAAAATATCCCCTTAGAAAGTAAATTTTTTCGAAATAAACTTTATGCTTCTGGTTTGTATAAGATATTATAAAAATCATACATGGATATTTCTCAGATATTGTAGGGATCCTGAACACGTATTTTGGTCAAAATTCTCAAAATACCCCCTGGCGGACAAAATTACCAAAATGCCCCTGAGTCCTTCTAACTTGAGTAGGATGTTATCCAAATTATGTAAAAGGCGCAATGGGTTATAAGAGAGAGTCTAAGCATATATTTTGCTTAAACCCCCCAAAATACCCTTGATGTGGTAAAATTACCAAAATGCCTCTATATCGACTTAGCTTTTGTAGGATGCTGTAAAAGCTGTATAGGGTTATGATAGGATATTTATAGAGTTCGAGCATGTATTTTGTTCTGAGTTCCTAAAATACCCTTGGGCGGGTAAAACTACCAGAACGCCCTTTACGCTCCTGGTTTGTGTAGGATACTTTCAAAACCATGGAAGATCACATATAGAGCAGTGTACGTGTGCTCTGTGTGTATTTGAACTTGTATGTCTGATAATGTGCCTTCGAGGAATGTCTGAGGCGAGTAGGGGTAATTTCGTAAATACCCTCAAATTTGACCTTAGTCAAAATTGGTGTCTACAATCACATCCTTAGTGTAAATAGACCGAATGTGTGCCCTTTATTGCTTTATGGTTAATCGAGGGAGTCATGCATCTCGGGAATGTGTAGAATAAATGGGTCAGCGGTGTGCCCCTTTACTGCTTTGATTAATAGCCCAACTGATAGCCGGGGTGCGTTGGGGGAATTAACTTAGAATAATTGATCTATTGATTGAATGGTGTGATTGTTTGGTTATTCTAGTTGAATGCTTAATCTTTGTATTGTAGATCAGTTATCTGTGGGATAATTGTGAAACCTTAGCCTATTGTGTGTCGGCGTTGCAGCGAAGGCTATTGTATAACGACATTATGTTTGGAGATCTGGTTTGATCCCTTATCATACTTTATCGCTTAACTATTAAACCTCTCATGTTGTTGTGGCATATAATGACACCTATGCTAGATGCTTGTATAGGTACATGCACTGTATGCATTAGAGGCATTCTAGGTTAGGCGTGGGCGATGGGTTATTCGTCGATCCGAGGGCTCGGGCAACTCGGATCTAGCCCTAGGACTGTGTCTGAGTAGTAAGGTTCAGGGCGTGATTGTTGTATTAATCTTGTATTCTCGAGGTTGTTGTCTAGTTGGTTACAATTACTCTGATTGAGATTTAGATGTCGCCCTAGGGTTCCAGACTTAGTGTCGCACCCCGACCCATAAAATCCATTCGGTCCGGGGCGTAAGGGTTCCTACTACTATTCACATCTAATCTGGCACGATACATAATGGAATTCAGAGTTAATTTAAACATTTGACTTCCAATGATAAAACTGTAATTCTAACAAACTGCTAGCAATCGAAAGAATAGATGAAACATGATTCTATTAGGTTAACATCAAGTTGTACTATTTAGACATCAGATATAGATTTATCAAAATTTCTAAAGAGGGAAAATATACATTTAACAAAATCCTCGAGGGATGTCTAGATACAAAAATCTATCAAGGTACAACAGATATCACACAACAACCTCAAGTGCCTCTGGAAGTCATCGCGCCGTGATAGAACTTGAAAAGTGTCGCAGCTTAACACACACGATCAAAACTAAAAATTTATATTCGAACTTCAAACTAACTACTTTGGGGGTAAATAGTAGTGAATCTGAGTCGAATCCACATGAAATGCGTAGGAAAATAATTAAACTACTAAACTCAATCTAAGTATTCCTATCAATAAGTTGAGAAAAGATTCAGAATTGAAATTAAACTAATTTTATACTAAGGATTGATAAATACGAGAAAAGGTACCAGGGAATTCTTAATCAATAACTAGGATTGTCGCGCCCCGCCCCGCAGAGCGCACCCGGGCCGGGACCGCGAGGGGGGAACACCTACAACTACTAGCCTCAACTGGCGGAAACAGTTGAGACTAAAGGACAGCTGGCGGAAACAGCTGCCAACAAGCAGAGAAAGGGCGGAAGCAAGCTAAACAACAACATCTATTATAAAACCATATAATAGAGTACAGGGATCTAGAACAACAGTTCTACAAAAGAAGAGTACAAGGAGAACAGTCCACAAAAGAACAACACCCACAGGGGTCTCCTCAAAGACGCAAACGAAGCCATCCTGACCCTCAGACATAGTCAGGAGCTGGCGCGCTGCCGCGGGACGACCGAGGGGGTAACATTGGGACAGAGCGGCCACCTGCACCTGCAACAAACACAGTCCAGGTAGGCATGAGCAACAGCTCAGCAGGGTCCTACTCCACAACTCCCACACACAAGGGTAAAGCAACCGGACACACTCTGATGCCAAGTACCGAGGCTTGCCAAGTATCCCATAAATCCCGTCAATAACCCGAAGGGTTCCTGTCCTAGGTGCGTATCTCCGATAACGCCACTGCTCAGGGGTGGGCAACTCCGACATTCCCTGATGCAGGGTGGACACGACGCAACCAGTAGGACACCCTTCTCTAAGCGGGATCTCCGCACTTGGCGGAACAACCGAAGTTAAGACTACCATCACTCGGTACTCCAAGCAGCAGAGTCAACACAAAACCAACCTACCCTAGCATGCCTAATGCACAGGAAAACAGGGCAGGATAAACATGATAAAGCTGTAAACAACCAACACAGCAAGGGCACACCTTCGGCCCATTTATACTAAACACTCCCGAGGGTCATGACTCCCTCGGTTCACCACAAAGCGATAAGCATTCATGCATGATCCATAACAGGACAAACCCCGAGGGCAAAATCGTAAAAACCACTTGCATGCGAAGCCTCGCGGGCAAAACAACACTTAAAGCAAGTAAAAACCCTCTCTGCATCGAAGGAGATCGATCTCATGAGCAACGAGATCGATCTACCTCAAGGCGAAGGGCACCCGTCCAGGTCACCCCAGCGGGATCGATCTCCACCCATATGGAGATCGATCTCGTAGGTGACGTAGGACACAATGCCGCCTGACGCCAGCCGCCAAGGGATCGATCTCCCTCCCATGGAGATCGCTCTCGCTCGGGCGGGCTGGGCCACCCCAAAACAAGATCGATCTCATCCCATGAGATCGATCATGCTTGGGTTCTCCGGCGGCCGGACGGCGAGGAAACACCGCCGGAAACCTCCACCATACCTCACCAAACTAGGTGGGCTGGTAGATCTAAGCATCACGAAGCTACTCAAGGCTTCAAAACCGGAAAACACCAACTCCACAAGGAGATCCATCGGAAAACAAAACCGGATTTCAAAACCTTCAAAACAGCCGGAGTTTGGAGTGAGAACCCTACCTCTTCAACGCAGCTTCGATCCCCAAGGTCTAGCTAAGGATCTTCCTCACCTCGCCACGAACCCAACGAGCCTTCAAGCTCCAGGAAAGATGGCCGGAGGAGGAAGAACGGCGAGCGGAAGCTCTCAGCCGGAACAGGGGAAGCAGAGCCGGGAGAGAAAGAGGGAAGAAGAGAAGGAGGAAAGAGGAGGGGAAGGGGGCGGGGTAAGGCTGGGGAAAGCCGGCGAAGGCGGGGAAAAGCTGGGGGAGGGGAGGGAAAGTCTTCCCTCCCCTGACAGGGGAAGCGACGGCCATCGCCGTGGCCGTCCTTCGACGCCACCGCCAACGACTTTCAGGCACAGAGAGATCGATCTTCATGGCTATGGAGATCGATCTCCCTTGCCCAGAACGGTGACCACTAGGCACAGAGAGATCAATCTTCATTGCCATGGAGATCGATCTCCCTTGCCCAAAATGGCAACCTTGGGCTGAGCCGCAAGCCCAAGCCCAGGACTACCGAACCAGGGTCCACCTAACCTTTCTACGTAAACACAAGCACCAAACAAGGTCTATGTGTGCACACCCAGTGTGAAAATGACCGCCAAGGCGCAATTTCTCAAATTGCCCTTGGGGTAAACAACAAGCCACGAGGATAGAGGGACGGGTCCTCACAAGGATTCTACCAGGTCTTCCTAGGATTAAAACGAGCTAACCAAACTAAATGGTTTTCCTAATGGTTGTTAGGTGAATGGCTAGTTCTCCCTATCACTCAACAAGTTCCGGTTAGGATCCCTTGTCGGTGGGAGCAATTATCTAAAAGTCAGTGACCTAATGATTAGTTATGATCACTGCTAATGAATCCTTTGATCAGAATGAATTCATCACGAGAAAATAATATAATATGAATTTAGGTATAAGATCAAGATGGTTCTAGCACCTTGAGGTCGTCAAATAGAATGTATCAAGGATTAGCAGTTACCCTAGTGGTTTTAGCACTAGCGTAGTTGTTCTAGCACTACAAAATCCCTAATCTTGAATTAAGATGAATAACGGATTAAGATTTGGTCATAATGGTTCTAGCATTACGTGTAATAGTCCTAGCATCACAAGACTCTTAATCTCGAGAAGAAAATCCTCACATCCATGGTTCTAGCATAAATGTTTTGATGAGAATCTTTAATCTCAAGCCCTAACATATTCCAGACCTAGATCTAGGGCATAAAGGAACAAATCATTCATCCACTAATAATAAAATCACACCAAGTTCATAAAGAAATTAAGATCAATCCATACAAATCATTCAAAGATGTATACAAGCTCTAAATCTTAGGAATCCCTAATAGAAACCCTAGTTACATCATAAGAATCTCATGATAAAAAGTTTAGCTACTCATCTTTAGGGTTTGATCCATGGATGAAGGTTGATGAAACTCTTCCGACATGGATTTCCTCCCAAAAGATTCTAAAAAGAAAAATAAAAAAGAGGAAAAAGAAACTAAGAAAGAGTGCTCCTTCTCCTTGACCTCCAAGCAGCAAAGAGAGAGTCTAGAGAGCCTCCTAAAAATCCTAAAAAGATGCTTATTTATAGCCTAGGTATCCCCTTAACTCGGATTAGATCTGGGTCTTTAATTTTGCTTAACTGCTATCAAATGATAGATCATTTAGGGGTGATGATCGATCATTTGAACCCAAAAAAATTGGTTGCGCCTGAGTATGATCGATC
Organism: Narthecium ossifragum; assembly: GCA_963920575.1. Taxonomy (NCBI): domain Eukaryota; kingdom Viridiplantae; phylum Streptophyta; class Magnoliopsida; order Dioscoreales; family Nartheciaceae; genus Narthecium; species Narthecium ossifragum. Next base: position 7,757,300 of record OY986966.1, read on the forward strand.
ATTCGAAAGGAAATGATCGATCATGTAAAATATGGCTCTCTATTGTCTCTGCTATAGTGCGTTGATCGGTCCTTATAAGGGAAGATGATCCATCATCTGTTCTGCGTATTTACTCTTTTGCTATTCAGACTGCACCATTGGTACTAAAAATATCCTCTAGGAAACTCGGAATCACAAACCGTAAAATTCTTCAGAAACTAAACTTCCAGAGATTTCCAACCATATATGGTACATCATTTAGTTCTTCCTAAAAAGGTACAGTTTTGATGTCAAAGATGGCCCATCGTTGCTCCTTTGACTTCACAGGTTCTTTATTTGTTCGTTTTAGCACTCAACTTGATCTAATCTTCGATGAGGGTCCTAATACCTGAAATGGAGAGAAGACAATCAAAATAGCATTGTTCGGAGACTAATGAGACCTAGTTAAAAGGGTGATTTGTGCACTTTTCACGTCTTATCACGCCGCCAAAAGCTGGTTCAGCTGGTACTACGGAAGATGAGCTGGCGCCTATGAGTAAGCAACAACCTCAGTAGGGTTCTACTCTATGTCACACTTAAAGGGAGGAAAACAACAACTATGTCGTTTCTTCGTCAAAGTCTAAAGGATGCCACGGGGGCCCATAACCCCTATCGATTCCCCAAGGGATCATACTCTTCTCAACCGACCATGTTGGAAACATCAACCAAACACGCTGGGAGGAAACAAGAACCAGAGCCAGTAGGAACACCCTTACCCAACAGGAAACCACTGCGTGGGGACACACGCCAAGGACATCGACAACCATCCTTAGCACTTGGCCTTGGAGAAGCGACACAACCTCTAAACCACAATAACATTATCATTATAGCCAACTAGATAATAACCTCGATAACATAATGTTTCGACAATACAATCGCGCCCTAGACCTTGCTACCCATCCTCGGTCCTAGAGCTACATGCAAGCTACCCGAGAGTCTCAGATCGGCGATCAACCCATCACCCCGTCTAACTTGAAATGCCTCTAATGCATACAATGCATGAACCTATACAAGCATCTAACCTGGATGTCACTATATACCACATCATTATATGAGTTCAACAAGTTAAACTACAGTATTATAAAGAATCCATCCTGATTCTTTAACAACAATCGGCATCGCCGTTATACAATAGCTTTCAGTTAATTCCAACACCTGATAGGCTAAGGTTCTACAATTATACCACGGATAACCGATCTACAAATACAACGATAATTCTACCAACCCAGTTACCCAAACATTCAAGCAATTAATGAAACAACCATTTTACACTACTGCCCCCCGCGCACGTCGAAAATCAGTTGGGCTATACAACTCTAGTGGTTGTTACCTACTTTGATCATTTCACGAAGGAATATAGAGGGGTATCCATATAGAAATTTCTTGATATCCGTGAATTGATTCTCTTGATCTTATGGGTAGTTTATCTATGCTTTCTTAACTCCGTTCGTTCTTGTTCATATCTCAAAAGAAAAGCCTCAAACAAAAGTTCAAAACAAAGCATAAGCCCCCGTTTGGTGTGGGGATACCTTATTCCGGGTTAAGGGGGGTTAAGGAATTTTGGGGTTAGAAAAGTGGGGTTAAGGAGTGGGGATAAATTTATTCCCATTTTGGTGTTTGGGGATAAGTAGTAATGATTGGTTGGGTAGTAGAGGGGATAAGGGTAGGATTTGTAAGTAATACCAAAAATACCCTTATATATAATGTGCTCAGAATTAGATTAATTTAATTATGGGAATGTCGACATGCCTCCAGATATGTCTGTTAATTGTACGAAAATTATATTACTAAATACAAATGATTAATAAATTAATATTATATTATCACGTGGGAGGTTTAAAATGATGCCAATTCATTTTAAAATAGAGTGTATAATATACCACAAATGTAACATGGTCAAAATCACTATCCCAATCAACCCAAACGATATGTTGATGATTCTCTAAAAATAATCTTCACGCCAACCCACCACCAGTACACTGGATGTGATCAAGTTAAATAGCATTCATAATAGATGTTCGTACAATAGAGAGTTAAACAAGTCGACACATGAGGCAATCCGAGACATTAATGTAGCTGGTACATAGCTAATGCAACAACAACGAAAGCGATGACTACATAACAAACTGTAGAAGAAGAGATCTGACACCCGCTGACACGTGCAGTGTCAGACTCCGCGGTCGTTGGCTCGACGACTTCCCCGTAGAAGGCACGGTTGTAATCTTCAGAGGATTGGATGGCTTCGTACGGTGATCGAAATTTGCGGTAACAAGCACTCGGATTCTTGTCAACTTGAGCGTGACACTCATGCCACGTTTCATAGATACTGGGATGTCGACCGCGATAGACCACGTAATAAGTCATCTACAACAAATACATTGCAATATTAGAACAACATCACTTGTAACAGTTTTAATAGAGGAAATCATTTGAAGTTAAATCTCAAACACTTTGCAAGATAGTAAGAACATTTACCACGAAATAAATAGAGTACATACTGCCACTTACCTGTTCGCCCATAATTGTGTTGCAATCCTGTCCCGCAAAGCATCTCCCGCATGGGAATCATGTACATGAGGCAAAGTTTGAGGAACTCCGTTTTCAGCACCTCCAGCACCTTCCGTTTCACATCTACCAGATATGTATGTATCACACTGCCGACTTTGTATGATGAAGTTGTGAATTATGCAACATGCCATTACTATCTTACGCTGCACTTTGAAAGGATATGAAGGCATCGTTTGGAGTATCTTAAATTGCATCTTCAGAACTCCAAAAGCCCTTTCAACATAATTGCGCAATTGTGCATGGCGATGGTTATATATGTCCCTATGATCATTATATTCGTTACGACGTGTAGTGCGGTTATTGAATTCGCTTATATGGTACCGATTTCCTCTATATGGTGCCAGAAATTGCGCCGTGTTCGCATACCCAGAATCAACTAGGTAAAATCTCCCTGCAAGCAATGGAATCCTCGCGGTTACATAAAGCTCCTAGGAGCAAATATGAAGGTACGGTTTACTACCCTCACTACCTCGTGGAAGTGTAAACTTGCTGTCTCCAATCGTCGAACTTAGGACACGCATATCTGATGCTGATCCCTCCCAACCTGTTATAACATGTACGAATTGTAAATCAAATGACACGACACCCATGACATTCTGTGATATGTACCCCTTCATATTACGAAATCTTGGATGTAACTCTCGACTAACAACTGCTGGAATATGTGTCCTGTCAATTGCTCCAAGAGCATTCTGCAATATACATTTCGAGCAGTTAGCCCAATTAGCATAAGCATAAGTACATTACTGGCCTAAAGACTGGCTAATGCCAAATATTAGTACTTACCTTAAAGGGCATATAAGTAGAACTCTCGTCGAATATGGAATGGACTGCAGCTCCATCCTATGGGAGTTTAATGTAATCACATTTTAATTTACATATGCCCTTCAATACATGATTGAAATGACGACTTATTGTTTCTCCAGAATGCTGAAATTGCTCTTGCAGCACTCTATTTGATACTGCATATCCAATCCCGTGGAGAAAAATTCCAAGTTGCTCGCGACTTGTCATGTTGGAAGTGTTTTCAATTAAACCCCTACTCTCTAATGTATCACACAAGCCGTTGAACACTTCTCTTGACATCCTGAAAATTTCTGAACATCTATTTTCATGGCCTGACATGATATCATTAATCATTTCATGTCCAGGGAATGACCTAGTGCGACATGGCCTCGGCGCTGGCCGCAACGAAGAAGATGCATGATCATCTACAACTGCCTGGGCAATCATATCCATCTCGTCTGATGACCCGGATGAAGTATCGTAAAACAAGAAACTCATCGCTGCGAATTATGATTTGAAGCAGTGAAGATCAAAACCCAAGTACTCTAACTGTCGGTTCAGGATCCATAGGCTAACCAACCATACCAAAACTCCTGAGTGATAGTAGGAGGACCCATATTGCCTTTACCATAGAGCTGCGGTCGACCCGACGAATTGACCGCCAGCACCACTGGCAGCGCAGACACGCTGCCCGGGTCGGGTCCGTTAGGAGCCCACCGTGGCCTGGACCTTCACTCAGCCCATCCGGCCAGGGCCAACCACGGTGACCCTAAGGGGTGACGCTGGCCCTGGGCCTGCAGCCTGGCCCGCAGCCTGAGCCTCCGCCCATCTGGCCCGGCACCAAGGCCTGCAGCGCCCCAGCCACCAACAATCCCCCCCCCAGCGACACCACCGGGGTTTGAACCCGCAATCTCGCTCTGATACCACATGTGGGTTCAGGATCCACAGGCTAACCAACCATACCAAAACTCCGGAGTGATAGTAGGAGGACCCATATTGCCTTTACCATAGAGCTGCGGTCGACCCGACGAATCGACCGCCAGCATCACTGGCAGCGCAGACACGCTGCCCGAGTCGGGTCCGTTAGGAGCCCACCTTGGCCTGGACCTTCACTCAGCCCATCCGGCCAGGGCCAACCACGGTGACCCCAGGGGGTGACGCTGGCCCTGGGCCTGCAGCTTGAGCCTCCAGCCCATCTGGCCCGGCACCAAGGCCTGCAGCGCCCTAGCCACCAGCACTAACTACTAAAATAAAGAATAACTTGGGCATAAGTGTCCTAACTTTCTATAAAGAGACAATAACTCCCATATCCTCCAAAAAGATTACTGCTTTCAGCGGGAGAAAAATTCCTTCTTCAAATAGCATCAGTTTAGCACCAGAAAAGCCATAAAACAAAACTGATGCTATAAACAGACAAGTAATATGAACTTAGTTACGAAAACAAGTAATATGAACATAGTAAACATATTTTATTTTTATGGCTACAACCCATATAGAGAATCATACATGGAAAAGATGTTTTGAGCTACCTAATTATATATATCTTGTAGGTATCCAACATATCTTGTTGGTCATTTCATCATTTGAAAGTGATGATTGGGGGATCGAAGGAGATGGGCCATCTGCTTCAGCTCTAGGGAGACGGCCTACAAGGGTGCCAATCCATGTGCTCTTTTGTTTTCCTTTTGCTTGTGTTTCTTTCTCTCTTCCTAATGAGCTCTATTGGAGGGGGAGCTAGGGCTGGTCAAAATAGAGTGTAGGGTGCCACTCAAACATGAAGAATGAGAATACAAGAGAGGGTGGTGATTCATATGGTGCTTTTGATGTCTCATAGGGTCATCCTTCAGCATTTGAAGGGTCTTTTTTTATATCATGCATGCATGATTGAGTCATGGCAAGCTTATTAGCAGCAGAGCATCAATGCTGCTCCCCGGCTGCCCTGCTCTCTCTACACCACCGTGGACATTGATTTTGGGCCAACAACAAGGCCACCATAGGAACAAGATTAGGGTGGTTCCTTAGAACCATAATCAATACAATATATATCTACATGAAACCCCACACAAGCAGTTTATAACTATTTTGCATATGCCATATAGAATGGAATTCAAGACGATTTAAAAACATCAAAAATCCAAGATAAGATCTTACTTTGCTATGCAGGGAACAAGAACGAGCATAGATAGAAGAATGAGAGAAGAGAGGGTGGCAAGAAACCCTCTTTCTTCCTTTGGGTACTCCAAGTACAAACACCTCCCAACAGCTACGTTTTTGTAGTAAGAAACCACTCCTCTATCATATATATAAAGGAGTATCACCTAGCATATGTCCATCATATCTATCATATCATATCCATCATTACATAAAAACAAAATACACTGTTCACCATGTGATGGTAGCAGCATCACATCCAATCACAACAAATAAAAAAAGTTAACACATGTCCATCATATCAAATCCATCTTTAACTTCTTTCCAAACACAGCAGCAGCATGTCGGCCATCTTCCATATCCTCCAAATCTGATCAGCTTTTCATGATAGCTTCAACAAGAAATGTAACCCCACCTGCCAACCTTTTTTGCATGCTTTCAAAACATACAAAATAGGATCCAAAGAAAAAAACAGTTATTTGATGTGTTAGATGGCACAATCGAGCAAATATGATTCTATGATACTACAAGCAACTTATGATAACATCATGTCACTGGAAGAAGCAAAGGACTATGGAAGAAATGTACCATTCTGTCTAATTCTTCGGATCACCTTCATCACGCCAACCTCCACTAGGCATATTGAATCTAGGAAACTCTGTGGGTAGAAGATCTGTGTATGGCATCTCGTTGTGAGTAGCCCACATATTTGGCTGGTATGATGATCCAACTGGTCTGATATTCGAGGATTGTTGCCTCTCTACATTCGGGCCAGATGGGTTGGGCCCAACAGCTTCATCCACCCATAATTTCCGTAGATAGTCATTATTGTAGGACATGAATACTTGCCTTTCATTACTGTCAATGAATATCTTACCTAACTTGACCAATTGATAAGGGGTTATATTTTCCAGTGACTGTGCCAACTTCATACACTGTGGAATCGAGTAATCAACGATTCGTTGGTGCACTTCGGCTTTCATGTCAAGCCTCCTCTTTAGTTGATCGGCAATCATCACGGTACCCTCACCCCCAGCAACAACCCTCTTCTTCTTATCCTTGTTCAATGACCCTCCAGCGGGACGCTTGCTGCCGGAAGAACCAGACGTATCCGTACCAGTAGCACTCCCCCCACGTGTAGATTGTGAATGTAGTGTGTTGTGCGCTATTGGGTGACTGGAAGGCGTATCTTGCAACTCATCACTGTCATGAGAGGACACACGAGATGGATTCACATGAGTCGGGGGTGACTGGGCATCACATGCAGTATCCAATGAGGCACTGCTCTCAGTACTGACCACTGCCTTTTCATTCTCTGCTCTCTTGCTGTTAGAGGAATAGCGAAACTCTCCAGTCGCAGTATTCCTAGTTGTTAGGAGATTCAAAATATCGTAGAAGATATAAACTTTATTTCTGAGGATCGCAAACTTACGTTCCTAATAGACAGAAAAATGTAATCAATTTCATGTAATATGTGTTATTACACAGAAGTTATGAAAAGGGTAATAGTTCTCTACCTTAGCTACTTCATCCTATGCAGCTCCATTTGGTGGATCAGACATCTTCCTTTCAGGGTTCCATCCCCAACCAGTCTTGCCCCATGAGCTCTTTATAGACATCATGTTGTTTTTTTAGGTTCTTAAATCTGTTTTTCAAGTTTTTTAGGTCCTGCTTTTGAAAATCTTCACGGTCCTTGTTGAATTGATCTACAACGTACTGCCATGCACGCTTCGTGAATTTCTCGTTTACGACATAATTGTTGACATATCTTTCCCTCAATAGTTCTAGCAGATCATTGTTCTCTGCTTCAGACCAATTCCCTCTCCTAGGCATATTGCTATACCACTCGAATAGTCATAATTCAAGAGGAAATATGACCCTACTAGTACATGCAGAAAAAAAATAGCAGATCAATTCTAGTGCAACCTACAACAAATTAACTGGAAATACTTGTATATAATGATAAAAAATGTAGTACGAAGGATGTCCAAAGAAAGACAGTAGAAAATGATAATAGGTTGGCAGTAAAACATTTGTTCATCGCACTGGAACTGTATTTACGATGGCAGAAACCAAATCAAACACTTTTGTTCATATATATAATGCAGTATGAACTAACTGCCCAAACGCATGCAATTCCATGGAAACCCATTAAACAAAAATCACAGTAAATTATCCATGATACCACCAAAATATGGACAAAATGCCATCAGAAATCCATGAAGATAACCTATATGCATGCATTTGCTGGAAATTATTGAAGCATTTCATCCTAAAAAGCTTCATGATACCAAAGAAGCCAAAACAAGAAAAGAGAAAAAAGCAGAACATACACCACCTCTCTGATCACACTGTCATGAACATACGCATATATAATCTATGAAATTCAACAATACCAAGAATCTTTATATACCAAAACCAATACCACATCTTGCAAATCCAGTGTGAAAATCGATGCCACGAGAAAAAGAAGCTTACAATAGGGGTAACACCAACCTGAGCAAGGAGAAAACTCGCGCTGTAGAGCCGGATCGTACCCAGGAATTGAGATCTGGTAGTGGGGAGGGCACTGCCTATCCTCCAAACACTGATAAATGCGGTGAAGACGCAACCGACAGGGTCCAGTTGGGGCTCCAGATCTCAGATCTGGTCTCGCGCGACGGAGAGGGGACGGAGAGCTTCGAAAGAGAGGGGCTGGAGAGGCTTCAGATCTCAGATCTGGTCTCGCGCAACGGAGAGGGGAAGGAGAGCTTCGAAAGAGAGGGGCTGGAGAGGCTCCAGATCTCAGATCTGGTCTCGCGCGAAGGAGAGGGGAAGGAGAGCTTCGAAAGAGAGGTGTTGGAGAGGCTCCAGATCTCAGATCTGGTCTTGCACGAAATCTTGGCTGAGATCGGGTCTCGCGCGAAGGAGAGGGTGAGATCTTGACTGGCGCGAGGGAGAGGGAAGGAGAGAGGGGCTGGAGATACTAGATCCCACCACTAGCTCAGCGCGAAGGAGAGGGGAAGAAGGGTCTTGCTCGAAGTGAAGGAGAGAGGCTGGAGATATCAGATCTCCATGATCTCGCGCAGAGAAGGGAGGGAGACCTTGGTCAGAGAGAGGAGTTGGAGATATCGTCGCTTGAGGCAGTTGAGGGTAGTATGGTAATTGCAAGCTTTGAAAATTGGGTTTGCTTGACCCGGGATAAGCCTCTAACCCTGCCTAACCCCATTATCTAACCCCGTTGTTGTTTGGGGATAAATGGGGGGTTAAGGGGGGATAACCCCCCTTAACTCCACACCAAATAGGCGCTAAATGTCCAGTGGCTGCCGGCTCTAACTAACGCCACAATTGTGAATAGAAAATCCATCTTATTGGTATTTACATTTTGCTTCTTCTCTTATTTATTTTCATTACTGAAAACACTCATAGCTTAATATTTCACATAACAACCTTTTTTATAAAACAATTAAGTGATAAAAATATTAAAAGACATAAATTTCACTATTGTAATCACCCTACTTAGATACAAAGAATACTAATTGTGGAAAAAGTATGATATTATCAGTTTATGGATTATTAGATTACAAGTAGGCTATAAATATGAAAATAGTAGTTGTAACTTGTGTTATTTTTCCTATGGATATTTAGAAACACTCATAGAAATATTTAAAAATGAGATTGTAGTCACCAATAAATGTTTAATAATTCATAAACCCCAGAATAATTCTCTCTGATCTCTTCTCGCAATCTGCTTGTTGTCCATTCAAGCCGAGCTCGACCTGGCTCCAGCTTGAACCAGATTGAGCTTGAGCTATCCCAACCCGGCTCGTTGCCATCCCTGCAGCTGCTGTGCGACTCGACCCTTAAATAATAATAATAATAGTAACCTAAACCCTAAACCCTAAAACCACTCTCCTCATCGTTTCATCCTCTTTACGAGACACTACTTCTCCTGAAGATTTCAGCCATGATCATGGGGGTCAATGCTTTGTCTCTTGCCGCCCGTCCTTCTCTAATGATGCCAAGAAGCTCCTCGTTTGCACTGGATGCACCGTCTCCATCTTCAGCACCTTTACGGGCTTGTTGGGACCACTCCCCTGTCCCCTTTGATTTTGGTCTTGGTACGGGCATACCGTGTTTAGTGGACGGGTAGTTGTGGAAATTCTGTCTTCGTTTCCTCCCAAAGGCAATCAGGGGGATCTTGATTTCCCCAATTGTTCAACATTTTGTCTTGTTCTCTTATATCAGGTATCTTGCGCGGTGAAGATAAGTGGGTGATTTTTAGTTATATGTGACTTTGATCATAAGGAGGATGATGGAGTGGTATTTTTGTTGACATTACATTCATGTTCCTTCCTTAGCATAATGGCTATAAGAGGTTTCAACTCTTGATATTCAGGTTCTACAATACATGGCTCCTCTGTCACAAGCCATGATCAACAACCTATGTCTATACTTAAACAGCACTAGGCCAAACAATGTTTCAACTTCTGCGCACAATGCCTTGGGCGGTGACGGAGGATTTCGACGGAGAGAGTGAATGAGAGATTGAGATTGGAGACTATAGGGATTGGGAACGACGTTGGAGGATCTCCGACGATGAAGGAGCTCCGGCGTTGGAGGAGCTTGGCTGCGAGAGGGATGGATTAAAAGGACCGTCGATGGGGGAACAAAAGATTAGGGATTGGAAATATGAAGAGGCTATTGACTCAACTAAAAAATGGCTCAAAAATGACTAATAATGTATGTCAGGAACTTGCTAATGTGCTAGCGCATTTTGTGCCTTTGGATGAAAATGATCAAATCCTGGCCTTAGGTAGGATGGTAGTATTCAAAAACTTGGTATGACCTAAACAGCACCCCGCCTACTCCACCGGCCTCTCTTTTCTTCTTCTCCCCGTTCTTTTCTTCTCTCTCTTCATCCTCACCTCACCGGCCGGATCTGAGGGAGGGAGAGAGTGAGGCGAGGAGAGAAGGGGGAAGGGAGAGGGAGTGGGAGGAGAAGGGGTATCGCCGGCGCCGGAGAAGAAGGGAGAGAAAGAGAGGGAGGATCTAGGGAGAGAAGGAAAGGGGAGGTGGAGCTCGCCGGGAAATTGGAAGATCCAGGTGGGATTCCGTCGGATCCCTTCTCCCTTTCAGCTGAGGTAAGCTTCTCCTTCTTCCCCCGTCGATTCCGTGCTTTTCGTGGGTTTTTCCGGAGTTTTGGATGCGGGTTTGGTGGTTTTGGCGGTTTTCCGGCGACGGGTTTCCGGAGACGATGCCGGGGACGACATTGGGGGCTTCCCTCGGCGACTGCAGCGCCGGAGGAAGAACCCGGCGGTCCAAGGCATCTCTCCGACCTCTGTCCCTGGTGTTTTCCAAGTCGGAAAACCCCTGTTCCTCCTTCCCTGCCATGGATTCTGGCGCAGAGCCGGCCGGCCTTCCTCTGGCCGTGGCCGTTGATCTTCCTCGGGATCCGGTGCTTGGGCAGCAAGCAAGCTCCCCTCTTCGTCGTGGTTGCTGTCCGGCGGTTAAGCACGGGTTCAGCGAAGCTCTGGCGGCCCTTCTTGGTGGAGGGGTGTGTGTCATCGGGGCTGGGTCATCGCAGGCGCGGCAGAGTCCGTCGCAGGCGTGGCTGCCGGCAAGTTGCAGCCACGGCGCGGTCGAGTGGTGACGCTGTGTCTGATGTCATTGATTTTCGTGTCGTTTCGTCCGGTTTTCCGAGCTCTACCTATTTCTAATGGCTTTAACCGCGTTCGGAGCTCTACCTGACCACTTTCCTTATTCTTGTGCTTTAGGCAATCGGGCAACAGATCGGGTGAGCAACCGTCAGAGTTCGTAGCGTGACGTGGAGCCTGGGATTTAAGGACTTCATGCCAGTTGCCTCTTGAGGTAGGAGTTACCTCCTACTGGGATTGTTGTGCTTTGTTTGTTATATAAATGTGTTGATGTCATGATATATGTATGTATATCTTTTAATAATCTTGTGTGTATATGCGATGCTATATATATGCCATGATAATGTAATTGATGTGTTAAAGCTTGTTGGGCTGGTTGAGCCCATTATAAGCTTGTTTATGACATGTTATGTTATGTGTACGATGTTTCTCCTGTATGTATGTATAATGAGATTAATTGACCATTTTATTGTTTGATCAATGTTTATGTGGTTTGTGCATACACGCTAGGTATGGCAGGTTTGTCTTAGGACAGAGATTGGGGTTGGGTCTAGTCAGGTCATGTAGCTAGAGTAGTCAGAGTTTAGAGCTGTATCGATGACTTGACGGATGGATTTTTGATCTCCGTATATCGATCGAGGACTTTGATTTGATATGAGGATTTTATTGACTTGATATGAGGATTTTGTTGAGGAATTGGATCTTGATTTGATTTGAGAATGTTGTACCAATACTAGTATACTGGGGCCGGTATAGAGTCTAGAGGGGTCTGGGCGAGCATTAACGGTCAGACGCGGCGTCTGTGCATGTAAGACTTACCCAAACTAGCTAGACCATACTAGGGCCAGTATACTAGGATAGGTTGGTGTACACCAGTGTCCTAGAGTGTCGTCAGGTGACTCCTACTGAGCTTTTGAGCTCATTTTTTTTGGTTTCTTGTGTGCAGGAGGTAGGCTCCATGTCATTTTTGTACTTATTGATTGAGAGTTAGTTTTGTAGTAGGTGGGGAGATGAGGGATTGTATCCCAAATTTGTTTTGTACTCTATCTTAACTTTCAATTTGTGTATTTGACGCTATGTATATGCAGGAAATTGAGAGAATTTGTATATTGCAGTCTCGTGGTTAAATGGTTATGTATTTGATGACTATAATCCTATGTACATGAATGAATGAATGAAATATGTGAGTGAATGAATGAAATTGTGATACATATATGGGGCGAAAGTGTCCCCTAGATATTTATAAGTGTTGTAAATTATGGTGGATTGTAATAGGATGTGGTTTGTATAAACTGACAGGTTGTAAATTGTGATTTCACGTGCCCGTGCTCAAGGGTTATACCAAAATTTTCAATAATTTTTTGGAATAATTTGGATTTAATTGGGGCGGGGCGTGACACTACGAGACGCTATTTCTCTTGAAGATTTCAGCCATGATCATTGGGGGTCAAAGCTTTGTCTCTTGTCGTCCGGCCTTCTCTAATGACGCCAAGAAGCTCCTCGTTTGCACGGGATGCACCGTCTCCGTCTTCAGCACCTCCACGGGCATGCTGGTACCACTCCCTTGTCCCCTTCGATATTGATTTCCCCAATTGTTCAATATTCTGTGTTGTTCTCTTGTATTAGGTATCTTGCGCAGTGGGGATAAGTGGGTGATTATCAAAATATGTATTTTGCTTTCATTTATCCAATATTATCCAATATTATCTGCTGGCTGTGTCCTTATGAAATATCAAGGAGTAGGGAAATTAATTTATTACTCTTCAAATTTCATGTATGCTTTTTATGCAATGTATCCAAATGTAGATGGAAATGGGCAGTCAAAATTCTATCTTCTTTGGTAGGTAACTGAATTGGAGGGGCACACCGACCTTGTCACTTCTATTGTTGTTGTTCCGGTTACTGGGCCTGCGAGCAAAGTGATGTGCTTTTGCTGGACTTCTTCTTTGGATGGAACTATCTGTTATTGGGATTTTGTGGCAGCAGAATTGGTGAGGAAGGTGAAGGTTCAACTTCCAATATTCTCTATGGTAAGCGCAATTTAGATTGGTTTGCTTTTTAATGTCACTCGACCACGTAGATTGATGATGATAATTTTGAAAGTCAACTTTTCCATGTTAGCAAGGCACAATTGATCATTAATACTTGTGAGAGTCATGTACATGATCTCGGTGGTTCTCACTTATGGTGAATGACCAAATCGATATCCTCTACCTGAAATTGAAAATTCCTTATTTTCCTAGAATTTCTTGGCCAAATTTTAAAACCAATTACTGGTGTCCTTGTGGAGCTAGGAAGCTGTTTTGAAAGTTAAGATTTATTTTTTATATCAAAGCCTTCAAATTTTATATTATGATTCAGTAAGTTGCCTTTTTCACTTGAGAAAGGCTTTAATGATGTGATAATGGTCTGATGTTCTTTTTTTGCTAGTTACATAAATTGAGAACTTACTGTCATTTTTGTTACTTCCTTTGCTTTGCCATGGGTCTATGAAAATTCGCAGTATTGGGATTTTGAAAACATATGGTCATACATTTCTGTAGCATTTGTTAGGTAGCATTTGTCTATCTGTGAGTTCTTGACCTAATACCATTGTTGCGCAGGTAATTCCACATATATCACATGTTCTGATAGAAGGCAAAGGTAAGACATCTGATCTTTATGCCTTTGTTTCGGTCGAAGACGTCAGCAAACCGTCTGATCAGCAGAAAGCATTGCGTGGACAAATTCAGATGTACAACTTGACCAATTCACGTCGAACAGGAGGACTGCTGGCTGAGGTCTTTTATAGCATCCTTTAATCAATGTACTATAGATTTCGGACTTGGTCATTTGTGGAGAGTTCTGCTAATTAGCCAAAGATGAAATCTAAATATTTCTATTTTTATTTTCCATAACCCTTTAGCTCTCCAAGTTGTACCAACTTATAATCTTTGCGACAGTGTAGGCTGTTAATTATATGTAAAGTCAATATTATTGAATATTCAGACAAAGTAGGGAAGTATATCGTTATTTCAATGCTTGTCCTCTTTTATTATTGCACTGGTAGCCTAATGTTCTTAAGAAGTTTAAATTTGAAGCCCGGTTTCTTTACTATCATTGAAGATAACAAACTATGGGCTTTTGTTTCGCAGACACGAAGCCCAGAACTCATTATTGTAAGCAACTCTGGCGAGTTTATTGGGATTCAAAACAAGCAGAGACTTCACATTTGGAGGATTCCTGGGAAGGATTTGAAATATGATGAAATCAAAAAGATCAAATTGCATCATACAAAGAAGTTGACTGTTTTGGCATTTCACCCTACTGAGAGAATGGTTGCTGGAGGCGATATTACAGGGAGAATCTTGATCTGGAGAGATTTTGGAAAGAGAGAGTTTTCAGAAATGTCACACACAATTGCTGGGGACAAGTTTATAAGGGAGGAAGAGAGGCCAGGGGTTAGGGGCAATGATGATGCTGACTCTTGCTCGACATGGCATTGGCACCCAAGTGCAGTGAAGCTCCTGTCCTTTTCCTCCGATGGAGCTTATCTCTACTCAGGTAGCTTGCACCCCATGTTTAGGAGCTAACTAATAGTTATATTGAATCTGCAAAAATGTTGCATCTTCATCTACTTTATTTCTTGCTTTGTTACTTGCCATACTGTGTTAAACTTTTAGAGTATGATCTATATGATGTTTTACATTATATTCAAAGTTGTCCATTTTAATCTGCCTATTATGATAATTGTTGACTTGCAAGACCACATGGATGAGTTAAGACATGCTATTATGCTGTCGATCCTGTCTGATGTATGCACTGCATAAGATTCATTGACCTTTTTCCCTGTCCAGGTGGAAATGAAGGAGTTCTTGTGATTTGGCAGCTTGATAGTGGGAAGAAAAAGTTTAAACCACGGCTAGGTTCGCGCCTGTTATACTTCACGGAGTCTCCGGATCCTTCCCTTTCTTGTGTAAGGAAAAGCCTTCTATTCAATAATAGCATTTTTTTAATGCATTTTTCTATGTCATTTACATTATGAGCAAATTTCTATTCTACATGTTGCCCTGAATGATCTTTAATAGACTTGAACTATTTGCTTTGGAGTTGACTTTCTTTCGCTCAGGGCCATGTGAGAATGATACACCCTCATTAGGCTAGTTGGACTGCCCCATATGCTTCTGATATGATTTTGCTGCAAGTAACAGATTGTTGAATATTGCATCCTGTCTGATGGATATGGAGTTGCACTCTGTTGGAATTCCAAATAGTTACCAATTGCAGAATTAATGGCGTCGGTGCCCCTATCAGTGCTTATGTACGGTTAATATGGTTGCCATAATTTTTTTCTTCCTTGTCATTCTCTAGGTTCATTTTTCGTCTTTCTTTAGGTTGTGATAAATAGTTGCGGCCCTTGCGGGAACCTTTGAGATGCAAACTTGCAATAATTTATACCTACAGTGAGTTCTGCATTGTTTTAAAGTCTGTTTCAGTTCATCTTGAAATATTTTGTGCGTGATTCATACTAAATTGATATTCGAGCTGGTTGATGGCGTCCAACTGACTTTATGTGGTATCTGTCTGATAAAAAATAGCATGCTTTCCTTACTGGATATTCTTCTTCTCCAGCTAGAAACTAGTACTCGGTATCAAGTTTCAGACCTTTTCTACTGTGCAGCAACCTTTGCCCTCTTTGAGGAATGCTTCTGTACGCTGTTCCTCATCATTGTACCACATACACCCATCTATCTCATGATCATTTTTCTACTCATCTACGGTGTATCTGTGTAGGAACAGGTTTATGGCTTCCAGTTTTCCTTAATGGAAGATATATTTAGTTATTATTCCTTTTTCCGTCCTGACATTTGTTAACGGAAAATCTTGGAGCTTATATTTTCTAATTTGTTCCAACTTAGCGTCTCCCAATTTATTACTTACAGGGCATTTTGCCGTTTTCAGGTATCCCTTGCAGACAATTGGATCCGTCTACTGAAAATGCCATCTTCAGAGATCATAAAGTCTATCTCAGGAATTAAGGTTTGTTAAGTGATTTCTGATACCTATTTTTCTACTGCAATCTATTTCCCGTTCTTTCCTGCTTGATATATCTCTTTGGGATGTTCAGTTTCCTTTCTCTAGCCCGATTGGTTATGAAGGTTCGTACGGAGGATTTGCTTTTGATCACACTTCTGGATTAGTTGCTGTACGAACTGAAAATTATTGCGTCCAGTTCTTCAGCTTGTTTGACAACCTTGAGGTTTCACAGGTATGCTTATACAGAAAGCACCTTTATAACTAGCTTTAAGTTATCATGCCATGGATGATCGAGAACTGTTGATTTTACCGCACAACTCATGGAATAATTGCTGGTTTTTCCCAGGTTCAAGTATGTGAAAGAAATCATCAGCCTGTTGATGATATCACGGTAAATAAAATGCATTCATGCTATGGAGTTTAATCTGTTGTTTCTATTAGAGCACAAACCAGATTATTACAAAGTGAATGTGTACAATCATGACTGTGTCCATGCTGACATTTCGTTCATACATCATTGAGTAGCTGAGCAATTTTTATTAGCACTAGTTGTTCTAATGCAAACGAACTGGGCATTTTCTTCGATAAATTACTTTTGAGCTCTGCGCTTAATGATTGCAGGTTTTTGTAGCCTTGGTAGCTATATCTGCAGATGGCTCCATGATGGCTACTGTCGAGGTTAAACTTTTCGAAGAGGGAATTGGAGGTCATGTAAATTTAAAATTTTGGACACGTGGGTCTTGCCCTGGAGAGTACACCTTATCCACTGTTATTTATGAGCCTCACAGGTACCATAGTTTTACAAAATTTGATCTACTGCTTTGTGATGAACTTTTGACTTGAGTCTTTTATTCATTGGCATTTATGGTGGTTTCATTGGGCATCTTATCCAAGCAATGGCGTAAATAAGCTTTGCTCTTGTGAAAACCGAGCTTAATGTTTGTACTATAAGGATAAGTACATACTGAGCAATTGCTTTCTGTTTAGTTGGATGGTTTCCAACTGGGATTTGTGTTCATCCATTTAAGGCATTATCTATCTGGTATAGAAGGGAAGTGTAGGTACTATTAAAATAATTTTATGCTGCAACAGTAGATGCCATGGTAGCTTGATATACTATGTTGCACATTGTTTTAGATACTCCAATGGTTTGAGGAATCAAGAGCCTTTTGATTATCATTCAGCATGCCAAAACTTTCAATTAACCTCACTTCAATTTTCTCTGTTGACATTTTTGGCATTTTTATCAGCTTTCATGCTCTTTCAACTGATAAAATGAGAAAACTAAAAGTGCTATGCTCTTTCTGTTGCTGTTCTTGATTACTCTTTCCTAATATAGTGATGCTGGAATATCTGCCATTGCATTCCGTCCGAACCATGGCATGGCTGTAACTTCCTCTTTTGGTGGAGATTTCAAGGTAAGCAGCTCACCTAGCTCTCTAACAGGTTTTTCTGCAAGCATGCACCTTCAAGCTTGCTTTTTGATATGCAGGCTTGGGTTCACAGCTCTTTCTTTTATCAGAAAGATCAAATGGTTCAGAAACATGGCTGGAAATGCCAATTAGTTGGCTCATACAAGTTAGTATTCTGGCTAAATGTGTTCAAGTCTGGTACTTATATCAATGTAATTATGCCTTTGCGTCATTTCTGGTTCCAGTTATGACAAACTTGCTTGATATATATTATCGTAATGTTTCATTTTTCTTAAGCTTTAACCAATCATTGGAATCCTGTAGATGTTTTTTTGTGTAGATGCCTGTGTTTCTGGGTGGGAATATGTATATGGCTAACAACTTGTCCTTTCAGAATTTCGAGGGTTTCTGTCTAGTGCCCTCTGGTTTTGCTGCTGTCCAATATCTGTCTTATTTTTATTCAGAAGCTGAGGAATAAAAGGGCCTGATTATCACTGGCCGCTGTTCTTGCATATATATGTTGATACAGTGTAAATTGCATGTATTATCGGAGTTGATGAAATCGCAGCCTATTTCATGTGTCGCTTCTGGATGCCTTAACCTGTACTGTGATGTTAGCATATATTGACCTTATCCAGCATTGAGATGAGCAGGAGTGTGAAGTTTTGTAATGCTAGAGTCTGTACTGACAAAGAACTATTTTATTCATGCAGGAAAAAGCCAATGACTGCCGCTGCATTTTCTGCTGATGGATCTGTCCTTGCTGTTGCTGCAGAAAATATTGTTACTTTATGGGACCCTGACACAAATGCTCTTGTGGCTGTTATTGGAGATGAACTTGAGGTGTTGCTTTGGATACTTGACCTAGATTTCTTTTCTTTCACATGTTTAAAAAGACCCCTTCAAGATTTTTCATTTAATATGCAGCCGATGGTAGCCCTTTCTTTTGTTGGGAAGTCGGAATATCTTGTGTCAGTTTCCCAAGGCTCAAAGTCACAGCTAGCTGTCTGGAATTTGTCAAACCTATCCCTTCACTGGTCCTATAAACTTTTTGTGGAAGGTATGCGTATTACATTTGTGGAAGGCTCAAAGTCACAGCTAGCTTGTAGCTCGATAATGCAGGTCCTAGGTTTATTTAAAAAACAAATACTATCTAAAGAGTAATCTAGACGGCCTGTGGTCACTAGGATCACCAGGCTTGAGATAGTCGTGGGTTTTTCTCATTTTAGTCTAACTGCTGCATAGCACTTCTGTTGTTTTCAGAACTACATGTTGGAATGTCATTTTACCCCCTTTTATGGAGTTTCACCCTTCATCATCTTTCTACAGCTGTTGCTTGTGCTGGATGTAGTTCACATTTTGCTATACTGGCCCTTCCCTGTTCACCTAATGATACTGCAATGAGGGATGGAGAAGGGCTAATTTTACTATTTCAAGCAGAAGATCCAGTTCCTGTAGCCACTTGGTCCGTGAAGAAGGTACGACGATTTAGGCTTCACTTTTTACCTGGTTTTCAATTGAACTTTGATCTGCATCTGAGCCAACAGGTCATGAAAGCATTGGAAGTAGGTTTTGTGAGATTTTTTCATAATTGCAGCACCAAGTTCTTTAGCTCGAAGTTGTTGTCGTATTGTTATTTGTGTTTTCTGCCCTAAATCTATGACCTTGATCAAGATCTCCGGTTTATGGCCACTTCTTCTGTGGTACCAGTGTTTCATATGCTCGTGGTTCGATTTGATTGTTATGTAAATCTTTCATTTTCTATACATACAATCAAAGTGTTTTACATGCCGACTTCATGGTCTCAAATGATTTAATTCTTTTGAATTCAGGCAAAGGGTGGAGGCCTTGCTTTTCTACCTCCTAATCCATCTCTCTCTGACCCACAAATTACAGAAGGAAAAGATCCTTTATTTCTGGCTTTTATAAATTGTGAGCATGAATTCATTGTCTTTGATCCACAAGACAATGAATGTCATCAGATCAAGAAGCAGAGTTGTCAAAATCGTGTTCCTCATGAAGAAACAGGTGACGCCTCTGAATTATTCAAGAATCTTGTTTCTAATGTTTCATGCCTCTGTCCCTAGAATCCTGCTTTCTGAGTTCTCTTTGTTTATTTCTGAAATCACCTTTGCTTGGTATTTGCTTCTTTTATGTCTGCTTGTCCATGCCATCTGTTATGACAATACCTGTTGTCCCTTATGCAGAGCAATTTGGATATGCGTCAATATATGGGGAGCTCCCTGAATTTGATTCGAAGGACCAGATTCCGGAAATTCCCTTTGTTCCATCTGCGAAGCCATGGGAGACTATATTCAGTGGATCATCCCATGTCCTTCCACCCCTCCCCAAACTTTGTTCCATGTTTTTGGAATCATTGCTGGAAAAGACACCGGTGGTGGACGAGTAAATGTCTACCATGAGTCTGTTCCTTATTTGCAATTGCATATGACCGATTGGCTGGGTGCGGGGTATGCATCGACTTTGCTGGTGCTACTTTTGCTAATTGTTTCCATCGTGATGGTTGATAATTGGGGGCCGATGCATAGCAGATGGATAGGGAGGGGTACTTGGCGGCAAATCATCTGTGTCATTTACGTATGAGAGTTAGACACTGCACTTTGCTGTTCAAAGAAGCAGTGATGCTGTGGTCGACATGTGGTGAACACTGGAATTTTCATACCAGGCAAAGCCTTACATGGAGGGGAAAATATGGTAGGGAAAGGGGCGCCTTTTAATGAAATTTTGTAACTGAGGCAAACTGTGTTGTAATTAAAGATTTTGTTTTATAGAAGTGCATCATTGATCCATCGTAGAGCTGTATGTAGTGGAATGCCAAAAGCATCCTTTCCGCACACCTGAATAGACTAGAATTGTTCTCGTTTTATGATTGTTGAAACGCCGAACATGGGTGTGTGTCGGTGCCATCCATGGGGTTCTCTGCTATTGAATTCTGGTATCCCCTGGACATACATGATCCAAGGCAGGCACAATTGAAATGGTTTGATAATATCTCTTGCACACGCATACTGATATTGATGGATGGTTTTGCAGACTTAGAAGTGTCTACAAAATGTAGAGGAAGCCAAGGCATGACCCTCACAATGGCAATGAAGGATGCAACTGCCAGACATGATACTGAAACTTTACCGGTTAGTACCGATGATGGCCCGACGGGCGATGGTATAATTACGAACCACTCACAAACCGACCTTAGCTCAGTTATTAGAGCGGAGGACGGCAGGTCGGACAGCATTCTTCCTACGCTCGCATTGAAGATAATGGATTCAGATTAATATATCTAACTTCTTTTGTTAGAGAGGATTCAGATCATATCGTCTCATCAGGGATCTTAAACAAAAGCTAAAGATCCCTTCTCTTTTTTTATTCTTAAGCCTTTCCGTCTTCTTTTGAGAAAATGATTTATAATGTGTCTCCTATAATGCAGTAATATGAGGGAGCTTTTGCATTTTAGTACTCCCAAAGTTCATTTTTTCAGGTTTAATACCTTTGCCTTGTTTTTTTGCAACTTAATACCCTATGGATATGAAAAACCCCATCTTACCCCTCACTTAACCCATGCCCATATGACACCACATACATGCCATGCCATGCCACGTCATGTAAGGCTTTGCCTGGTATGAAAATTCCAGTGTTCACCACATGTACGTCGCCGTCATGCCATCCGCTGGAAGTGAAGGCGCTGTGGCCGCCGGCGACGTACACATGACGTGGCATGGCATGTATGTTATAATAATAACAAAAAATACCTGGTTGTTTATGACAGCCGTCTGAATGTCCGGTCGGATATCATCTTGCCCGAGATCACTCGGCCCGGCATCCCCCTTCATGATCACATCCTCTTTTTCTTAACTCTGACTCCGAGGTGTTCTCCTTCTTCTTGCAACTGATCCTTCGAATGAGGGCGCCGCTTTCTCCTTCTCCAAAACATCCTCTCGGAAGGACACACTCCGCGGTGTCTTCATGATTGAAGGTGTCCGCGACTTCGCTTTGAGCCTTTCAATTTCTTGTTCGGCTTCAGCGAGCCGCGCATTCGTTGCCACCAATTTCAATCTCAATTTATTGTTCTGGATGTTCATCGTCCTCACAACATCGTCCTGGGCCACAATCCTCCGAGTCAATGTATCGACGTCCGATCTCAGCTGGAGACAAGAGTGGGGAAAAAAAATGTTAAGTGCGCATGAAAAATACTTGTCAAACAACACGAGTATAATAAGACACAAACACACGTATTACTAAAAGTAAAGACACGTACAATAGATCAAAAAGACGCGTATTTATACTAATAAACACGTGTATTATAGCTAATAAAGACGCGTATTAGTAATATTAAACACAAGTATGATAGATCAAAACTACGCGTACTTATACTAATAAACACGAGTATGATAGCTCTAAAACACGCATATTTTGAGTAAAAAACACGAGTATATTAGATTTTCATGCATAAAAACTTAACAGTTACCGAGTATCACACGTAATTAAATCTAACGACGACTAATATCGATTATAACGACGTACCTCAGCCCTAAGCCGCGGTCGACCGAGAATGCCCATGCCAGCCCAAGAATTGAGACTTGGGATAGCCGGTTTGGGAGCAGTATTTTTTCCAGATGGTTTCTCTGCAACTTGGGTTTGAAAAGGGTGTCGTCGAGTTCAATATGTTGTAGAAGCATAATTATAGGCCATGGAGGGTGGGTTGAAGGAAGCTAGTCGAAATGGAGTGCAGTATATCCTTCTCGAATCCGATTCGTTGCTAGGAGTGGGTTATGCTTCTAGGAGACTGGATTGGCCTCGAGACCTCTCCATTCCGCTTATCTCTATTTGGCGATTGGCGGCGAATTTCAACTCTATCCGTTTTGTACACATCACTCGTGAATTCAATGTTGTAGCTGACTGTCTGGCGTCATTTGCCTGGGCAAATCGCCCAGCAGGTCTTTGACTCTTCTGTTTTCTTTCGTTCTTTTGGTTTATAGACCGATTTTTGGGTCTGTTTGTGTCCCCTGGGATTCCTGGCCACTGTTTTGCCAGGTGACCAGAGTTTGTTTGTATTTTAGCCCTTGGGCTTAACTAATTAAAAAAAAAGAACAATTGACTATTTATTTTATATTATTTTAATAATATAAATTAAAATAATATTATTATATTAATATAAATGGGTTCGTATGGGGATGCATTGATGTGTATAACCCATGCCACGTTATCATGCTATGCCATGTGGTGATGCGATCCTTTTTCACATCCGCTGGAAGTGAAGGTCACGTGTACGTCGCCGGCGGCCACAGCGCCGGCAAGAACGCCCTCAACACTTACGAGCCATACGATTCGGTGGAGGACGGACGGGCATCGATGCCGATGATAGCGGAGAAGCGGGCGTTGATATGAGAAGGATTAGCCGGTGGATGCGTCGAACAGGACGGGTGGGGTGGTAATATTATACTTTAATTAATATAATATGTATTATCATATTATTAAGTAATTTATTAAAGCCAAGGTGAATATTCATGCCTTATCATATTATTAATTCAAGTACCAATATTATTAATTTACTTTTCACCACCAATCCCTACTCATATTCTACATTTTTCATATGTAAGGAATCATGTTAAGATTCCATATAAGTTGACAAATTTTATTGATTTAATATTTAAATTAGCTAGATTGGGTATATGGTTCATACAAGACTAATTCAAGCGAATTGAATCAAGTGGGATCAAATTGGCTCAAGTCACATCAAGTTTGATCAAGTAAATATCAAGAATTAATCACTATCGTTGGATTGGAGGGAAGCGGAGTCGGATGGCTTGGATAATAACCTAGATGCTAATGTTGCATTGAGAAAGGGCTCTCGGCTGCCACGGAAAAATAGAGAGCAGAGAAGAGATGGCAGCCTAAGAACAGAGGAGAGAGGGCGGCCAAGGGGAACAGAGAGAGAAGCCTTCCGGCAGAGTAAAGAAAGAAAAGAGATGTAGTGTGGCGGTGGAGGAATAGAGAAAAAAGGTGAGAGAGCAGTGAAAAAAAAAGGAAAAACAGTGAAGAAGAAAAGAGAGAAGGAAAGAAGAGAGAGGGGTGGCTGCTGTGAGGAAGAAAGAGAGAAGGGAAGAAAGTGAAAAAGAGAGAGGAGAGGCTGTGTGGAAGAAAGAGAAACAGAGAGGTGGTTGCGGAACAAAGAGAAACAGAGAAGTAGTGAGAGGGGGCTGTGAAGGAAAGAGAGAGAAGTAGAGAGAGATGCAGGTGATGTCATGTATGTTGACCTGGTTGTGAGGAAGAGATAGAGAAGAAGAGAAGCGCGGCTGAGTAAGAGATAGAGAAGACAAGAGAGAACAGCGAGGGTATTCGTCAGATCGAGCAAGCTTATGAGTACAACTAGGTAGAGGTGATCAATTAAGAAAAGCGGAGCTGCGGACCGTCATTCGAGGAGTCGAGCAAGTGCGAGGACGACAACGTGTATATGAGGAGTCAGTATAGTGAGTCGTGTTAACTTGTGTAAACGGTACTCTTGTTTTTAGTGAATTGGTTTTGATTGGTCCTGCGTTACCCGTGGTTTTTTCTCGTGAGGGTTTTTCCACGTTAAAAATTATGTGTCTCTTGTTTCTTGCTTGTTAAATTCCTAGCTTATATCTGCTTCAGAATTGATAGGATAATTCGTGAGGTGTAAATTTATTTTCATCATCCAATATTATTAATTTACTTTCCACCTCACCAATCCTAAATAATCATTACCTACTTATCCCTGCTTTTCAACCAAACACCAAAGTGGAATAAATTTTATCCCACAATTTATCCCAGGATACCAATCTCTATCCCCTCTAATCCCGGGATAGACTATCTCACAACCAAACGCAACCTTAGGGCCTACAACAAGTGTGGAGATTACCAAAAGACAACCATCAAAATAGATTTATAACGACTTGAGCTATCTCTAAAAAATAAGGTGGGTTATCCCCAATGGGGTTAGTAAAATAGGAATAATGGGGGTTAAGGTGGGCTATCTCTAAAAAATGGGGATATCACTTAGCATATCCCCATTTAACTCCACCCCGATTGTATCCCCATTTCTATTTTTTTTATTAAAAAAAATATTTTGGTCAAACCCCACTCGTTATTTCAATTTTTCTAACCCCAAAATCCCTTAACCTAAAATAACATATCCCTTACCAAACGGCCCCTGGTAGTTAACGTTGATTGGTTAGTAAGTATCAACTTGATCACTTCGGAGCAAGGCCTTCCCATTAAGGCAGTGTCTGCTCAGAGAGTGATATCTTTGAGCTGCTTATTCTGATGGTTTACTGTTACGAGAAAAATATCAGCAAGTAAGAAAAGTACAATCAATTCAACAAGAAATTGGAATAAATTAGAAATTGATAGATGTGGACAACCAAGTTTATCCTTGGTGCCCAAAGTCTTTGGAGATTTACCGCCCTGTTTTTTTTTTTGCTTAATTGAGCCCAACGGCTAGCCTTACACCTCACGAATTAACAACTACAGCAATGGGGAGATAGACTCCCCCCCTCTGCTCCCATCTGAATCCCTAACACCCCTAGCAAGAGCATCAGCCATAGCAACCACCTGCCTAGGGACCCAGACAAAAAAAACCCCCCAAGAAAAACTGATAAAGACCAAACCTTCCTCAAAACAGGTTCTAGAGTTGAAGACCAAGTAGAGGAACCATTGAGAATGGACACAACACATCTCGAGTCAGACTCCACCAACACATTGGCTTCCCCCCTCAACTGGACTGCCTGCAAACCCAACAAGATCGCGAGAAGCTCGGCCTCTTCAACGCTCGATGCCGTCACCCTATCTGAAAAAGACCAGCGAAAACCCCCATCAGCATCCAAACACACAATACCCACACTTGCGAAGGGATTACCAGATACCCAAGCAGCGTCAACTTGAAGGACGGTACCCAGCCATGGACGCCTTCCAGCATCTTCATGAGGCCCATCAAGAAACCAGCCTTTAGACCTCCATAACTCCCCAGACTGCCTAGCCACCCTCCTTGCCGCTGCCTCGGGACCCAAAGGATCCCCCCCAAACAAAACCTCGTTCCTCTGCTTCCACAAAATCCACATACCATATCCAACAATAGTTTTTGCCCACCTCTTGTTCAAGCACGCCGATGAACCAGAGAAAACATCCAACATGGATTCCAAGTTCCAGCTAGTAGAAGGATGCATAGAAGGAAGAAGTAAACTCCAAACCTGCATAGCAAAACCACACTCCGCAAATACATGAGATAAGGACTCAATCTCGTCGCACCCCCTAGGACACCATCTATCATAAGCACCACAATAAATGCCAAGAATCTCCCTCATTGGAATCCTCCTATGGAACAGCTTCCAAAGAAATTGTCGCACCCTGGGCCCGACAGATGCCTTGCGAACATTCATCCAAACTGCTGGCGAGATACGAGACGGCATCCCCGCCTCTCGTGAAGACAACCAGAAATATGCCGAAGATGAGTCCACCTTCCCTGCAGCCCCAAACGCTCATCTCCCACTGTCCGCTCCTGGATTTGGATCAACAAAGGTATTAAGGACAACCCTCGCAAGTTCTGGATGAAATGCCAGACGAACCTTCTCCTCACACCAAGATGCACCATCGAGCAAGTCACCAACAACACCCTCCTCAACACAAAAGAGACCACGAGAGTAGACAAGAGGTTGTTCACCACACCACCAATCCCTGAGCACATCAATCTTACTACCAACTGTCGGTGTGAAAACAACACCTCTCCTAAGGGCATTCCCCGCCTTGCAGTTGACCCTCCAAAAACATGAAGACACAACTGGAGCTTCTGACGGAGGCAACAAACCCTCCCATCTATACTTCTCCTTCACCATAGCTGACTATATAGATGAATTCCCCTCCAAAAAACTCGCAGCCCGCCGCATATGCAATGCTCTTTGCCACCTCCCTAACCTCTTGACGCCCAGTCCACCATGCTCCACCGGTGAGCACACCAAGTTGCAACCCACCCTTGACAGAGTCCCAGATCCCCCCCATAAAAAACTCTGGCATATTGCTTCAAACCTCCTAAGAACCGCCGTCGGCACAACAGTCGCCATCATGAGATTAACAGGAAGAGCCTGCAGAACAGCTTTGAGAAGAACAACCCTCCCGGCCTCCGCAAGGAGCGACGCCCTCCACGACGACACCTGCACCACCAGCTTGTCAATAAGACTATCAAAGTCAACTGCCCGTGTCTTCTTTCCACTAATAGGGGCCCCCAGATAGGTCCAAACCCGTTGACCTTCCACCATGCCCAACACCCTGCAGACTGCAAGCCTCCTATCAGATGGAACCACCTTCGAGAACAAAATGCTACTCTTGGTGTAATTAGAACCCATCCCACTGAAAGCCTTGAAAAAGAGGAGAGTATGCTTCAACCTCCTTGACTCCAAAACCGTCGCCTCAATAGCAAATAAGCAATCATTGGCGTAGAATAGATGAGAAAACCTCCTACTCGAACGCCTGAGCTGGACTCCCAATAAGCCAACTCCTTGCCTCTTGACAAGCCGAGAAAGGACCTCCTGCACTAAGACAAACAAGTAAGGAGAGAGTGGGTCGCCTTGACGCAAACCCCTGCTAGGAAAGATACGCCCATGGACCCTCTCGTTCACGATCAAGGCCATGCGTGCCGAAGAGACACACACCATAACCCACCCAATTCAGGTCTCCGGAAATCCCATCCTTCGCATAATAGCCTCTAATGCCGCCCACCTCACACTGTTATAGGCTGACTGCAGGTCAACCTTGACGATCATTGCCGCTCGAGACTTTGGTGCAACCTCCATAGAATGCATTAGCTCATGAGCAGCTGCAATATTATCATGTATAGATCTACCCGGCAAAAATGCGAACTGCTCCAAGCCAATTAAATCCCCCAGCACCTCCCTCAAACGACCAGCCAAAATAGACGTGATGACTTTATACCCGACGTTACAGAGGCCGATAGGGCGGAAGTCCTTCACCTTTCTGGGATTAACACACTTAGAAATAAGGGAAATAAAAGTGTCATTCCAACACGGAGGAAGCGACAACGTCCGGAAGAACTTGTGTACAATCTGAGAAAACTCCCAACCAACCGCCTCCCAATTGGAAATAAAAAACTCTGCAGGAATTCCATCCGGGCCTGGCACCTTCATACGCCCCATATCAAGAACAGCCTTTTTGATCTCTTCCGACGTCACCACCCTCACCAGCGACAACCCTTGAACTTGACTAAGCATAGGAAGACCTGGCAGCCCATCAGTATAGAAACATCCCTTATCCTTCCAGAGATCTGAGTAATAAGCCAACAATACCTCTGCAATAGCAGCAGAATCAGAAACCACGGTGCCATCTACCCTGTTGATATGTTGCAAGTCAACAGCAAAAGCTGAAGAACAGAGGATAGATCCACCTGAGCGAATTGTGCGGAGCTTGGGATGGCAAGATGAAAGCATCTTTATCTCCTATATACGGATCTATAAAGGCAAATGCATGCAATCAACACAATGTGACAGTGGAAAGTAGAAGTAGAACACAAAAATCTACCCTATGACTAAACTCAAATCAGAAGTGACTCCAGAAGAGGCAAAAACCTTTTCCCCATAATAATCTTGTGTCCTACTACAAATGTCTGCATGCTTTTAATTGATCGCAGCACAGCTGAATGTTTGTCCTAGGCTAGATATACGAGTCACAATTCTGAAGACAACAATCTTTCACTCTGGCTGTTTGTACTTCGCACCATGGATTTCCATGCCGGTTCGGCAATATGCGTGCCGCTCAGTACGTACCGTGCCAGGAGGTTAGCAGCATCGAGGCGAGAAGGCCTCTCCACCGCGGCATCGAGGTGTCCTAGACCACCCGACATCGAGCGAGAAGCGGCGAGGCCGCGATCTCCTCCTCACCTCTCCACCAAGATCTCCTCCACGTCGCCTCCACCGCCACGATCTCCTCTCCACCGATGCATCGAGGCATCCTGAACCAGCTGACGTTGAGCGAGAAGGGGCGAGGCCGCGAGGGTTTGGGACTTAAACCCATCCATGACACTTATATGTTATTGATAATGATCCTTGTTAATTACTTCATGTTTTTATATTTTAATGATCATTGTTAATTTATTTATATTAACAAAGATCATTAAAATAGCTATTCTTCCACTATGAAGAGAGATACAATCTATTCTTCATCACATATCTTTGGAGATTACCAATACCTTATGTCAATTCCTACGCATCATTGCATTGATCCTCAGGGCTATGGTTTTTATGGCTATTCTCACTATGGTTCATCTGATTCTCAAAGCCAGTAGCCATGCTCGAGGAGGTAACTTTCGAGAATAAGCCTATCCGTTTCATGAACCTCATCAAAGAGTTTGATGAGCGCATTCATCACATTCCACATTTCCATAGTTTTTATCATTTATGCAATCTATTAGGGGGGTCACACTCTATAGACCTTTAAATATGGAGGATCGATATAATTGGTGGAGAGAATGAGAATGTACAAGTCATACTCTGTTGATGAATATTACAATGATGTAATGAATAATATAATAAATAATTCATTATCGACCTTTATATCTATTATTTTTCATTTTGAGTGCCTAAAGATCTCCAAATCAATCTAGAACATCAAATATATGATCAAAACTTCGTGACAAGCAATAAATATGGTGTGCCAAACATCTAAAGGTAAGTGTCGAACAGTGCTTGCAGCATGTTCTGAGCCGGCCAGGGACCGGCTCAGCGCGTGCCTCCAGCACAACAATCCTTGAATTGTACTACTCCTAAGAATGATTGTGCTACTATTAGAGTAATTTTACTACTTCTAGAGTTAAAGAAAGAAAGAAGGGTAAATAAAGCAAAAAATTAGCTACTTATTTCCATTGAAACAACAACTGAAAGATTGCCGCTCTGATGAAAGCTTCTAAGAGTACAAACTAGGCTAACAACAATTAAGGTAAGAATAGTAGTAGAAAAGAGTTTGTTTGATTCGAGCGGGGCTTTTCCTCTCCTGACTTGAAGGCTTTTATATTTCTCAATCGCCGCCCTCACATGGTTAGTTGCTAACCATCACCCACGACCCTTGGTAATCCTTATCGTGAATCATGTCTTGCTGAAGTCTCGGCACGTAGCTCACTTGAGATAACTGCTCCGCTAATATTTGACTCCACTCCCTATTCTCTCGCTTTTAGAGATAGTTAGATTGGTCGTGGGAATATGGTCCAACTGAGATGGTTGATGAATGTGGACATTGATCGGGTGTTATGTTTGATTCGACCTTGTGATTGTTCGACTTCATGGAGTGACTCGACCTCGAGGTTACTTGGCTCCGAGACTAGTAAGGTCAAACCTCGAGATTGTTTGGCTTTGAGATTGTTGACGTCGAACTTTAGTTGTCGCTTCCTTTTGAGCCGAAAGCTAGATAATAGAGGACAACTCTACGCCTCGAACATCGCATTGTTGGATCGCATCACAATAAATGTGGTGTCATCATCGTGTTATAGGTGAGATGGCGTGATGATGAAATTTGAACTCGGGCGTCAAGCAACATTTAATGTGTATTGTCCTTATTGACTGATGCTTCTTTTCTCCGTATGGTCTTGTACTCAGTGGTCCACTAACCTCATAGTTGGTTCATCCACCTGGCGCGTCCATATGATGCTGCAGATACCATGATTGTAGCTCGCCAGATGAGTGCCACGTGTTCGAACTGACGATTGTTGATCACCTGATGTGATGGATGTGTACCAGCTGATGTTGAATACTTTCCTCGGTAACAGATATTAAGTTGGATCTAGCTTCTGCCGTCCACAATATCTGCCCCTTGGGTGCAAATATTGTCTGCACTTCGCTTTCTCTGCTCTTATATTTGAAGAGAGTCATAAGTGATGTCTCCTTTTCTGGGCCTCTTTCAATAGACCCCATCAAAGAAGAGAGCCTGAAATGCGGACAAAAGGGTCAAGCCAGGTAGAATCTTTGGAGAGATGGAAGGCTCGTGCATCACAAACAAGTGGCTAAAAAGCAATAATTGGGATACATTAGACAAATTTCCTTTGAACTACATATGCAGAAGATCGATGAGTCAGAGGGTATACCCTTTTGATGATACTATCTTCAGTAGAATGTGTGTTTTGAAAGTTAATTAACACAGCACTAATATGCTACTTCGAACAAAATTTTTACCTAGATGAGCATTGCAACACATATGCCTCTCGAGAGCAAGGATGCAAGAATGATCCAGCTTGAAACCAATCAAAGGATCAAGAATCTTTATATTAAATCGAGGTGCGATACTAATATCTTACTTCAAACAACAAAGTCAAAACAGATGAGCATTACAACGCATATGTCTCTTGAGGATAAGGATGCAAGATTGATCCAACAAGAAAACAACCGAGGCATCAAGAGTCTTCAGTATTCAGTCAAGGGGCAGTACCAATATCTTACTTTAAGCAACAATGTTACCTGAATGAAAATTGCAATGCATATGTCTCTTGAGGACAAGGAGGCGTGAATGTTTCAACCAGAAAGCAATCAAAGGTTCAAGAATCTTTACTCTTTAGTATTCAATCAAGGGGCAGTATCGATATCTTATTTCAAGAAACAATGTTTCCAAGATGAGCAACATGACTTTAAGCCTAAAAGCACCCGGAAAGGAATTTCTGAAATGAGTGCTTTCACTTAGCACACCTTCAAGCCAACAAATTAGTGGTATAAATTATGATTTGACAAAACACCATAACATACAAAGGAACAAGCCTAGTGCCTTAGCACATAACATAGTGGTTAAGCATATAACCCTGCTGCCAAGAGGTCATGGGCTCAAATGTCCTCCATGAGGACTTATCACATTGTAACCATTGGAGCCCTAAGCAGGGTAAAGGCTTAATGAACAAAAAGGAGGTAGTCGCTTTCTACCAAATGCTTTAGAGTAGTACCAGCAGACTACTCTAGGGTTATCCAGCATTTCTCTTCAAATGCAAAAAAACCATGTCTAGGCATACTTCTCCTCATAAAGCAATTTGGTTAGTCCAATCAAAGAATGAAATCACGATGATCGGGGTCAAGTTAGCTACAAGTGGTACATACGAATTCAATTTCATGGCCAATCTTCATTGACAAGAAGTACACCCAACCTAGCAGTCTAGCACTTTAAGGTAACTAGGAGATAAAGAAGTAGTTCATTACAGTGAAACACTACTGTAGCACGGACATCTAGATTACTGTACTATTCCATTTACGTTGTTGATTGCATATGATACTAAACTTGGTGCGAGAAGATATAAGATTTGAGAACCACATAAATCTAATCTTGGAGCAAGACAAGCCAAGATAGATAAACCACGCATATGCTCAAGTACAGAAGATGGAGGTAGGAGAAAAACAAAATTGATAGGACAATCAGTTAATTGTTGATTTATCCGGTATCAATCATCTGAAGATTCCAAACTAATTCTGCATTATATAACCAAGATTCCTAAAATTGTAAGACATGATATTTGAAAGTATGAAACATAATCAAACTGGCAGAAAGATTGATCTACTCCGTTTTTAGTCAAGGTCGATTCTTGTCTTCTTTTTATTGCCACTTATTGGAAGCATCAATCATAGACACTTCCCTTATTGCTGGGCTCACGAAGGAGAGAAATGGTGGAATGCTGCAAAATGAAAAATCCAGCCATAATGGACAAATATTACTATAAGAAAAGGTAACAGAATAAGTCCAACCCTTATGATTTTAAATACCTAAAGAAGCTTGTGAAAAGACTCTAAAACGATCCAATGTTTGCAATCCACTAGCTTTTTTTTTAACTGATACTACCTAGGTACCAAATCAAAATAGGAAAAAGAAGGTTTGCATTTCCCATGTCCTTCGCCAATGCAACCTCAATCTTGTAATGTCTCTAACAAAACGGCAATAAGTTCCTTTGGTTCAACGATTCTAGCCAATATAAGACTGTAAAACAGAAAGATTATTCTAGTGTTGCTGACTACAAGAAACGCCGATCAACTCTTTTGGATAAACTTTTCTAGCGATTATAAGATCGTGAGAATCCTCTCGCTTCTTCAATTGCAAGAATTATAAGATGGAATTGACACGAAAACCAACGAAATCTTCCGCAAAATCCGACCTAGAGCTCGACCGAAGACATGACCCCAAGTATCAATCAACTCACCCCATGAAATCTAGGGCGAATCCTCTGGTTCACTGTAATAAAAAAGGTACAATTGAACAATCACTCGGGAGATATTGACGCGATGAGAGAGATCAAACCTCAAGCAATGTCATCAAAAATACGAGGAATTCGTGATTCCAGAGCTCCGATCCACAACGATTCTATATCAGGGCTGTCTTTTCTCCTTTCGAAGACGGAGAAGCAGCCAGCTTGCTTGCTTCACACGCCATCTTATTTCATTTATTATTTGTATTAGGCCTTCGTTTAGTCCCACATCGGTTAGGATAGCAGGGGGGTGTGAGGCGCGGGTCTATATAAGGAGAGGTGGGTGCAACATTAGGAGGTACCTTAAACTAATGAGTAAGGAAAACAAAGCAGGTGGCGGGAGCGGCCCGCAGCGCAAGTAAAATTAGTACGCGCAAGAATGTATGGAAGGGGAATAGGCTGGCCGGGCACTGACGCTGCTTACTTTGCAGAACTCGCCCGCGCGGGCCTCCCAACTATGACTTAATCCAAACTATTATTTCCTATCTATTATTTACTATGAGCTCAACCAGACCAGCCTATCTATTATTTCCTAATGAGCCCAACCAGACCAGCCCATTATAACGCTAATCATGAAGCTTTTCAAGTATAGGAGGCATGCTATTTGTACACCACCGTTCTGAACCAAAAAAGAAAAAAAGAGAACAAGAAAAGGCCATATCACAAAGATAAGTTGATTACAAAGACCAGAGTAGAGAGAGGATAATAAGTTTGAGAATGATAAGAATGAAGACTAATTTAAAATAGGGATAATTAAAAAGGTCCCAAAGTAATACATCTGAATTGCAATTAAAGGAAGACTCACAGCTCTTGCAACGATACAAGGCTGTCAACATGTAAACATCTTCAAAGCTTGTATTTGGGCTCTGAAAGTCATAATCACACAAACTCTGATTCCATATGAATAAACCCTTGCCGTTGTAGATTGACGGAAGCCTAGGATGTGGAAGCTTCATGCAACAACGAGGAAATATTCTAGCAATCCTATATTTGCGTGTTCTTTTTTAAATATTGGCGGCAACATCCTAGGCTAAGGAATCAGATCTCCCACCACCTGTGGATATCTCTAGTTTTGTGTAGGTAGTTAGTCTTTGTTGTAACCCTTTATTGCTTTTGTTAGCCCTTGGGCTCAGCTAGTCAAAAAAAACTATTGGTGGCAACATCATTCAAAATCCATAGCTCCATATACCGCCCTGCAGCAGCCCCAAACCGTGATACCACCCAGACACAAAGGCACCCTTCTAACTCCATCAGTGGCCAAAGGTCTAATCTCTCTATGACCACAACCATCTAAGCATGGTTAGGATCTAATGAAATGGTTGGGATCAAATGAAATGGTGAAATGGTAGGAACGAATGTTAATGAAATGGTAGGAACGAATGTTGCAGAGCTCCTATGACCACATTGTAGCACTAGATGCTCTAGTGAGAGTGGATTAGAGCCCAGTCAAATGCAAGGTTTCACAATCATGAATGCAGTGAATATGAATGTCGAGACATTTCTAACAGCCCAACAAAAGCAAAAGATTCATACTCCAGTATCACTAATCTCACTTAACGAGCTCATCAGTAAGGAGACAGGTAAGAGCGAAATTTATCCAATGCGCAGAAGTTAATTGCCTAGCTCAGCCTTCAATCTCAAGGTTGGTGCAAGTCTATAAATGATAAAGAATTCATGGCGTGTTGAAGCTAAGGGATCCATGCTAATTTGATATGACTGTCATTCGGAGCAACCCCACAATGGCTCATTGTCTTTCTCTTCTAATTAATAGAGAGAACCCACAATTGAAGATGCATAAGCAAAAGAAGATAAAGACGGGAAAAACAGCATTATTGAGAAAATGAAACTATTTATGTGCATGGAGAGTGTTTGTGGATGCAAAAAGAGGGATAAGAATCTAGAGAGATAGGAAAAAGAAAACAAACCTTATGACGACGAGGATCTACTATCTTTTCCCTCAAGGACGGCCAGAAGCTATTAAGGGATGCTGCTTTTAAGTGATGACTGTTTGCACAAGAGTCAGTTAACTGTGCCCATCAGCAATGTCAGCAAGCCGAAAAGCATATATATGCAATTTCAATCATGCTAACAGCTTGCTCTTCTAGTTGATAGCTTTGACCTAACATTCTCTTTGAAAGGCATCATGTTATGAAGTACAACAGTTAAATTCATCTGTGTGAGCGAACCATACTCTATAGTACAGTTGCTTTATGTTAAGGTAGCATAAAGCTTGTTGAGTAACAAAATTCCTGCTAAGATCAAACATTGAAAGCACTAACTAGGAAAAAGACTTGGAGGCAACCAGTCTTATTCAAGTAGCAATCCTTCCAAGAACTTGATTCAACTTAACCTTCATAAACTAACTCTAGAGCTAACACTTGTCGTTATTGATAGGCATTGAAAGTAGATGCAAAGGAGAGAGGTGATCTTCCCAAAAGTTCTATCAATTATCTCCAGAATTACCAAATAGAGATCAATCATGGACTTCACCTTTACTCTTGGAACAAGAAGAGGTAACATTGATCCATATATATCAGGTAACAACTCACTAGAATTCCGAGTTTCTCAACAGAAACAACCTGTGTCTCTATAGGAAGGTCTCATACTAGAAGGATGCCACTAAACTAAATAAGAGCAATCAAACAAAACTTAGGATTCCATAACACCAAAGTTACAAAACCTTCAAACTTTAACTCGAACCTTTGCAGAAGCTTTTCTCTTGTTCTCCTCAATCTGTGAGAAGACCTTCATGGCCATCATACCATCATCGAAGAAGCGCGAATAAGGATGCCCTCTCGGAACGAGCCTCCGATACTTCTCGAATCGCTTCTCGGCCTCATCGTTCTTCATCAGCATGGAATATATGATCCCCTCGCAGAGATACGGCCGGAAGTCCCTCGGCTCCTCCTTCACCAACCCTTCATATATCTTCAAAGCCTCCTCATACTTGCCCTGGACAACCTTAATTTGCCCTAGTAAGAGCTTAAAATCTCTCAAGTCCTCTTTTTTCTTCTCCTTCTTACACATCACCATCGCGCCTTCGACTCTTTTAAGAATGCCATCGAGCTCGGCGTGGTTCTCCGAGCGGGACGCGACCATCACAAGCCCATGGTAGGCCTCCACGAGGAGCGGATTCTTATCGAGCATCTCCTCGAAGGCCTCTTTAGCTGTGTCGCTGTCACCGGCGTAGCTATGGAGGTCGGCTTTAAGTAAGGAGAGGTCGGGGTTATCGGGCTCGAGGGAGATGAGTCGGTCGACGATGGCGATAGCATCAGGGATCTCGTTCGTGCTGATCTTGAGCTCCATTTCGCTGCGGAGGGACTTTATTTCGTCGCTCGAGTTAGAGCCATTGGGGAGCGTTTCGGAGAGGGAGGAGGTAGGGGAGAGGGAGGGGATGGCGGCCGCGAGAGAGGGGCGGTGGAAGAGGAGCGCGGCGGCGGAGGCGGCGGCGATGGTCGCGGCGGAGATGAGGATGGTGCGGGGGAGAGAGGAGAGGGGTTTGGGGGTTGGAGGAGCGGCGGGAGTAGCGGAGAGAGAGATGATGGGACTTGGGGAGAGTGGAGAGAAGCGGGGGTTTGAGATGGATGAGCGGGAGAGGGGAAGGTGGAGAGGGTTTGTATGGAGACGGGGAATGGCGATTGAGGAGATGGAGATGGAGACGGAGATGAACTCCATTGTTAAGATCGAAGAAGCTCTGGAGAGGGTTTTTATTAACGAAATGTAAGTATATATAAGAGAAGAGAAAGAGAAGGTTATTATTATCACTGTTAAAATTTCAGTTGTTTTATTTTATCACTGTTAAAATTTTACACCACTAATAAGCATTTCTTTTAAAGAGTTGGGCTAAATTTTCATTTAGTACCCTGTAGTTTGACGCATATTTTTATGTTGTCTTTATATTTCAAAAAGTTACAATACAGACCCTCAAATTTAATAATCGCTCTTATGTGGTCCTTCCGTCCACTCGCCGTCGAGTTTTTAACCGCAAAACGGGTCACGCCAGGTTTCTCATTTATTTTAACATTTTTTAATTTAATGTTTAACTTATTTTAACATTTTTTTAATTTTTTAACTTATAAAATATGTTACGTCAGCTGCATCTGTCTCTCTCCACCTCCTCGCCGGCAAGCTCGACCCGTCCCTGTCTCCGGCCGTCTTCGTCGATCGCAAGCTTGACGATTGGGATGCCGAGGTCGTCGAGGTCCTAGACTCGCAGTCGAGCCGCCGTCGAGGATCCGATTGGGTGTGGGGAGGGGGTTTGGGAAGAAGGAGAGGAGGTGGAGAGAGAGAGATGCGGCGGAGCAACGGAGGCGGAGACGAGCTTTGAACATGAGTGTCTCGCGGACGGTGAGCAGGGGGGAGGGTGTCCTTCTGCTCAACGTAGCCGGAGATCTTCTTGAACGCCGCCCGGTCGACGAGCTTGCGATCGACGAAGACGGCCAGAGACAGGGACTGGGGTTGAGCTTGCCGGCGAGGATCTCCAGGAGAGTCGATTTGCCGTCGAGGTTGTCGAGGTCACTGACCTCGCCGTCGAGGCTCCGATCAGGGGTGGGGTTAGAAATAGAGGAGGGGGAGGGGGCGGTCGATGACCCCGCTGTCGAGTGTGGGGAGGGCGTTGGGGAAGAAGGAGAGGAGGAGGGGAGAGAGAGATGCGGAGGTGTGTCTGTCTCGCGGACGGTGAGCAGGGAGTTGGGGAAGAAGGAGAGGAGGTGGGGAGAGAGATCCGGTGGAGCAGGCGGAGGCGAGCACTGAACATGAGTGTCTGTCTCGCGGACGGTGAGCAGGGGGTTGGGGATCCGATCGGGTGTGGGGAGGTGGTTGGGGAAGAAGGAGATGAGGTGGGGAGAGAGAGAGATGCGGTGGAGCAGGCGGAGGAAGGTGAGCAGGGTGAGCAGGGTGAGTAGGGGGTTGAGGAAGGAGATGAGGTGGGGGGAGAGAGATGTAGCGGAGCAGGCGGAGGACGGTGAGCAGGGGGATCCGATCGGGTGTGGGTAGGGGGTTGGGGAAGAAGGAGATGAGGTGGAGAGAGAGAAAGCTTACGTGACAACATTAAATTAAAAATTGTTAAAATAAGTTAAAAATATGATTTGCCGTTAAAAACTCGACAGCGAGTGGACGGAAGGACCACATAAGAGCGATTATTAAATTTGAGGGTCTGTATTACAACTTTTTGAAATATAAGGACCACATAAAAATATGCGTCAAACTACAGGGTACTAATTGAAAATTTAGCCAAAGAGTTGTAATAAAATAAAGGCTAAATTACCTTTTTGGTCCCTGTAATTTCATTGTAATGTTTATTTCATCCCTATATTTCTAATTTGGCCAATTTGGTCCCTATAGTTTCAATTTCGTGTCAATGTGATCCTCGCCCTCATCTGTCGTCAGAGAAGCCAACGGCGCCGTTGGTCACGTGAGCCTCACGTGACCAATTTTTCCCTCTCCCATTACCCAACTTGAATTTTATTTATTTAAATAAATCCCACAAGTGCCAACTCAACTACTCTCCACTGTCCGCCCAGCCCTCCTCTTCCTCCACCACCACCGCCGCCGAGCACTTGCGAGCAGGCCTCTAGGCTCTTCAGCGCCTCCTCGCACGTGCCCCCGCCCTTCCCCTCACCGGTGCAGCCGCCGCAGAGCTTGATGGCGAACCAGAGCGCCCCTGCGAGCTCCGCCTTGGGAGGCAATCCCGCCATTTCCCTCCCGCGCGCGCTTAGCATGCGCACCACCACCGCCACGCATCTTCCCGTGCTCCTTAGCCCCATGCGGCGCCCCCACCGCTCCATCGCCGCCTCCTTCTGCCTGCATGTCGTCGGAGAAAAGCGAATCGCAGTCGCGCTCCCCCGTTTGCTGCGAGATCGGCATCGGATGGCATCGGACTTCCCCGGCGCCGCCGCAGAGGACTCGGCGGAGGAGATGCAGGAGGAGGATGAGGAAGAGGACGGGGACGTAGCCATGGGAATCGAGTCAGAGCAGTAGGGACAGAGCGAAACGAACCGCGCAGCGGCAGCGCCGGAGACGCGGGGGGCGTCATCCAGAGAGCCGCAGGCGGCGTAGGCTAGGCTACGGAGGTGGCGCGCCACCAGGAAGTTAGCGCCGTGGACACGAGCGTCGCACGTCTAGCAGAGGAACACCCCGTCCGCGCCCGCCGACGAGTATCCGGTCGTACGTGTCAAGCGGCGCCGCTGAGTGGTACAGCCTCGGGATCATCGCTAGGCTCAAGAAGGTAAACCGTGTTCCGGCTTCGATCCTAAGGCAGTAGAGGACCGGGGTGGTAGCTGGGTCGGTGGCGAGCTCCCACCCCGCGGTACCGGCGGCGACGCCGTTGAGGAGGATGACATTGCAAGTGGGAAGGAGGACCATGTCGCCTATCTCGCGCGGGCTCAGCATCTCCTTGACCGCCCACGTGGGGTTTGGATCCAAGGGAGCGATCCGGCCGCCGTCGGGGAGGAGGTGGAGGAAAGGGTAGAGGTTGTTCTCAGCCTGGGGGTCGTGGGTGGCGACAAAGAATGGGAAGACGGTGCTGGCAGCAGGGTGGATTGGATCCCGGGGAAAGAAGAGAACTGGCGGCGTCCGCCAAGAATGATGAAGCGGCCATCGGGGAGGAGCTGGTCGAAGGCGTACCACCGGCGGGAAGAGAGGTATCCCGGGAGCTCATTCCATTGGGTGGAGATGGAAGAGATGGAGCAGAGGGTACGGTCGCCATCCTTGAAGCCGCCGGACTGGATGAGGGAGTCGTTGGGGAGGAGGGTGGCGGAGGAGCACCAAGGGTCGGAGAGGAGGGGCACTGGGGTTACGGACGAGGTGATGAGGTCATAGAGGAGGGAGTAGGCGATGCAGTCACTGGAGGGGTTGGTGGCGCAGAGGTAGGAGGGGAGCCAGAGGTTGGACGGGCTAGTGTCGGTGCAGTCGAACATGACGAACTTGGTAACGACCGTACA
Organism: Narthecium ossifragum; assembly: GCA_963920575.1. NCBI lineage: Eukaryota > Viridiplantae > Streptophyta > Magnoliopsida > Dioscoreales > Nartheciaceae > Narthecium > Narthecium ossifragum. The sequence goes on from OY986966.1 coordinate 7,797,069, forward strand.
CGTGGCAACGTTGACCAACGGCGCCGTTGGGTCTTCGAACGGCAATCGAGGGTGAGGCCTGGATTGGCAAAAATTGGAAACTATAGGGGCGAAATTGGTCAAATTAGAACTATAGCGACCACATAAACATTAAGTTGAAATTACAGGGACCAAAAAGGTAATTTAGCTTAAAATAAATATTAATTTTACGCTAGTATGTGCCTACTAGTCTAAGTATATATAAGAGAAGAAAAAGAGAAGGTTATTATTATATGAGAATATATATAATTACTAGCGGTCCTCAAGTGAAACTAAATTTTCTAATTGAAGTTTCTACCACGAATGGGGTCTCCTCCGCAGTTGATAGCAATTAAACTCGTCCAAACCCTCGAGCATTAACGTAATTGCAGACCTGCTTGTTGCATCAAGAACGCGATGGACTCAACAACTTCTTTATTGCTATTGGATAGAAACAACATGCAGTGAATATAGCATTACTGTGCAGCATGCGCTGAACAGAACTCCACAATCGGAAACTAATCTCTGAGATAAAATGGCCAACTGAGAAGATAATTGAAAGCGCAGTACAATGCCTAATTGAAAAAAACCAAAGAAGAATAAATACAGGAATCTTAATGAGTTAAGAAGCAAAAAGGCTTAATGGCTAAAAACACGATAGCTTTCCAGCCCTATAAGTGAATTTTTCTACATATTAAATGCTTATTATTATGAGAAATTGCAACCATATACAATATTTTTTAACTTGGATAGAAAATTAGAATAGCAGTTTTGGTCAAGTTATTAAAGCTCAAATAAACTCGTATTACTATCACACTTATATCATCATAAAATTAATTTGAACTTCTTTTATTGATCAATTATCTTCCGATTGATTTGGAACCAAACCCTCCTACAATATTATCTAGGTTCAATTTATTATGTTACCAAGCAGTGCAATGCACACAAATGTAATACAATAACACAGTGTAGAGAACCTCGTCGGATTCCGACAACCCCAGAAATCCCGTTCTCCAATAGTAAAACAAAAGTTTACTTGCCAATGACCAAACACCAAATTGAAGAAGATAAAGAACAAGATTGAAGAAGATGAAAAGTTCACTTCATTCAAATGCTCAAAGTACAAAATACATGGATAGATGAAGACTCTCTACTTGCACAAAGCTTTTTTTTTATTATTAGTTCAGCCCGAAGGCTGGTATTACATCAGCAAATCCAAAGTCCGTTGCCCGTCCTCTAAAGTCCACCTAAAGGGGGCTTTAGAGCGGTAGCACCACTTCGCAATACAATTTGCCTCAAACATTGAAAGTTCTAGGAATATGGAGGAAAATTACAGATTCAAAACATAGCACCTCAGACCATATGTTCCTCGCTAGATACTCCACCTTAGTTGAATCCATTGATGATATCCACCGCCCCTTTTGAATCTGATTCAATCACAAAACGCTTGAGCCCCTCCTGTCGTGCACAGACCAACGCAGTCTCAATAGCCATCAGTTCGACTGCCAAAACATTGTCCACCTGGATAGGCCTCCCCATTGTCCACACCAAACGATCTCCCGCATGACCACACACCACAACAATTGCAGCAGATTGCAGTCGTTGATTAACAACAGCATCCACTTGTACAAAGAAACCATCATGTTGTGAATACTGATCCAGCTTGTAGTTCCTCCTGCTGAATTCCTCTCCCAGTTGACGTACCCTCCTGGCAAGCACCTCCACGACGTCTCCTTGTCCCTCGAAAACTAATATGTTCCTATCCTTCCATAGAACCCATAATGTGTACCCAATGTAAGTTTTCAGCATTTTAACCATAAATTGACTCGATGAGGATGATAGGATCCACAACAAATCATCACTATCCCCTGCTAGCCGCGACATGTTATCATCACGAGCCAAGATACCAAGGACTTTCCGAGCCATAGAAAGTGCCTCACTCGCGGACCAACCAGCAACCTCCAAAGAGAGCTCCACCTCTCCTGAGCAGCATCAGTCCTGATATGTATGCGCCTGTCAACAAGGAAAGTATATGTTGAGGCCGTCGATACAGATCCAGCTCCTCCATATGCCAACCTGATCCTATCATGATCACAAATTCGAGCTTGTAGGATCGTCCCCACCATATATGGATGACAGTACTGAAGGATGTGATCAACATCCCACCCATGAGCAGTCCTGAACTCCCCAACCAACATCCCAGCCAAGCCAGCCGCATCATAGAGCCTCGGGCACCTTACCAATGGTTCCTCCCCAATCCAAGCATCGTAGATAAAGTTGATCTTGCTATTCTACCCTGGCGTACACACCAGCCCCTTTCGATGTTCATCAGCAGCCTCACAAAGGGATTGCCAGTGGCTTGAACCCGAATGAGGCATGAAATCTCTGGCAATAGCAAGAAATTCCTTCCAGCAATATTTAGCTTCAGCAAAATGCTTCCAAATAGTCTCCTTAGTCTCGAGGAACCCCTCCATCCGCTTCATTTTTAATGCCACCTGTCACTCCCCAAAGTTACGAACTCCCAATCCACCCAACTCACGAGGCAAACACACCTTCTTCCATGCCACAATGCTAATGCCCGACCACCTTTCTCTCCAATGGAAGTCCCGACATATCCTCTACAATCTCTCAATAACTGCAACCGACATATTTGTCGTAGCCATGATGAATGCCGGGATGGCTTGCAATATTGACTTTAGTAGAATCAAGCGGCCAGGATAGGAAATGAGCTTGCCTTGCCAAGAAAGGACGCGTGACAACATCTTATCTATCAAGAAGGAGAAATCTGTAGCTACCAGCCTCTTAGCACTCAATGGTGTACCCAAATAAATCCAAGTCTCTGTAGCCTCCTCGAGTCCCAACATGTGGCAAATAGTATGCCTCCTACTCTCATCAAGTCATGGGGGTGAAGAGGATGCTCGATTTGAGGGGGTTCATTTCCAAGCCAGACAAAGATTTGAAGAAGATCAACTTTTGTTTGAGTTTCCTCGCCTCCATACAAGTAACCCTGGACACAAAGAGGCAATCGTCCGCATACAAGAGGTGTGAAATCGAGAAAGTTGATCCATTGAATCTTAGACCTTCCAACCCACCATGATGAGGATCCTTAAGGAGACATGACAGGACCTCCTGTACAACCAGAAAAAGGTATGGGGATAGAGGGTCCCCTTGCCTTAACCCACAACAAGAGTCCACCCGACCAAACACCTTCCCATTGATGATAAATGAGAGCCTCACCCCCATAACACAGTCCATCACCCAACCAACCCAATTGGGAGGGAAGTTCATACGCCGAAGGACTTCCGCCAAAAAGGTCCATCAGACCTTATCATATGCGGACTTCAAGTCCACCTTAATAACCATCAAACTGCGGGTCTTTGAGGCAATCCGCATTGAGTGAAGGATCTCCTTAGCCACGTCAATATTGTCATGAATGGATTGCCCATGTATGAAAGCCGATTGCTCCAAGCTAATTACCCCCTCCAAGATTGCCTCCATTCTTTGAGCAAGGATAGTAGTGATTACTTTGTAGCCTACATTACATAGGTTAATAGGTCTATAATCCTTCACCTTCATCGAAAATCGACACTTCGGTACAAAAGAGATGAAGGTCCCCTTCCAAGCCGGAGGGAGATGGTCGGATCAAAAGAAGTTCTTGATCACCCCCACAAACTCATCTCCAACAACCTCCCAATAGGCAATGTAGAACTCAACTGGAATCCCATGGGGGACAGGGCATTTACTTCGGGGCATGTTAAAAACAATCTCCTTGATTTCTTCTGAACTAACCTCAGTCACTAGTCCTTCATGTAGTGAGGCATCAATAGTTGGCAGAACAGGGAGTAAATCCAAGCCATCAACCCAAGTCGTCCCTTCACCTGACCATAGGCTCTGAAAATATGAAACAAAGGTATTCCCCACTCTAGCTTGATCAACAACAGCGTCCTCTTCTCCATCTGGGATAATCTGGGTACCCCGTGATTTATGTAATCGTGAGGAAGCCAATCTATGGAAGAATTTTGAATTATGATCCCTTGACTTCAACCATTCAGCATGGACTCGCTGCAGTCTCCGTCGTTCGGCTGGGTCTCCGCCGCCTTCAACATCGCCGATGACGTCCCCGCCATCTTCAGCATCTCTGATGGGGTCAGCATCTCTGGCGAGGTCCTCTGTATCTCTGGTGAGGTCACTACCTGGGTCTCCACCGTCTCCAACAAATCCAATGGGTTCACCGATCAGTAGCCCTCATATCCTCTCCCCGCCTGGGTCTCCAACATAAGGTCCACTCCCGCCGTCTTCATTACCCCCGATGGGGTCAGCATCTCCGATGAGGACCGATTGCGCGTAGTGGCTTTGATGGGTTCATCACCTCCTCCAAAGGTAAGTCTACACCTCTCTCCTTCCCTCCTACGAGCTGACAGTCTCTACGAAGATGTCCGATCCTGGAACACCGGCTACACAGTAGGACATCCTCATAGGTGAAGGTGACCTTCCTCGCCTCAGTCCGACTTCTCCTCACCGAGCAGGCTTAGTGATATCTATACTCACACAAACCCTAGCAAAACGCCCTCTTGCCGAGGCCTTGGTAGCCATATCCACCGCCAAAGGCTCTCCAATTCTAGAAGCAATCATGAATGCAGCTTCCTCTCCCACACATTCAATCGCCATATGAGAGATCCTCACCCATACTGACAGTCTCTGGAAGTCCGCCGGAGATGGATAGTAATCCTCCCTCCATGGGCCGAGAGAAAGCATTAGGCCATTAACCGTCCAAGGCCCCTTCGAGAGGCCAAACTGCCTATCCTCTTCACTGGAGAATTTGATGACATAAATTCCATCTGCCATACAACAACCTTAATCACCCCCATCGAGCTCCATAGATTCGACAGTCTGACTCTGAGAACATCCAAAGGCACCCATCCCCCCATTAATCGCCCAAACACCGAGAACTCCTAGTTTCGACAACAGGGATCAACCAATTCCTCATCCAGAAAAACCTCATCCTCACTGTCACTATCGCATCCCTCATCTTCATCCACCGGTGGCAATGAGGTAGGTCGCGGGGAGGGTGCACCCGCCGCATCGGCCCTTCTGGTACCCATAGTAACCAATGGTGGCTTCGGCAAGGCCGTAACAACAACAAAAGAGAGTCCCGCAATCCTACTCTTACTCCCTCCTCCAGTAGCAATCCCTCCCTCCAAGACTGTTGCATTCCCTTCATCCCATGCAGCAGCAATGTCTGAAAATTACCTCCCCACTCTGTTTCCCTAGTGGTTCAAAACCAGGTGGGCATGACGACGAGAGGTTGTTTCCTCCCTTCCCTCCACTAACAGGGTGAGTGCCAGCCGCGTGGACTCCTGGGCTCCATCTCGTCACCAAGTCTCCCACCTTCACTCCTTTGGTTTCCTTTCTAACCTTCCTAGACTGTCCTTTCTCCTTCGTCGCCTTCTCCTTCTCCTTACGCTTCCGAAGTAGTTTCTTCGTGTAGTAGAACAACAGGCTTTTCTCCGGCATGGTTCCGACCAAAAATACTCAAGACTCATTACGCTTCCAAATCGCACAAAGCTATATCACTCAAAAATGGAGATATATCTCAATGTAGGAGATAACCCAAGTCATCATCATGGGAAATGAGAAGAGTTAATATTAAGTAGGTAGTTGGTAGGTAATAGTTAAGTAGATGGTTTGACTTAGTCTAATAGAGGAAAATATGAAATGATATTGTCTCTACAAATTCAAACTTTGATATTTAACACTCCCTCTCAAAGTGAGTTTTTGGAGACCAGCTTGTTTTGTAGAAGCTCAAATGGACCTTTGGCGAGCGCCTTAGTAAAGATGTCGGCAATGTTATCCTTACTTCTCACCTCCATCACCTTGATAGTTCCTTCATGCATCTTCTCTCTAATAGAATGATGTTTAATCTCAATGTGTTTAGTTCTAGCATGACATATCGGATTTGTTGCAAGCTTAAGAGCACTTTAGTTGTCACCATATATTGTAGTTGATGAGAAAATAGGTATATGAACATCTTCAATCAACCGCCTCAACCAAATGCATTCTTGAGCCACAAGTGTCGAAACTTTGTACTCCGTCTCTGTGGTAGAAAGTGAAACCGAATCTTGTTTCTTACTACACCAAAAAACACTTGTCATGACACACATAAAAACATAACCCGATGTAGATCTCCGATCATCTAAGTCACTTCCCAAATCCGCATCGGTAAATCCTTGCAAAAGAAAATGAGCACCCTTCTCATATAGCAAGCCAAAATCAAGAGAAGAATTAACATACTTTAAGATCCTCTTTGCCGCATCTAAATGAGGCTTCCTTGGCTCTTGCATCTACGGAGTGTGCAATATCCGGCCTTGGAATGGTCAAGTAGATAAAGCTTCCAACAAGAGCACGGAAAGGTTGATGATCCGGTAGAAGCTTGCCTTCATCTCTTCTAATATTTATGTTAGCTTCAAGAGGAGCAGAACACCACTTGCCTTGCATCATTCCAAATCTATTAACAAGCTTCTCCGCATATCCCTTTTAAGAAATGAATATGCCATCATTCACTTTCTCCACCTCTGATGTCGCTCAAATGTGTCACACACAGCGATCGCGGTGCAGTACAACATAAGAGAGGTCGAACCCACAGAGAGACAAGCAGGAAATATCCAGAAACACAGATAATAATATATTGAAGACAATCAAGAAAGCTAACTAAACTAAATTAGATCAAAGGATTAATTATAATGTAAGGTTAACTAGAGATATTAGGATTTTGATAAGGCTAGGAGTCAGGAATCACTTCACTCGGATTTAGGTTCTTTTCTTCTCAATGGTTCATATAATACTCAGTTAAGGGATTCACATCCCAATCACCTTAACCGGAAGATATGGAACTATAAACCTAACAAAACATATAAATGTCTCTTTCTACGATTGATTCTTCCTTATTATAGTTCTAACTTCATCCAACCCAAACCTAAGAATACACGATACCGGCTGTCACTACAGGCAACGCCCAACAAAAGTTCATCGGGACAAAGCCCTAACTCTATCTAACCGGATCTCTAATAATACACAATACCAACTCTCACAATCGGCAATGCATAGCAAATATTCCTCGGGATAGAGTCCCAACCTTGTCTTACCAGATCCCTAAGAATACACAATACCAGCTGTCACTACGGGCAATGCATAACAAAGGTCTCGCGAGACTCGGTAGGAGAATCAAAAGAGATAACTATGGGATTATAAGATCATGAAAGAAGTATGACTGGATTCATAATATTAATCATCCACATAGAAATCTATAATCTGAAAATAATCTTTGAAGATCCAATACATAGAAAAGAGTTTAACAATAAAGATTAAAACTATGAACCATTATTGGAGAAGAAGCCCTAGTCCTCGCTAGATCATCCGTTTGCCATGCTCACGGATTACTCGGCCATAGATGGAGATTCCTTCATCTTCTTCCTTTGGAAAACGTCCAGAAAAGAGCCTCCAAAAATGTCCAAGAACTCCCTAAAAATCTCCCCAAGAAGTCTATTTATAGGCTTTTGTGAAACCCTAACTCGGATTAGATCTCAGCCCTTGATCTTTCCCGCAGAGCCAAAAGAGATCGATCCCTCTTTGAAACGAGATCGATCTTCTTTCTTCCGTGAACTCAGGATCTAGGTTTTGCTCGACAAAGATCGATCTCCTTTGAAAACGGATCGATCTTCTTCCCAAGGATGACGAGCGCTTCCAGGCTCGGATCGATCCCTTCTGGAAAAGGGATCGATCCCTTTATTCCGGATTTCATATTTCTCCTCATGGTCGATCCTCGCATCGACCGTGGGAAGTGTTTTTCGTGACAGAGGCTGACGGTTGATCTCGCGGATGATGCGACGGTCGACCATGGGTCTTTTTCATCTCTGGGTGCATAAGGGATCGATCTCTTTTGGAAAGAGATCGATCTCTTATTCTCTGCGTATTTTTTCTGCTATTCTGCCCTGCGCTGGTTGTAGTAAAAACATTGTAACTTTCTCTAGGAAGCTCCAAATCACGAACCGTAAATTTCTCCAAAAACTAGACTTTAAGAGCTTTCCAACAATGTATGGAACTTCATCTGGTTCATTCCAAGAAGGTACAGTTTTGGCGTTAAAGACCCATCTTTGCTTCAATTTTCTATATAATACAAATAACTTTGTGAAGCAACATATACGAATGAAATCATCTATATTAATCATGAAAACTAAGCAAATAGGCTGCTCTTAGTCATGTTCAGAGTGCACTTTCATGCACTAATCACACCCCCCAACCATCTTATTGCTAGTCTCTAGCAATTCAAAGCGCATAAAATATAATTAAGCACACTAACAGTTCAAGGATGTAGACATGCATAATAAGAGTTCTACCTTTTCAAGTCATTAGTGTTCTATATAATACAGAGCATGAAAACTTATTATACTCATACACATACTACCAACAAATGAAATCAACTTCTACACATCAAACATGCTAATCAAAATTTCAGCTCATGTATAATTTCTAGCAACATACTCAATTCAACATTATTCAACCCAATAAAGTAGCATGCATGAGATCATGTATGCCTACACCCCCCAACCTGAAATCCACATTGTCATCAATGTGTGCTAATCATATAAATAAGCAGAAGGGTGTTGACTGAATTTTCATATATAGCATAAATAAGAATAGGAAATCGAAATAGGAGCGAGGCCACATGATAGAATAAGCGAATATCTCCTCAAGGCTCCTCATAGTGGCCGAATTTCTCAAGCAAGGCAGACGGTGGTCCAAACATCCTAAGAAATAAGATAACAAACGAAAACAAATGAAAACAAAAGCGAATAAAGTAAAACAACCTAACCTAAACAAAAAAGGGAAATAATAGATAGTAGAAAGATCATCCCTCATAGACAGGGTCTACAAGAGAAACGGTGTGCTCCTCAGGGTCCGCTTTCTCTGGAATCGGCTTCAAGCGCTGTCCATTAACCTTAAACAGCATCCCATCCTTTGGGTCTTCAACTTCCACAACCCCATAATCAAAGACTCTGCTAACAGTAAAGGGGCATGTCCAGCGTGATCGCAACTTCACAGGATGGAGATGCAGTCGTGCGTCATACAGATAAGATTGCTGTCCTACTTGAAACGTCTTCCGTAGGATCTTCTTGTCATGGTAGGCCTTTGTCTTTGCCTTGAAGATCCTAAAACTCTCATAAGCATCAGTCCGGAGTTCTTCCAACTCAGAAAGCTGGAGTTTCCGTTCCTGACCTGCAGTATCCAAAGTAAAATTTAGTGACTTAATAGCCCAATATGCCTTATGTTCTAATTCGACTGGAAGATAGCATGATTTTCCATAAACTAGGCGAAATGGCGACATCCCCATTGTAGTCTTGTAAGCAGTACGATAGGCCCACAACGCATCTGATAGCCTCAACGACCAGTCCTTTCGGTTGGGGTTCACTGTCTTCTCTAAGATTTGCTTGATCTCCCTGTTGGCTAGTTTAGCTTGGCCATTCGTCTGTGGATGATAAGCAGTGGAAATCTTATGTGTGACTCCATACCTGCGCATCAAAGCCTCAAAGGAGCGATTACAAAAGTGTGATCCCTGGTCACTAATAATAACTCTAGGAGTACCAAACCGGGATAAAATATGCTCTTTAAGAAACTTGATGACAGTGGAATGATCATTATTTCTACATGCAATAGCCTCCACCCACTTAGACACGTATTCCACAACCAACAATATATATAAATAGCCAAAAGAAGAAGGAAATGGTCCCATAAAATCTATACCCCAACAATCAAAAATCTCTACAGCTTGAATGGGATTCAAAGGCATCATATGTCTCCTAAATAGAGCTCCTAACGTTAGACATCTATCACAGGATTTACAGAAAATGTTAACATCACGAAACATAGTAGGCCAGTAAAAACCACATTGAAGAATTTTAGCAGCAGTCTTTTTCATCGAAAAATGGCCTCCACATGCATGAGAGTGACATAATGTAATGATGCTTTCTATTTCATAATATGAGACACAACGACGCATAATCTGGTCAGGACAATACTTAAACAGAGAAGGATCATTCCAATAAAATTTCTTTACCTCAACAAAAAATCTACGCTTATCCTGCGCACTTCAAAAGGAAGGGATCTCACATGTCGCTAAGTAATTAACAATGTGCGCATACCAGGGCAACCGTGCAACTGAAAAGAGTTGCTCATCAGGGAAGTCATCCATAATTGGTGGCTGATTTTCCGCTACTTCCACCATCAACCTTGATAGGTGATCAGCGACGACGTTCTCCACGCCCTTTTTATCTTTTATAGAAATATCAAATTCCTGTAAGATTAATATCCAACGAATTAGGCGTGCTTTAGCATCCTTCTTGGTGAGAAGGTACTTAAGTGCGGCATGATCAGTGAAAATAGTGATAGGAGAACCAATCAAATAAGCATGAAACTTGTCTAATGCAAAGACTATAGCCAATAGTTCTTTCTCGGTGGTAGAATAATTCATCTGTGCAGTATTCAAGGTTCGGCTAGCATAATGAATAACATGAGGTTTACCATCTTTTCGCTGCCCTAAAACAGCTCCTATAACAAAATCACTTGCATCACACATCAATTCAAAAGGAAGGCTCCAATCGGGTGGTTGCACAATAGGTGCGGAAGTCAATTTATCAATCAAGGCTTGAAAAGCCTCTTGACAAGCAATAGTCCACTCAAAAGGGGTATCCTTTATCAAAAGATTACATAAAGGACGAGCAATAGCAGAAAATTTTTGAATGAATCTCCTGTAAAAACCAGCATGGCCTAGAAAGAATCTAACATCTTTAACAGTGTTTGGCACAGGAAGCTTTGAGATGAGATCGATTTTTGATCGATCTACCTCAATGCCTTTGGAAGAGACAATATGGCCCAATACAATGCCTGAGGGCACAATGAAGTGACACTTTTCCCAATTAAGCACAAGGTGCTTCTCTTCACACCTGACCAAGACTCTCTTTAAGTTTTGCAAGCATGCATCAAAAGTTTTACCAAATACAGTCAAGTCATCCATATATACTTCCATACATTCCTCGATCATATCAGCAAACATACTCATCATACAACGCTGAAAAGTAGAAGGAGCATTACATAATCCAAATGGCATTCTACGGAAAGCATAAGTACCAAAAGGACATGTAAAAGTAGTTTTTTCCTGATCTTCTAGAGCAATCTCAATCTGATAATATCCAGAATAACCATCAAGAAAACAATGAAAAGGATGTCCAGCTACTCTTTCTAAGATCTGGTCTAGAAAAGGCAATGGAAAATGATCCTTACGGGTGACAACATTCAATTTTCTATAATCTATACACATACGCCATCCTGTCACCAATTTAGTGGGGACAAAGTCGCCACTTTCATTTTCAACAACAGTGACACCATATTTTTTTGGCACAACCTGTGTAAGACTCACCCATTTTCTATTAGCAATAGGGTAGATGATCCCTGCATCTAAAAATTTCAACACTTCGGTTTTTACTACCTCTTTCATCGTAGGGTTCAACCTACGCTGAGGATCCCTACGAGGTACATCCCCATGTTCAAGATTAATCATATGGGAACATATCAAGGGACTAATACCTTTCAGATCTGCTATACTCCATCCAATAGCTGATTTATGCTCATTTAAAATGCTAAGTAATTGCTCACCTTGCTCTGCAGTTAATGCTGAAGAAATAATAACTGAGTATGTATCACCTGGACCAAGATAGGCGTGCTTTAAACCTTGAGGTAGTGGCTTCAGGTCCAGCTTGGGCGGCTTTACTACTGATGGTGTTGGTGGATGTCCTCTTTCTGGCAGTTCTTCAAACTTTGAATTCCATGGACCTGCAAAAGAACAATGTTCCAAATTTTTACACATACCATCAACATCAACATTTTCATCCGAATCTAATTCAAGAAAATTAATTTCAGTTGTAGTAAACTCCTCTTCAGTGAGCAAATCAATCTGGTAAGTCTGCTGGCATTCATCATCTTCATCAGGCTGCTTAGCAGCATTAAAAACATTAATTTCTAAAGTCATATTCCCAAAAGTTAACTTCATTAAGCCATTCCTGCAATTAATTATAGCATTAGCAGTAGCAAGAAATGGTCTACCTAAAATAATAGGAATTCTAGAATCAACAGTTACTACAACCTGAGTATCCAAGACTAAGAAATCAACAGGATAATAAAATTTATCTATTTGAACAAGCACATCCTCAACTACTCCTCGTGGAGTCTTCGTGGATCTATCTGTCAATTGCAAAACCACAGATGTCGACTTAATCTGTCCCAAACCAAGTTGCAAGTAAACAGAATATGGCATCAAATTAACACTCACACCAAGATCTAATAAAGCTTGTCCTACTTCATGCTCTCCAATGAAACAAGACACAGTAGGACAACCAGGATCCTTATATTTAGGAGGAATCCTATGTTGAAGCAGTGCACTAACCTGCTCTGTTAAAAATACAGTTTTCTTTACATGATGTCGTCTCTTCATAGTGCATAAATCTTTAATCACTTTAGCATATGTAGGAATTTGCTTAATAACATGCAAAAGAGGGAGGTTTACCTTAACCTGCCGAAGATGCTCCAAAATCTCGCTGTTGGGCTCCATAGTAAATTTAGTGGATTTCAATGTGTCACACCCCGACCCAGAAAACCCATCCGAGCCGAGGCGTGAGGGGTTCCTACACTATTCATCTCCAGTTGGCGCTATACAAAGCGGAAAAGACGGATAATTTAAACAATTGTATTCCAGAGGCGAACAGATTCAATTATAATATATCATCAAGTCGTACAGTTCAGATTTGATACAAAAGCTCCCAAGAGACAGATATAATACATGATTCCAAAATCCTCAAAGGTTTACAACATATATATATATCAAAATGTACAACAGGTAATCCTCCAGCAACCTCAAGCGCCTCTGGATGTGCTCGCGCCGCCAAAGGCCGATCCCGCCGGCTTCACGGACGAAGAACTGCCGCCTGCACCTGCAAACGCAGCCCGGGTAGGAGTGAGCGATAAGCTCAGTAGGGTTCTACTCTACGGCACACTGAAAGGAGGAAAACAACAACAGTGTTGTCTCCCAGCCTAAGTCTAACGGATGCCACGGGTCCCATAACCCACCGATGTCCCAAGGGCTCCTGTCATGAACCTCTCCCTTGGTCACTCTACCAAGATCACCCTAAGCACTGACAGGGGAACAGTACCATGCAGAATCACCCTTACCCAGCAGGGATGCCACTGCCTGGGGACCACGTCGGGAACACATCGATTGCATCCTTAGCACTTGGTCTTGGAAGACAACACGACCTCTAAACCTCAAACACTGATTCAAGCCAACTATCGCAATCCTCAATCACAAGAGATTCAAATGATACAAGATCACACCCTATTCCTGACTACCCAGCCATGGCCCTAAGGCTAGATCCGAGCTACCCGAGAGCCTTGGATCGGCGACCCAAACCATCGCCCGCCTAACCTCAAATGCTTCTAATGCACACAATGCATGAGCTTAGGCAAACATCTATCCTAAATGTCTCTATAAGCCACATCAACAGTTACAAGTCCAACAGATATACAATAGCCCTCGGCACTCGCCGACAAGAGGCTAAGGTTCCACAATTTCTCATTACCTAGCACTCATAGCTAGTTAATGGCTAGGCAATCAGCTAAGCATTTAACTACGATCACACATGTATTAAATGCAAGTAAAGCCATAGATTTACCCAAAAAGAGAGTTACTCGAATCGATTCTCAAACCCGATGAAAATCCTTTGAAAACACTACAAGATCCGTTTAAAAGCTTCCCAACATGTTTAAAGATCAATCACGATTGAAAGCCATTTGAGAAAAACCAGAAAACACTGTTTAAGGGCCCACGGTCGATGCGACGGTCGATCCACCGATCGACCGTGAGGCCTCGGTCGATGTCACGGTCGATGTCACGGTCGACCGTGAGGCCAACACGAAGAAAACCAAAGGGCGACGGTCGATCCATTCATCGACCGTGGGAGCCCAAAATCCCGACAGAGCCCGACAGTCGATGCGACGGTCGATCCGACGGTCGACCATCAGGCCCAGAAAGAACGAAACAATACTCGACGGTCGATGCACCGATCGACTGTCGAGCCCCGAAAGAGCGTATTAACGCTTGACGGTCGATCCACCGATCGACCGTCGGGCCTTAGGCACCGTTCATCAGAACAGTGCCGGAAATCCAATTTCTTGGATTTCAAGGATCAATTCAAGTTGGAATTCGATGAAACTTTGCAAACATGTGTAATTAACGATGGGGAATCCAATGGTGCAAAGAAACCATATTTTCGACGGTTAAATCATCAATTTAGGTTAAAATGGCCGAAAACCGATAAACGGCGAGAATAAGAAAAAACCAGCCGTTAAAATACCGAAATCGCAACGTAGGAATACTGAAAACGAGCCACACCACAAGTGCTACAAGCTACACAACATTCTAACATGTATTCCTACAGCGAAAAGGCATTAAACCTATCCTAGGAGAATCCGATCCAAAGATCGAGGTAGAAACACCTACTTGAAGAGATTGGACAGCTCCTCCACGCATCCCCCAAGTCCGATCGCCAAGATCCGCTCCGCGAAGATCAACCCTCCAAGCCCTAGCTCAGCTGAAGGAGAGAGAGAGGGAAGAAAGAACGCATGAGAAGAAGAAAGGAAGAAAGAGAAAGGAGGAGGGCTTAAATAGATAACTGGAACCCATCGCAGCCGTCCGATTCGATCTCTCCCGATCGAGCTCTGATCTTCTGATCGGAAGCGCCCTAAAGGTTCTAATCAAACACATACATCAATCAAAGGCCATGTGTGCAACGCAGGTGTGAAACTGACCACCAGGGAGCATATTTACCAAAATGTCACTGGGGTCAAAAGCAGCGATGCGATCAACCGATCGCATCCCAAGGCCAACCGAGCCAAACCACAAACCCAGACCCTCGACCTAACGCGGTCGGACCAGGTTGGAGGTACGGGTCCTCACACAATGCCTGAGGGAAAGGGACACGTACCTTAAAGTCACCTGGCGATGGGCCATCTGGATGATCGGCCTCTGCATGGTTCTCCTAAATCTGGTCCTCTTCTTCAACAGCAATAGGAGGTTCGGTGGGCTCTTTTGAAGGGCTTTTTGTTGTTTTCCCGCTTCTTGTAGTTACGGCGTTCATCTCCTTCACATTATTTTGCTCAGGACTAGATACCTGCGTTTGTTGAGGTTGAGCTGGGAACTTTCCTCGTTCATGCACGCTCAAAGAGTTGATCAGCTTCGTGATCTGGCTCTTGATCTCTTGAACATCCTCCTTTCTTTCCTTAGATTCCTACACAATCATAGATTTCAGTTCCTGTAAACTGTCATTAAATGTAGGCCTAGGAAAACAAGATGTATTATAAGGAGGGTTAGAAAAAGGCTTATTAGGTGGCGGTTGATGATGCTCGTTGCTTTGTGGAGCATTCGACTTCCAGCTGAAGTTCGGATGCTCTCGCCATCCTGGATTTTACGTTTTTGAGTAAGGGGTGTACGGCCTCCTGAATCCGCCTACAGCGTTGCAATGCTCGTCATACACACCTCTCATCTCAACATAAGTAGGCCAACTGTCAATCTGCTGGTCCACGCCTTGACATATCGCACACGGCCCAGCCGGCCTTGTAGGTTCATTAAATGGAGAGGTCCGGGCTGCCATAATATCTTTGGTCTTTAATAACTCCAGCTCCCTTGTTAGACTCTCCACTTTAGCCTTGAGTGCATCCTCCTCCCACAGCTGATAAATTCCTCCACCTGGTTGATGCGGTGGTGGTCTGGCCCTGTTTGTACTTTCTGTTGCATTCGGTCCAGTCCATGTATGAGTTTTCTCAGCAAGCTCAGTCAAGTATTAAATAGCTGCATCAGGATCTTTTTGCAAAAATTCACCATTGCACATCATCTCAACAAATTGACGGTCTCTAACAGTTAAACCATCATAGAAATAACCAACAAGACACCAACTTTCATATCCATGATGAGAACATAAATTCAACATGTCTTTAAATCGTTCCCACGCCTGATACAAAGTTTCACTATCCTTCTGTGTGAAGATCGAAATCTGTCTCTTAAGTGCATTGGTTTTGTGCTGTGGGAAATACTTGTTGAAAAATATATGTGTCATTTCAGCCCAAGATCCTATAGATCGTGGCCTCAAGGAATATAACCAACTCTTCGCTCTATCCTTCAGTGAGAAGGGAAAGAACTTAAGTCGGATCATATCTAGTGTACCTGGTTGGCTATGGAAGGTCGCTACTACTTCCTCAAACTCCCTAATATGCACATATGGATTTTCATTTTCTATCCCATGAAAGGTAGGAAGCAACTGAATCATGCCAGGTTTAAAGTCAACATGTGGTGCATTAGGTGAAAACATGATGCATGAAGGTGTAGCAGTGCGTGTGGGATGCAAATATTCTTGCAAACTCCTAGGAGATTGTTCTTCCTCGTGCTCAGCCATAATGAAAATATGATGTGAAGTTTGTGATTGTGCGTCAAAGAGATCAGCAATATATGTCTCACTATCAGAAGTTTCAGAATCACCCTCGGGACGTCTAGCAAATCTGCCTAGTTCGTCTCTATAGCGAGGCATACACCAACAAACACGCAATCCAAAAGATGCAAACCAACTAAAGAAAATAAGCAAAAACAATAATTGAAACTAAGCTTACTAACTAAAACTAAATAAAAGAAAACAATCCTAAATAGAGAAGAAAAATCAAAGAAGAACTAAAGAAATAAAGACTAAGGAAAATGAACGAAGTTACCGCTTTCGATGTCAACAATCACTGTAATCTGATTCTGGCGCTTTTCTAAACCGTCTCCCCGGCAACGGCGCCAATTTTTGATGTCGCTCAAATGTGTCACGCACAGCGGTCGCAGTGCAGTACAGCATAAGAGAGGTCGAACCCACAGAGAGACAAGCAGGAAAGATCTAGAAACACAGATAATAATATATTGAAGACAATCAAGAAAGCTAACTAAACTAAATTAGATCAAAGGATTAATTATAATGTAAGGTTAACTAAAGATATCAAGATTTTGATAAGGCTAGGCGTCAGGAATCACTTCACTCGGATTTAGGTTCTTCTCTTCTCAATGGTTCATATAATACTCAGTTAAGGGATTCACATCCCAATCACCTTAACCGGAAGATATGGAACTATAAACCTAACAAAACATATAAATGTCTCTTCCTACGATTGATTCTTCCTTATTATAGTTCTAACTTCATCCAACCCAAACCTAAGAATACACGATACCGGCTGTCACTACAGGCAACGCGCAACAAAAGTTCATCGGGACAAAGCCCTAATTCTATCTAACTGAATCTCTAAGAATATACAATACCAACTCTCACAATCGGCAATGCATAGCAAAGATTCCTCGGGATAGAGCCCCAACCTTGTCTTACCAGATCCCTAAGAATACACAATACCAGCTGTCACTACGGGCAATACATAGCAAAGGTCTCGTGAGACTCGGAAGGAGAATCAAAAGAGATAACTATGGGATTATAAGATCATGAAAGAAGCATGACTGGATTCATAATATTAATCATCCACATAGAAATCTATAATCTGAAAATAATCTTTGAAGATCCAATACATAGAAAAGAGTTTAACAATAAAGATTAAAACTATGAACCATTGTTGGAGAAGAAGCCCTAGTCCTCGCTAGATCATCCGTTCGCCATGCCCGCGGATTACTCGGCCATAGATGGAGATTCCTTCATCTTCTTCCTTTGAAAAACGTCCAGAAAAGAGCCTCCAAAAACGTCCAAGAACTCCCTAAAAATCTCCCCAAGAAGTCTATCTATAGGCTTTTGTGAAACCCTAACTTGGATTAGATCTCAGCCCTTGATCTTTCCCGCATAGCCAAAAGAGATCGATCCCTCTTTGAAACGAGATCGATCTTCTTCCTTCCGTGAACTCAGGATCTAGGTTTTGCTCGACAAAGATCGATCTCCTTTGGAAACAAATCGATTTTCTTCCCAAGGATGACGGGCGCTTCCAGGCTCGGATCGATCCCTTCTGGAAAGGGGATCGATCCCTTTATTCCGGATTTCAGATTTCTCCTCACGGTCGATCCTCACATCGACCGTGTGAAGTGTTTTTCGTGACAGAGGCTGACGGTCGATCTCGCGGATGATGCGACGGTCGACCGTGGGTCTTTTTCATCTCTGGGTGCATAAGGGATCGATCTCTTTTGGAAAGAGATCGATCTCTTATTCTCTGCGTATTTTTTCTGCTATTCTGCCCTGCGCTGGTTGTAGTAAAAGCACTGTAACTTTCTCTAAGAAGCTCCAAATCATGAACCGTAAATTTCTCCAAAAACTAGACTTTAAGAGCTTTCCAACCATGTATGGAACTTCATCTGGTTCATTCCAAGAAGATACAGTTTTGGCGTTAAAGACCCATCTTTGCTTCAATTTTCTGCATAATACAAATAACTTTGTGAAGCAACATATACGAATGAAATGATTCAACTCACCCAAGTCTTTCATCTCAAACCGGATTGAAAGCTCAGCTCTAAGTCTTGCAACTTCTTCATCATTGTCGGTGATAATCATATCATCCACATAAAAAAGAACAATGACATGTAGCTTTCTTTGCTTCTTCACAAACAAAACTAGGATCCGAATCCGAAGCTAAGAAACCACAAAAGAGAAGATATTCGGCAATCTTTCCATACCATGCTCTTGGGGCTAGCTTTAATCCATAAAGCGCTTTCTTTAGTTTGCAAACATAATCAGGATGAGTAAGAAACATACCCCAATGGTTGCTCCATGAAGATGTCTTTGTCAATCTCCCCATACAAGAAAGCATTCTTCATGTCGAGTTGCCATAGCCTTCAATCTTGAGAAGCCGCCAAAGAGATCACAGATCGAACAGAAGTAATCTTTGCAACCGGACTAAAGGTTTCTTCATAATCTTAGTCATAAGTTTGAGAGAACCCTCTAGCAACAAGTCATGCCTTATATCTCTCAACACTTCCATCTGTCTTTTCTCTTCTACTTGTAGACCCATTTGCATGTGACCGGCTTCACATCTTTGGGCTTTGGCACAAGATCCCAAGTCTCATTCTTGACAAGAGCTTTTATCTCCTCATCCATAGCAAGTTGTCACTCTCTAACAGCTTTAGCTTCATCAAAACAAGAAGGCTCTTTGTCATCAAAAGGTTCGGCAAGGAAACAAGAGTAGATACTCACCATGTTTCCATCTCTATAACGAGCCGACTTGACAATCTATCTTGTTGATCTTCTAGGAGGTTGAGCATTTTCTACCTCTCCAATAGTAGCTTCATTCTCTTGTGCTTGATCATGAGAGATGTGATTGCTCCCCCTTTCACTATACCCCCCCCCCCCCCTCTGACCAAGAAGAAGAATTAGAGATCGTTGGTGCACTTGGAGATATAGGCAAATCCACCGCCTTGGTAGAGCTCTCCACATGCTTGCTACCACCAATATCTTCAAGAATCACCTATTGTGGAGCAAATAAGGAAGAAGCTTAATCAGATACCACATCCCTTGTAACCACAAACTTGTGAGTCTCTGGATCCATGCATTTCCAACCCTTCTTCCTCTCATCATAGTCGATGAAGATGCACTTTGTAGCTTTAGCATCCAATTTGGTTCTTTTGTCAGAAGGAACATAAACAAAGCAAGGTGAGCCGAACACCTTGAAATGTTTGACATTTGGCTTCTCCATAAGGCCTTGGGTAGGTTCTTTGCATATAACCAACTTTTGCAAGTCTCCATAAGATGTTTAATATT
The DNA here is from genome assembly GCA_963920575.1 of Narthecium ossifragum. NCBI lineage: Eukaryota > Viridiplantae > Streptophyta > Magnoliopsida > Dioscoreales > Nartheciaceae > Narthecium > Narthecium ossifragum. The sequence goes on from OY986966.1 coordinate 7,816,931, forward strand.
CCTTTCAACTACACCATTTTGTTGAGGAGTATAGGCACATGTGAGCTCTCTTCAGATGCCATTCTTGGTGCAAAATGAAAGGAACCAATTAGAGGTAAACTCTCCTCCATTGTCGGTCCGCAATCTCCTGATCTTCTTGCCAAGAACACCCTCCACGTTCATTTTGAACTCCTTGAACTTGGGAAAAACATCCGACTTCTCTTTTACAAAGAACACCCAAGTGGATCTTGTAAAATCATCAACAAAGAGCAACATATAACGAGCATCATCATAAGAAGTATTGCAAGATCCCATCAAGTCACTATGGACTAACTCTAGCGGACCCTTGCACCTACACATCAATTTGTCAAATGGAAGGCGATGTGCCTTACCATATTGACAACCTTCACAAACCTCACCACTACCAAAAGAAGAGAGATTAGGAAGACCATTTACCAAGCTCTTTGCCATCATGACTCGAAGCTTCTCTATGCTAAGATGCCCAAGCCTCGCATGCCAAATAGAAGCATCATCATTTGTGCTCATTTTGTCAACATAGGAAGTAGAGGCCAACAAGAAAAATAAATCTTCAACCCTCTTGCCAGTGCGGATGACATCCGCCTTCATGTTGGATATGTTCCAAAGAAATTTCATATCATTTGGTCTAAACAAGACATAGTGACCCGCATCCACCGCATTCGCCACCGAAAAGAGGTTCTTTTTCATCCCCGGACATGAAACACATTCTTCAACATTATAGGATCACCACCATAACCCTCGGCGGTGATGATGGCATCCTTCCCCTCATAGTGATGAAGATCGATGAACTTGGAATCATCGCCGGTAAGATGATGCTCACAACCGGAGTCTATGATCCAATCATCATGAAAATTGATTGAAGCCATAGAACTCACCGTGGTTGTCTCCGCCACAAAGCACTTGCCCCAATCTTCCTCCTCTTTGGCATCACCATTCTTCTCCGCCGCATTCCCACCATTTAGTTTGGCGCGACAATTTTTTTTTGTGTCCAAGCTTCCCACACCTGTAGCACTTGACATTCTTTATGTTGCCATCACCCTTAGGTGAAGATCCATTGGAGCTATCATGCTTTGCCTCATACTTCTTCTCCTTTCCCTTATGATGGTCTTTCTTGTTAGAGAACAAGGCATCTCCTTCATTAGTCCATGAAATAGAACATCCCGCCATTTGTCTAGCCAAAGACTCTTGTGAAGCAAGAAGATTCTCTAACTCCACCAAAGAAGGTTGTCGATCCCAACCTTGAATAGAAGTCATGTAAGGAACATACTCACTCTTGAGCCCTCGAATGATATACCTCTTCATCCTTGCCTCCGAAATGGATTCATCCGGATCCAAGAGAGCAATCTTCGAAACGTAAATTCTTCACCTTCAAGAAATATTGAGAAATAGAGAGATCTCCTTGAGTAGCATTAGCCAACTAGTTCTCTAACAATTGCAATCTTGCTACATTCTTCTTGTTGAACAATCTATGAAGGGTTTGCCAAATCACCGAAACCGACTTGCAACCCATGATATGCTCAAACAAACCATTAGAAATGGTCCTCTTCAAGACAAACTCCGCCTTGCCATTCATTATCTTCCAAGCCTTGAAGTCTTTAATATCCTCTTGATTCGGAGGCTCTTGGTCATCACCACCACCAACCTCCCACAAGTCTTCACCAACAAGGTAAGACTCCAAGTAAGTCTTCTATATCCGATAGTTGGAGTGGTTGAGCAACTCTATGCCAAGACCACCAACCCGAGCACTTGAATCCATCTTCAAACCTCAAACATTGAACTATTTTCTTCCCAAGGGATGATCACACCACCCTTGAAGCTCTGATATCATGTAGAGAAGCTCACCGTATTCTGACAACCTCGGAAATCCCATTCTCCAATAGTAAACCAAAGTTTACTAGCCAATCATTAAACACCAAATTGAAAAAAATAAAGAACAAGATTGAAGAAGATGAAAACCTCACTTCATTCAAATGCTCAAAGTACAAAATACACGGATAGATGAAGACTCTCCACTTGCACAAAGGTATGTCACTAAAATATGAAGATATATCTCAAGATAGGAGATAACCCAAGTCATCATCATGGGAGATGAGAAGAGTTAATGTAAAGTAGATAGTTGGTTGGTGATAGTTGAGTAGATGGTTTGACTTAGTCTAATAGAGGGAAATATGAAATTATAAGGTATCTACAAATTCAAACTTTGATATTTAACGCACAAATCTCTACTCATATCAGACAATTAAGGTTTTCTCCTTATTTATGCAAATTAACTTATATTTATGTCCATTAACTTCATTTTCAAATATTACATTGACAACAAATGCATAAACGATTTTCAGCAATTTGGCCTTTTACCATAAAATGGGTTGTTATTAAACTTTATTAAACTTAACTCTCACCTCCATATCACTGTTTTCAAACCAAATGCCAAAAATAATCTGGATCCACTCTTAACACTCTTATCCGGATTATTATTTTCTAAATTTTAATCTTTTCTGATAATAGGGAGATGGCTTTCAACCTTCTCTATTGCGACAGGAGTGGCTCCTGGCCAGAGCTGGACTCATCTTCTCCTAGCTGCTGATTCCACTGCCTTAGCTCAGGGCCTGCTGACCCATGGAAGTTGGGCATGCTTTGAAGGCAGGCTTTGACAGCATCATGCACGCTTACAAAGTACCATCTTCTGCCTATCAGCTCGATAAGGCCAGCATTGGAAAGAGTTATCAACACGTTCCGGCTTGGATTGGATATTGCAATCTGCAAAAGAAGATAACAGGATTAGTGCCTGTCTCAAATGCATTAATGTTAACACTGGTTCTTCTAGACCATCTCATTCATGGATTCACCATATCCAAGTTTAGTGCAGTAAAGGGAAGGCTCATTGGATGGTTTCTAACTTTTAACTAACAGTAAAGAACTGTTGGCAGAGGAATTCTGAACCTGAATTTCGCGTGATTTGTATTCTTGATGTAAGTCTCTAAGGGCTTGAACAGCACTGGAGTCTATATATGGAACAGCTGCAGAAATGAGAAGTAATGATCAGTGTAACAAATGCTTCAATTCATCATGAATGAGAATAATCTTTTGATATAAGAACTATGCTGCACAATCAAGTTTATTTATTCCAATACATATCAGTTAAAAAATTGTTGATTGACTTGGTTATCAACAAGAAATTAGTGAGGAACGACAGGAGATTGAACCAAACTGGTGTTAGTAGGACTGGCAGAAAGTTAAGGGTAGCCCCTAAGACACCATAAAGATCAAGTTAGGTGCTTTTGCTTTTGACCTCCATAATCTTGCAATAATATGCAAGAAATTGACCACAACAAAACAATCTAACAACATTTTTTAAATTTTGTAAAAACAAAAGTTTCTTGATAAGAAGTTGAGAACACATCAAAATTTGATATTGACATGAAACTAATTCTAGAAATTTGATCGAAATAGAAAAACCCTGGTATCCATGCAATGATCAATCCAGATTCTATTTTACGCTGGCTAAACTGATCCTAGCTCAGGAGAGATAAAATAAAATGAATACTCACGTGCCATTTCAATGATCACAAAATAAATTCTTTCATTTTCTGGTCCCTGCATAGTGGTTCCTAAAATGCTCGCATATCCCCGCAGCCTAGGATATGAGAAGACATCAATATTTAGAACTTATCAAAGGGCAGCTTTTTCTTATTTCATGGTTGTTAAGCAACATGAAAAGTTTCACACGTCACCTGTCTTTGATGTAATTTATGTTCGCGAAATAGATAGGTGCATCAAACCGAACAACAACGATTCCACTGTATATATATGCTTCAGGATATTGTTCTATGTTTCTATACACAGTAGTTCCTGGAAGACGGCCCAAGACAGCTGAAACAAAGCATGCGTTGACATCAAAGTTAACTGTGGAATTATTAATATTGGAATACTGGTTGCAAATGGCTGAATATTTATTGAAAACGGAATCAAGTAAAGGATGTGCCTGGAGGAAGGAATTTTGATTCAAAATCTCTCTAAAAGAAATCCAGCTGGATACAATCAACGAGCATTGCAATCTAGGAGCATAAGATATAGATATGTGAACTAAACTAGATAGTTCAGGAATGTCAATGGTGAATGGTTTAGCAGAAATGGGCATTACTGGGAATAAAAACAATGGTGATTCAAAATAGTCCCCTCAAAATCATGAAAAAACAAGCTATATTTAGCAACTTCTCACTGTATATCCATCTGCCAATTATATTGGAAGTACACGATTATAGAGCTTAATTTAGAGCTATCATTCAGTATATAGAACTATGATTATCCAAGCAATTCAATCACCAACTGAATCCTGCACAACTGGAAAAAAGTTCCATCATTTCTGCTGTGCTGTAGTCTTGCTCTTCTACAATCTACTTTATGAACCAAACTTACCAATATGTGGATTTGCTGATTCATGGATGACGAATGCAAGAGAGGAGCTGACCTGCATTTAAAACTCCCTTGCTAATTAGTAGAAATGCTATCCAATATTTCACTGACTACAATTATCAGCAATATTCACGATCCTGATATGAAAGAAGCTTTCATAAAACCATCATATACTCTTCTCCATGGGAAAAATGTTCAGGGAGTTAAATTTTAAGAGCAAGCGAGAAGTTGAGATAAAATGGCAACATTATAGAAGTAAAATAAGTGGGACATATTTATCCACTGTAAATGAAGTGAAAAAGATAAGATACCAAGGCCACTTTTAGCAATATAAATTAGACCTGACTGGTCCAAGTTAAATCTATGGAATGGAAAGGATTCAACAAATGAAGCATCTTGCACAATCTCCTTAAATAATAAAAACTCGCGAAATGCATAAGTTCTCACCCCAATAAGAACACCTATCTCAATACCAAGAAATAGTGTTGTAATGCAGGTGATAGTCCAAAGAACGAAATCTCGTTTGTCTACACGCCACAAAAACAAAGCCTCCTCATAATCCACCTGCAGGAAGACATGAGATATAACATGCTGTTGAAAAATATTCACTGCTGGTCTAAGAGTCCCCAATAAAAAGAAAGTTACAACTCCGAATAGAAAATCTTATGCTATCAGTGAGTTGAATTGCATATACATTTAACATAACAAAGCAACCAAATAGAGAAAAAATTTCATTTGATGACTAAAATGATTCTTTCCAGATTGTGCTGAATTTGAGCGCCAAATTAAATGGACAGTTCTCAGCAGCAACTGTTCTTGAAGCTACAACAATGAAAAGAAAATAAAGGATTCGACTCTTCTTACCAAACTTATTCCAACTGATATTACTATGGCAGCCAGTGCACACTGCAACATTCATGAAAAACTAGGTTCAGCATAATAAAAGAGCAAATTCGACAGAAAAGCAACAAGTACCAAAGAATTGGTGGTCGAAGTTTCAGGATGTTCTAAAGCATTGATAAAACAAAAGAAGGCAACAAAGTAAACAACAAACATTAATCCAAGAAAATTAAGGACTAACAGAGAACCAGAGAGATGCATGACTTATACTGCGACAAAGTTCTCTTACTCCCCAGGTCATGGGTACTATCATGTATGCTCCATGCAATGAGGCTTATATTTTGACTGCCGAAGAAAAAAGACTGTCCAAAAGAAAACCTTGTAATATTTTCAGTTTGTTTTGACTTAAGATTTAAGAACCATTGCATAGATATCCCAACCCAAGAACTCATGAGCATAACAAGAAAACCTTCTGCTAGCACATGATGTGTCATCAAGATACAAGACCATACAATCTTCATTTACATAAAAAGATCCGGTTTTGCTTGTGAATGTAGCAAAAGACGGTCACAAAGTAATTCTTCTGCTATCTCACTTTCAGACAATTTTCAAATTCTGCTAGGCTTATGTTTGTCCATGTACAGCGATGTAAAGTAAAACTTATCGAGCCCCCAATTTATTAATGAAAGAAGAAGACAAATTAGATTATCAATCATACCTGAGGTATGTCTCTTAATAATGGTGTCAGAAAAAAAAGAGCACATCCCATAGTACATCCAGTAGCTATTCCAGATAATCCTGTCTTTGCCCCACTTTCATGATTTACTGCTGACCTAGAAAAAGAGCCTGCATATTACATATTAGGTATGATATATCATCTCATGCAGTCTCAAGCCTAAACTGAATGAAACCAAGTATTGGAATAAAATATCCGGAAATAGTCTATCAAAAAGTGGACATCTGAAAAAGATCAAAAGTAAATTTGCTCATCTTTGCAACAAGAACTCAAGAAGAGCATGAATTTTATATGTACCTGTTGTAGGATATGCTGAAAAAAATGAGCCACATATATTCGCCATGCCAAGCCCAAATAGCTGCAAGAGAGAAACAATGAGATCATTTATGCAAGTAATACAACATATTAGGCCATGGATCTAGTTAACAAATTGAATAGTTACAATTTCTGACTGCTATTCTCTTCTAAGTGGCACAAGTGAACCTCCATAATTGAGAAATTGGCATACTGATGGAATGCAAAGCATTTCAAAGATATACGTGGCAATCTCAACATGCAATATGGGTGTCTATACGAAAGCCCCAAGACAAAAGCAAGCTACTTCACTTCTTTGTGAAGCCTAAAACTGAGAGACGGGGACAGGCATTGGGCTAAAATGGTACAAGTACTTATAAAGAAATGTCTCAGAGTCTATGCAAATGAACAGCATTGATGGCAGCTCCTTTGCCAAACTACCAGGTCATATAACATCAAACTTTTCTTAGTCTCTCAAAATAGATTATGAGAACCTATCCCGACCTCTTGTGTGATGTTCACACAACCAAAGAAGTCTTAAACGTAAAAGAGCTCCATCAAATCACAGTAGCCTAGGTATGAGTCGGATGCCAAAAATCATACATCGACCAGCCTGATGTTTGATCCAGCTTTTAAGTTTCGTAGAGTTGTTGATGGCCACAGATTGATTTGATTCTTAGCACGTGCTTGCATTTTGGACATGTAGATTTATTTCTGCATGTATTTTGTACATAGAGTGGCTTTGCATGCATTTATGCTACTTAAGTGTACAGAGGTGCTTGAGTATAAGTACGTGGCTGAACATATGTATGTCATCTTCTGCGTAGATTATGGGACAGAAAACTTTTTGGCCCTTACCTCTTGATTTGCGTCCAATTCATAACCATTCTTTGCTGCCAAAGCCTTAGCGATCCCCACAGATTCCTGAAATTAAAATGCTTTACAAGCACATGCAATAAACAAATGTGGAATGACCAAAATCGTTGGGACAATATATACCAAAATGGCCACACCAGTAATGAGAACCGCCGTTGAAATCAGAGACTGAGCATGCTGAAATTCAGTCGGAATCCGGAACTTTGGAAGGCCTTGCGGTATTTCACCTACCTAAAGAAATAAAACTGAATTGTAAAAATAGGAGGAAATCAAAGTGTTCATGTTTCTAGTTCTTCAGAAAATAATAAAAGTCTCGAAGAATTCAGTAACAGAAAGTCTTATAACTAATCATTATCAGGATTTTCAACTTATTAGACTCCCACAAAAAACATTCTCGAATAAAAGGCTATGCACCTGTATATCATAATTAGCCAACTTGAAGGCCCTGTTTTCAAATCACGTTTCGTTTCAACCTTCTACTTCAGAAATACACATAAGAGCGAGATACTCCCAATACTTTTGGTAAGATGACCTTTTAATTCCCTCCTCCTGATGTACACACAATATCAGAAGACATGACCCTCCTAATTAAGACACAAAACTCAAAGTAACCCTGATGATGCATATTAGAAACTATCACGTAGCAGTAGAATAGATTATTCCAAGTGATTCTGATTTTGTATCCTTAGGTTAACTAGTTCAAACTAAGTCTTTTCAAATTCCTGCATTGTTAAAGATACATCAGTAGAGTCAGATCATACATAAGAAACTCAAAACCCTCTACTTAAAGGCTCTTCTCTAAACTCACAACACACAGAACTTATAATCAATCTTCAACAGTTTCATCCTCCATTAATCAAACTCACAAGCTTCTTTGATATATATTTGGTTCCTATTGTGACCTTCAGGCTTCATGCATAAACACAGCATTCTCAAATCTCAATAGTCAGCATGTGAAAAGAAGTGAACAAAATATCCAAAGGATTGCCGGTACAGTTCATACCACAGCTAGAATTCTCAACTTTTACTTGAACTTTTTCCATACTTTCTGTCATTTGACTCTGACAGGATTTCTAACCATATTAATCCACGTTAATAACAGTATTTCACCCACTATGCTGCGCATGATAGACAACCCCATAGATAAGTTCTATTGTAACGTATTTTCTTGGTGGGCTCGACTCTCTTACTGCTAATGCGGAAACGAAATGTAAAGTTTAAATTGTACATCTCTAGATTGTCTGATTGAGTCAATTGAGCATAAGGATAAAAATTCAAGAACACATTATCAGATATCATATTTTTGTTCATGATATAGCTATTCCAACCGTCAGTTGTCTCACCACCGAAATTGAAGATGGATGAAATACTTTCACAAACGCTGTCCCCAGAAAGACTGCTGTAAGTGGCCCTGATGCTCTAAGGAATCTAAAATTCTTTTTTGTACTTCCCTGCAGAATAAATCAGTAGAGGCTGAAATATTTGCTACTGTTGAAACTGAGTTAGACTAAACAAAAAATTGCTACCAAGTGCTTCATAACGAGAATGGTGGCAAGAATGCAAGATCCCATTACAAAGGGCGGCCACGAGAACTGCATATGAACACAAATACAGGATATTAGTGAACTAACAAATGAGAACCCCATAGCACTGACAAAAAGTACAAGTTCCAGAATACACAAACATTGCTATCTTCACAAACAGACATAAAGATGTGTAGTCAAAATCCGTATCAAGCCTTTTTCTTTGTGGTATTATTCTAGTTGCACTTGATAGGAAAAATGACCTCAAACTCTATGGAAAGCATGACTCTACAACAATAGGAAAAATTACATCAAAAATTGGTTACCAACTTTTTAGAAGCTTACACTTCCAGATCCAGTGATTATGCTTCTAGCGAGTGGAATAATTTTGCTGCTCCTTTCTATGTTATAGCCCAGGAAGTATTTGGCCTGAGACAGTGCAATCACAATGGCTGAAGAAGTGACGAAACCAGAAATCACAGAATGGCTAATGAATCGAAGAAGCCAACCAAGTCTGCACAGAAACATGGATATATAAGCTTCAATGTATTTATCCAAAAAAAGACCGAATGGATCGACATGTTGAGTAAGCTACAATAACAACCTAAAGAGAGAATTTGTCCCTGCGAATACAACTGAAAGTGTTGAAGCCATGCCGAATAGCATTACTAGAAAAGAGCAGAGACTAAAGCTTGTTTACCTCAGCAGTCCCATTGTACATTCCACAGCTCCCACCATGAATGCCAATAGGATAGCCAGTTCTGTGTACAGATCCTCTGAAGGATCAACTATCCCACTTAATACGTTGGAGACTAAGAGTGAGACTAGGGTCACCGGGCCAATTGCAAGTTGACGAGATGAGCCGAAGATTGTATATACAAATATGGGAACAAAACCAGAATCTGTACCAAAAGATACCCTATTGATCTCAGACAATGCAAGTGCTGTTTAATGCGTAAGCATTCAAGTTCACAGAGTAAGCACCAAAAAAAAAACAAAACAAAACAACCAATCATATAACACCACTCACATAGGCCATAAATCGGATGAAGCCCAGCTAGCTTTGCATATGACATTGCCTGGCCATTTAAAATTACATTAAATACAAAAAAAAAAGTTTTACAAAGTGCCAATTAAGGTAAAGATGTGTGTAAATAATATTCTCATACAGCATTTCTGAAAAATAACAACCAAACTGAAAAGCAGAATAGATCGTCTAAATGTTTCCTAAGAACCATAGAAGAACTTAAGATACCCAAAGAAGGCAGCTTCTAGGTTTTTGTGCTTGCAAGGTAACTCATCCAGATTCCAATACTAGAGAGTATATATATGGTGGTGTATATGATATATATGAAATATTTAAATGACAATATGAATTCCAAGTTCAATCGCGTGAAATTACCTGAGGGACCAACATGACACCAACGGTGATGCCAGCCATCATGTCCACCTGAAGATACTCGTTCCATTGGTAGGTGCGGATCCACCGGGTGCACGGGACAAGGAGTTCCATCCACTCGACAGCCGACATGCCCCGGAGCTTCAGCCGCCACTGCGCAAGAAATGGTGGTGACGGCAGGAGGGGTGTCGATGGCGTAATGCGCTCGAGCTGCGTCACCCTCACCTGCCTGACCATGCCGGCGCCCATGTCAATGTCAGCGATGTCTACATTGCTCGACGTGGCATATAATATCTCCATTGCCCACCAACTCCTCCGTCCCCTAGTCCAACCGCCTTCCGGAATACTGTTGGTAGGAGAGAAGGGGAGCAGGGTATATAAGAATACTCGCCGCACGGACGCAGAAAAGTTGGCTGCATATAAGCCGAACAGGCAAAAGAATGCAAAGTCTTATGCTGAAATCACCAAACACGTGTGCTGATGATTAGAGGGCACCCTCCCGTGGATGGAGTACGTGTTCAAAATATGATTGCAACATGTTTGGTGTTTAATTATATGAAGAACTGGCGGTAGGTTAATGATGACCCTCCCAATTAAGTACCTGGGATGCGACTTGGAAGGCCCACCAGTTGGAGAGCATCCAAAGACGTTAACGGACGTATCAGATAAGATGATATCAACAGTTTGGATCCAATGCAACGAGTATTATACCGACAAGCTGAATAACATCTGGGCATTGGGACATGCAAGTGCGGGGGGAGCCAATCAGCCAATGTGGTGGTTAATTGTTTCAACTTCTTCCAACATAAGACGGCACCTTGATGAGCATAGCGCTGAAATCAATCAACATCTTGTTTTAACTTCTTCTAATGCGGCTCTAGCTGCAGAACTATTGACGTTTAAGGCATGGGTATTTGTTAGAGTCTACAGCAAGTGTGGAGATTACCAAATGACAACCATCAAAATAGATTTATAACGACTTGAGCAACTCAGTAAGTAGTTAAAGCCGATTGGTCAGTAAGTATCACCTTGATCACATCGGAGCAAGGCCTTCCCATTAAGGCAGCGTCTGCTTAGAGAGTGGTAACTTTGAGCTGCCTATTCTGATATGGTTTATTGTTCCGAGAAAAATATAAGCAAGTCAGAAAAAGCAAAATCAATTCAGCAAGAAATTGGAATAAATTAGAAATGGACAGATGTGGACATCCAACTTTATCCTTGGTGCCCAAAGTCTTTGGAGATTTACCTCCCTGTTGATATGTTGCAAGTCAACAGCAAAACCTGAAGAACAGAGGGTAGATCCACCTGGGCGAGTTGTGCGGAGCATCTAATTGGGATATCTATTTCCGTATTGCGGTGCTGAAACACACCTTTCAGCCTCTCCCTTGCAAGATGAAAGCATCTTTATCTCCTATATACGGATCTATAAAGGCAAATGCCTGCAATCAACACAATATGACAGTGGAAAGTAGAAGTAGAACACAAAAATCTACCCTATGACTAAACTCAAATCAGAAGTGATTTCAGAAGAGGCAAAAACCTTTTCCCCATAATAATCTTGTGTGTCTTACTACAAATGTCTGCACGCTTTTAATTGATCGAAGCACAGCTCAATGTTTGTTCTAGGCTAGATATATGAGTCACATTTCTGCGGACAACAATTTTTCACTCTGGCTAAACATCAATCTGAAGCATGTTACCATCCACCAGACCCGGACTGAAAATAGGTTTGCTTTTTCTGCTTAGCTAAACATCAATCTGAAGCATAATATAGTAATTTCTACTGTCTTTGTTATGATATTAAATTGGATCTAGCTTCTGCCGTTCACAGTATCTGCACTTTAGGTGCAAAAAAGCACTTTGCTTTCTCCGCTCTTATATTTGAAATGAGTCATCTATAAATGCTCTCTCCTTTTTTGGGCCTCTTTCAATAGGCCCCATCAAAGAAGAGAGCCTGAAATGCGGACAAAAGGTTCAAGTCAGGTAGAATATTTAGAGAGATGGGAGACTCGTGCTTCACAAACAAGTGGCTAAAAAGCAATAACTGGGACACATTGGACAAATTTCATTTGAACTACAAATGCAGAAGATCGATGAGTTAGAGGATATACCCTTTTGATGATACTATCTTCAGTAGAATGTGTGTTTGGAAAGGTAATTAACGCAAGATAACTGCAGCCTGTAAGCACTAATATGCTACTTCGACCAAAAATTTTACCCGGATGAGCATTGCAACGCATATGCCTCTCGAGAGCAAGGATGCAAGAATGATCCAGCTAGAAAACAATCAAAGGATCAAGAATCTTTATATTCCTGTTGACGAGGAAATCTTATCATAAACCAGCAATGGTCAAACTTAGTCTTAATATAAAAATCAGGGACGTGATCATAAAGGTTCAAACTTCTTCAAACTATGTTCGAACAGAGGTATTTATTTAAATGAAAAAGATGATCAAGTCTAATTAAACTAAATTAAATAGAATGGCAGTAAAGAGAAACTGAAAATAAGTCTAGATTATGCTGTGAATAGAATCTAAATTAATCTAAAGTTATCTTAACTAAATAACTAAACCAGATGAACTTAAAACAGTAACTAGAAAGATAAAAAACAGAAACTACTTATCTTAACCTAATTAAATCTAAATTATCCCTAAATTAAACCTACGATCTGAAAGCAAAGAAACATCATTAATAAAATTAGTTTAACTTAATATGAGAGTTAACCTAAACTAATTAAACCTAAATTACACTAAATTGAACTACCGAAAAGAATAAAAATGGAAAACCTATAATCCTAAGTTAAACTACCAGAAAGAACAGAAATGAAAACCATTAAACTGATCATACTAACTACATTATTCCAAGAAAGCAGTAAGAAGAATAGTAATCCAACTAAAGATCTTCATTAATAAAAACTTACAGTTACAAAAGAAACGCAGGAATCCATGCTCATAGCAAATTACAAGAGTGTCTAGGGGTTTACAGTGGTGACAAAAAGCTATTTATGTCTAAAGACCTAATAATTGCTCCCGCCTTGAGTGCTAATGGCGTAGATGAAGGAGATCGTGTGCTAACTGCGCCACAACGGCTCTTCCCATGTTCTATTATGGTTTGGAGAGTATACGTGGTCGATGCTCCTTCATTGCACACGTCATTATTACGCTTGATTACTTATTGTTCCTTATCCACGTCATACCTGCATGTGTTTTATGACCTTAATTGACACATGTTTTAATTACTTCTGGACGATGGCTTCAATTGGCTTACTTTGTCATGACCTTTGGTCGATCATCGTCCTTTGCTTACTTCATGTTTGTTTTTGGCCGATGATTTGGTTTCTTGCTTTATGGACGATGCTCCATTTTTATCATATACATATGATCGCCCATTTGGTCGATGGGTTGCATCTGAACGATGAAACCATGTGCTTATATATATATATATATGATCTTTCATTTGACTGATGGTTTACATCTGGACGATGGAACCATATACTTATCGGTCATCGGTCATTGCTTATTTTGCTTACGTGTCCATCATTAATTATTTAGCCATTATTTTAGCTAACATTTTGCCTCCATGCGGTAATCGAGGAACACTTTTAATAACGAGGTGACCGCATCAGACGGGATTTGACCGTTTTTGTGAGGACCCGTACCTCCAACCCGGTCCGACCGCGTTAGGTGGAGGGTCTGGTTTTGTGGTTTGGCTCGGTTGGCCTTGGGATGCGATCGGTCGATCGCATCGCTGTTTTTGACCCCAGTGGCATTTTAGTAAATATGCTCCCTGGTGGTCAGTTTCACACCCGCGTTACACACACGGCTTCGGATTGATGCAAGTGTTTGAGTAGAACCTTAAGGGCACTTCCGATCGGAAGATCGGAGCTCGATCGGGATAGATCGAATCGGACGGCTGTGATCGATTCCAGCTTTCTATTTAAACCCTTTCTCTTCTCTCTTTCTTTCCTTCTTCTTCTCCTGTCATTCTCTCTTCCTCTCTCCAACCGATGGTGCTAGCGCTTCGGAGCGCGGCTTTCGAGGAGCGGATTCCGGCGATCGGAGTTGAGGGATGCGTGGTGGAGCTGCCCTGCTTGTTCAAGTAGGTGTTTCTACCTCGATCTTATAATCGGGTTCTCCTAGGATAAGTTTCTTGTGCTTTCGCTGTAGGAATACATGTTAGAATGTTATGTAACTTGTAGCACATGTGTTGTGGATCGTTTCAAGTATTTCTACCTTGTGATTTCCGTATTTTATCAGATGATTTCCGTATTATCGCCGTTTCATCGGTTTTCGGCCATTGAGACCTAGGTTTGAGTTTTAACCATCAAAATTGTGTTTTGATCGTACCATTAGCTTCCCCATCATCTTTTACACATGCTTGCAAAGTTTCATCAACTTTCAACTTGATTTGATCATTCAAATCCAAGAAATTGGATTTCCAGCACTGTTTTGAGGAACTGTGCCGTGGGGCTAACGGTTGATCAGTGGATCGACCCGTCAAGCGTTAATATGCTTCTTTCGGGCCTGAGGTTCGACCGTCGGGCTCTGTCGCGATTTTGGCCTCCCACGGTCGATGCCCCGATCGACCGTGGTTCCTTCTCCTTTTCATTCCGCCTCACGGTCGACCGTCAGATCGACCGTGGTATCGTCCGTGAGGCTCTGTCCCGTTTTGGGTCTCCCACGGTCGATACACCGATTGACCGTGGCCCTTATGCTTTTCCCCCGACTAGCCCCACGGTCGACCGTCGGATCGACCGTGGCCTCACGGTCGACCGTCGGATCGACCGTCGCATCAATCGTGGGCCACTGAGCTGTGTTTTCTGGTTTCCTTTGATTGGTTTTCATCTATGATTGATACCCAATCATGTTAGGAAACATACACGTCGTTTTCAAGGGATTTTCGAGGGATTTCTATCGAGATTGGGGGTTGAATTGGGCGTTTGTCTTTTTGGTGGATTTATGGATAGATGTGCATTTAAATACTTAGTTGAATGATATATTTAAATGCTTATTGTTGCTTAACCATTAGCTAGCTATGAGTGCTAGCTAATGTGGAATTGTGGAACCTTAGCCTGATGCCGGCGTGTGCCGAGGGCTATTGTATAAATGTTGACCAGTTACCTGTGGGGTAACTGTGGAACCTTAGTCTGTCAGGCGCAAGAGAGCACTGAAGACTATTGTATATCTATGTTCAATGCTTTGCTCTAATCTTTGTTTGGTTAGTATATATTATCTGTATTTGAGACCCTTTGCTATGCTCACCCCTTGGGCTAGCTGTAGGCTATGCCTAGTCCTGTATGATTATTGTCATGTTGTTACATGCTTATATCTGATTATCTATGCCTGAGCATTGCATGCATCTTGTTGACATTAGAGGCATATGAGGTTAGGCGGGCGATGGATTGATGACACGCCTTGAAAAGTGTCGTTACCTTAACAAGGACGCCAAAATTACAAATTTATAAACCGAAACACTACTAACTACTTAAGGGGTAGATAGCGATGAGTCCGGGTCGGTCCACAGGGAAAACAGGATTAAGCCTAATTACCATGCATAGTTCTAAATCAAAAGTTAAGGAAGATAGATGATAGTTGGTCTTTTAAACTAAATTGGGAGAATAACAATAGAGAAAAGGCTAGGAAGTTCTAATCCGTAATCGAGAGCTATCTAGGCATTCCTAGGATAAGAGCAATTCAATAAGTTCAAGATGGTTTTCTAGGGTTGATAGAAGATCGGCTAGGTCCACTATCACTCAACATAGATTCATTAGAAGCCTATGTCGGAATGAAGAACAAATCAGCGGATAATTGGTATGAAAATAATCAAAGTGGTTCTAGCACTTTGAGATCGCCTAATCGATAAAGATAAAGAATGAATCGTAGGTTACAATCATAGGTCTTAATGGTTCTAGCATTAAGGCAGTGGTTCTAGCACTCCTACAATCATAAGCTAGGGTTTAGAATCCAATCCAAAGATCTAACATGGTTCTAGCATGAAAGCAACTTGAACAAGTCCTAATCCTAGCCTCTAACATGCAAAGCTCAAAACCAGCGATCGTAATCTCAGCGTAACTTTCACATCCGAACTCGAAACAAGGCGATTCAAGATTCGTTGGAAAGCTAAGACAAAGATCTACGACTTTTGTGTTTTGAGTTTTCACAAAATCCGGCTGTATACTCACGGAAAAACCGAGATAAGACCGACCGAAATTAGGGCACAAAGAGCAAACAAAACATTCACCATGAGAACTATTACCAATAGATATATAAAATCCAAATTTAATCCATTAAACCATCATAAAGTACATGCTCAGATCCATAGGAAAACCGAAATAAACTCCCTATTACATCATAGAATTTCCTAGACAAAAGATTTAGCTACTCATCTTGAAGAGACGATCCATCGGAGAAGGTTGATGATGCGCTCCCACCATGGATCTATCTTCAAGATCTAACCCTAATGTTTATGGAGGAAGAAGGACCAAGGAAACACTCAGGAGGAGAGGAAAATTCGCCTATGGGTGGCTGCCAAAAATCCTCTCCAACACCTATTTATAGGCCTTAATAAAACCCTAACTCGGATTAGATCTCAGCCCTTTATTTTTCTCCCAGCATCAAATGAGATCGATCTCCATAGGGAAGAAGATCGATCTCCTTCGTTCTGCGAACTCTGGATCTGGAAAACGCCCGACCAAGATCGATCTCCTTCAGGATGAAGATCGATCTCCTTTGCTTCGACTGGACCGCTTCTTGCTGGAATAATGAGATCGATCTCCATTAGGATGCAGATCGATCTCCTTCACGCAGGATTGCCAAAATCACTTCGTTTTAGCCCCAAACTTGATCTAACCTTCGTTGAAGGCTCTTATACCTGAAATGCACAATAGACCATCAAAATAGCATTGCTCAGAGGCTAACAGGACCTAGTTAAAGGGGCGATTTGTGCACTTTTCACGCGTTATCAATTGATCGCCGATCCGAGGCTCTTGGGTAGCTCGGATCTAGCCTTAGGACCGCGGCTGGGTAGTCAGGATTAAGGTGTGATTGTTTGATCAGATTCTCATGTTATTGAGGATGTACGCTAGTTGACTCTGATCTTTGTTTTGAGGCTTAGAGGTCGTGTTGTCTTCCCAAGGCTAAGTGCTAAGGATGGTTGTCGGTGCGTTCCCGACGTGGTTCCCCAATGCATGGTATTCCAGCTTGGGTTAGGGTGATCCTGCATGTTACTGTTCCTTGGCCTCCTAGTAACATGTTCAGGAGAGAGGTTTCATGACAGGAGCCCTTGGGACATCGATAGGGTTATGGGACCCGTGGCATCCGTTAGACTTGAGCGGGGAGACAACACTGTTGTTGTTTTCCTCCTTTCAGTGTGCCGTAGAGTAGAACTCTACTGAGCTTATCGCTGACTCCTACCCGGGCTGCATTTGCAGGTGCAGGCGCCAGTTCTTCAACAGTAGCGCCGGCGGGATCAGCTTTTGACGGCGCGACTACATCCAGAGGTGCTTGAGGTTGCTGGAGGATGAATTGTTGTGCTTTGGCAGCTTCATAAATTGTAAACGTCCTTTGAGGAATTTTGGATTATTGTATAAATCTTTCCCTTGGAGAAGTTTGTTATAGAATCTTGTATCAGTACAGCTTGATGTATATATATGAATTGGATTTCTGCTACGCCTCTGGAATATAAATTGTTTAAGTTTATCTGTCTTTTCCCCTTTGTATTACGCCAGTTGGAGATGAATAGTGTAGGTTTCCCCTCACGCCTCGGCTCGGATGGGTTTTCTGGGTCGGGGTGTGACAACTTGGTATCAGAGCAGGCTGTAGGTCTCAGGCATAGGATTAGGCTTGCGGTTAAGGTTTTGAGTGTGGAATGGAATAATTCTAGGTCTAGAACATCCTTACATGTCTGTTTGCGATCGTGTGCAATGTGTTTGTCTTTCCGTTTGCTGCTGTGTTTTGTTGCTTCCCAGTTGCGTCATGACATCTCAGGGGGAGATGTGCATGCGCACCGGTGTTTTCCGTTCCCTCGCCTGACAGTGTCTCCCCCCGCTGCTGGGGACGAGCGAGTAGGGATTGGACGTGTGTTGCCTATGTACTCTTGGAATCCCAAGAGGTGGACCCGTTGTGGTCCAGAGGCAATGTTGGAGATCATTCGACAGTAGAGGACTGATTGAAGGAGGTGACCCGGATCCCGGATGTTTTGGACATCCTGGAGTATCGCTTGCTTGGGAAGTTGTTGTTTTCATGCCTTCCCTGGAAGCGATTCGTAGTGACGCTTGTCGGGGCCACTAGGGACACTGTTGGTTGTGTGTTGAGAACAGTTCGCGCACTGTTCTCTGGCACCTACCCTTGGAGGGTGGTGTAGTTGGGAGTACCCTCCTCTGGTTCTGGGTACTCGCACCACGTGGCGACACGTGTGTTGGTTGGTTCATCTGGCTCAGTGTGCTAGGGTGACAGCAGGGTGTATCCTAGACTGTGTGCTAGCTACTGAGACAAGTGACTTGAGGGTTGACACCGGGCAGTTGGGCGGTGGTCGTGGTGAGTTTTTGGGCTGTCGTTACTGCTTCTAGGGAACGGTCAGGTAGCCGTTGGCAGAGGCAATGGTTTCAGCATCAGCGACAGCCGTGGCAGCAACAGCGTCGTGCCGTCCTTTGAGGGGTAGCCTGGGCCGCCATACTGAGAGGTGTTCCACCGGGTGCTCGAGTGCTAGCCGTTGTGGGTCTTTTCCGCCTACGGTGCTGGTTGCGAGGGACCCTGGGCGTTTACCGCAGAGCAGTCGGGCGTGACACACGGCGTGGGCCAGAGCTGTGGACTAGTGCCTCAGTTAGGGCAGGTACCTTGGGCAGACGTGGGAATTTAGATTCCAGGTAGTGGCTTCAGCAGCAGCCAGTTTCAGAGCCGCCAGCTTCGACTTCAGCCTTCAGCTTTCGGAGCTTCTCGCAGCTTGCGATTTCTTTGTGGCTCTGGGTTTCCCCCTTGTGACTCGTCCCTGTGTAGCCGTGCCGGTTTGGGACTGGAGTCGGGCGTGGCTTTGGGTGTAGCCACCGATTGGGACAAGAGCTTGGGTTGGTTGCTCTTGTCGGGGCGTTTGCTAGAGGTTGGAGACCTCTAGGTGTCCGTCGCCCACGTGTGGTACACGTTGCAGCAGCGTCGTGCCGGTCCTTTGAGAGGTAGCCTGGACCGCCATATGGAGAGGGATTCCACAGGGTGCTCGAGTGGTGGCCGTTGGGTGTCCTTTCGCCGACGGTGCTGGTTGCGAGGGGCGCTGGGCGCTTACCGCAGAGCAGTCGGGCGTGGCACACGGCGTGGGGCAGAGCAGTGGGTTGATACCTCAGTTGGGGCAGGTACCTTAGGTAGACGCGGGAATTCAGATTCCAGATAATAGCTTCAGCAATAGCCAGTTTCAGAGCCGCCAACTTCGACTTTCAGCTTCAGCCTTCAGCCTTCGGAGCTTCTCGCAGCTTGTGATTTCTTTGTGGCTCTGGGCTTCCCCCTTGTGACTCATTCCCATGTGGCCGTGTTGGCTTGGGACTGGAGTCGGGTGTGGCTTTGAGAGTAGCCACCGATTGGGACAAGAGTTTGGGTTGGTTGCTCTTGTCGGGGCGTTTCCTAGAGGTTGGGAACCTCTAGGTGTCCGTCGCCCACGTGTGGTACACGTTGGGGTTCGACGGCTTCCTCGGTTGCGTCGGTTGGTTGCGCACCGGGTTGTGCCTCTTTGGCCGTGGGAAGGTGTCGTGGGTACACCTGACGGCGTTATTTCGCTCTCGTTGAAGATCGCGGTTCAGCGATCCTTCTGCTTGTCGAGAGCTGGGGTTTGTTCACCAGCTTGTGGTGAACTTCCTCCCCGTTGTTTTCGAGGGTGCTCTGGAGAGCAGCTTCCCCTCGTGTTGTTGTTGTTGTTGTTTGTGCAGCTATCCTTCTTGAGGAGCTTTCTGGATGTCGCCTTCGCGGGACACCGAGTTTGAGATCGAGATTCCTTTGGGCGGTTTTGAGCGTTGCGAGTTTGCAAGTGGATGCAAGCAGTATTTGGAGAGTCGAGGACTCAGTCGGCCGAGTCAGTAGTTCGGGATTTCGTTCGCCCAGGTGTGTTGCCTCAGAGTGTGTTCCGGTTCTCATTGTGGATGGTTCCCTCCATAGATATATAGACTTCAGGAAGCTGGACAGTGTTGCAGCACAAAGTATGCACCCGCTGCAGTGTAACTATAATGGATTAGCAGTTGAGAGACTCGTCGACCGCTTCAGAGTTTGACCTTCGCGTCGACTACACCAGCTGAGGATTCGGGATTGCGACATCCCGGAGGCAGCCTTCCGTACGAGGTACGGACTGTGCGAATTCACAGTGATGCCGTTTGGTCTGACAAACGCACGAGCAGCTTTCACAGATCTGACGTAGAGGATCTTCAAGCCGTACCCTGATCAGTTGCAGTAGCTTTCATCGATAGCATCCTACTTACTGGCGCTTTGAGGAGGAGCACGAGCGATACTTGGTGTTTGCATCGCAGCTGCCGAGGGTGTATCGGCGTTATTTGGCTCCCATCGCGAGGTCTTGGCCTTCAGAGGCAGGTTTCGATGGACGGACAGTCTCAGCGGCAGGCAGATCAATTGATTCAGTCGGGCTCGACACAGATGTGCGACGGCAGAGGTCGAATACAGTATTCGAGATTCAGTAGAGGCATCTCCAAGACTACGGGACCGTTGACCAGAGTGACCAGGAGACAGGGGCTTTTGCCTTAAAGTCACTGAGTCAGTGCCTTTAAGGGTGATAGCCATTAGCAGTTGTTAAAAAGGCTAGAGCAGATTTGGTGGATTTGTCAGCTCATCGGAGATAGACAATCAGTGGGATCAGGTTTCGAGGATCAGATTCCATATGACTTCCCCTTTGGTGTTTACAGCATCCCAGCTCTCCCGACCAGAGTGATATAGGCCCAGGGTAGATATCCGGAGCTCGTGGAGATCCGTGCTGCGGTTGTTACCGAGCACATGAAAGAGGGCTGGACAGCGTCAGCAGACCGCAGATTGTGCTTCGTCAGCAGTGTTGCAGATCCGGCGGATCCATTGCAGCCCCTTCCAGTGTCAGAGTGGGAGCGGAAGCATACCATGGCGAACGTCATCACCAGATTGCAAGAGGTAGATAGGTAGAGTACGTCCCACTGCTAGAGTTTGCCTATTCCAGCAGTCATCAGTCCAGACGGATGCAGTGCCATTCTAGGTGTAGCACGGCAGTTCGTGTCGTTCATCCGATTGCTCAACCGAGGTTGTTGAGGCATCATCCACCATCCCAGACGTCGTCAGACAGTCCTCAGGGAGATCAACACAGAGCAGACGAGAGAGCTACTCAGGTCAGAGGCGACGATCTTTGGAGTTCTCAGTTCCTGACAAAGTGTTCCTGAATGTTCCTTCACGCAGAGAATCAGTCAGAGTTGGCAGGGACCGGAGACCAGACGAGGTGGAGGCCGAAGCAACCCTACCCCGAGAGTCTGCACCAGGACCATGACGGCGTGGAGCGACGACGACATCGAGCCTATAGAGTTTCCTGAAGGCTTTAGCAGACAGTTGATAGTACCCCAGAGGTGGAGTAGCAGATCCAGAGTTGCACGAGGACATCCTACGTGAGATTCACTCCTCTCCTATTGCTGTTCATTCAGGAGGCATGGAGATATATCATGGATTTTGTCGTCAGCTTGGTTGGCACCAGATATCAGAGGTCAGATCCAGAGACCATATGCAGAGGTCAGGTCAGCACATATACCATATGATATGAGTATGTGTGCCACATAGCAGTCCACATGTCAGAGAGGTGATCAGATGGCATGATGCTTCAGCTTCCATTACCTCAGGCCATGATTACAGGATCACAGACAGATTCTAGTACAACTCTTAGGAGCCGGTGACCATTTTGTTGACTTTCGGCACAACATCTCGCGACACAGATGGGCACACGGTTAGAGAGGACCATTCAGATCCATGGTGACGTGCTTAGAGCACGCATTGTTGATGCAGACGTCAAACGACGAGAGCACATCCTCATGGTGGAGTTTGCCTACTTCCGCAGTTGACAGCTCAACACCGGCATTGCACCTTTTGGGGGCAGAGAGATCCGGGCAGATCAGATCAGAGGTGACAGCCGTTATAGTTCACAGTTGGCCATGGAGCAGCCAACGGAGATTATGAATAGACAGGTTCAGATGTGAGAGGCAGGCCGATACTGTTGGTGAGGATCAGGTAGAGGCGTGGTAGTGCAGAGAGCTTGACGTGAGATCGAGGGGATTGCATGTGCCAGTGGTTTCCCCGATTGTTCAACCCAGCAGGAAGTTTTCTTTATGTGTGCGTTCGTGCCACAAGGACTAGTTGGTTCTTCTTTTCCGGCCCTACCCTTGAATTTCGAGACGAAATTTCTTTAAGGGTGATAGGTTGTGAGGACCCGTACCTCCAACCCGGTCCGACCGCGTTAGGTCGAGGGTCTAGTTTTGTGGTTTGGCTCGGTTGGCCTTGGGATGCGATCGGTCGATCGCATCGCTGTTTTTGACCCCAGTGGCATTTTGGTAAATATGCTCCCTGGTGGTCAGTTTCACACCCGCGTTACACACACGGCCTCGGATTGATGTAAGTGTTTGAGTAGAACCTTAAGGGTGCTTCCGATCGGAAGATTGGAGCTCGATCGTTAGAGATCGAATCGGACGGCTGTGATCGATTCCATCTTTCTATTTAAACCCTTTCTCTTCTCTCTTTCTTTCCTTCTTCTTCTCCTGTCGTTCTCTCTTCCTCTCTCCAACCGACGGTGCTAGGGCTTCGGAGTGCGGCTTTCGAGGAGCGGATTCCGGCGATCGGAGTTGAGGGATGTGTGGAGGAGTTGCCCTGCTTGTTCAAGTAGGTGTTTCTACCTCGATCTTATAATCGGGCTCTCTTAGGATAGGTTTCTTGTGCTTTCGCTGTAGGAATACATGTTAGAATGTTATGTAACTTGTAGCACATGTGTTGTGGATCGTTTCAAGTATTTCTACCTTGAGATTTCCGTATTATCGTCGTTTCATCGGTTTTCGGCCATTGAGACCTAGGTTTGAGTTTTAACCATCAAAATCATGTTTTGATCGTACTATTAGCTTCCCCATCACCTTTTACACATGCTTGCAAAGTTTCATCAACTTCCAACTTGATTTGATCATTCAAATCCAAGAAATTGGATTTCCAGCACTGTTCTGAGGAACTGTGCCGTGGGGCTGACGGTCGATCGGTGGATCGACCGTCAAGCGTTAATATGCTTCTTTCGGGCCTGACGATCGACCATCGGTTCGACCGTCGTATCGACCGTCGGGCTCTGTCGCGATTTTGGCCTCCCACGGTCGATGCCCCGATCGACCGTGGTTCCCTCTCCTTTTCATTCCGCCTCACGGTTGACCGTCAGATCGACCGTTGCATCGTCCGTGAGGCTCTGTCCCGTTTTGGGTCTCCCACGGTCGATACACCGATCGACCGTGGCCCTTATGCTTTTCCCCCGACTAGCCCCACGGTCGACCGTCGGATCGACCGTGGCATCGACCGTGGCCTCAAGGTCGACCGTCGCATCGACCGTGGGCCAATGAGCTGTGTTTTCTGGTTTCCTTTGATTGGTTTTCATCCATGATAGATACCCAATCATGTTAGGAAACATACACGTCGTTTTCAAGGGATTTTCGAGGGATTTCTATCGAGATTGGGGGTTAAATTGGGCGTTTGTCTTTTTGGTGGATAGATGTGCATTTAAATACTTAGTTGAATGATATATTTAAATACTTATTGTTGCTTAACCATTAGCTAGCTACGAGTGCTAGCTAATGTGGAATTGTGGAACCTTAGCATGATGCCGGCGTGTGTCGAGGGCTATTGTATAAATGTTGACCAGTTACCTGTGGGGTAACTGTGGAACCTTAGTCTGTCAAGTGCAAGAGAGCACTGAAGACTATTGTATATCTGTGTTCAATGCTTTGCTCTAATCTTTGTTTGGTTAGTATATATTATCTGTATTTGAGACCCTTTGCTATGCTCACCCCTTGGGCTAGTTGTAGGCTATGCCTAGCCCTGTATGATTATTGTCATGTTGTTGCATGCTTATATCTGATTATCTGTGCCTTAGCATTGCATGCATCTTGTTTGCATTAGAGGCATATGAGGTTAGGCGGGCGATGGGTTGATCGCCGATCCGAGGCTCTCGGGTAGCTCGGATCTAGCCTTAGGGCCGCGGCTGAGTAGTCAGGATTAGGGTGTGATTGTTTGATCAGAATCTCATGTTATTGAGGATGTACGTTAGTTGACTCTGATCTTTGTTTTGAGGCTTAGAGGTCGTGTTGTCTTCCCAAGGCTAAGTGCTAAGGATGATTGTCGGTGCGTTCCCGACGTGGTTCCCCAAGGCATGGTATTTCAGCTTGGGTAAGGGTGATCCTGCATATTACTGTTCCTTGGCCTCCTGGTAACATGTTCAGGAGAGAGGTTTCATGACAGGAGCCCTTGGGACATCGATAGGGTTATGGGACCCGTGGCATCCGTTAGACTTAAGCGGGGAGACAACACTGTTGTTGTTTTCCTCCTTTCAGTGTGTCGTAGAGTAGAACCCTACTGAGCTTATCGCTGACTCCTACCCGGGCTGCGTTTGCAGGTGCAGGCGCCAGTTCTTCAACAGTAGCGCCGGCGGGATCAGCTTTTGACGGCGCGACTACATCCAGAGGTGCTTGAGGTTGCTGGAGGATGAATTGTTGTCCTTTGGCAGTTTTATAAATTGTAAACGTCCTTTGAGGAATTTTGGATTATTATATAAATCTTTCCCTTGGAGGAGTTTGTTATAGAATCTTGTATCAGTACAACTTGATGTATATATATGAATTGGATTTTTGCTACGCCTCTGGAATATAAATTGTTTAAGTTTATCTGTCTTTTCCGCTTTGTATTGCGCCAGTTGGAGATGAATAGTGTAGGTTTCCCCTCACGCCTCGGCTCGGATGGGTTTTCTGGGTCGGGGTGTGACAGTTTTGCTTTTAAACCTAATCATATCGTATGTCTAGGAAGTTGAATCCCGGCGCCGTTTCCTCTCTCTATCCAAATCCTTTTAAACCTGACATTTAATGTGACGACAAAAAGTCTTTATTTAAACTGCTTATCCGCCTGAGAAAGACTTTCTTTATCTGTCGTCTTCCTCCGATCTCCTAGGGCTTTATTTCTCTTCACCTACCTCTGCGGCGGCGCTTTGTTCTTTTCCCTTTACTCCGGCTTCTACTTCTCATTCATCGTCATGGGGTGTGAGATCAAAGCCGATGAGGAAGTTCAAAAGGAGGTGAATGAAACCGTTGTAGAGTTTAATGAAAGCATGAAGGCGGATGAGATAAGGAACGCTCATTTGGTATGGGAAGGTGACTCTAGCTCTAAATCATTTATATTGGGTCCTTGCTTTGTCCATGAGAGTATTCCTTCTCTTGACTCTGATGCAATGCCTATTGTACATTCATTCCCTCTTTCTGGCGATTTGCCCTTCTCCCAGAATCTTAACCTGTCCTCCCTTTCTTCAAAAAATCCCATCACTTCTTAGCCTTTGACCGATGATAAATTCATTGAATGGCATAACAGAATGATTAATCAGTCTGAGTCTAAGAAACTTTTTTCTGATGCTAGCATCTTAGACGTTTTTGACCTGAGCACTAGGATCCCTCATCAAGAACTCAACTTACTTATCTCATTGTTCCTTTTTTGATTGACAGAGTATAATAATTTTGTTTTCCCTTTGGGTACACTTACCATCAGCTTGTTGGATATATCGCTCTTAATTGGCCTTTCTCCTCTTGGCTCTCTTATATCGGCCAACATGGAACTACCTAGTCCTGAAACAGTTTTTTGAGGCCGATAAGAATTATGATCTCTTCATTAACACCTACGCCAAATTAGCAGAGACCGATGGCCTTCCAAACGAGCTGGAGATCTTACCAGAACCTATTGTTGTTCTCTATGATAAATGGGTATCTACTCACCCACTTCTCTCCTTAAAAAAGGAATATGAAATCCTTGAAGGAATGTATCCTTTATACTTCTTCGCTGAAGTAGAAATTTCATGGATTTAGAAATTATTCTGTGCAGCCGGAGTAGAAGATTTATATCTACCATGTCTTAAAAGAAAATATCAAATTAAATGGCGGAAAGGTATGGATGTGGACACCAAGGTTTCCGAATTAAAGGAAATTATCCAGAGAAATGAAAGTGTTCTGAATCATAATATGGTTCAAGAAGTTCCCACTGAGAACCATATGAGTCGAATCAAACGAGCCTTTCAAAGGAAATTCCCTCAAGCTACTGAAGATCAAATTATGCATAAGTGTTACGAGTATATGAAGAATAAGTTCACAAGCACCTTTGCCGCTACAAATAAAATTTCTATTGGATCAGATGACCCAATGCAAGATGCTCAGGATCAGTATGAGGATGATTGTGAAGCATTATGGACCCAAGTCATAAATCAGCAAGTACCTGGAAAAAGAAGATCTAATGTAAGATCTAGTGGAGACCCAACCACTAGTTGAGGTCTTCTGCACTATGAAGAGAATCTCTCCTTTACGAAAAGCCATCAGCAGAGAATCAAAAGGCCACTCAACCGACTACAAATTATCAAGCACACGAAGTGGCGAGCCCTACCAACAGGTGGCATAAAGAAGAAAAATTCTTCACTGGCTGACATGAAGTGATATAAAGAAAGTTATTCCTTTCTTATCGTTTAATAAACGAATAATATGTACACTTGATGTGACAATGTCATCATCAAGCATCTTTAGTATTCCTATATAAGGAGTTCTCCTCCTATTAGAAGGGAGGCAGAAACTCACCCCTCTTCGATTCTTGTAACCCTCCGTCTTCCTTGTAAACCTCTTCCAGTGGATCAAAAAAAAGTTTGATGATTCTGTCTGCTAAAATCTATAAGTATTTAAACTTTGTCACCAACATTCCTTGTTTAGAAATCTTGCAAATCCTAGTATCAGAGCCATGAAGTGTGAGTAGAGAAGTATTGTAGATTTAATCTTTGGCAAGGTGTAGATCTAAAAAGGCTTGTTTTATGTATGTTCTTTCTTCTTCATAAATCTACATGTTAGATCATAGTCACGTATCCTTTTTTCTGTTTTTTATTCTTGTTACCATTGAACCGATTCTGTGGATCGTCACCCAAGCCACGTGTGGCACCATTAGCCAGAGATAAGCCTTAGGGTAAGTCCTAGAAATCGTTGGCAGACGAGCAGAAGAAAGTTCAAGAAGTAATCAAGAATCTACAACAGAAACAAAGTTGATTTAAGTCATTGACGGATACTTAGATGCAGAAATATAAATTAGAAAGAAAAATATAAAGCCAATCTCCTTAAGTTTACATCCTTTAAAAGATTAAGCCTGCATACCTCTAGAATCATGGCATCTACCTATGTTAGAAGAATTAATTCTAAAAAAGATAACAAAAAATTAAAAAAAATACTCAATTAGTAGAATTCCCTTTCGAATTTGAAGCATTAAATCATTGGGCAATCCCAGATGTCCCTAATAAAGACATCTATAAAATTGGACTTTTGGATATAAAATCTCTAATAGCAATTAAAATTGTCGAAAAGACGATAACTATCGATCAAGGAGATGAGACAGTTAGACTACTTTTTGATGAAGATCTAGATCCTTATATAGACAAATATAATTACATACATATTGGCTTAATCCAAATGGCCTATAAACCACTTACTATGCAAGGATTAAATGCATCTATACTCTCATGTTTGAGAGATGCTAGGTGCTTAAGCCTCAAACCCTTATGGGAATAATGGAAACAAGTCTCAGTCATGGACCAGTATACTTTAATGTGTATCCAAATTTAAGTCTGTCCTTGACTGATCCAAACATCTTAGAATCAACGAGTCTGAATATTAAGACTCATGGTTATAAATTTTTACCACAATCTGAGACAATTGCTATTGTATATAGGATCCATTATAAGGTACTTAGCACCCTAGTTCCCAGAGCTAAACAATTTACTCCTTCGGGAAAAGCTGTTTTAATTGAGACAAATCTATTGCCCTCTAGAATTGCTACTAATAGACAGATAAAGCGGGACGAAGTAAACTTCCAAGATAATTGGGTTATGACTAACGCTGTCCCACCTAGACCTATTGTTAATCAACAAATTGATCAAATATTCCAAACTGATGACAGAGAAGTTACTATAACTTTTTATCCTAATAGGATTATAAGATTTACTAATACAACTACTCCTTCTAAGAAATATGTTTCAATTCCTGGAACTCCGGTTCAACCTATTCGTATTTCTGAATCTCAGATTCCTCATTGAATATATGAAAAAGAGTCAAATACAGACTAAGAAATGAGTGTCTATTTGTAAATGGATTTTAGACCTGGAAGTCATGTCAGGAGATTCCTTAATAAGGAATTTCAAGAACTCTATAATAAGCAATTTAGAGATTGGTTCTTTTCAAATTTTGATAAAGAACAACAAAATAGATGTAAAAGGTTATATTACCAAGAGCTAGAATCTACTAATCAGATTCAATTCTTTGCACCTTGGTTCTTGAATCTTTATATTAATGAACAAGAACCACAAATCAATGCTAATATTAACATATTAGAAGAACACTATAAGTTCTGGAAAACGAGTACTGAAATCCAAAAACGGTCTCTATACCCTCCAACATAGCCTTTAAGATTAGAAAGAATTTCTACCTCAAATTTAGAGGCAATAGCTTTCATAAAGCTTATTGAATTTACGAATGAAATTCTTAAAGAACTTAATTAGCTCTTTAAACAGAATAATTACTCTAATGTTTATTCACAAGTCCTTGGACAATAGTTAACTCGTGTAGAGCAAAAAGTTGACAAGTTTGTGCATTAATTAGAAGAACTTATTCCAAACTTCTACATGGCTAAAGATAAAGCCATAAAACTAAATACAAAACCTTCTATTAAGCCAAGTTCAGAAATTTCTGACTTCAAATTAGAAAAAGAATTAAAAGAAGAGATAATAGAATCTCTAAGTAAGCAATTTACTCAAACTAGAATTCAAGTCCTTAATAAAGAGGATTCGGAAATTACTACTGAACCTGACTCGTCAGAGAATATCTCTGACATTGAATCTATCAATGAGATAATTGAAACTGAAAAACAGTTTCGACATATAAATAAAATAAAAAATAGACCTCGTAATATAGAAAACTTTTATTATAAAAGACCATCTCCTATGGATGTCTTGTTTGAAGAAAATGATACTTTCTTACAACAAGATTATTCAGGTAAAAATATCTATGAATGGAACATTGATGGGATGAGTGACCATCAAATTTATAATATGACACATAGAATGATGATGTATTCTATTATTTGTAAGAATAATGGAAATTCAGATTAGGTCATTGCAGTTTTTCTTACTTACGGTTTTATCGGAAGTTTGAAAGGCTGGTGGGATAATTATCTCACACCAGAACAAACGAGCCTTTGAAAGATACATTTTGCTTAGATTCTCTAAAATCTTATATAGCCCCTATCTTTCCACCGGCCACCATCTAGTTAGATATACTTAACCGCTTAACCGTATGTCGATTTTAATTTTTTTTAAACGATTCCATGAAATCCAAGCATGTCCCTATCCTTCCATCTGCTATCATTATTTAAATACCTTTTACGCTTTCTCTTATCCTTCTCCGTCTAAAAAAATGCCCTTAAATAGAGTGGAGCACGAACTACACTATTATTGTGTTGTTTTATTTATCACATGAGCCTGGAGACTAAGAAAGCAGTAAAACCCCTGAACAGAAATACACAGCAGCCAAATAAATTACACGCTATTCTTGTGTTACACTCCCATTTTAAGGTATCAAGGTAACATGATTCGAGGTCAAATTTAGAAAATATCTTTCCTTTATAAATTCTATTAAGCAAATCTCTTTTATTAGGAATTGGATATCTTATCCATTTAAGGACCTTATTAAGGGGATTATAATTTATAACTAAACGAGGAACTCATCTTTCTCGTTCAGCAGCATTGTTAGCATAGAATGCAGTACAACTCCATGGGGAGTATGATTTTCGAATCAATCGTTTCTCTATAAGAGAAGCAATTTTCTTTTTGCAAAGATCAATGTATTCTTGATTCATTTGACAAGGTCGTGCCCTTGTTGGAATATTCTTTTCATCGAAAGAATCCTCATAAGGTAAACTTATCTGAATTTCCATTATTCTTGATTCATTGAAAGATCAAGGTATTCTTGATTCATTGAAAGATCAAGGTATTCTTGATTCATTTGATAAGGTCGTGCCCTTGTTGGAATATTCTTTTCACTGAAAGAATCCTCATCAAGAATACCTTGATCTTTCAATGAATCAAGAATAATGGGAATTCATATAAGTTTACCTTGTAAGGATTCTTTCAATGAAAAGAATATTTCAACAAGGGCACGACCTTGTCAAATGAATCAAGAATACCTTGATCTTTGCAAAAAGGAAATTGCTTCTCTTATAGAGAAACGATTGATTCGAAAATCATACTCCCCATGGAGTTGTACTGCATTCTATGTTAACAATGCTGCTGAACGAGAAAGATGAGTCCCTCGTTTAGTTATAAATTATAATCCCCTTAATAAGGTGCTTAAATGGATAAGATATCCAATTCCTAATAAAAGAGCTTTGCTTAATAGAATTTATAAAGCAAAGATTTCTCTAAATTTGACCTCAAATCATGTTACCTTGATACCTTAAAACGGGAGTGTAACACAAGAATAGCGTGTAATTTATTTGGCTGCTGTGTATTTATGTTCAAGGGTTTTACTGCTTTCTTAGTCTCCGGGTTCATGTGATAAATAAAAAAACACAATAATAGTGTAGTTCATGCTCTGCTTTATTTGAGGGCATTTTTTTAGACGGAGAAGGATAAGAGAAAGCGTAAAAGGTATTTAAATAATGATAGCAGATGGAGGATAGGAACATGCTTGGATTTCATAGAATCTTTTAAAAAAAAAATTAAAATCGACATATGGTTAAGCGGTTAAGTATATCTACCTAGATGGTGGCCGGTGGAAAGATAGGGGGCTATATAAGATTTTAGAGAATCTAAGCAAAATGTTATCTTTCAAAGGCTCGTTTGTTCTGGTGTGAGATAATTATCCCACCAGCCTTTCAAACTTCTGGTAAAACCGCAAGTAAGAAAAGCTGCAATGACCTTATATGAATTTCCATTATTCTTACAAATAATAGAATACATCATCATTCTATGTGCCATATTATAAATTTGATGGTCACTCATCCCATCTATGTTCCATTCATAGATATTTTTACCTGAATAATCTTGTTGTAAGAAAGTATCATTTTATTCAAACAAGACATCCATAGGAGATGGTCTTTTATAAAAAAAGTTTTCTATATTACGAGGTCTATTTTTTATTTTATTTATATGTTAAAATTTTTTTTCAATTTCAATTATCTCATTGATAGATTCAATGCCAGAGATATTCTCTGACGAGTCAGGTTCAGTAGTAATTTCTGAATCCTCTTTATTAAGGACTTGAATTCTAGTTTGAGTAAATTGCTTACTTAGAGATTCTATTATCTCTTCTTTTAATTCTTTTCAAATTTGAAGTTAGAAATTTCTGAACTTGGCTTAATAGAAGGTTTTGTATTTAGTTTTATGGCTTTAACTTTAACCATGTAGAAGTTTGGAATAAGTTCTTCTAATTTATGCACAAGCATGTCAACTGTTTGCTTTACACAAGTTAATTATTGTCCAAGGACTTGTGAATAAATATTACAGTAATTATTCTGTTTAAAGAGCTTATTAAGTTCTTTAAGAATTTCATTCGTAGATTCAATAGGCTTTATGAAAGCTGTTGCCTCTAAATTTGAAGTAGAAATTCCTTTTAATTTTAAAGGCTCTGTTGGAGGGTATAGAGACCGTTGGAGGGTATAAAAGCGCATAATTTATTGACAGAGTTTATCCTTCATAAATCTACAATACTTCTATATATATATATATATATATATATATATATATATATATATATACTAGTAAGCCCCCCTGCCACCTGGCAGCATAACCACCCTCTCTCCTCACCTCCCTCGTAGCTCCCCACTAACCCTCTTTTAACCACCATCTCTCCTCACCTCCCTCATAACTCCCCACTAACCCACTATTACCTCCCTCCACTTAGGCTCCATGTAGGACAACAGAATGCCATATAAGGATAATATATATATAATGTGTGTATGTGTATGTGTCTATATATATATAAAACTATGCACGCGTGGCATATGGTTGTAACCAAATAAAAAGAGAGTAATGCGTAATGAAATTATATATATATATATATATATATATATATATATATATAGACACACAGGATTAGGGTGCATCGGCTGATCCAAAAGACAACCAAATAAGTGCATCCAATGTCCGATGCATGCACCACCTGATGTATGCATCCTACGATCCCATGCATAAGTCGATTCCAACAACTAAACACCCCCTAAACCATTCATTTTCATCTTTCTGTCCCCTTGAGTCATTTTCATCTTTCACCCTTGAGTCATTTTCATCTTTATTGATTACATTAAACCATTTATTTTTATCTTTATGTTCTCTTGATTCATTTTTATCTTTCTGTTCCGTTGAGTCATTTTCATCTTTATTGATTATATTACCATTCATTTTCATCTTTCAGTTGCCATAAGTCATTTTCATCTTTCTATTTTTTCTGTTCTCTTGAGTCATTTTCATCTTTGTTGATTGCCCAAAAAGCATTTCAATACCATGTAGTTTTCAAGTTTTGCAGTTTAGTACCATGTAGTTTCAAAATTCTCAAACAATGCTCTAAGTTACTATACCGGTCATTTTGGATCCAACGGACTGACGGTGTGACATGGGGTGACGGTAAACAAGTCATGTGACCTTCACGTGACCACCGACACCACGAGCGTCAGCACCTCCGCCACCTTCTCGGCATCCTTGCTCTCGCTTGCCGTCGACCTCTCTGGCACCACTAGATCGCCAAGAAGCCCATGACGCATATGAACCCAGCGATATCGAAGATGGGTAGGGTTGGAGAGTGGAAGAATCATTTGAGCTCGGAGATGGCTCAAAAGTTGGACAGCGTAATGCGGCAGAAGCTGCTTGGTTCCGGCGCTTTCGATAGCTACTCCAACGAACTGAGCTATGTTGGAGCATCTGCACGTGATCAGGTTCCTCCAATGGCACCTGCAACTGATGGAGTTGCACTCAAATGATAGGGTCACAGAGGGGAGGGAAAGAGGAGACAAACAGAGGAAGAGGGAGGAGAGAGAGAAACAGAGGAAGAGGGAGGAGAGAAAGAGAGGGGAGGAGGGAAAGAGAGAGAAGGAAGGAGAGAGTAGGGAGGAAAGAGCCAGAGCCGGAGGGGAGAAACTGAGAAAGAGGGAGGAGAGAAAGAGAGGGGAGGAGGGAAAGAAAGAGAAGGAAGGAGAGAGCAGGGAGGAAGGAGACGGAGCGTCCAAGGGGAGAAACAGAGGAAGAGGGAGGAGAGAAAGAGAGGGGATGAGGGAAAGAGAGGGAAGGAAGGAGAGAGTAGGGAGGAAGGAGGCAGAGCCGGAGGGGAGAAACAGAGGAAGAATGAGGAGAGAAAGAAACTGAGGAAGAGGGAGGAGAGAAAGAGAGGGGAGGAGGGAAAGAAAGAGAAGGAAGGAGAGAGCAGAGAGGAAGGAGCCGAAGCACCGGAGGGGAGAAACGGAGGAAGAGGGAGGAGAGATAGAAATATAGGAAGAGGGAGGAGAGAGAAACAGAGGAAGAGGGAGGAGGGAAAGAGAGAGAATGAAGGAGAGAGCAGGGAGGAAGGAGCCGGAGCCGTAGGGGAGGGGAGGGGAGGAGGACCGACACGTAGCAACCCGATCACCAACTGAGCTGGATTTATAGCAACAACAACGTCAGCAAGCTCTCGCCGTGCTTGAGTGTCGGGGAGCTAACGAGCACCTCGCTACCCAACGATAGCTCACATTCTATCATGGCTACCGTCCCATCATTGTATAGCACTCAACACCTCCACCACCACCCGGCGTCACCGCCGCCCAGTGTGTTGGCGACAGCCCTGCTTCATAAGGCGGCGTAGATTGGCGCCACATCCACCGGACCATCCTTCCTGGCAGGCTTTGATGTTAATTTTAGCCACGAATCCCAAGTTCATCAAGACAGCAGCATGATAGCCACCACCGCCGTCGACAAATGTGACGGGTGCTCTCTCTCCCTCCCGTATCTCTCTCTCACTTCCCACGTCAGCAAACCTGTCAAAATTGACGAAAACCAGTCAAAGTTGAATCCCGTGACTGGTTTGTCATTAAAATGTAGTAACTACGTGGTACTAAACTGCAAAACTAAGAAACTACATGGTATCAAACTGCATTTTGGCCTTGTTGATTACATGGAGGAGAGATGAAAATCCGTGGAAAATAAAAAATGAGGTTAAAACGATAAAAATAGAGGTAAAAACATAAAAATAGAGGTAAAAACATAAAAATGGAGTTAAAAATATGAAAATGCATGAAAGATAAAAATGGATTGACGACAAAATAGGCTCAATTTACGTCAGCAATTTTTCAAATTTTATGCATAATTTTTCAATTTTAGGTCGTCAATTTTTCAAACTTTATATACAATTTTGATGCGTAAAGTGTATTTTGATAATAAAAAATTCACAGCTCTGAGTCTCAGCTCAGATTTGGTTTCAATCAGCTTAACTTGACTCAAATCCGGCTGACATGTGATCTAATCTGGTTCAAACCGGCCCAATCTGGTTATAATCTGGTCAAGTCTGGATTGGTGGATCTGGGACTGATTGGATTGAGGTGTGACTGAGCCTAATGGGCTAGATCTGATTGGATCTGGACCAGATCAGACTCAGACTGCTGGATCAAGGCCTAGATCAATCCGCTCTCAAGACTCAATCGGATCAGGTGGGAATCGGGTCAGGCCCCAAGTGACTCAGCCTGGCTGAACTAGCTCACGGGAGGGCTGTTGATCGGGGAAGACAATCGCGAGCCGGGGGGGGGGGGGGGGGGGGCGGAACCCGGTGGTGGTGGTGTTAGTCTTGAGGGACTCGGGCTGCATGTGGTGCTCACCACCGGCCTTCAGTGACGAAGAGGGGCGCTGGGAGGTCATGGTGAGGGCGAGAGGTATGTGAGGTCGAGGTTAGAAGAGGTTTTGGAGCTCGGGGTTGGCTTTGGGTGGAGGAGTTGGTTGGAGGTGGGAAAGAGGATGGAGGTGGAGAAGATGAGCTCGTCGGAGTTGAGGTGGTTAACCGGAGTTGGACGGATGACCAGCAAGGGGTGGCGGCGGTGACTGCAGGTGGAGGTCGAGGCGACGCTGGAGTGTGCTGACGGTCGCCTGAGGAGAGAGGAGAGAGAAAAGGGTGGGAAAAGAAGAAAAATAAAAAGAAATAATATTTTCATCTTGTTTACACTATCTGGGTTTATTTACGGAAAAAAAAAATGACCGGAGTTTTTGACGAAGATGCTCGGGTTTTGGATAAAGGGTGTCAGATTTGGCTTTGGCCTCTTATCCCAACAAATTAATGGTCAAAAGTAATATTGTTTTGCATACATGGACATGTGACATGTGTAATGCATATGCCACCTGATCGGTAGTCCACCACCGGTTCTTCATTCTTCCATCTACTCCATCGGTAGTGGTCTACTGATGGAGTAGATCAATGAATTGGTAGCTCACTACCAATTGAATTGTACTGGTACCGATTGGTTGATAGAGTCCCATCGGTCTTAGATGAATAATTCAATCGATAGTGGACTACCGATTCTTCCATGTAGTTGGTGCAATGGACTACCAATCGGTGAAAGAATCGGTAGTCCACTATTAATTCGGACGTGTATAATGCACATGCCACGTCAGCATGTGCACAGATCAACACTCTTTTATTTCAACACTCTTTTATTTCACACAATCTTGGACAATATCCACTCCAAGGATATATGGAATCCGACTGTAATTACCTTCCACAAAACTCATGTTATCTTAAGTAAATCCTTATCTACTCATCCACGGTTGGATAATTGCAAATTAACACCGACCATTAGACAATACTAACTCCATATGGATAGGCTTAAAAAATACCGTAATAATGTTTCCAATAATCATCTTTCCTAATCCTAATAGATATACATAGGAATAAAATTGCTATGTACTAATAATTAATATAAGGGGTCTCGGTAAACGTGTCCACGTGGCGACATTTGATTGTACGCATGACGCTATCCAAAGTCGGTAGGGATTTGGATGATCAATCCCCCCTCGAAATCATGAACAGCAGCAAGCATATCTTACCGGAAACGATGCTAATCCGGACTCTCTTTTCCGCTCCTATAAATTCACGCCGCCACCACCTGGCTTCTCTATTCTTGCCTGCTTTTCTTCTCTCTCTATAAGAGTTTTGGGATCTCTTAGCAGCAGAGCGACATGGATATCGATCTCACGCCGAGGCTGTCGAAGAAGGTGTACGGCGGCGATGGGGGGTCGTACCACGCGTGGTGCGGCGATGAGCTCCCGATGCTGAAGGAGGCGAAGATCGGCGCGGCCAAGCTCGCACTCGAGAAGCGAGGGCTCGCCCTCCCCAGCTATTGCGACTCCGCTCGGGTTGCGTACGTCCTCCAAGGTGTGTTTTTTGGTATCTTTTCTTTTGATTTTGACTGTGATCGGATTAGATCAGCGACGAGGTTTGGGGATTTGATAGAGCGAGGAGGGGCCCAATGACGGGGGATGAGAAATTATGGATTATAGTTGGATCACCAAACTGGGATTTGATATGCTGAGTAATTTATTGGATAACTGTGGTTTTTGATAATTGTTATACGATTAGATTTTGCTAAGGTTAGTCATTGGGTTTTGAGAATCCTGGAGTCTAATTGTTGGATTTGTATTCCTTGCTGTCGAATTTGGTATTATTTTTATTGGGTATATGTGGTTGTGATGTTTGTTATGCGATTATTAGGTTTGCTAGGGTTGAAATATTGGATGGCATTCATTGGGTTTTGAGAACTGAATTCGTTGGATTTTTATTCCTTGTCGTCGAATTTGGTATTAGTTTTTATTTGTTTGATTGCAGATTAAATAGTTATATTGTGGGTTTATGATTCGATTAAGGGGTTTAAATCTTATTTCTCGCTATCGCTTGGTCTAGAAGAAGAGAGGCCATTGTTTCAAGGATTAAAGTTTGGATTTTTAAGTGTACGAATACCATCTTTCTACTTCACAGGAAGTGGAACGGCGGGTGTTGTGCTCCCGGAGGCTACCAAAGAGAAGGTGGTTGCTGTCAAGAAGGGCGACGCGCTCGCCCTCCCCTTCGGCGTCGTGACTTGGTGGTTCAACCCCAACGACACCGAGCTCGTCGTCCTTTTCCTCGGTGACACCGCCACCGCCCACAAACCCGGCCAGTTCACCAACTTCCAGCTCACTGGCTCCAACGGCATCTTCACCGGCTTCACCACCGAGTTCGTCGGTCGTGCCTGGGACCTCACCGAGGACGATGCCAAGAGCCTCGTCCAGAGCCAGTCCAATGCCGGCATTGTCAAGCTCAAGGATGGCCTCAGCATGCCGGAGCCTTCTGCTAAGGACCGGGAAGGCATGGTCCTCAACTGCGAGGAGGCGCCCCTCGACGTCGACATCAAGAACGGAGGCCGCGTCGTGGTGCTCAACACTAACAACCTTCCTCTGGTGAAAGAAGTCGGGCTCGGAGCCGACCTCGTGCGGCTCGACGGCGGTGCAATGTGCTCCCCGGGCTTCTCTTCTGACTCGGCTTTCCAGGTGACATACGTGGTAAGCGGCGGCGGCCGTGTCCAGGTGGTGGGCATGGACGGCAAGAGGGTTCTGGAGACAAAGTTGAAGCCCGGGTGCCTCTTCATCGTGCCCAGGTTCTTTGTGGTGTCGAAGATCGCCGAGCCCGATGGCATGTCCTGGTTCTCCATCATCACCACACCAAAGTACGTTCTCATACTAGAAATTTCTTATCTTGATTACTGTTTGGTATGTAGTTTTCAGCACTAAATTGATGGTTCATACACTAAACTGTGATTTTTATGTGCAGCCCGGTGTTTAGTCATCTGGCGGGGAGGACGTCAGTGTGGAAGGCGATATCGCCGGAGGTGCTGCAGGCTGCGTTCAACACCTCGCCGGAGATGGAGAAGCTGTTCAGGTCCAAGAGGACCTCGGATGCCATCTTCTTCCCTCCTCCCAACTGAGGAAAAGGGGAGGAACCACTCTAATCTAGCTTTTAGCCTATGGTTTCCAGTTTTTAACTTTTAATAAAATCTTAGGAGAAGGAAGCGTATGTTGCTTTATAGGCCAGTTTTTTTTTATCAGAAGACGTATAGGCTTCTCTTTATTTTTATGCTATTTTCTTGGTCTAATGAATATTATTTTTATTTTAAATGCACCACAGATTTTATCATACACACCCCTAATTTTTTCTTAATACCCAAACTGCTCTTATTGTCTTCTCCAAGTAATGTGGTGGCGGTGGAGGCCGTGGCAGTGGGTAGCGACTACGGCGGCAGAAGGATGGCAGGGTGGAGTCACGGGCAATGTAAGGGTGGGGGCGGTGGGGCGGGGGTGGAGGTGGAGGTGCTAGTGCCAGTTGCGGGGGAAAGGGGGCGTGGGTGGAGGCGGCGACGGGATCGTGTAAGGGGGCAGTAATGGTGGTGTTGTGAGGGTGTGGGCTTGGTGGAGGTGCCATCTCACAATTACCTCTAGGCTAATTCGCTATCCGGAAGATGAATATTGTGTTAAAAATAGATTGAACATCCTTACTTTCTCTTACCTATTTTTGCATGACCCCTTCTCAACGAAGAAATTATGACAATTACTGTAAACACTGATTAACAAAAACTTAATTGGACTAGATTAGGAGTCCCTCGCAAGCAAGATAATATCAGCAATGTGAAATGGTATAATTTTCTATATAAACAAATAAGAAAAGGGTTAAAACCAAATATCAATTAGTTATTAACAAAAAGACTGCATGGACTAAGTTTGTTGCGGTAAGTATGGTTGGGAATGGAGGCTTTCTATTTTCAATAATAGAGGTTTTAGTCACTGGAAGATGATTTGTAAAGTGGCGGATGACCTTCATTTGGGGGCTAAGCTAGACATCGGTGGGTGCTTGATGAGATGACTACTTTGAAACCTACTCTGTTCCATGGTGACATCGCAGAGGGTTTAATGGTGAAGGACCTAATGACTGAGGAAGGGTGAAATAGGGGTCTGTTAAGGGAGCTCTTCACCCTGATTTGGTTGATGCTATTACTACTTTACCGAAGTTTGTTCCAGGTGCACGGGATGAATCCGGATGGGAGTAAAATAGGAATGACAGTGTTACTGCATCCTTTGCATATCATCTTCTTGCTCAAAGGTGTTGGCCTTGCTGGGGTTTTGAAGGTGATATGAATTGGAACACTCTATGGCAATTACCTATTGGGCCATGGATCAAGCGATTTTTATGGCATGCTCTAAAAGGTAAGTTGCATGTGTTTGATTCTTTATGGCAAATTGGGTTATCTCCGATCGGGTGTGTCCGCGGTGTCATGGACATTATGAGACGGTTCCACATTCTTTGTTTGAGTGCCAATTTTTTAGAGACGTTCATTTCGTTTTGATGGAGCTTGGAGTTTTTAATTGTGATTGGAATATAGACCACTTGCTTTGTATGATGTCTAGGTCTTCTAGTCAACCTGGTGTCCTACGATTGAAGCCGTTTCTGAGTTACAGACTTTGGCTAGCCTGGAAGGAGAGGAACAGGTTGGTCTTTGATGGCATGGTTGATGTTCCTGTAGTTGTTGTACGAAGGGCTAAACGGCTTGCAGAGGAGTTTTTGCGAGGTATGGGTAAACAGGTCATGTATGATAAAGGAAATATTGAAGCGGATACCTGGGTGGTCCAAGTTGATGCGTCAGTTGATTGCAGATCTGGTTGCTCTGTTATTGGTGATGTGGGGAAGAATAGGGATGGCAGTATGAGTTTGGTTCAAGGAGATAGGTTCTCTGCTAGTTCTGTAATGGTAGCAGAGATTCTGGCAATTTTGGAGGCTCTTGAATGGTCTAAAGGTATGTTGCACAGGAAAGTGATTATAGAGTATTTGGTTAGTGTTTTCAACGGATCCAAGGGTTGACCCCCCGTGGTTGTGAGTAGCTTGCCAAGAAGATTTGGAAGCTTGTTTTGGAGTTTGAGTCAGTTCTCTTTCTGTATATTCTCAAGTGCTCTAATATAGATGATGATCGGGTAACGAAGTGGTGCATGATGAACTGTATTGGTTTTGTTTCGCGGCCAGAGGATGGGCTTGAGACCCTAGCTTAAGTGCTGTGAATAACACTTAGGGCATGTTTGGTTGCAAAAAGGACTGGTGGAATGGAAAGTGGAGAGGAGCCTGGAGGAATGGAAAGCTGGTGGAATGAAAAATTATGGGTTTTAAGTCTGTTTGGTTGTTGTGGAATGAGGGTGAGAAAGCAGGATGGAAACTGTTTCCATCTGTTTGGTTGAAGTGGAAATGATGGTGGAAAGTGAGTGGGAATCAATTAATTCTGTTTGGTTGCAGTGGAAAGGATGGTGGAATTTTTTATGAAAAGTGGTGACTTATGTAGCAATATCAATATTTTTTTGAAATGACGAAATCGTCCATCTCAACAGCTATAAAACGGCTAGTTTTAAGGGCATTTTGGTCATTTTCACATGAGCTCCAAACCTTTATAAATTAGCACCCTTCATTACTTCATGTGTCTGCATCAACACTTCCCCTCCCCTCTCATATCTTTCTTATTTTTTTTGCAGATGGTAAGGCAGCTAGATGAAGAGGCACTCATTGCCTTGGAAGAGGAAGAAGAAGATGGTCGCCTTGCCCTAGAAGAAGAGGCCATTCAACATCGTCTCCTCCTCCACCAACGTGCTAATACGAACCGGATACTACATCGATGCCGTCGACCAGAATCCTTAGTGATGCAGCCACCATCGGGTTTTGATGAACACATTTTAGACCCGATTGTGGCTGACTATCTCCGACGCCGACTCTTCCTTATTCGTGAGATACGAGCTTATCGAGAAGAAACCATCCGACCTCGCCGTCTTTTTCTTATTCCGTAGATTAATTTTTACTTATGGTGGTTTTTAATGTTTAAGATGCTTTTTGATTGATAGATTGAAATTGGAAGATTTTGGTTGTTGGCAAATTGAGACTCCAAGTGCTATGTTTTAAATTTTTAAACTGAGTTATTTTTTTTGCAAAAAAAAAATTGGACATCATTTCCTTTGTTTTTATAAGTTGTGGACCATGTACAAATTTTAGGAATACACCAACTTTTATAACGACATTAACAACCCAAATTGTATCATTTTACAACTACAAATTTAAAAACAAAGATACAATAAATTTCTGAACTTTTAAATTACAAGGTCTTCGGCTTTGTTCTCATCACTTGCTTTAATCTGGACTCCAATACTTTGAATTGAATAACAATAGCCTCAGCTAAATATTATCATAGCTCGTGCCTCATCACTTCCCTTGTGCCTCATCTCCCGTGCAACAAAATAAATACGAAACCATAGTTTCCAAAGAGTATGAAAAAATCAAAGCCAACATAGTAGGAACGTATTTGCCTATAATTGAAGATAGGATAATGAGGACTACTTGGTACGTCATATTGATATAGTAGGAACGTATAGTTGGTTAATCCGATACCTTCTATTGTTTTCAATCTGCACGGTGGAGGACGCTGAAGAGCATCTTTAAGAACTGTATAGTCATTGGCGGACCCTTCCCAACCGGCTAGTACATAGGTGAATCGCATGTCCGGGGTGACAGCTGCCAAAACATTTTGTGTGATCCCTTTGCGACCACGAAATCTAAGCGCTAGTTCCGGTGGGACCGTTACATCTATGTGTGTACCGTCGATTAGGCCAATACAGTTCTACGAAAAAAAGACAAAAGGATCATAACGATACAATGTATTATGTGTGGTGGTTGGCAACAATATAATACCTGGAAGTGACGATAGTTAGGGTTCTCGGCTATTTTTGGATGTGTTGTCGACCCGGGTTGACGCATATATTGCTCGCGGAGCCGACAGACTGCATTCAACACACGGTTGAAGTAACGACTTTTCGTCTCACCCGACAAATGGAATTCAGCTCGCATGACGCGATTCTTGGTGTTGTGCCCGACTATGTGCAAAAATATGCACAGCTGTTCCTCGATAGACATGTTGTCGGACTCATCCAACCAGCGATTCGTCCTCATTATATGTGCTAAGTCGCCTAGCACATTTAAATCCATTCTTATATATGAGACACAATAATCGCGTCCCATTCTTGTAGCCCTCTCCAAATGTGACCGCCTACCGTCGATTCTAACTTGATGTGGGAATTCGGGACTCGACGAATGATACCCTAATCGTTTGTGTACGCAAACAATAATGACAACCAATGCAACATGTTGTAGCATTGTCATTAGTGATTCGTCGTCCATCTACGTTAAACAAGCACGGACAAAAGATTGGAACATACATAAGTTGGGTTCAGGACAAAACATATCATATAGCAAATTAGGAGCAGCATCCGAAGAAAATCAACATTATAATGAGATAAAAGAGGCAACAAAGCTAAGGGAAAGAAGTGCCCTTTGTTTGCAGATCTAAGCTCATTCTATATACATATGAATGTAGTCATGACTTACTTCTCAAAGTATATATAAGCTCATTCTATATATATTTAGAAGACCCCAGCCAACAATTTGGACCATTAATGTATTTTCCTAATAATGATCCTTATTAGACTTATAAATGCTTGTTGAACATAAACTTAAAGAAGTATCTAGGCACATGTTACTGATTGCTCTAAGCAATAGGCAACTAAAATGTCTTAAGTGACAGTATAATTGATGCATAATGGCAACTAAGATTCCTTCATAAAAACAATCACTACCATATATAGCCATTCAAAGAGGAATCAATAACATTAGCCAATGAAAAAATAAACAGCACATCCTTGCATGGATTTCATGTGCTAGCAAACCAAAATAAACCATACCCTAAATAGGGCCGGACAGAACCCCAACTCATGAGAAAATTAAAAACAATTAATCAACAAATTAATAGCCAGCCCCACATAGATTAGAAAAACATCATCAAAGCAACATTGACAACGAAACTGAAAGGTAGCAATCACATGACACCCTGTTTAGCAAATCCATAAAAGCAAACAATTAACAAGCTAAATTTAATATGGCTCAGAAATAGGGCTCAGAAGCAATAGTCACCTTAGAACAACAAATTGTTCACAAAAAAAGCAAACCGAATGAAATCCAAGAACAGCAACAACACCCAAATCAAATAGGGCTCAGATATAGGTAGAGCAACAAGAAAGCCATCGTAATAGGGCTCAGAAACAATACTAATCTTAGAACAACAAATTGTTCACAAAAAAAACAAACCGAATGAAATCCAAGAACAACAACAACACCCAAATCGAATAGGGCTCAGATATATGGCTCAGATATAGGTAGAGCAACAACAAAGCCATCATAATAGGGCTCAGAAGCAATACTAATCTTAGAACAACAAATTGTTCACAAAAAAAGCAAACGGAATGAAATCCAAGAACAACAACAACATCATGGGGGATCAGAAATGCGAGCATCATGGGGGATCAGAGGCAATACATCATGGGGGATCAGAGGCAAAAAAGGGATTAGAAGGGACTTCGCAAACATACCGGACAGAGCAACCAAACCCTCAAAGCTTCGCGCCGTCGATGAGAGGAGGGAGAGCCGGGAGATGCGAGCCGTAGGGGAGAGGATGGAGAGAGAGCTCCAAACCCTCAAAGCTTCGCACCGTCGAGGAGAGGAGGGAGTGCCGGGAGACTCGAGCCGCAAGGGAGAGGATGGAGAGAGAGCTCCAAACCCTCGGAGAGAGAGCTCCAAACCCTCAAAGCTTCGCGCCGTCGAGGAGAGGAGGGAGAGCCGAGAGACTCGAGCCGCAGGGGAGAGGATGGAGAGAGAGCTCTAAACCCTCAAAACTTCGCGCCGTCGAGGAGAGGAGGGAGAGCCGGGAGATGCGAGCCGTAGGGGAGAGGATGGAGAGAGAGCTCCAAACCCTCAAAGCTCCGCGTCGTCGAGGAGAGGAGGGAGAGCCGGGAGACGCGAGGAGAGGATGGAGAGCGAGGAAACCCTAGGCGGGTGAGAGTATCGGGCTGGGGAGAGTGATATCGGGCGAGTGATGGAATTATTCCATCACTTAAGTTTCCTTTTCATCCAGTTTTACTGTTTTCACCAATATTTTGGGTGGAAACATTTGGGTGGAAAGTGGTGTTTTTGGTGGAATGGTGGAATGGTGGAAAGGTTTCCACCGTTTCTCACCCTAACCAAACATAAGAAAACTGAATGGAATGGTGGAAATATTTCTATTCCACTATTCCACCAGTAATTCCACTGCAACCAAACACCCCTTTAGCCTTGGGGTTCAATTCATTAAAAAGAAAGACAACTTGTACGTGATAGAGGGTGCTTTTTGCTAAAAATATGTAACCTAAATGAGATTAGGTTAAATAGCTAGGGGTTTTTTCTCAAAAGAACTTAATGATAGGAGGTATTTGCAAGATGCTTATTTTCAATATAAGCACAAGATAATGG
This sequence comes from Narthecium ossifragum, assembly GCA_963920575.1. Taxonomy (NCBI): domain Eukaryota; kingdom Viridiplantae; phylum Streptophyta; class Magnoliopsida; order Dioscoreales; family Nartheciaceae; genus Narthecium; species Narthecium ossifragum. The sequence continues at coordinate 7,861,711 of OY986966.1, forward strand.
CTATTTGCTCTTAAGAATCTAATTCATTCCACAAGGAATTTGCAGATGTAACTAGAATGGGGCTATATTGGTAAACCTAATTTTTGGAGAATGGGCTTATTGGCAGCCCTCAATTTAACCCTTTTCAACATTTCCAAAGAAGTACATGTACAATGCCAAGATTTGGGAGGAAAATGCCAAAACGTCCATATCATGGAATACTTTGGTACAATTACCATGATCAAAGACAAGCTTTTAATCACATATTCCCAACTTAGTAACTAGAAACCCTTCTCACTCATGGACTGTGATTTCGTCAAGGAGGTCTTGGCTTTGGTGATGAGGGAGATAGATAAATCGTGTGAGGATTGGGAAGCATATGATTTTTTAGATTTGTTGCTCAGATCTTCGAATAGAGAGAATGGAAGGAGGCTAAAGTTTTATGTTGCTTATACTATGTGGCAGATTTGGAAGGATCGAAACTGTGTAATTTTTTAAGGGAATGGGGAACCAGCTAAAAAGGTTGCGATGAAGGCCTGCAGATTGGCTAAAGAATTCTTGAAGAAAGAGTAGGCTCACAAAGTTGCTATAAACAGAGGAGAGGCAAGCTTGCTGCAGGTGGATGCATCCTTTGGTCAAGGGAAGTGCCGGGCAGATGTGGGAGCAGTGGAAATGAAGGGTGAGGAGGCAGTTTGGGCAATGGGAATGCCAATTGAGGTGGACTCTATTTTGCAGACTGAATTAAAAGGCTATTTATCATGGAATCAGTTGGGCTAAGGAGAATGGCATCACACAGTTGCTTATTGAGTCGGATTCGAAGATGGCTGTAGAGATGCTACAAAGTCAAATGATCTGGCCGCAACATGAAGAATCAGTTCTACGTGATATATGGAGAGCTGGGATCCAATTTGAGAGTTTGGTTTTTGTGTACATCGATCCCTAGGAAAGACAATTGTAAAGCGGATGGGGTTGCCCGTTGGTGTCGCCAATCACAAGTGCCGCTGTATTGGGCATTGGAGGACGACATCAGCCCCCTAGAGAGTATTCTGTAGGTCTTGTTAGCCTTGGTGGCTCAACTCATCAAACAAAAAACTAGAAACCCTTCTATGCATGCTCAGGCCTATGATCAAATTCATAGTCAAGGTGAACAAAAGCTCTTTCAATTTCTGACAGTGAATTCTGTTGGATTAAGGCTTGAATAAAAGCCCAAAACACTTATTAAGTAAGTGTGGGCTAAGCCCAAAAGGGTTGAATCAAATGGGCTAAGAGAAAGCCCATTATTTAATAATTAAATGGAGGAGCCCATGTGGTGTAGTAAAATGCTTAGTCCCACATTGGTTGTGGAAAAAACATTCCACCAGTTTATATAGTATTTAAAACTTCTATGCTTTGAACACTTGGGTGGACTTGAGAGAGGGACCCACACGTGCTCACCGCCGCCCGCCGCCTGCGTTCGCGCGCCGTGGGTGGTGGGTGTCCTTTTTGCTACACGGTGACCTGGTTGAGTCAGGTCGAGTTCACTGGACCAATTGGGTTGAGTCAGCTTGACGCTTCAGCTTCCAAGTCGGTTACAATTCAGTTGGCTGAGTCTAAATGACTCATTTACTCACAATGAACGGGTTGAGTCAGTTATGACTCTTGGTGTCACGCCCCGACCCAGAAAACCCATTCAGGCCCGGACGTGAGGGTCCTAAACTCTAAAATCAAACGGCGAGAGCCTCCCCTGTAAACATCACTTTTAAACTTGGTGCATGATTATAATATTCATAATTAATTTAAACTATCCTATCATCAAATCATAATACAAATTAACTTTAAAAAGATACAACAATGATTCAAATCCTCTAAGTACAGCAATCTCTGATCAATTTACATCAAATTGGAATACAAATACATTTCTCCTTCAGATTACAATTTATACATTTAAAGCTGTACATCAATTGAATAGAATAAACTGATGATATCCTCGATCTCACGCACCACCAAGGGGAGTGCCGCCTCCAACACCGCAACTACCTGAAAAAGAAGGGACTGCATCGACCTGCATCGCCGATGCAGCCCAGGTAGGAGTGAGCAACAAAGCTCAGTAGGGTTCTATGCTATTCTACGTCGCACAGAAAGGAAGGGAAACAGCAACAGTGTCGTTTCTCCGCCTAAGTCTAAAGGATGTCACGGGTCCCATAACCCTACCAATGTCCCAAGGGCTCCTGTCATAAAACCTCTCTCCTGAACATGTTACCAGGAGGCCACGGAACAGTAACATGCAGGATCCTGGTAAACATGCAGGATCACCCTTCCCAAGCAGGATTCCCATGCCTTGGGGACCCATGTCGGGAACGCATCGACAACCATCCTTAGCACTTGGCCCTGGAGAATCGACACGACCTCTAAACCTCAAACAATATAATATTCAGTCCGACTACTTAATAATCCTCGAATGATATCAAACATGATCACTGATAACAATCACATCCTAATCCTCGACTACCCAAACCCCGGTCCTAGGGCTAGATCCGGGCTACCCGAGAACCCCAGATCGACGATCGAAACCATCGTCTATTACCTAGCCTAATGCTTCTAATGCAAATCAAATGCATGCAATGCTCAGGCACAGGAATACATGAATAGTAGCATGCAATAATATGCCAAGACAACATACACGGGCTAAGCGAAGCATCAAGCTTGTCGGAGGGTAATCATAGCAAGGGTTCAAACAATAAGGATCAATCTAGCAAAGCTATAATAACAAACATCCAACAGATCAAAATCCGGCATTACAACGACGTCCACAGTCGTCAACCGCAATTTCTACAACGAGGGCACAACCCCGGCCACACAAATAATAATCAAACACATCTGCAATATACAACAGACCACAATTACAAATTAACACAACTAGGGCACACCTTCAGCCATTTAATTAGCTAAACATCCCAAGGGGCACGACTCCCTTGGTTCAACCACAAGCTAAGTATACATTTAAATAACCATGACATGTAATTAATTGCTAATTAAACAAGGATGATTTATATCTAACTAAACATGCCGAAAATCAAACAATTAATTATCTAAAAACCACCAATTAGAAATGCTAGCCCTCGAGATCTCTAGGAATACCAATCGCATGAATCTCGAAGAATCAAACACGATAAAACATCGAAAATCCACTAACAAACTAATTTCCGGATTTCTACATTAATCCCTAGTTAGAGGCGATGAAATCTTATCAATTCGACGTCCAAACGATGTCGAATTGGAAATCAAACTTGGGCAAACGTATATTAGCATACTAGGAACATGCAGCCCAAGAATCGGATTAATCTAATGGCTAATCTTCCCGGAATTCACTAATCAATTCGCTAATTTCGGTCTCGTCGCAGATTTGAAGAATAATCACCATAAATCGTAAAAAACTCTGAAAATTATGAAATCAGCGGCAATTGAAAGTAGATTCAAAGATCTACAACTCTCGTGTTGATGATCAAACGAGATTATGCACGTATGAGCCACGATCTGAGCTTGAACGGCTCAGCTCGCAGAAAAACAGAGCATCAATAAAATCAAGGAAAAACATGTATAAATCCAACTTAAATCCAAGATAAAATCCTACCAAGCTCATATCAGTTACTAAGCATGCTTAGAGGGACTAATTAACACACATAAGAAAATAGATCAAACAATCAAACCCTAGATCTAGCTCAATCCAAAGATCTAGGTAGAAACCCTACCTTAAACGCAAATCCAAGCTTCAATCCACCGCGATCCACCATCCACCGTCGTCTCCAGCTCGCCGGAGAGCCGCCGGAGGCCTCCCATAGCCGCAGCCGTCGCCGGAGAAGGAAGAGGGCTGTCCGCGGAAGAGAGAGGGGAGGAAGTAGAAGGAGGAGGGGACCTCGCTGCCGCCTCCATGCCACCGGGGAAGGGACGGGATCGCCGCGGGAGAGAGGGAGGGTAGCCGCGGGAGAGAGAAGGAAAGCAAGGAGGAGGAGGGGAGGGCACGGGATGGCAGGGAAGAGGAAAAGAAGGAAGAGAAAGAGAAAGGAAAAGAAAGAGAGAAAAGGGGAAAAAGGAGAGAGTGAAAGTAAGTAGGAGAGAGAAGAGGGTTAAGCACTTAAGCGGCTTAGCCGGTTCAGACGAGCCAACTGATCGGACTGAATCCGATCAGGCTCCAAGTTGCGATCTTTACTGGATTTACTCAATCACGTACATCAATCAAGGCCGTGTGTACACTACGCGGGTGTGAAACTGACCGTCAAGGCACAATTTACCAAATTCCCCTTGGGGTCCAAAAGCAGCGATACAATCAACCGATCGCACCCCAAGTCTAACCGGGCCAAAACCAACCAAGCCAAGCCCTCGACCCAACGCGGTCGGACCGGGTTAGAGGAGCGGGTCCTCACACTTGGGCTACCCATGACTAGGCAGTTATGAATGATGTGGCAGCTCATTACCTCCTAGTCAACAGTTACTACTGACGTGACGACCCTTGAGCTTCCCAAGTGGAGGTTACAGGTGATGGCAGCCCATTACTGGGTTGTTACCTGTGACATGGTAGCCCATAACTGATGGCGACCCTTGAGCTTCCCAAGTATGAGCGGGCAAGCATAGATCAGAGGCGAAAAATGAATGATGTCTCTTATTTGATCCATTAGCAATATGCAATAGGAACTTAAGTAGGAATTATTGATCAATTCTCTTCTTTCACCTCATTTCTATCTTCGTTGCTTTCTTTTCTGATGAGATTTGATCTGTACGCCTATCACAGTCTCTCTCAGAAAATAAGATTTAGTCTCTTTCAGAAAATAAGATCAAGTCTTTCAAGGAGGATAATTTCCTTGGGGGGGGGGCGATAGAGAGGGGTGGGGACGCGAGGAGGGGGAGAGTGACGGGGAGAGGAGGCGGAGAGGGAGGAAGGCTGTGAGGACATGTCCCTCTATTCCTGTAGCTCGTTGTTGACCACAAGGGCAATTTGGTAAATTGTGCCTTGTCGGTTAGTTTCTCACCCGTGTACGTACACAACCTCTGATTGATGATTTTGTTTGACTAGATCCGTTTAGGGTTTTTTTGACCTGTAGATCGATCCAAGCTAGTGTTGAATCGATCCAGCTAGGTCTTGGATCGATCCGGATACTGTAGCATGTCGGCGTCTTTCTTCCTTGAGAGGACGGCCGTCGTGGCCGTCGCTCTCCGCTGTCAGGGGAGAGAAGACTTTCTCTCCTTTGCTTCCCCTTTTCCCCTCCTTCTCTGGCTTTCCCCCTCCCTTTCCTTCCTCTTCCTCCTCTTCTCCTTCTCTGCTGCTTCCTTCTCTTTTCTTCTTCTTCCGCGGCTCTGCTTCCCCTGTTTCTGGCTGAACCTTCTTCTTCACCGTTCTCCCTCCTACGACCACCATTTTGAGCGTTTGAAGGCTCGTTGGAACCGTGGCAATATGAGGAAGATCTTTGGTGTGGTTTGAAGCTCTGTTTGTGACCGGTTTGTGGGGAATCAGCCGAGGATTGTATTTCCGGTAGGTGTTCTACCTACGTGAGTTGTTTAATGGGTTTCTCTTAATCTAGCCGTTTGATCTTGCTGTTTTTTATGTGGTTGGCTTTCTCTTACTTAGTATAATTTCTGGTTTAAGTTTCATATGCTTTGGTTGAGATTTTAGTAGGATTTAAACATGTTAAACCTCGGATTTTTTCGGTTTTGCTATTCCTGAAGAACAGCCAACTTACGGCGCGTTTTTCGGTCAATACAAGCATGATATTGACCTATGATGAACATGAGAGTTGTAGATCTCTGCGTTATCTTTCCATTCCAGCTTATTTCGTATTTTTTCGATTTTTCTACGAATTGTGGTGATGTTTCTCGTGGCCTGCGACGAGACTGATCCGAAGCTGGTATGAAGCTGTTTGGATCGATCCAAATGTTCCGGATCGATCCCAAAGCTGACTGATGGTGTTTTATGGACTATTTTTAGTGGTTTTGATTAGCGTTTTCCCGGTAATCGAGCCGTTGGATGTTTTTTTATCTTGGATCGATCCCGGTTCCACCCAAGATGGTCTGTTCACTGAGGGCAAGTCGGATCGATCCAGTGTTTCCCAGGAACAGTGTCTGAGGGTAGCAGAGAATGGCTTTCTTGGTTTTTCCGAGTCGGATCGATCCGAGGGCAAGTGGAATCGATCCGAGTGTGTTGGATCGATCCAACGTACAACAAAAAGCGGTTTTGGTGGTTTTGCCCGCAGGGCTTGCCTTGATAGTTTGTTTACCGCTGTAATGGCATGTTTAGTGATATTGCTATAAACTGCTGTATGTTACCGCTTTGTGGTTGAACCGGGAGTGTGATGACTCCCGGGATTGTGTAGAATAAATGGGCTGACTGTATGCCCTTTACCGCTGTAATGGCATGTTTAGTGATATTGCAGGCTTAGTACCAAGGACCCCATAAATCCCGTCAATAACCCGAAGGGTACCTGTCCAAAGTACGTCATAACTCAGTACTTGGCACAGAGTTAGTTCAGTTGCAGTTTCCCCTTCCTTGTGTGTGTCGTAGAGTAGAACCCTACTGAGCTTAGTGCTCACTCCTACCCGGGCGGCGTTTGCAAGTGCAGGTACCAGCTCTCCTTCGATGGGCCCCAGTTGCTCGTCCTGCGGTGGCGCGACGACAACAGAGCATGTTTGAGGGCTAAGATAGCTTCTGTTGTGCCTTCCGGGAGACCTCTGTTGATGTAACCTTTTATGAGTTTTATAACATCTTTTGTACTTGAGGACTGTTTATGTAAGTCTTGATGTAACTCTGATGTATGTGCAGCTTTGTAATAGCATATGTTAGATTTACTTCTGTCCTCTGACTGCTTGTTGTAACTGTTTCCGCCAGTTGTTGTTAGTAGATGTAGGAAACCCCCCCCCCCCCTCGTGTCACGGTCCGGATGGGTTTTCTGGGCCGGGGCGCGACAGGGGTGATGCGATCACGAATTGGAGGCGGCACACTTCTTGATCGCGGTGGCAGAGTTGGAGGGGGGAGAAGAGGGGGAGGGGAGATGGAGAGGACCTCGGGGGAGATGAACGGGGGTGAGAGGAGGGGGAGAGGGAGGTGGGCGACGAAATTAGATTTGAGCTTAGGGTTTGAGTCTTTGAATCATAGGGGTAAAAAAGTCATAAAATAATGCATATCAGACCATAACTGTACATAACTGTTTAAAATGGTGTTTGTATATTAAAACTAATGATAGTGGTGTACCAGTTAATAAGTTTACTTGTTTTGGTGTGAACACTAATTATCTATTTTTTTATTGTGTGCTAAGTAAAACTAGGAATAATTTGCATGATAAAGTTTATAGAAGCTTTAATTCACATCCTTGTAGCATTCTTTACTAAAATGAAGAAGGGATTTGTGATTGATATATGTATATATATAAATATTGGAGAAATGAATACTTTAGTTCCCCTTATGAAACCGCCTCAAAAATATGTGCTTGATATCAAATGTATTATATAAAATATTACGTATATACCCTCATACAAACATGCATGCGATCTTATACATGTGCTTGATATCAAATGTATTATATAAAATACACCTATAAACATTGAAAAATTCAAAAATATGTCTCTCGTCCTCAAAGCGTTATCCGAACACAGTAAAATATCGATGTTGCCCTTAAACTCACAGGGTAGACTAAGCGCAAAATATAACATTTTACAGGGCTCCGTTAATGCCTTGAGGGCGGAGGAACATATTGTGAATTTTTTTATATTTGTATGAATATTTTTGTAATATGTTGAAATGTCAATGGTACATATGGAAAATCATAAGTTCATGGGGGGTGGAGGGAGTATATATGTCATAAATAATGTGGATCAAAACAATTCTGAAGTATGTAAAGAATGAAGAAAATCAGTATTGCTATTGTTTAAACGTCCTATTGGATATTATGAGTTATATAATATAAAGAAAATGCTAATGCAAAGCCAAGTTTAGGGCCTGCCCCCCTTCTATAAAAAAAAAGTGGAACTAAGTTTTACAAGAAACGAAGCTAATGAAAGTCCTTAAAATTGTTAAACTAAGTTTTACAAGAAACGAACCGAGTGCAAGTCTAGCTAAAAACTAGTAATCAAGGAGGAAAAAGAAAGTCAACTATATCTTAATGACTTGTCTTTCTGTCCATTTTAAGGCCTCAATTTTCAGATCTGCGCATCGAGACCTGATGGGTCATACGGACATGTTTATAGTTTTGGGTCAATCACATGGGTGATCATGCTCTTGGGTCTTTACTCCTGGATCTAGCCTCTCATAGGGTTTCCTTTTTGTTTTTAGCAAGCTCCTATTTTTTTCTGGTTCGTTTTTGTAGCATGTATGTAGTTTGTTTGTTCTCTTTTGCCCTCCTTGTTAGAACAGAAAATTTGACCGTTGACCGGGACTGTAATCAAGGTCAAAATCTATTTTCACATTCGAATATCAGGAGATTGTGATTTTTAGTTCTACTCCTTCGAATGATCGAATCAGAGGTGTTGGAGTGTACAAAGAAGTAATTTGGTTGATGATGAAGTTGATGGAAATGGAAAATGAAATGGAAAATGGAAAATGGGAAATGGAAGATGGAAAATATGATGGTTCTATGGTAAATCTACTCCTAGGAAATTATAGATCTACTCCTAGGAAATTAATTATGGTAACACTACTCCTAAGAAAATATGATAATTCTACTCCTATGGAAGAGATTAGTGTAGCACTACTCCTAGAAATGAAGGACGTTGCAGGAATTTAAAAGAAAGATAAACTTCATTGCTGAATTTAGAAGGCTACATTGATAATAAATGTAAAAGACTACATGAAGATAAAAAGCTGGTTTGCTTTGATGGCCGGGGCAGATTTTTCTTCTTCCTCTTGGCTATTTATAGAGTTTCTAGTAACCACTTTTGAACTGTCAGAAACTGCCTTGAACTACTCTGAACTGCTCTGAACTGCATAACTGGGCGATATCTTCAGCTATTTACGAAACTGCCATCAGGTAAAGCTTCTTGTCTTCTACTACGATTTGGCTGATGATGACCTTAGAATTTGGTGAAACTCTGAATATAAAAGTTGTAGGTCTTCGAATTATCTTTCCATCGGTCTAAAAACCAAGTCATTTGGACATCGTATGAGAAAATTATCGTCAAAATGGTCGAAACACATCGATGTCTTATTAAAATAATCAGCCAAAATATGGCCGATAGACTTTTGGCCGATAGAGAATCTGGCCGATAGAGAAACTGACCGATTGAATTTGGACATTTGGTTTTATTTACCAGTTTGTCACTAAATACTTTGACTATTAATTTGATACATCAAATGACCGAATTTGGAGATGACATCAACAGCAAAGTTGTAGATCTTTTCGTCCTCTTTCTAATGGTTTAAGAATCGGTCAGTTTGGACACTTGGTGTAAAAGTTATGATCAAAATACTCTAATTGTGTCAAAACCAAAGATATGAACGATTTGATGTAAATTCCGTCTTATTTACTAAATTACCATCGATCTTGCCAATCACTCAAATGGCCATTATTATGGCTAACACTCCTATACCCCTTTTGCTAGCTATTTCTGGCTTAATTGTTCAAAAAAAAAAAGTAGGGTTTTCTCAAATCCTTTCACCTATTGCCAAAATAATACTTATAAGGTAGGAAAATCTCTTTCATTTAATATCAATTTAAGACCTAATGGTTTCAATCTGCTACCAAATCATCATTGATGACAGCGATAACCGTGAAACCAACACTGATTTTTGCATATATGTGGTCCAAGAAGATGGATGGATGGTCAAAGCCAGGACAACGGCGAATTCTCTAAAGATGCGGAACTTTTGGCGGTGGAACGCGCACTGCGTGAGGCATGGATTCAAGTGAAAGAAGAAGCTACTGATTGAATCAGACTCCAACGTGTCGTGAGTCATTTGAATGGGAGGGAATCGTGGGCACCTCATCTGGAGTACAGACTATGCCAGATTTGGGCCCTGTCATGTCAATTTTATATTATGTAGATTTGGGTCTTGATCGAGTTGTTTAAAAAAAAAAACAATGGTTCGAAGATTCTAGAGTCAAATTTGAAAACTTTCTGTATTTCGTCGACACACGTGTTAAAATGGCCGGCCGTCTTCAATAAGACAAATGAAAGAAAATCTCTTTGGCAACAGTAAACATCACCGCCAGCCGGCAAGGTCCAAATCAGCAGCTAAATGACCCTCCTACGGAGCACGAAAACCAACCTCTCAAGACTCGCCACATCATTAAAAATAGGGGCACAATTGGAGCGTGGGGTCCACTTTTAATCCTATGTGGCGGTCTCTGGTAGAGGAAATAAAGTGGCCCAGAAGGTTGTCTTGGATTCGAATTCTCTCATGGGACTTTGTGGCTGCGGTGTGAATAGGTCTCGGTTGATTGCGGGATAGGTTATCCCGGGATTAGAGGGAATGGAGATTAGTATCCTGAGATATGTATGGTATTTTATTGAAAAGTAATGATAAATTAGTAATGTTTGGTTGAAAGATACGATTGGTTGAAAAGTAGGGATAATAAAATAATGATTGGTTGAAAAGTGAAAAAGTAGGGATAAAGTTGATGTGATTGGTTGAAAAGAAGAGAAAATGTAGTAATGATTGGTTGAAAAGTCCCTATAAAGTAGGGATAAAGTGAGGATAGAGATGGGGATAAAAGTAGGGATAAAAGTGGGGATTAGATAGTGTTTGGTTGTAATGCAGGAATAAAGTGGGCTTAACCCGGGATAAGAAATCCTTATCCTCCAACCAAACAAGGTTATGGGACATTGTGACTGCAAGGTCAGAAGTAAACATTCAATTTGCATATCGAAAAGAAACACTTTGGAGGCGTTTGATTGCTTGCATCAGTTGATGCTGCACTAGTTGATACTGAGTGTTTGGTTATTTGTATCAGTTGATGCAGTATTAGCTCGTTTTCTATTTGGTTGGTATGTATTGCATCAGTTGATACAACTGTTTTATCCAATTCAATCCATCGTTTTCTGTTTAGTTGGTATGTGATGCATCAACTAATACTGCATCAATTGATGCAGTCAATTTTACTGCATCACATGATGTTGTATGAAGCCATCTTTTTGCATCAATTAATGCATCTGATCAATCAAACATGGATTTGAACCATGATGCTGCATCTGCTTGCAAGCAAACGCTCCCTTAATAGAAGACTCCTTCCATGTGAAATGGTCTAGGATTCGAATTCTCTTGTAGGACTGTGGCTGCAAGGGGACTGTCAGATTTAAAACTTCAATTTGGATTTTAAAAAGAATTCTAGCAGGTTGGAAGGGTCTCACCTTCTAAATTTATCTTTGTAAAACATCATCTAACTTAAAACTATTGCAAATCAATATTATATATGTATACTTCAACATATTTCTGTCTGCACCTATATAATGTTGGATCATTTGATAGCTATGGGGGAGTTTGAGATGATCATAATCTTCATTTACTTTTTGAAAGAAGTATAATATAAATGATTATTGATATCAACCAATGAATAGACTTGCATGCATTAAAATATTGATTTTATGTAGATTTTTTGAACGAGGAGAATGGTAGTTCCGTCTCTGGAGCTCATTTTCAAACATTAGAGAAGATATAAAATCTTGATTATATAAACCTTTGAAGATTATAGAGGCAAAATTCAAATTTTTTTGTGCTGTATGGTTGGGGAATAAGTTTGCGGAATAAGTGATACTTATCCTAAAATAAGCACCATTTATTTCCACTTTGGAGTCAAACAACCCAGGGAATAAGGGGAGATAGGTTTGGGGTTATCACCGGTCAAACCCCTAATTTCTAGTTATCTATCCCGGTCAAAGTGGGAATTGGGAATTGGGTGGGGTTAAGGTGAGATTGAGTTAAGGTGTGTTAAGTAACTAATTAAATTTTGAATTTATTTTTACATGAATATGACTATAAAAATAAATATATTTATGTCATTATATCATGAATCTCAAGACAAATGCCATGATTCCCGAGACACATGTATAATATAATTGGGCTACGAATCATAATGTAAATAGGTACAACATAAGAGGTATAATTAAATTAATATAGTTGTGGCACGAATCTTGAGACACATTGGTATAAATGTATTCGGGCACGAATCTCGATATACGTGACACAAATATCAAGGCATATGTGCGTGTGTATGTATATATGTCACACTCTAATCCAGAAAACTCATCCAATCCGGGGCGTGAGCGTTCAAAATCTACTCAATTCAGTTGTAGCGTATTATATTAAGATAAAACATCTAAAAACTTAACAATTGATATGGGGCAAGATTAGGGGTGTCCAAAAAGCCCAAATGCCCCGGCTCGGTACGGGCCGGCCCGGACCCGTTAGGGCCGTAGCCCGGTCTGGCCCGGGTGTTGGCTCTGCTGGACCGAGCTGATCCGGGTTCAGGGCCGGACCAGGGCCCATTAGTCTAAAACCCGGTCCGGCCCTGCCCGGTCCGGGTTTTAAACAAAAGATTTGGTCGGCCTTCAGAGCTGAAGCTTGTGACTGAGCTCTCAAACGGTCACATTGCAAATGTGATCGTTTGAGACCTGCTCTCAAACAGTCACATTGCTGATGTGACCGTTTGAGAGGTCTCAAACGGTCACCTGTGACCTGTGAGTCAGGTGACCGTTTGAGACTCCTGAGTCTCAAACGGTCACACTCCCTTTTTTTTCCTTATTTCTTTTTTAAGAAAAAACTATCTTTGATGGCTTCTTATATTTGAAAAAAATCTAAAAATAGAATAATTTTTTTTGATTTCATCTCCAACCCAACTTCTATATAAATGAGCATTTTGATCTGATTTTCACCAACTCTTTCAATCAATTTTTCATCAAACTCTCTCATTTTCAAGCTCCTTATTCTCTAGCTCAATATTTTCTCTTCTCTTTTTCCCATGGCTTCTTCCTCCATCCAAGATAACAATCCTGAGGATGTGATCGAAATTGAAAGAGAAGAATGTGATCAAGATAAAGTTCTTCCTTCTCCCCCGGAAGTTGCTTCAACCGTCGCCGGTGATGATCCAACACCTCCATCGAAGCGCACACGATCCGCAATTTGGGAGTTCTATGAAAGAAAGAAGATTAAAGATGCCAAAGGGACGATCATTGATATCAAAGCCACATGTTCGATATGCAAACAAATCTTGTCTGGCCATTGGAGAAATGGCACTAATCATCTAACCCGTCATATAGCAAAGCACAAGAAAGGTCAAGGAAGAGCTCAAGTTGACATTCGTCAATCTTTTCTTTCGCAATCGGCATCTACCGGGAATTTAAGCACCTTCTCCTATGATCCGGTTTTTGCTAGAAAAATGCTGGTAAGGTATGTTGTTCGTAAAAATTTTCCTTTTAGTTTTGTTGATGACGAGGATGATCGCTCGCAAACGTTGTCGTTAAAATGTTGCTAACCTCAATCAAATCTTAAATTTATATCCTTGTTCAATCACTAATACTACTAAGTAGACTAGTGGTGAAATCCGGAGTCGAACCACAGGGAATTACTAGGAAAACCAAAATCGATTCTCAAAACTCTTGATCTAAACCAAACACTTCAATGATAGATTGATCTAACTGAAATTATCTAAGAAAGCAAAAGAAAATATTAAGGTTTTAATCAGATGGAAAAAGATGTCTTAGAAAATACACAATCCACCCTAGTTTCACCCTTAATCTTCCATAGTTATCATCTTAATCACTTATCTAAGTATTATGGATTGTATGGCTACAAGCTCACACGAATCCCTAAAAGAAGGTTTTATGTTTCATACGGCATAACCTATCTTTGTTTGGCATAAATCATCTTCGGTCCTACCATTATCTTAAGTTATTCTACTCCTAATGACCTTAGCATGACTTATCTTCACGTAGCATAGATTATCTCAAAGGTAAATCACAAACCACATGCAAACTATCTCATGAATCTCTACAATCAAGTACAACCATCATGTAGGACTAATAATAAGTCAACGGAACTCTGTTCCTTCAACTCTATAATCATTAAAATCATATTCATGAGATTATACGTAGAGAAGTTCACAAAAATCCAACTAAGAAAGATCAAAAGTTACACTAGGGTTTCATGGTATTCCTAAGAACAAGAAAACTAGCCACTCATCTCTTGAAAATCAGCCATAGGTATAGAAGATGAAGCCGTCGATCCCCGCGGAAAGATCACCGTCTTCAAAACCCTAACCTTCTCCTCCAAAAGTGCTCCAAAAGATCCTTATTTTCGGCTGGAATAACCCTCTTATGTATCAGAAACCATCAACCCCGGAATTAGGAGTTATATTTGGACTTAAACTCTAATTTCCCTAAATTTCGGGTCGCTGACATCATCAGAGCGATCGATCGGACTCAAACCGATCGATCGGACTTCCCAGTTTGACTGGGTTAATAACTGCCACGTCATCAGCTTCCTTATTCTTCAATTCCTACTCGGAATTCTGATTTGTAATCAATTCTGAAGGTAATCTGTTCGGAATCTGAGAAAGTCTTCAACAGAAAGTTCTAGATCTGAAAGTGTTCTTTCATCTCCCAAAATTTCAGAATATTCTAATTAATGTAGAATATTTGGAGAATATTCTCTTCACCATCGACGGTGCAGCTTTCCAGCTTATGTATCTTCATGTATTCTTCAATTTTGCAATCACACCATCAGGAATCTCGCAAAGTGTCCAACATGAACATTGTAGATCTTGAAGTCTTCTATCATGTACTAAATTTTCAAAACATTTGGACTTATACAGAATATCTGGCGAATATTTTCCTAACAGGCGACGAAGCAGTCTTTATCAAATAAATTCATCTTCTTAGCCGAAACTCTTGTATTTCTTCTCAAAACCTATTTAAACCTGAAATCAACTAACAAACTATTAAATACAAACACTCCAAGCCTAACAAAGGTAAATTAAGGGATTTAATTAGGAATAATTAGTGACTTATCAGAGGAATTTCAAGATTTCATTACATAGGCTTTGCAACCGGCTTTTCGAAAATTTTCTCGTCAAACTTGCCAAAGAGATATTATGAAATACTACAATGAGGAAAAGGAAAAGTTAATAACATTTTTTTCTATTCTTACTTGCAAATTCTCTCTTACTTCGGATATTTGGACTTCTAGACAAAAAAAAAGTTACTTATGTATTACGGTTCATTTTATTGATGATACTTGGATTATGCAAAAAAGAGTTATTTCTTTTGTTGTATTTGATAGTTTACATACCGGTGACAATATTGCTATGATGATTTTGAATGAACTCCAATCCTATGGCATTTCGGATAAGATTTGTACTCTAAGTTTAGATAATGCAAGTAATAATAATGTTGCCATTGATATCCTTAGAAATTCATTACTTCTACCTTGTTCCAGTTTTTTCTTTCATGTTAGATGCATTTGCCATATATTAAATTTGATTGTTCAAAGTGCATTTGATGATGTTAAGGTTTCTATTTCTAAAGTTAGGGAGACTATTTTGTTCACCACTAGTTCGGAGCATAGGATTAGGACATTTAACCTTCTTTGTAAACACAATAATGTTAATCTTAGGAAATTACCATCGGATGTAGGACATAGGTGGAATTCAACATATTTTATGTTAAATACCGCATTAGAATATAGAAGTATATAATAGATGAGTACATTAAACAATTTACTCATGCTTCTAATTCTACATCTTCTTCATCATTTACTTTGGAATTTATTGATGATCATGAGTGGGATGTTCTTTCTCATTTAAAAGAAATGCTTAAAATCTTTTATGATGCTACTATCCTTTTATCCGGTTGCTATTATCCTACTATTAGTCAAGTATCAATGCAAGTTTTTTATATTCATGAATTCTTTGATAAATATAGTAATGATATATATTTTGGGCATATGATAGCAAAAATGGAAGCAAAGTTTAATAAGTATTTTCATCCCCTTCCTTATATTTATGGTTTTTGAATTCTACTTGATCCATGCTTGAAGGATGTTGGTCTTAGTAATCTTTTTGACTCTATGTATGGTGAGTTTAATGAGAAAATGAGAGCACATTTGGGTAAAATTAAAATTAAGTTTAATCAATTGTTTGAAGAGTATAACTCAAGATTTGATTCTAAAGTGCATGCTCCTAGTTCCTATGGATTGGCAATGGGCCGGGTTTCCCCAATAACCCGCTTGACCCACCCCGCTTGGGGCGGGGAAACGAGGCAATTATCGGGTTGGCGGGGCGGGGCGGACAAAACGGGGTGGGTTAAACGTTGGGGCGGGGCGGGGATGGGTTTTGGTCAACCCGCCCCGCTTTCGACCCGGCCCGGATATGTTTTTTAGTAACTTTTTATTAGTTCTAATAAGTTTATTCTAACTCTTTAATTTAGAACAAATGGCTAAAAAGGGTGTTGGTATAAGAATTAGTTCTAATAATATATTAGCTACTGACCACTTAAGCTTTACATGGTCACAGACCCACGAGGCCCATGACGCATTACTTTCCATTTTTTTATATTATAAGGGACTAAGGAATAAAAGTATAAAACTAATTTATTTTAATTTTCAGCATATCTAAAGTTAAAGTTTTTTGAATTTGAGGTTCATTTTTACATTTTGTAATTAGCATGATCTTATCTAGTGGGAACACTTGGAAGTTGAAAATTTGTTTTTTTTTAACTATGTGGCGCTTGAAAGTTCACAATATTGTATTGGTTTATATGATACTTAACAAATTTATGATAAAAATTATCGGCGTTATTAATTTTGTCGAAAGAAAATGAGAATACTAAACGGGGCGGGGCGGGGCAGGGACGAGGGTAATGTAGATGGGGCGGGGATGGGATGAACTTCTTGCCCCGCAACAGGGCATGGGGCGGGGATGGGACAGGATAAATTGTTTTGAGGCGGGGATGGGGTTGGTGAAACCCGCCCCAACCCGCCCCATTGTCATTCCCTCTCAATCTAGCCCAAGTAAAGGTAAGGGTGTCGTATCTTCAAGACATATTATGGTAAGTGCATTAGTAGGGAAAGGAAAAGGGAGTTCGAGCTTATCACAATCCGAGCTTAAACGATATTATAAATCGCCTCTTGAATCATGTTCAGATATGGGAACCGAATATGATATTTTGTCATGGTGGAAAGTACAAGGATCAAGATCTTTTCCTATACTTTCCACCATAGCACGTGATTTACTAACTATTCAAGTGTCTACTGTAGCTTCGGAAAGCGCATTTAGCACGGGAGGACGCTTGATCGACGACTACCGGACCAAATTAGACCCAAAAACGGTACAAGCCTTAATGTGTTTACAAGATTGGTGGGGTGCCGAAAAGAGAAGTCAAGGATTGCAAATTGATGAATATGAAGATCAAGATGAGCTTGAAGTTTTAGATTTAGATGTTTAATTTTATATTTGTAATATTAGGAAAGTGATGCATATGATAGATAGATGGGTAGGTGCCAACCTAGTTGGGATGTACTCATACTATAGTGATGCAACTGCTTTCCTAATACAATGCCAATTTTTAAGTAACCAAATGGGGTTAAGAATGTAAGTGAATATTTGCTTAATATTTTATCAACCAGCTAAAGGCCCCACCATTAGATAACCTTCAGATCAAGTCCCAACCTTTAGATCTAAGTCCCCCTTCATCACAACCGTCCATCATTTCACCCCAATCCCCTTCATCTAACTCCTCCTCCCTCATCTCTGTCGCGACTCCACCCGATCAACCCTTGCCGGAGCTCCGTCGCCGTCGTCGCGTCGCCGCACTGGCCTTGATCGGCGCTCCATCTCTCCTCCAACCTCCACCGGCTTCCACACCGCCCGATCCCGGCCCCGACCTCTTCGCCGCGCCCAAGCTTCACCGACCTCACTGTCGTACACGCCGCTCGCAACACCTCCGTCCACGATCCTGATCTCGAGTCTCTCCCTCCCACTCCACCTCGTCGCCGGTCGCCCCAATCCAGCCACCTCGATGCCGGTCGCCCCGATCCACCGGATCCCCTTGGAAGACGGCCGCGAGCGCGGACCTCTCCGCTTCCCGTCTCCCTGATCCCGGCTTCACGAGCGGCTGGATCCCCTTACTCGTGTGCCCACGCCAATGAGCTCTGCCTCTAATGGCGTTCACCATCCTCCGACGACCTCGAGTGACCTCTCCTCCCTCTCGATCGACCCCTCCACCCATCTCCTCTACTCCTACTCGCCTATCCTCCACGCCTTCGCCGCCCGTCTGCTCCCACGCCTTCGGTCGCCCCCGATCAGCCACCTCTACGCCGGTTGCCCCGATCGAAGTCGGAGCGGCGTCGTCGCCGACTCCGATCGGGAGAGTGGTTGGGCCCCTTTTTTTTTTTTAAAGAACTGGACTGGGCCTAACCCGGCTTGGTCCCGTCCAGCCCAGTCTCCAAGCCGGGCAGGGCCATAACTGGGCCGGACCGGGTGGAAGGCCTTTTGGGCCCGGTACTGGCCCGGCCCGGTCCGGATGCTTACAAGGGTCGGACCGGGTATTGCCTCCAACCCGGCCCGGCCCGGGTCAGATGGACACCCCTAGGCAAGATTGAAATTTCTACTAATTCATTAAAGATCATAAACTACTGATTTATACATATATGTCAAAAAACCTCAAAATGAAAAAAATTATACATTTAACATAATTCTCGAAGGATATTTATATACAAAAACTGCCAAAAAGGTACAACAGTCCCCAAAAACCTCAAATGCCTCCAGACGTCGACGAGCCATCAAGAGCATGTCCAACTGGTGCTACGGAAGAAGAGCTGGCGCCTACAACTATAAAACACAGCTCATGTAGGAGTGAGCGATAAGCTCAGTATGGTTCTATATTATGACGCTCACAAAGGAAAGGTAACAATAAAGTCCCAGGTTCCTCTTTAGGGGACAAACACACGTTATGAACTTTGCCTACCTCAGGGCACGCACTCTGATGACCTCCACGGTCAATAGTCGTCCCTCTCAAACCAAGCGCTCCAGCGCTGAACAACCTGGATAGGACATAGGGAGATACGTAACTTCCCCTACTGAAATGAGACTGAGACCGGAACCTAAGATGATCTCTATACCTCAATCAGAGAAGTTTCAGTCAGCTGGACAGTATCCTCGATAACATAGATTCAATATTATAATCGGATCCTAAACTTTGCTACCTAGTATCGGTCCTAAGGCTAGATCCGAGCTGCCCGAGCCTCCGGATCGGCGAAACCCCAATTCGCCCACGTCCTAGCCTAATGCTTCTAATACAAACAACAGTGCATGCAATGTTCATGCGCACATAATTAAATCAATTAATGCAACAATATGCCAAGCGGTATACATGTCTAGACTAGATCCGAGCTACCCGAGCCTCCCAATTGGCGAAATCCCAATTTGCCCACGTCCTAGCCTAATTCTTCTAATGCAAACAACAGTGCATGCAATATCCACACGCACATAATTAAATCAGAACATGCAACAATATGTCAAGCGATATACATGTCTAGGCATAGCATCACTACTAGCCCTAAAGGGTGAACATATATAAATAAGCATTAGTTCGTACAGTGGAACCACAACCCGCTAACAACAGTAAAGCAAGTCTATAACATGCGAGCATTGATATAAAACCAGAATTTCACAATTTATGTCTACTGTTAAACCGCATCCAAAACACTCGCCAAAACCCTCAAAAATCCACTAATAATAGCATGCATGCTTCCTAACATCATTGGCTATCTATCATGAAAGAAACCCAATCAAAGAAACAGGAAAAATCCCTATTCAAGGCTGGTGGTCGATGTCACGGTTGACCTTGAGATGAGTCAAAGCTGGCGGTCTATCAGAGCATCGACCCTGGGAAACCAAAGTGGCAATAAAGGCTCACAGTTTATGTGAAGGTAGACCGTGGAACCTAAGTAAACAAAAGCTGGGAATCGCAATCGATCATGGAGCCTGTGTAAGGCAGAAATATGGGAAGTTTTGTTCTGACACAGTTAGGGATAAAAATTCACCAAAATTCATAAACTATTCAAAAAAATATGAAATCAATTGGGTTTGGAAGAAGACTCAAGGATCTCCAACTTTTATGTTGAAGGTTTCTCGAGATTATGCAAGTAAGTGCTCCAATTTGGGCTCGAACGGGCAATCTCAGTGAAGAACAGAAAATCCAGAAATTAACTGAGGAAAATATGATCAGATCAGGATTGAATCCAAATAAAACCTAATCAAACTTCAATCAGTAATCAAACAACCCTAAAAGTATCATATAATAAGAAGCAAACAAAGAAAAAACAACCTAATCTAGAGATTTAGCTTAACGCAAGCTAAACTCAAGCTAACTGTAAGAACCCTACCTTACTACATTAATCCACCTTTCAACTAGCTCCTCTCTCCTCCTCGTCGCCTCTAAACTCGCCGGAGAACGCTGATGGAGCTCTCTCTCTCAAGGCTTCATTCACGACGAGAAGGAAGAAGGAGAAGAAGGAACGTGGGAGGCAGGGTGTCGCGCCCCAACCCACGAAAGCCCAACCGGGCCGGGCGACGCGAACCGGAACCTAACAACTGCAAAAATATTTGGCGAGGGTTCCCTCTAACTTATTGGTCTCCCTAAGCAATTTATCAAATACCCTCGATTAGCAAGACTACAATTTATAGAAACCTCAAACGAAAATTACAAGTTCTTATCAGTTTAATATCTGATACGTGAGCCTCTAAGGGGGTTGGGTTGTGAGACCCGGGGTACCTAGGTGTCGGTGTTCACCTGGAGGGCATGTGGCCGAATCAGGTAACCGGGTAAGCAACCCTACGTATATAATAAGTATATTAGTAACCCTTATAAGACACAACGCGTGTCGGGTGGGGCCCTCGGGTGGATCCTGGACGGAGCCCGCTCTGGACGGCCCCGGACGGTGGGGACCGTTACACAGGGGAAGGAAAAGAAAGAGAAGGAAGAGGTAAGGGGGTATTTAAAAGGGGGTCCAGCGAACTGCCCTGATACAATGACTGACATGCTACAGTGCGAATCGATCGACCGTTTTGATCTTTCCCGATCGAGAGCGTTTATAAGGATCTAATCAAATACATATATCAATTCAAGACAGTGTGTGCACTACGCGGGTGTGAAACCGACCACCAAGGTGCAATTTACCAAATTACCCTTGGGGTCCAAAATCAACAATACAATCAAACAGATTGCGCTTGACGCGAAAACATGCCAACAAGGCACGACCCCCGACCTACGCGGTCGAGCTAGGTTAAAGAACGAGTCCTCACAATATATGTATATGTATATATATATATTATAGTACATTACATCATATTATGTTAATGTATTATAATTATATATAATATAATCAAGAATATATATTATATTTTATATAGTGTATTGTATTATATAATATATAATATACTATAATATTAGTTCTATATGTTAAATACTATTATATACATCATCATTGTGTATATTTTCGATTATATATTATATTATATTATGTTAAATATATTTTATTTATACATTTATAAATAATCAAGAATATATGCTATATTACATAATATATTGTAATATATAATATATATTCTAGTAGTATAACATTTTTATATTATATTATATATATTATTTGTTGCACAAACTTGGATGCATCTATACATTAAAATTTATAATCAAAATATAAATGAAAACCTCAATACCCATAGAATTAAAAAAAGAAGAAAAAAAAGTAAACTATATCTATCCATATTCCACCTTTTACATCCAAACACTATTTTCCTATTACAAACAATCATTATTGATTTATCCATAATATTCAACTAAACATCATTAGAATACCAATAGAATAACAAACCCAAAATTCAACTAAACATCATTAAAATTTATAACCCAAAATTCTTGACTGAAGGAGGATGGAACCTTGATAGTTTGAATACAAGTTGTCATCCCTCTATGGTGGGAAGAATTGTGCAGACCCAGGTTGCTAGGAGGGATAAGGTCCGTTGGGCTTTTGGTAATGCAGGCCACCTATCTACTGCTTCTGCATATTGTTTTTTAGCAGGGAAGGGGATTGCTCTTAGTAATTGTGATGAGAGGTGGAGTTTGGTTTGGAGGTTGCCAGCAGGCCCGTGAGTTCAACACTTTATCTGGAAAGTGTTGCATGGGAAATTGGCGATTAGGGAGAGTCTATGGAGGTATTGTGGCGCCTCAGACAGGGATTGCCCTAGATGTAGGCAAGGCCCGGAGACTATCTTCCATGCTATCTTGGAGTGCCCACTGATACGAAGGATCTTTGATGCATCGCTGTTGAAGAGGACTTGCCAGGTCTTGCTGGGAGCCCAATGGAGATTTGGCAAGGTCTCTTTGCCTCTTCAGGTCACGCTCGCGCCAGAACTTTGAAGACTATTATAGGATATGGAGTGTGGATCATCTGGAAAGACAGAAATAAAATTGTGTTTGAAGGGGA
Source organism: Narthecium ossifragum (assembly GCA_963920575.1). Taxonomy (NCBI): domain Eukaryota; kingdom Viridiplantae; phylum Streptophyta; class Magnoliopsida; order Dioscoreales; family Nartheciaceae; genus Narthecium; species Narthecium ossifragum. Next base: position 7,884,125 of record OY986966.1, read on the forward strand.
AGGGGATTCGGCGAATGTACTGGTGAGGAGAATCCGGCGTCAGGCTGTGGAGTTTAGTGAGAAGAAGAAGAATGAAAATATTGAGAGGGGGACGGAGGTGAAGGGTACTGTGGTGCAGGTCGATGGTGCTTTTGATCAAAGAACTAGGGAGGCAGCGGTCAGTGCTGTGTGTGTGGATGCGCAGGATAATGTGATTTGGGCCATGGGGACACCAGTTGAAGCAAGCTCTGTTTTACACACTGAGATGTTGGCTATTGAGATGGGGTTGACGTCTTGCAGAGCACAGGGGCTATTCAAGGCTATTCTCATGTCGGATTCGATGATGGCGGTGCAGATTGTGAAGGGTTTTCGAGTTTGGCCGACGGAGGTTATGCCAACGGCGAGGAATATTTGGAAAGAGATCTTGTTTTTGGAGTCAGCTCTGTTTTTGCATTTTCCTAGATCTTGTAATGCTAGGGCTGATGGGATTGTGAGATGGTGTCGTCAACGCGGAACTCAATTTAACTGGGTTCCGGAGGATGGCATGAATGTCTTGGATAGTTTATTGCTGTAAGATTTTAGCCTTTGGGCTCAACTAATCAAAAAAAAAAAACCCCCAAAATTCTCTTAATCCGGAATAAACTATCGCTCGACCAAACGGCCCTTTTGAGAGAGAAATATATAATATGGACAATGACACAAATGTTGAGAATTTATCGATGACTACGCAACAAGACAAGTGCCTCAAGGAGGGGTGTTGGTGGGGATTTAATGCAGGATAATGGTTGGGATGAATTCAACCTGAGAGAGTGGTTTCATCCTTGTGTGATGGACCGGGTGCTTGAATGTCCTGTGAGAACAGGTGGTGATGATGTTAAATGGGAGTGTGATAAATCTAATCTGGGCGTGTGACTGTGGCTTCAGCTTATAACCTGCTTTTACAACGTGGAGGTTGTATTTCTGCAGAGGACCAGCAAGAGCTTTGGTCAAGTTTATGGAGGATCCCGGTTGGTCCGCGTGTGCGCCAATTTCTTTGGAAGGCTATTCGTGGAAAGCTTCCGATACGCGAGTTCATTTGGCTTTATTGTTGTTCACCGTATCTGGAATGCCCAAGATGCGGTGCGGAGAGGGAAACATTAGACATTAGTGGAATTCCCCGGGTCGATAGAAGTGTTTCGAAGGCTCTTGTTGGAGTTTGAACCATCAATGGTTGAGTGGACTTGGGAGGATTTTTTGGATGTCTTTGCAGCCTCCTCGTCGAAGCCGGCAATGAAGGAATGCAAGGCCCTGGTTGGTTATGGGTTATGGTTTTGCTGGAAAGATAGAAATAGAGCAATCTTTGAAGATGGGAGTGAGGAGCCGGGGATAGTGGCTAGACGGGCGGGCGCATCAGTAGACTATGGAGTTTCTAAGAAATATGAAGCCTAATCATGTTACTAAGGTAGATGGGTTGCCTACTATTCAGGTTGATGCCTTTGTAGCCTTGGATTTTACTAGGGGAGCAGTTGTTGCTATTTGCTAAGGTAGATGGGTTGCCTACTATTCAGGTTGATCCTCAAGGTGCAACTAAATTAAAACTCCTATAAACTGTTTCATTTTTTTACACATTGGCATCCTTTTGTTAAAATCCCCCCGTGTGAGGTGCTATGGGGCTCAAATCCTCTTGAGGATCATGTAGTGGTTATAAAGGTATTGCCCAACCTAATCCAGGATTAAAGACTACTTTCTTATTATATCAATACACTAGGTGGTGGGCCCGTGCCACCTGGCACGGCTAACTGCCCGTTAACTACCTTGTGGATCTTATAAGCTAGATAAGTATGTATATTTAAAACTAATCTCCTGGTTTATGATTATAAGGATGTATATTTAAAACTAACCTAAGGAAGATGATAAAAATATACAAAGTTAACTTAGAAAAATATACATGTAAATAAACTAATAGGAGGTAAACGGTTGTAACCGTTATTGCTCCTTATAAGGTTGATATACATTAGCCCAGCGACTAGGATTAACTAGTATAAAATAAGATACACATTAAAGGTATATTTTAGTTGTTTTACTCTCATGCAGCCATTTTGCATATAAACCTACCAATATTTGGGCTATTCTACGTTCAAAGGAATATAATCAATAAGGATAAAATTCAATTAAACTTGATGATTATTTACACAATTAATACGAGACTTTGATCCATGTGCATACACTTCTCATTTTATGAAGATTTTTGCCCAATGATATCTTCTTTTAAGGCTATAAATAGAGAAAGTCCATCTAATCCCTCACTCTTCCTAAAAGGAAAGATATATGGACGGTAATTTAGATACTAGTTAATCCAACGGTTGAGATCGAGATCATTCTCATATCTTATTCTTTCCTTTTTCCTTTTCGAACAGATAAAATGCGATGTTGATCTCTATTCGTTAGATGAAAATCCAACGGCTCCATTTCTGTATCTATAAGCGTAGCAACTTAGACGCAATACAGCCAGTTATCTTCAGTAAGATGTCAAAAATAAAAACCCAGAGGTTGGCAACATGATCATAAAACAGATCTCTGATTGTTGGCTCACTGTCAGATGCCGGCCGCTACCATTGCGCCGAAGCACCACCCCACCACCCAAGATCACCGGAACCTCTTCCGCCACCAGCTTTGAGGGGATGCACAGCTGCTTGCGTTCAGTATGAAATCTAGAACAAGGTTTTGAGAAGGAACATTACCGTGCTAGAAAGCAAGTCCATCCCAGGATTGCTTATGGTACACTGGCAGAAGAGTAGACAATGCAAATGAGCAGTCAATGACCAGAATATTTCAGATAGGAACGTTTCCATCAAGCTGCAGAAAGTAGATCCGATGGAAAACTTTTGGCCATCCAGAACAGTTCCTCAATAGAAGCCACTAAAATGCACAATATTTCAGACCTGATTTGAAATTATTATGCTGGGAGGCAGACAAAAAATATGCTCCATGAGTTTCCATCTACAAAAATGTCACGAAGCTATAACATCCTTATGAATTCAAATATCCAGTGGCCATCAATGAGTACTTAAATAACAAGGCATTCCACATCCAAGTCATCCACTTTCAGAAGCAAATAACTAACTCTCAATGGAAAGCTTCAAACAAACATCCCGTAATTCCAGAGCAAACAAAACAGAATTTCAAGTAGTAAATGAATCAAAAATAGTACTAAAGAAACCGATTGGAGAAAGTGCCAGTTCAGGAGGTAAACGAGACAAATATAGATACTAAAAGAAAATTGCCAGTTTGGAGTTTGAAAGGACTACAAAGCTGGTCCGATCTGTGGATAGAGATTGATGTCAAACTCTGCAGATTGTCTTGGTGTTTTAAAGTCGCTACAATCAAACCAGGTATGATGAGCAATAATCTCAACATAGGGCTAAGGAACAATCAGTACGATTTCTCAGTATTCTTACTTTGTTTTGGCTGATTATCGGCAAAGTCTGCATAGTATCCTGCAGAAGTACAAGACTTGTAAGCCCTTTTGTCTCATATGTCCAACTTGAAAGGATGCTTTGGCAAACAGAGTGAACAACCAAAGACTAGAACCTCTCACACAGCTGAAGATTAAGGCTTATGATAAAATCAACAGACTGAAAAACAAGTTTTTAATCATACCCAAAGTCCTAGTTTCATCACACACGAATGTGCATACTTGACGTCCTCAAACTTCTCACAACCCTCTGGGAACTAATCGTCTTGGTTATTTCTCCACTCGTATAACCTGAACACTCTACCTGCAAAGACTTAGATACAAGAAAAGTAGTGAAGTTAGATTCGTTGATCTTGTTCCAAGCCCACGTTATGACAAGTCAAACTGACCATCCTTTTTCATTTACACCACTACTATTACACTCCATTCAGTCAGCAGATCCAAGCATCAAAGGGGATAGTGTTTCAACTTCCCTCTTTCTGTTGTTCTTACAAACAACCAAGAAGAGCAAGAGCTCAAATGTTACAAAGAATAACCGTATCTTCTAACCCCTCTAGTAAAGAAGGGGTGTTGAAGGGCTTCCCGCGCTTTCAAACGCTCAGTTGGATCATAGCGCATAAGCCCTTGCAGAAGATCAATCAGATCGCCAGCAGAATGATCAACATGCTGCATAACCAGGTTCTGCAATACAAAATACAAGCACATTAACGCTCACAAATCAAGGACGCACGCTGAAAGAGAAACTAACCCTTAGGCCCTGTTTGGTTGGGGGATAAGGTTTTCTTATCCCGGGTTAAGCCCACTTTATCCCTGCATTACAACCAAACACCATCTAATCCTCACTTTTATCCCTACTTTTATCCCCATCCCTATCCTCACTTTATCCCTACTTTTCAACCAATCATTACTACATTTTCTCTTCTTTTCAACCAATCACATCAACTTTATCTCTACTTTTTCACTTTTCAACTAATCATTATCTCATTATCCCTACTTTTCAACCAATCACATCAACTTTATCCATACTTTTTCAACCAAACATTACTAATTTATCACTACTTTTCAACAAAATACCATACATATCCCACTACTTATCCCAGGATACCAATCTCCATTCCCTCTAATCCCGGGATAGCCTATCCCCCAACCAAACGAGGCCTTAATAGGAGGAACAGAGTATATACAAGCATACATGCATAAAATCATGACAAGAAACAATTAGGGGGGGTGATCAGTAAGTGATACCTGGAGGCGTGGCAATTTCCAAACAGCCCTCATGCTTTCCCGCGAAGTGGCCCCATCCGGCCAGTCCAATCGCACGCCTCGTCTAAAATACTTTTCTGCACGACGGCTGGAAAGAAAAAGACAATGCAATCGATCAACCTCCTCATGCAATGAACTAGAGGGAAAGTCATAACAGTAGCCAAAGAAGGGTCTTGTTCTTACTCGGCTTTCATCACCATATGCTGAGGTAATGGACCTAACACCCTCTCCATCATGGCTAGATGCTCCAAATTTTCATGAGTTTGAAAGAGTGCCTCCCCCTATAATTGATAGACAAAGCCAAAAAGGGGTATCACAGTTAACTCTTTCAGCCAATAGTTCGTATATTCTTTGCCATAAAAACCATAACAATCAGAAAGAAATGGCATTAAGATGCCTGATGACCACCCCTATGACAACTCTTATGTTTCCTTACAATACTCAAGTACCTCGTTTGTCATATTATCCAAATAGTAGAGCATCAGAACCATTCAGGTATAAATATTAGAGCAGCAAGTCTGATAGCATCTTCACAATAGAAAATCTTCCATAACATTCTATTCTCATGTCTCTTTTGTCATAGTGAAAGCTTGGGCAGATCACTCATGTCATGTCAGGAACTACCATACAGCCATGTCCACATAATTACAGAACAGTATGAAGCAATCCTGATGGAAACAAAATTGGAGGTAAATTTAACCTTGAAGAAAGAGCATGCTGACATAACTCTACACTGGATCATCACAATAACCATACCATTCTAAAATATCTACATAACTATGCTTATGGCTTCTCATGTACAGGGCACGGGCACTCCTTTCCGTCAAATCATAAAGAGAGCAAGGTCTACCACATAACTAACAATGAACTATACTGTTGACAAAACATGAAATGCTTTTTTGTCACAAAACATCAAAAGAGAAACTCAAAGAAAAGAAATTCTTTGAAAGAACAATCCAAGGAAAACCATGTATGTTAGCTAGATAAACATTTTCACGATGATGGCTGAGTAACCAGCTATGTTTGACTCACCGAGCAAAGCTCAACAAGAATGCAACCAATGCTCCACAAGTCACAAGGATAGTTCCACCCAAGTCCTTCAGCAATAGCAAAAAAAATAAATAAAATCAATGAAATAAGTACCCAGACCTATTGATTGAATGGGTATTATAAATATTTTCACAGCTAATGGCTCCCTAACACAACATAAGAGCCTTGAGTACAAGCTCTATTACCAAGAATGATTTCAGGTGCACGATAATGCCTCGTTGATACCACATAGTTATGATCCTGATGCTCAAATGTCGTGCTCCCAAAGTCAATGAGCTTTATTGCACTGGATTTTGGGATATTCTTGAAGAAAGAAGCATCCTTAGTGGATCTTGTGAAGAACTACATGCCCAAGAAGAAAAACATAAGAAAAATATACATTGTAGAAACAAAGGCCTTATAAGCTCTCGATTTCCTGTTGATAAAATTATCATCCTAGAGGTAATCACAAAATAGTACCTTATGATCAGGAACTTTAAGAGACTCGGCAGAAACAAGAAGAATGTTTTCTGGTTTCAGATCAGTATGAATGAGCCTCAATTCATGCATAACTGCAACAAACAAAATAGTGCAGACCAAGTCAAGTATCCATGCTAATATCATTATCAACATGAAAGGAAGTCGTTCAATTAGTTGTGATAATACAGATTTAAGAGGAAATAGTCCGAGAAATGACTTTGCAACAGCATGTTATGAATTTTAGTTGATACGGACAAATGTTGAGGTACTACATTAAAAAAAGATGATGGTTGTTATGATTATGATGATGATGAAGAATGAATTGCTTCCATACATGCCACAGACTCCAAGAGTTGTCTGCCAAGCTCACGAACAAGGTCAATAGGAAATGACCGGTAGCTGTTCTTCCGAAGAAAATCGTACAGGCTTGGTCCAAGCTTCTCAAACACCTGTAGAGAACCACCTAAATCAGCTTCAAGATATTAACCCAATAAATACCCAGGCATTAAGAATTCATTGCAACCACATAGTGAAAATGCAAATACTAACAAATATACTTACGATACAAATATGGTTACGGTAATCAAACCAATTTCGAATTTGTACGCAACTGCAAAGAATAAACTCCCACTTATGCAAACTCATCTAAAGCTCCTAAAAGTGGAAAATGAGCAAAAAAATAACAGAAGAAACCTACCGCTTCCCACCAATATCATGCTTCGCAATCTTTTGAAGCACATTGATTTCAATCATGGCCGCTTCACGGTATTTGGTAATTGAACGCACAATTTTGATTGCCACAGTTTCCATCTTTTCTAGATCCCAACACTCCAAAACTTGTCCAAATGTCCCTATAGAAGCATTGCAGCAAGAATAAGGTATAAAACAATATAAAGCACAACATACAAACATTAGCTTTGAGAATTTCCAGAGCTTATCTTCCCTTGCAATGACTTTAGAACAAGATTAAGCAGATACATGAAAAAGTATTGTATGCATGAACTGTCGATAGCTAGGTCACTAACCTTCACCCATTTTGCTCAGTATCCTATCTGAAAACAACAAATAAGAAGTACGGTCAGTTAAAGGATATCCAAACAAGATAATTACGAACGTAAGATGACAATATTATGCTAGTTACCGATAACTTCACAATGTTTACGGAAAAGAAGATTACAATTTCTTGAATTACAATGGCCATAAAATACTAGGCACACATGGAGACAATAGGCGAGAGCCTATATAGATTGCATTACCAGAATAAAACTAATGGATACAAAAGTAAGTCGAGCAGATGAGACACATAACCACAAATGGATTCCAAGAGATTTTTGGCTCAATAGAACCTTAAGTGTAACCATAAATAACTATAAAATCAAGTTCTCACAAAAAGATCCGCTCTATAAGAAAAAAAAATCAAAGACGAGCACCACATGAAAGGAAAACTAAGAGGGGGCTTCAAACATACATCTAGGTGTCAGATTGTCGCCAATGACAAACACATAGTGACCATCTTTATCGTCCCCTCTCCAAGGGGGGGATGGACGTCGAGGCACTCCCGGATAGTAGTAGGAGGAAAACACAGGATTTGAGATTGCAGCATTCATGACCTCCTGTCCACAATATAACATAGTAGGAACCTACAAGAAGGCAATCAGATATTTTCACGGTTATTTTAGAAACAGCTAATAAATCAACATTCCCCCAATAAAATAACAAAACATCTTGTAGGCAATAAACACGTCCACGCGATAGCAACCACACACAGTAAAAGGAAGAAAGAAAATAATAAGACAAAGAGACACGAGATTTACGTGGTTCGGCAAGAATGCCTACGTCCACAGGAGAGAGATCGTCTTCTTTCGCTATGCAAAATAGAGATTACAAATCTCTCAATCTCATAGCCGCTCCAATATGTCTTATCCTTAACCCTAATTCAGGTCGATCCCCACCGGGGCGCTGCCCTAGACTCCGTTAACTCTGCGTAGTGTGTCATAGTCGAGCCGGCGATAGAATCCAAGACATCCAATGCACAACAATCTCCACCTTGACTTGTATTCTGGAAACCACCCTGGAGACACTCCTTGCACATGCCTTAATCTCTTGCATTCCCTTTTGAAAATGCAGCAACCTTTCGCACCCCCGGTTGGGCACGAAAGATCCACCTTAATGTTTAATGAGGTTGATCAAGTGCAAGCAGTGCTTGAACTTCTCTGCAGTGACGGGCTCGGTCAACATATCTATTGCGTTCTCTGATGTGTGGAATTTTCTCAAGTAACAACTCTCCTGTGGCAACAAGCTCCCTTATCTTATGAAACCTCACATCGATGTGCTTTATCCTAGCATGACAAATCTGATTCTTCGCCAAATAAATAGCACTCTGACTGTAGCAATGTAACTAAACTCCACCTTGCTGAACACCCAGCTCCTTGACAAGCCCTCTAACCCATAATGCCTCCTTGGCTGCCTCAGCTACCGCCATGTACTCTGCCTCAGTCGTGGACATAGCAACAAGTGACTGCAACATAGACCTCCAACAAATAGGTCCTCCTGCAAGAGTGAAAACACACCCTGTAATTGACCTCCTGTCATCTAGGTCTACTGCATAATCAGCATCTACATACCCCACAACTGATAGATCACCCTGCTGTCTAGCAAACATAATACTATAGTATGTAGTACCTCTTAAGTACCTGAAAATCCACTTAACTACATCGCAATGTTGGTTTTTGTCATAAACTTGCTCACCACACTCACTGCATGAGCCAGATCAGGTCTAGTACATACCATGGCATACATTAAACAACCCACTGCCCTGGCATATGGAACCTTTGACATGTATTCAGTTTCTTCATCTGTACTTGGGCACTGGCTGACAGATAATCTGAAGTGATTCGCCAATGGTGTATTCACAGGCTTGGCACTACCCATGTGAAAGCTCTCTAACACCTTCTGAACATAGCTCCTTTGGGACAACCATAACCTCCTAGACCTCCTGCCCCTGCGAATCTCCATACCCATAATTTTCTTTGTAGCACCCAAATCTTTCATGTCAAACTCCTCATTCAGCAAAGACTTTAACTTGTTGACATCATTCGCATTCTTAGCAGCAATCAACATATCATCCACATATAACAGCAAGAAGATAAACGAAGCATCATCAAGACTCTTGACATAAACACAACAGCCATACTCACATCTTCTGTTGCCAATCCGAATCATGTAGGAATAAACCGCTTGTATCATTGTCTTGGGGACTGCTTTAGCCCATAAAGAGACCTCTTCAATCTGCAAACCAGGTGCTCCTGCCCAGGTTGGTTGAATCCCTCCATATGCTCCATGTATATTTGCTCCTCCAAATTGCCATGAAAAAATGTCGTTTTTACATCCATCTGCTCCAGCTCCATATTGAAATATGCTACTAAAGCCAATACCGCCCTGATGGAGGTGTGTCTGACCACCGGTGAGAAGATCTCATCATAGTCGATCCCCTTTCTCTGTGAATATCCCCTTGCTACCAACCGAGCGTTAAATTTTTCTCCTTTATCTGACATTGCTTCTTTCCTCTTAAACACCCACTTGTACCCTATAGCTCGCTTTCCATCTGGAATCTCCACCAAATCCCATGTTTGATTCTTATGCAAAGACTCTATCTCTTCCGCCATAGCTTCTAACCATCTACTCTTTTCAGCACTTCCCACAGCCTCCTGAAAAGTCGTAGGATCTCCACTACTAATATTAAGAGCATAAGAGGCTAGTTCTTCAAATCCATACCTAGTTGGTGGCTTGATGGTGCGCCTGGGCTTGTTTGTAGCTATGCTATGGTCCTTCTGCCTCCTGAGCTAAATCCCTCTGAATCCTGAACTATATTATCCTTATCACGTATAAACACCCAATGAACACGTCCACACGATGGCAACCACACACAGTAAAAGGAAGAAAGAAAATAATAAGACACAAAGACACGAGATTTACGTGGTTTGGCAAGAATGCCTACGTCCACGGGGAGAGAGATCATCTTCTTTCACTATGTAGAACAGAGGTTACAAATCTCTCAATCTCACAGCTGCTCCAATATGTCTTATCCTTAAGACTAACCCTAGGTTACATGAGTATTTATACTCCTCCATACATAACCTAATCCGGGTCGATCCCCACCAGGGCATTGCCCTAGACCCCGTTATCTCTACGTAGTGTGTCATAGTCAAGCCGGCGACAGAATCCAAGACATCCAATGCACAACACATCTCGAACTATTGCATCTCCTTGTTCTCATCTTTACATGAAACATTTTCAATAAGGACTGTTCCGCGTATAAACACCCAAAGAAATATCACCAGAAGTCAAAAATGCTTTAAATTTTGTGAGTAAGACAAGACCACAGTAAAGAAAAGCAAGCAATAATAACGACCACCCATGATTCTTGCTAGATCAAAACTTTCTCAAAATTTTCTCCATGACACATTCTGAATTCCTCGATCAGATGACATGAATAGTTTATGAACAGAAGAACATGTTGCTCCAGAAGAAATAGGACCTCAGAGAGCAAAAAACAAAATGGATTTTATCAACACAAAGGCCTAATTCGAGTTGATCGGCAACTGAAAAAAACTATATAAAAATTATGATCTAGGGCATAAAAAAGGAATCGACTTTTGGCGAAATAAGCGCGCAATTCGAGAATAATTCAGTAAAAGGCCGTATGGATCAAATCAAACCAGGCACAAAGGAGATGAGATCCAGATCAAACCTTGGGAGGGGGGAAGGGAGGGGGCATGTCCCAGGTGAGGCGAGGCCGTTTCCTTGGCCGCTTCTCCACGGCGGCGTGGGGGTACTCCGCCACCCATTGCGTCTCCATCCCCGACCGACAACGCGAGAGTTGATGACGATGACGGGATTGGGATCCAGATCGAATCGAATATGGGGGATTTGGGGATGGGATTCGAGAGACGATGGATAATAAAGGAAGGAGCCACGGAGGGGTGTTGTCGTCCCCCCACCTCTCGCCCACGAACCCTAGGCTGGGTCTTGTGTGGCATGGTCCCGGGCGGAGCCAGCTAAGGTCGGGTTGCTTTTGCGTTTAACCCCTTGGAGATCTTGGATTTGCAAAAAGCTTCCCATATGAAATAAATGAGAAAGGTTCGGTTGAACAAGAAGCGGGCCCAGCCCCAAGTGGTTGGTTTGAGCCACGAAATTTATACTCTTTTTTGGCTAAATTTTTAATTAGTATCATGTAATTTATATAATTTGATCGAGATTTTTATTTGGTCCCTGACATTCAAAAAGTTGAAATCATGTCTCTCAAGTTTCAATTGCTCACTTATATAGTCCGCCACGTCAGCTCCGTTAAACGCTGTTAGACTGGCTAATGGTAAAAGACTCAATTTGGACCCAATGTGACAATTTTGACTTTTTTATTATTTTTTGAGTCTCTTCATCTCCACCAGAGCTGCCACTAGCACTAGGACAGCTTGAATGGCGACCCGACGCCGATTCTCTGGAGCATGGTGATGCCAGAAGGGATTTTGGAAATCTTTCTACCTATTGGAACCAGGATTTGGTCGTAGACCGGGACGAAGGCGACAATGGATACACCAACAATGCTCTGAAGTGCAACGGGAGGGACTTCGAGACCATTGCCGTCGATCCTGCGGCCCAGGGTGGCACCTTGCTTGGTGAAGAACATCGATATTGGAAACAGGCCCATATTGGAAACAATCGAAGCACCACCTGTAGCTTCTTCTATTTGATCATCAACGCTATGCCACTCGACATCATCTCTTTTAGATCGCTCTGTGTTCTTGCATTAGAAAATTTTGGTGACATCGCGCTACCATGATCTTTGCTACCAAACTCATCATGTATATATATATGTAGCTATAGGGATTTACTTGGATGGCTCATACGGTAAGAGCAAAGGAACTTCTTGATCATTAAAGGCTACTCGCCGGTGGCTCCTCGCCAATGCCACAAAGGACCTGCCAACCTTAACAAAGGGGGCTTTCCCCTTATAGGGGATAATAGTGATACGTTCGAATGCCCAACAGGAAGACGATGAGACCGACGGGCATGACAATGCACGGAATGTCGAAGCCAAGGCCCCAGCAGACATTGTCCTGTATGTAGCTCAACGCGGCGATGGCGACGAGGACATCGCTGCACAAGCCGAAGAACCACCAGTTGAAGAAGGAACCCCGGACTTGCGTTCCCCAGCGTCGGCCTGGTCGAACTGGTTGACGCCGAAGGCCTGGATGCAGGGCTTTGTGGCTGCCCTGAGCTAGTCCAACAATGTACAGTGAGATGTAGAAGAGGATGAGCTGGAGCTGGGAAGGAGGGGTAGGATGTGGAGTTGATGGAGATAGAGTGGTGGCATTTGGATGGGAGGATTGTTGGCAGCATGGATGATAGTGTCAGCGAGTGGCAAGGTGAGCACTACCCAAGCACCACCACCACCTCTACCAAATCCGACGATGAAGATCCTCTTGGAGACCATCGTCGTCGAGGGGTTCGCCGTCGAAGTTCCGATTCGAATGGGGGTGGAGGGGAGACAGATAGGACTGATGTGGCATAAAAAATAATTTAAAAAAGTCAAAATTGTCCCATTAGGTCAAAATTGCCTCGACGTGGCGGACTACATAAGCAAGCAATCGAAACTTGAGGGACATGATTTCAACTTTTTGAATGTCAGGACCAAATAAAAATCTCGATCAAACTACAGGGTACTAATTGAAAATTTAGCCTACTCTTTTTGAGTATGGTACAAGGGAAGCTTTTCTCACAATTGACAAAAAAGTTCACTAAAAATATAAATTACGTACATAAGCTTTATTTGGTTGTCTAGAAAAGTATTGTCGAAAAAATATTGTAGAAAAAAAATCATAAATATTCATAAATGACAATTGTAAAAAAGCTAAAACCTACTTTTGGTATATGTAAAATTGATGTTGTGACAAAATGTTATCTAATGTTTATTTTCACTCGATTTAATACCCGACAGATGAACGAAATGAGTAATTTGACAGTAAACGAGCCAAGTGCTTGTCACGTGACCAATTAGCTAACAAATCGAGTACAGATAACTGAGATAAAATCCACTTTCTGTACTTTTAAAATTAGGGGATTTGTCAAATGGTCTATTATTAGAGACCAACTTGTCATTTGATTATATATGCAATACAAGATTTGATTTGTGCACCACACTCAGAAAAATCGGTGATTAATCACCGAATTTTTGATACAAATTCGGTGGCTTGCCACCGAATTTCTTGATAAAATTCGGTGGAATACCACCGAACTACATGGTTCGGTGTCATTCTATCAAATTTTATCAAAAAATTCGGTGGCAAGACACCGAAAAAAAAAATCAGTGTGGTGCACAAATCAAATGTTGTATTGCATTTAAAACTACCCCCTATAGAAGATCTTAAGTCTTTTAGTACCACTGTAGATGAAAAAAAACAAAACTACCCCCTACCTTCTATCTATATACACCCTAACCCCACCCTAAGTCTAAACCCCCCATAAACCCAGCCCCACTAACACCCCCCCCCCCTAACCCCCTAAACCACCCGGTGATCCCGAGGCCGTTCCCGATCCCGTTCTGCCCGTCACCAAGCCCGTAGGTGATCCCTCCCCCGAGCTCGCCAGAGACCAAGTGCGTCGGCGATCCCGATCCATCCCGTCCATCGCGGATCGCGTCCGATCATCTCCCCGAGATCGCGTCCAATCATCTCCCCGAGCTCGCCGCCGTCCAATCCATCGTGTCCGATCAACTCCCCCCCCCCCCCCCCCCCCCACATCCCGTCCGTTGCGGAGCTTGCCGCCGTCCGATCACTATCCGAGCTCGTCGTCCGATTCCCCGAAGATCCCGATCCCGAGCTCACCGTCCCGATCGGTGGCTAGATCTCCGTCCCGATCCCGATCTCGTCGTCGCCGTCTGTTGCCGGTCCTCACAATGCCGTCGCGATGGCCGTGACGTCCATCGGGGACGACGACTCAGCGAAGGAATGAGAGAAAAGGCCGGCTAAAGCGTGAAAATGGGTAGAAAATCATGGAAATAATAAAAAAAAGGAAAAATGCTTGAATATAGAAAATATTAATTTTTCCAATATTTATAATTACTTTTTATTTTTTTTTCAATTTTTGTGGGGGGAATTCACTTTTCAATACTTTTAATTACTTTTCAATTTTCCAAAAATTAACTACAAAACAAAGGTGTAGGTCACCATTTTTCGAAAAGAAACTTTAGATTTATCCGGTGGTCACTTTCCATTTACCAATTTGAGAAAAAAAACATTTTCAAAAATAAGAAAATGTTAGAAAATAACATAAATAATGGGAAATATTGTGAAAAATATGGAACTTACTTTTCATATAATATGGTAGTTATTTTTCATGAAATATGGAAGTTACTTTCCGCGGTAGTTACTTTCCACTGTAGTTACTTTTTACAAATAATGTGTTAAAAAATCAGTTAGAATAAGGAAAATATGTGAAAAATCGAGAATATTAGTGGGGAAATTACACTTCTCATTTTGGTAGTTGCTTTTCAATTGCATTATGATAGTTACTTTTCATTTTCATTATGGTAGTCACTTTTCATTTTGGTAGTTACTTTTCACAAATAATAGCTGAAAAAATAGTGACGGCCCCTTCTCCACGGTAGTTACTTTTCAAAAAAAAAAGGCTAACTTAAGTGGTAGTTACTTTTCACAATTTTATTAGTTATTTTCCACGGTAGTCACTTTTCACAAAAAATTAGTGCAAAAATTAGTTAAAATAAGGAAACTATGGGAAAATCAAGAAAATTAGTAGGGGAATTCTATTTTGCATTTTTGAAAATGACAAAAAAAACTTTAGTTTCTACCATACTTGTTTTCCGCGGTAGTTACTTTTCGCGGTAGTAACTTTCCACGGTGGTTACTTTTCACCAATAATATGTGAAAAAATCAACTAAAATAAGAAAAATAAAGGATAAATGAAGAAAAATTTTGGGGGTCCTTCTTCACGGTAGTTACTTTTCAAAAAAGTATGACTGACTTAATTGGTAGTTACTTTGGTTACTTTTTTCAATTTTTATAGGGGAATTCACTTTTCAATATTTGTAATTGCTTTTCAATATTTTGTAATTACATTCCAATATTCATAGTCACTTTTGAATTTTGGGAAAATATGTGCAAAAATCAGCTTAAATAAGGATGGTAGTTACTTTTCAATATTTGTAGTTACTTTTCACTATTTGTGGTCAATTTTCAATTTTGAGAAAATATGTGCAAAAATAATCTAAAAAAATATTTGTAGTTACTTTTCAATATTTGTACTCACTTTCAGTATTTGTAATTACATTCCAATATCCATAGTCACTTTTCAATTTTGGGAAAATTTGTGCAAAAATCAGCTAAAAAAATGTTGGTAGTTACTTTTCAATATATGTAGTTACTTTCCAATATTTCTAGTTAATTTTCGATTTGCGGGAATATGTGCAAAAAAAAATCTAAAAAATGCTGGTAGTTACTTTTCAATATTGGAAAAATATGATAATTACTTTTTAATTTGAAAAAATATTGTAGTTACTTCTCAATTTTTCAAAGAGACTAAACAACAATTACCATACCATTTTTCCTACCTTTTCCCCCCCTATTTTCATCATTTTCTCTGTAGGTCTACCCTAGCTTTTTCTTATTTGGATTTTTCCAGTATAAAATCCAAGCCGTCCCACCTCCATCCCAGATCCATCCGAGCTTGCCTCGGATCCATCCCGCCATCGCCGTCCCGATCTCGCCGTCCTGGAGATTGGACGAGGTGGTGATGGGTTTGGTGGCGATGACGAGGTGGTGATGGGTTTGGTGGCGATCTCGCCGACCCAGCTCCATCCCAGCTGCATCCGAGCTCGCCGCGGATCCATCCCCGCCATCGTCGACCCGATCTCGCCGTCGCCGTCCCGATCTCGCCGTCGCCGTATCGACATCGGCGCCCTGGAGATTGGACGATGCGGTGATGGGTTTGGCGGCGATCTCGCCGACCCACCTCCATCCCAGCTCCATCCGAGCTCGCCGCGGATCCATCCCGCCATCGCCGACCCCATCTCGCGGTCGCCGTCCCACCTCCATCCTAGCTCCATCCGAGCTCACCGCGGATCCGCACCTCCATCCGAGCTCGTCGCGTATCCGCACCTCCATCCGAGCTCGCCGCGGATCTGCACCTCCATTCCAGCTCGCCGTCGTCCGATCCCGAGCGCTCACCGTCAGTCCCGTTCGCCCGATCATGTCGCGTCGCGTCGCCTCCTCTTCTTCGCTATGCCATCCGATCTCGTCAGATCCAACGCCAAACCCATCACCACCTCGTCCGATCTCCATCGCTACCTCCATCACCACCTCCGATCCCCATCCCCATCACCACCTTCGACGACCTCCTCCTCCTTCCGACGTCCCCATCACCGACCGCCCAACCCCCCTCCTCCTTGCGATGCTATCAGTGGTTCGGCGAATGCTTCGGGGGAAGACAAGCCGGGGCCAGGAGAGAGATGACATAAGGGCATTTTAGACATTAAAATTTATAGTTGTTAAGAAAGAGATTAAATGACTTAATAATTAGTAGAAGGATCATAAAACAAATAAGATCTCATGAAGAGATTAAATGACAATTACTCGTTAAAATTACCTTTGTGATAATATAGTACCAGAAATTTATAACGATAGGTCAAAATTGGGTTCAAAACAGATCACATCATGACATGCTCGTCAATTTCATATAACAGTGTGAGCGATGGGACTAAAATCGCGTGCCACAAAGGGTAATTTTGCATGTACCAAAAGTTGATTTTAACCCAGTACAAAACAAACGCTTGGCATGTTATATTAATAAATATGGTAAAAATAATTTTTTTTAGTTTGGCTTTTTACTAAATGTGGTTAAATTCAAGCACCAACAACTGTTTCATCTATGGAAATTTGGGTATGGTTCAAATTAATCCAAAACTACTTCTCAAATATATTTTATCAAAACCATGATAGTGGCATGTTATATTCATAAATATTGTAAAAAATATTTTTTTTTAGTTTGCCTTTTTACTAAATGTGGTTAAATTCAACACTAACAACCGTTTCATCTATGGAAATTTGGGTGTGGTTGAAATTAATCCAAAACTACTTCTCAAATATATTTAGCATAACCATGATAGTGTTTGATTAGAGAAAAGTAATTTCTTTTCTTCAGAACAGCAATCTCCTAGAATCTTGTTATGGCTCGACAAGTCATTTAGGGTATGTTTGGTTGGTTGAATCACTGGTGCAAAGGGATCATGCGATGCATGCATCTCCCATCCAGATCGCTTGTTTGGTTGCGTCGTTTAGTCCAAAATGCAGCTTTTAAATTTCACGGTCGATCCACGTATCTATTGTCATATCGTTCGTCAGCCTATATGAGAAAATGATGCATCCATGATTGATCCATTCATCGACCATCACTTCAGCTGTCTAACTCAAAATGTAGCTTTCAAACTTCATGGTCGATCCCACACATCCACTGTCGCATCAATCGCAGCCTCTGTAAAGAAATGCATCATGGATCAATCCATTCATGAACCATCGCATCGATCACCAGCCTCTATGAGGAAATGATGCATCATGGATCAATCCATTCATGAACCGTCGCATCGATCGCCAGTCTCTATGAGGAAGTGATGCATCATGGATCAATCCATTCATGAATCGTCGCTTCAAGCATCTAACTCAAAATGCAGCTTTCAAACTTCACGGTCGATCTACACATCCATCATTGCATCGACTGCCAGTCTCTGTGAGGAAATAATGCATTCAGGGTCGATCCAAGCATCGACAATCGCTTCAGCCGTTTAGCTTAAAATGCAGCTTTCAAACTTCACAGTCGATCCACGCATCGATCGTGGAGGGTGCATCGCATGAAACGGTCATTTTTGGCAGTTTCATACGATACACGATTTGCCTTAAAAAAATACATCGCATGATACATGTATTAGTTGATACGTGATGAACGAAACACAGGATCATCGTGGAGGGTCCTGATGCAACCCAACCAAACAGCACGTTAGTTCAAGAAAACTAATTTACTCCATGGAGGAGAGGATTTATTCTTTTGTCCCCCTTAAAAGATTTGATTTTATATATTTCACCCTGAAAAATTGAAATTACGCTATAAACCTGAAAACCTTGATTATTGTCATATATCTCATTTTGTCCACTTCCATATGCTAACATGACCTAACCATGGTTAAGAATGTAACCAGAGTTGTAAAATGTCTCATATGCCTTTGCTTATTAAAACATATGTTCATTTGATCATAAAACTTAGCCTTCCGTGTTTACTAACTATCATGTCTTTCATATAAGCATCCCATAAAACTGACCGAAATTGAGACAAAATTGTTAGAGGTGGAGATAGCTCGTCGAACAGAAAGATGGAAACCAGACAATTCCTGATATCAAGTCCTATCATTTGGGTCAAAGGAGGGGTACAGGCAAAGGCAATTAAGTAACTTCACTCTAATTTGAAACGCTCTGTCCAGCATATTCTCCGGATATTCCACTCCAATTAATTAATATTTGACAATAATAAAGGATTTCAGGTTCATGTTGTAATTTCAATATTTTTTAGAGTGAAATATATAAAATCAAACTTTTTTGGGGATATATGTAAATAACCCAAATCTATAATACTCCTATCTAACAGCTCTTTGCCCACGCGCAGCTCAGTCCAGTCCAAACAAAATGCCCACCGGATCAATTATTCCCGTCTCTATCGCCGTCGTCGTCGTCGTCGTCTTCCCCCTACTCGCCGGCGGAAAGCGAGCCCCGCTTCCCAGGACCGGCGGCGACTCCCTCGTCTACCTATGGCCTCTTCCCAAGAACGTTACTCACGGCGACAAAATACTGACCGTCGACCCCGATCTCGATCTCGCCCTCGCCGGCGGGGCGTCAACGATCGTCTCCGAGGCTTTCTACAGGTACAAAGATCTCGTCTTTAAGTCGCAGTCCGTGAAGAGGTATTCGGCGGAGTATGATATCAGTAAACTGACGGTGGTGGTCAATTCGGATAACGAAACGGTGCGATCTGTTGTTTTACGGGGTTTATTTGTCGCTGAATGACTCCGCAGCAGTAATTGAGATTGTGATTTTTGATTTCTTATATGAATTGTATAGCTTCATTTCGGAGTGGATGAAAGCTATACTCTGTATGTTGGTGGAGGGTCGAGCCTGTCGATCGTCAGAGGGGCTACAATAGAGGTATGTGCGAAGCTGATGATGCCAAATTCTGTCCTTTTATCTTCAGTAGGGAGGCATTTGGTTTGGAGATCAGCGGCTATCCCTGTACTCATTTGTGTATATTTGATATGTTAATTGGAGTTCGAGGATTGATTGGTTAACTGGGAGGCGATACTTAGCATAACCAATCTGTATCCTTAATTTTCACATTAAATAGAATAACATGAAATATGCAGTTCCTGTAGCTCTGTTTTCAATTGTTTTCCTTTTTCACGGCAACGATTTTTAGGTGCTCTCGCACTGATTAACAGCTGTTGAAGATTGTTTTTGCAGGCAAACAATATTTTTGGGGCATTACGTGGCTTAGAGGTATGTGTGATTGATGTACTATAAACCTCATTATTTCTCCTATATACTAGCGCTCTGCATATGGCCACTTCAGTGAATTGCCTCTCCCTCCCTAAGGAACATGCATAAATAGTCTTGTCGTGTACTATGTAGATAATCATGCAGTATGTTTTTCTAAACATTGCATGCTTTTGATAATTCTGATCTAATATTGAACTTCTTTCCCAGACATTCAGTCAATTGTGTGCTTTTAATTATGAGACTAAGAATGTAGAAGTCCAGAAGGCCCCATGGTATATTCAAGACGAGCCAAGATTTACTTTTCGTGGACTTCTTCTTGGTAAGGAAGCTACAGTTCTGTGATCAAATATTTTCCCAATTACCAAATGTATGTATGTGATGTTTGATAAAGGAAGTCAAGGAGTTATCCTAACATTTGCAGATACCTCACGGCATTACTTACCAGTAAGCGTGATCAAGCAAGTCATCGAGTCTATGTCATATGCTAAACTTGTAAGAAGTGTTTTAGTTCAAACTTCTAAATATTGGAGGTATTTCTCCCTGCTGATCCGAATTTTCTGTCTATGTTTAGTAGAATGTTCTTCACTGGCACATCATAGATGAACAGTCCTTTCCTCTAGAGGTACCTTCATATCCTAATTTATGGACTGGATCATACACAAAGTTGGAGAGATACACGGTTGAAGATGCATCTGAAGTGGTCGAGTAAGTCAGTTCCTACTGAGTAGAACATGTTTAAAGAAGCTTTCTGTCTTTTCTTAGCATTCTTCCTCATCGAAGAACTTGAAGTTCCATTCAGAAGCTACATAGGTGTCACTATGCTATGGTTTTGGATCCTGGACCTTGACAAATGTTTTTATGGACCATTTTAGGTCCTCTGTTGTGTAATACCTCTCGTTTGCTCCTATTGATTCCACATGATCCCAGGCTTTTGTGCTATTATAGTCAGGAAATGGTAGACATTTTTGACAATGTGGAATGATTGCATAGCAAAATACAAAGATTCAGATTTGAGACGATTGCCTTTTAGCTTTGAGTGAATCGCGGAAACATATAGTAGGCAGAAGCTCGAGTAAAATTTTAGTCTAGCAAAAAATTGTTCTTGATGTGAATGGGTAACAAGGCTACAATGGAAGCTTCTTCACTTGCCTGAGATGTAAATTGATCCAAATTTTAAGATAATGAATCATTTCAGCAAAATTGTGTCAAACGAATGGAAAATTTTCACTGCTACCCATAGAATGGTTCTTATGATTGGTAAGGTCACATCTACCTATCAATAAGCATGAAAGGAGAATCCTTCAAGAACATTGTTCATTTCGGGTCAGGATGAACATAGAGTCATCCATGTTGCTGTTTTCTTTGTTGCATTCATACAATTCTCTCTTATGTTATGAAGTTAAGTTGGTTCTGGAGTTGACAAAAAGCATGTCTTGTTATGCTGAATCTTGTTTCTTTCTTTGTAATCGTTCACTGTTTTCTACGATACCGTGGTCATTTCTCCTTAATAACACAAGTTGAAGGGAAATTTGTTTCATGAGTTTGGTATTTAATAATTTCTCTAAGTTGCTTAAGTTATTTGCTCCTTCTATTTTCTGATTTTATGTTTTGCCCTATTTGATGCATGTTTATGGCGTGATGGGAAGATTTGCAAGGAGAAGAGGTAACTTGTGTTTTCATGATAACTCAATCTTGCCAAAGTAGCGTAATGTCACTCATCAAATCACATTCTTTCCCTGACTGCAAAGTATATCTATTTTTGTTTCCCTGACTGTAAATTCATAGGTTGTGGACCTATTTTTTCATGCTTACTAGTTTGTCAACAAAGAGAATGTTTGGCCATTATTTTCACTTTACTGCAGATGAAATACTAAATTTCATTCACGACTTCGAATGTCTATTTCAGGCATCCATATCATGGCGGAAATCGATGTTCCTGGTCATGCAGAGTCATGGTATAGGAATCTGGATGGATTTTTTACTTCCTTTCTCTAATTTTCTAGAAACTTGGGCCAGAAATCAAATTTGGCTGTAAATGTTTTCTTAGACTTGGATATAGTACATTGGTATTTCAACCTCTGTCCTGAACGTAGAGCAAATAATTCTTTATGTTCTATGCAGGGGAGTTGGATATCCTAGTCTTTGGCCTTCTCCAAACTGCACTGAGCCCCTTGATGTTACTAAAGATTTTACATTTGAAGTGCTGTCTGGAATACTGACAGGTAGTTTGGCTTCTTTTCTTTTACCAAGCAGCTACTAGAGTTTACCACGTGTATGGGACTTGTGTTCTTTCTCTTTATTGTCAGGCTGAATTCGCTTTCTAGCATACCAGAGTACTGCCAATACCATTTAGAAGGATAGGTACCTCATTCCTAGGAATGCATACCATGCCAACTTGGCATTTATCGAACTTTGGGGGGGCTTTAGTCCTGGAAAATTTAAATTCTAAAAATTCTGCTGTCTCATTATTCTCTCCATGTGGCAAGAATTCTGCTTGGACTTTCATAATGCTACTGTGTTTTCAGAAATGGCTTGATAGATGGCTACTTATCCTGTAAAATGGATATTAAGGATGCTGAATCTAGTTTCTACTTATTTAAGCTCAAGATTCAAGACTTTCTTCTCATATACTTACAGACCTACTACTCTCTGCTGGCTCTCTTTTGATGTCTTAGATATTTAGTTTTTGCAATCTGTTCTTTGTTTTGCAAGGGCTGCAGCTTGACCATGCATATTTTCTGATTGGGCTTTAAGTGTGTAGATGGTCACTTGGGTGAATGGATATGCGCAGATTTTTCTAAATAATCCAAACTCTCTTAAAATTGAATGATCAAATCAACTTCACTTTTGAATTGAATTGACTTATATCTAAGTTCAGATGAAGGTGGATCAGTGGATGTGTTTAAAAGTTTCTTGAGTGGGGCTGAAAGCCTGAAACTACTTATCTAAAACTAACATAAACACAGGGAGAAAATATTGTGCACTTCGAATCTGGAAGCAACCGATAGCTGGTTTTGACAGGCACCTAGTTCGAACATAGGAAGTTGGTTTTTTAACTGGTCATGATAGTTACAATGTGATTTATCCTTTCACTCATTACACCGTTCATTTCTTTTATCTTTGTTTCTTGTCTCAACCCACATTTCCATCTACTATGAATATGCATTGATATTGTTTTATTTCCATTACTCGACTGCATTTGGGCTTGTATTTAGGTTCATCTTGATTCAAAGATGTGGAAGGATATCCTTGCAAAATATGACCTGCTAAGCATTCATATTTGTGTTCTTCAATGATGTCAACAAAAAGTGATACCCATTATTTATGCTTGATGCTTGTGACTTCCAACTTATCAGTGATCTGGACTGTCTTTTTTATAGATATGAGGAGAATTTTCCCATTTGGGCTCTTTCACTTGGGAGGGGATGAGGTCAACACAGGTTGGTTTGCTCAATCATTTAGCAGTAGATCATATTAAACTACCCTTTTGGCATTTTAATTCCTATTATATAAGGTAATAAGCGCTTTTAGATGCTGTGATTTGTTCATCATTATTGTATGTTCGATAGCTCTTATCCCCAGACCCAACGGGCTAGTAAATATCTAAAGGTGAAGTGAGATGAATTTCCAATGGCTTTCATCAAACCTGTAGAGGAAGGCATAACATGTCTCTTCTGGTATGTGCTGAAATGTTCAATTAAGTACACATGTGCTGGAATAGTTTAGTTCGGAGTAAAGGAAAAGGGGAAGGGATGAATACGACGATATAATGTGGAAGCAGTTTAAACATGGTTTATAGCAGGCATTATAGAAAGAACGTGAATAGTTGTATTTTTAAATTCAAGGATCTTCTGGGTTCGAAGATAGGTTTTACTGTTAAATTGAGGATTTTCTAATTGTTCTTCTTTGTGCTTCCCATTGTTGGCTCAAACTAAGGGGGAAAAACCTGTTTTTCTTTGTAAAGTTCAAAGAAGCTCTTGCTTAAGAATATATTTATCTGAAATTGCATTGTATCAATTTTCTAATTGTTCTTCTTTGTGCTTCCCATTGTTGGCTCAAACTAAGGGGGAAAAACCTGTTTTTCTTTGTAAAGTTCAAAGAAGCTCTTGCTTAAGAATATATTTATCTGAAATTGCATTGTATGTATGCAGTTTCTCATCTGTCAGCCTTTACCACTTTAAAATAATAAGTACTGTTATTTGGGTTGATCTTATTTTCATTGCGTGTATGATCAAAAAGCTTTGCGTAATAGTATTGGTTATCTTTGTCACTTACCTGAGCAATCACCATGAATTTAACTGTTTAAATCTGTACTAACATGAATATTCCTGTTGTTATTTTCATGGAATATTAATTGCCTAATTCCTTTTTTCAACAATTGCAGATTGCTGGAGTAACACCCCACATGTAAAGCAATGGTATGATATCATTTTTTATGCATTATTGGGTGTCTATTGGTTTGTACCATTGGTTGTTGCAGCATGTGATCTCCCTATATCCCTGTTAAATTTTATATGGCACTTTGTTGTGATAGCGTTTATAAAATTTTGTTCCTTCTGCTCTGTGTTCATAGTAAGAGGAACCATAGATACCATTTGCTTGTCTGATATTACAACCTACCAAATAAAGAGGTGGATCATCAAAGTTCATTTTCTGAAGAAGATATAGTTAATTGATCTATTCTGCGAGTTCTATCTAGCAAGTTTATAGTTCAAATATCTGTTTTATAGTCTTACATGATTATGCTCATGATTATGAGCTGAAGATAGTCCAGCGTTTCTGCTTTGAATGGAACAATTGCATGGTTGTGATAACTGAACTGTAGGCCAGAGGAAATTTTGATTAACCATTTGTTCTCATGACTGTTATCCTATCAATTAGTGCATTCAATCAGTACACTAATTGCTGGGCAGTTTCCATTTATCTGATGTATCCAAAAGCACTCTTCATATATTCAAATGTTTTGCATTTTAATTAGTAGTATGCATTATTAGCTATTGCGCTTATTGAATTTGAGGATGAATACAGGCTTCAGGCGCGCAACATGACTGAAAAGGCTGCATATCAATATTTTGTATTGAAAGCTCAAGATATAGCAATTGCTCATAATTGGATTCCTGTCAATTGGTAGGTATTTAACCTTCTTGGTAAAAGATTCCATATTAATTAGCTATGTAGATGCACTGTTTGGTAATTGATTATTTCTCATTTCTATTGATGTGTTATCTGGATCATCCAGGGAAGAAACCTTCAACAGTTTCAAGGAAAATCTCAATCCACACACAGTGGTACATAACTGGTGCGAGTCTACTCTCACATTTATTTTTTTGATGGACAGAAGTGTCGAGCTTATTTGCTTACTGTGGGAGTCATATCTTTTTGTTTGCTAGATTATCTTTATCCATACTCTTTTTTTTTCTCCCTTGAAGGTTGGGTCCTGGCGTTTGTCCTAAAGCAGTTGCAAAGGGTTTTAGATGCATTGTAAGCAACCAGGGTGTATGGTATCTCGATCATCTGGATGTTCCTTGGGAGGATTTCTATCAAAGTGAGCCTCTGGAAGGGATAACTGATTCTTTCCAACAATCACTTGTGCTTGGTGGGGAGGTATGTATGTGGGGTGAGACAGCTGACACTTCCGATGTTCAACAAACAATATGGCCTCGTGCTGCTGCAGCTGCAGGTATGCAAATATTAGACCAAATCTCGAGTGAAGAAAATTTTCTTTTTGGGTATAAAGATCTGGACACTTCTGGTAACATAAATAAAGCAGATACTACATTATGCTGATAAAACTTAGAATTCTGTGTCACACCATTTTACCCTTTCCGTGTTGTTGAGATAAAAAATCTAATACTTAAGCTTCCGTCCTTAGGTCAATACAAGCATAAAAATTCGAGTTAAGAAGCTTCTTTGGCGGGCATTTGTATTCAGGCCTGCACTAACAAACTAAACCAAATCCTCTGTGGATGCGACCATACTTCCTTATATAACATCCATGAACATAAGACTTGCAAACCCCACAAGATGCCCTTGTGCCTGTTTGTTTGCTATCTAATCGAATTATAGAAGTTATGATTCCTTGCTTTCTTGATTAATACAGCCGTCAACATAGCTTCGTCAGAACACGTAAAGTTTTGTGGTTGATAGTTCACTTGGCCCATGACAACAGCCATCCAGCCTTATCCCCAATAATTTGGAGGCTTTTTGAATCTTTATCCGCTATCTCTATCAAGGACTGCATCTTTCTGTAATTTTGGCAGTAACTACTGGACCCAGCACTGGACATTGAATTAGCTTAAAAGCCTGTCTTGAAAAGATGTCAAAAAATGAAGGAATCCAAACACAATTCAGCCAATTAAGTAGGTATGGATGTCACAATTGGCAGTCTGGAACTTCTAGATAACTTGGAAATGCACTGCCACCCAACTTTATGTGCTATTTTGATGTCTTTTTGCTTCCTCTAAGAAAAGTTTTCCAGTTTGCCTATAACAATTTAATACCTTAAGCTTTTTTTTTTGTTTTCCTTTTTGGCCACGCCGGCATTTATGAAAATCCTATAGAACGCCTGTGGAGCACAAGGGAGGCTACTTCTGCCGGAGCTTTAAATTCGACAGTGCTACCTCGTCTCCAATATTTCAGATGCTTACTGAATCATCGCGGGTTTGCAGCTGCTCCAGTGACAAATTGGTATGCAAGATCGGCTCCAATTGGTACTGGTTCGTGCTTTGCCCAGTAATCTTAGCAAGTTGTACAGTAAGTTTGAAACCTCCAAAGCTTCCTGCTTCATGGGTCGCTGAACAATCTTGATCTGGTTTTTGTTTCAATTGAAGTGTATCTACCTTGTGATTTATGTTGTGCAATATTTGTTTGTGTCATTGCTTCAGTGAAAGATTTCATTGTACACTTGTATCACTATGTATCAAACTGTTCAAAAGCATAAAATAAATCATGTTTAAGTCATAATCTAGAAACCCTCAGATGACCTTACACGGTCATATATGCTTGAAGAACTACGCCAACTGAATCTTCGGCAGCAGACGGTACGTACGTAGCCATGTAAAGATATCTCAGAGCTTCTATCATGAATGGTACAGCAGCTTATTATCTCATTTCATTCCCTTTGTCAATAGCTTAGCTTGAAAGCACCACCATCTCGACAGTTTTTGTCAAGAGAAAAAACTACTATATTTTCACTAGTTTCTATAGGTGGAAGCCAGAGCGCAATTTTTTTTTCCCTTTTTATTTTTAACAAAATGAGCCGAAGCTACAGTCTCATGAGCTGATCTACATCAATCTGGCCGCTGTCAGCATAGCCTCCCTAACGAGACGAGTAATCTTATCTGTTCTTACATTATATTTTTCAAAGGAGATGAGCAATCTCACCCGCTCTTACATTACACTCTCGTGGGATATATATAATAGGAAACCTCACAAACTGACTAATAACCCACCAAATTTCTATAGGTGGAAGCTAGAACTCATGACCTTCTCAAAACAAAGATTAATTCTTGTTCTTGCTATTGTTTCATGAACTCAGATATCCTGTGATGTTTATAGATAAGAATCATAGGGTCACTTATGGATGCGTTTGGTTGTGGGATAGTCTATTCCGGGATTAGAGGGGATGAAGATTAGTATACTGGAATAAGTAGTGGGATATGTATGGTATTTTATTGAAAATAGTGATAAATTAGTAATGTTTGGTTGAAAAAATATGAATAAAGTTGATGTGATTGGTTGAAAAGTAGGGATAATGAAGTAATGATTGGTTGAAAAGTGAAAAAGTAAGAACAAAGTTGATGAGATTGGTTGAAAAGAAAAGAAAATATAGTAATGATTGGTTGAAAAGTAGGAATAAAGTGGGGATATGAATATGAATAAAAGTGAGGATAAAAATAGAAATTAAATGATGTTTGAATGTAATGTAGGAATAAAATGGGTTAAATCGGGGCTGGGATTCCTTATCCCCCAATCAAACAAGCCATATATGGCCGTGGATGGCGTCACAATCGGACCCGTGCCGGCATCATGGTGTTGAGTTTGATTATTAATTATACCGTGACTGGTCGGCTGTCTTATGTTGGACGCTGGAATGGACCATCTGATCCATGGCTCCACCACAACAATTGTGGCGTGCCCCTTATAGTATAATAATTAGATTCTCATCATAGCTGTTCGGAGAAGTATGACTAAATAAATGAAGTAGATCTGCTCAACTCTCCTATCACGAGCAACCATGTACATCATATTATTTTTCTTTTATTTTTTCATAATTGAGTGAAATTTTTACGTATTAAACACATTTCAGTTTTGATTATACAAAATAGGGTCGTTTTGGTTTTTGTTTATATTTAAGACCATTTTAAAAATTTTATGACATAAATACCCTTAGCTCTACTAGCAAATATAGGGCAATTAATATTTATATTTAATACATTATTCTCTCTCTCCTCATGTTTCTCCCTCTCATTCCTCTCTCCCTCCCATCTCCCCGCGCCCTCTTTTGCATCTCTCTTCTTAAGCCCTAACTCTAATCCTCTTTGGATTTATGGTGGAGCTTGGTGAGACCTTATGCCCGCCTTCTTCGCCTTCTTCGTCTTTGAATCCGGTGATGGAGAAGCCATTGGTTGTTAGGTTAAGAGGAAGCTATCAGAGGCGAAACTTGATGCCTTCATTGCTCTCTCTTTCACTCTCTCTCCCCCAACTCTATTTCCCTCTCCAATTTCTCTCTCTCTCTCTCTCTCCCCCTGCACGCTCGAGCTTGTGAAAGCCATGACGATCTCGCTTGTCTTTCATTCCATTTGTTGACTGGTTTTCATCTCTCTATCATACGCGTGAAAAATAAAAGATGATTTAGGCTTGATGATTTTTTCTTCTTCAATTTTTCGTGTTATTTCACAATAAACACTGTAAAGATCTCATTTGCTTAAAAACTGTATCTGATTCTAAGTATTCTTGACTAATAATTAAGGATTCCTTAACTTTTACCATGATTCCTCACCTATGATCAAAAAAGCAATGATGCTCTCCCTTTTCTTTCACTCGATCTGGCGACTGGTATTCATCTCTCCATCATACACGTATAAAATGAAAGAATGAAGCTCACAGATCTAAGCTTGGTGATTTTTTTTTCTTTCAATTTTCGTGTTATTTCACAATAAACATTGTAAAGATAACATTTACTTAAATACCGTATCATTCTAAGTATTCCTGACCAATAATTAGGGATTCATTGAATTTTACCAGAACTCCTCACTTATGATCAGGAAAGACATGACGTTCTTCCTTGTCTTTCACTCGATCTGTCAACTGGTTTTCATCTCTCCATCACACACGTGTAAAATGAAAGAATGAAGCTCATACATCTACGCTTGGTGATTTTTTTTCCTTCAATTTTTCATGTTATTTCATTATAAACATTGTAAAGATCACATTTGCTTAAAAATTGTATCTGATTCTAAGTATTCCTGACTAATAATTAGGGATTTTTTGAATCTTACCATGATTCTTCACTTATGATCAAGAAAGCCATGACGCTTTCTCTTGTTTTTCACTCGATCTGTCAACTGGTTTTCATCTCTCCATCACACGTGTGTAAAATGAAAGAATGAAGTTCACATATCTACGCTTGGTGATTTTTTTTTATTAAATTTTTCGTGTTATTTCGTAATAAACGTTGTAAAAATCTCATTTGCTTAAAAACTATATCTGATTTTAAGTATTCTTGACTAATAATTAGGGATTCCTTGACTTTTACCAGAATTCCTCACTTATGATCAGGAAAGCCATGACGCTCTCCCTTGTCTTTCACTCGATATGTCGATTGGTTTTCATTTCTCCATCACACATGTCTAAAATGAAAGAATGAAGCCCACATATCTACGCTTGGTGATTTTTTTTCCTCAAATTTTCATGTTATTTCACAATAAACGTTGTAAAAATCTCATCTGCTTAAAAATTGTATATCATTCTAAGTATTCTTGACTAATAATTAGAGATTCCTTGACTTTAACCAATATTCCTCACTTATGATCAGTAAAGCCATGACTTTTACCAATTTTCGTGTTATTTCACAATAAACGTTGTAAAGATCTCATCTGCTCTCTTTTATCTTTCACTCGATCAGTGGACTGGTTTTCATCTCTCCATCACACACGTATAAAATGAAAGAATGAAGCTCACAGATCTATGCTTGGTATTTTTTTTTCTTCAATTTTCGTGTTATTTCACAATAAACATTATCCAGATCTCATTTGCTTAAATACTGTATCATTTTAAGTATTCATGACTAATAATTAAGGATTCATTGAATTTTACCAGAATTCATCACTTATAATAAGGAAAGCCATGACGCTCTCCCTTGTCTTTCACTCGATCTGTCAACTGGTTTTCATCCCTCCATCACACACATGTAAAATGAAAGAATGAAGCTCACATATCTACGCTTGGTGATTTTTTTTCTTCATTTTTTCATGTCATTTCATAATAAACATCAAAGATCTTATTTCCTTAAAAACTATATATGATTCTAAGTATTCTTGAGTAATAATTACAGATTTCTTGAATTTTGACAAGATTCCTCACTTACAATCAAGAAAGCCATGACGCTCTCCCTTGTCTTTCACTCGATCTGTCAACTGGTTTTCATCTCTCTATCACACGCGTGTAAAATGAAAGAATGAAGCTCACAAATCTACCATTGGTGATTTTTTCTTCAATTTTTCGTGTTATTTCACAATAAACATTATAAAGATCTCATTTACTTAAAAATTGTATCTGAAAGTACTCTTGACTAATAATTAGGGATGTATTAAACAATCCTCTTTTATAATACAAGATTACATGCTCATAATCGAGGAAATGATGGAGTCGATATTCTTTAATAAATATTAAATTTATTCGAGGTGTGTAAGGTATCAATACATGTTGATAACAAATCCCAACTTATAATAAAAAAATACTGCTTATAAGTGAGCGATCCTCATATATATCTCAGGAATAATCACTTATAATTAAGGAATACTGACAATTAGATAAGTTTTTAGGCAATGAGATAGGTAGGATGCTTATCGTCAATTTAGACAAAAAATTGAGAAAAAAATCACCAATCGCGTAGGTAAAAATAAACTATCAGCTACACCCTTTCATTTTTCTTGTCTAAACGAAATTGACGAAGAATAGGCAAGCTACCGTCTTGTTCTTTACATCTTTTCCCATCCCAAAAGGCTCTCTCCCAATGGATATATAGTGATGTAAGCTTGTAGCTAAATAAGCCTTCAACTAAGGATTATAATGAAGATCAAGTAGATACACTCCAATGTTAACCTCCTTAGTACACGAAAAATCCAAGGATCTTGGGCTTTGGGTAGACAAATCACATACACATTTGGTTGGAGAAAGAGAGCAAACAAACACCACAAGCACAAAAGAAAATTTACGTGGTTCACCCACTAAGGGGCTACATCCACGGGCGGCCGGCAAGGAGATCAATCCACTATCAATCAAGAGATTACAAGAGATTGATGATACTACCAATCTCTAATTGGATAGAATGATAACCCTTCTAACTCCACCTTCTATAAGCTCTTCCACCTCACTAATCTTGCCTTGGAGAACTTTAGAAACCACCTCCAACCACCTTGGAGACTTGATGAAGAAGAAGACCAAGAGATGAAAACCCAACCCCTCTCTAACCTCTCCACTCTCAACACAAGAGAGAAACAAGAGAATAGTTTTCATCCATTACAAACAACCCAACCATTATAACATAAACCATGCTAGTTGGTCTAGTGAGTCCAAAACAACTAACCCAACCTAATTGAGTGAGTTTGATATCATAGACCCAACATAAGCAATGGTGGCTAACTCTCTCCTATCGAACGATGAGGCAAGTGGTGTTGGACATTAAGAAAATAATCGGAAAGTGAGAGAAATGAACGCTGGAGGGAAACGGAGGGAGAGAGCTCCCCAATGATTCCTCACAAGTGCATGGGGAGGGAAATAGAGCGAGAGAGCTCGCCGATGATTCCTCACATGTGCATGGGGAGGGAGGGAGGGAGAGAGAGAAGAGAAATATATATAGAGGGGACATGCACTACATTAAATTGGGGGGAGAGAGAACAGAAAAGAAGAGAGAGAGAGAGACCTCCACATTACATGGGGGGAGAGTACATCATTGAAGGAGAGAGAGAGAAAGAGAGAGATACATGTCACGTCCCGATCCAAAAAACCCATCCGGATCGGGACATGAGGGGTCCTACACATGTTCAGTTTCAATCTGTCGCGATACCTTACAAATTTCATGATTAATTTAAATAATTTACTTCTAAGGGTAAACAATAAATTTAACAATCTACTAACATATCCAGATCCAACTTCAACATCTATAAATTTACATGATATCAATTGATATAGAATTCAATCGGTACAAGATACAAGTCTTTAATTACACAATATAATATATTAAAACCTCAAAATGGGAAATTATACATTTAATATAATTCTCAAAAGATGTATCTTTACAAAAATCCTTAATTTATAACTGTACAATAAAAGAACCTATAAAAGTACAACTGGGCCCTTTGGATCCTCAAGCACCTCCTGAAGTTGATGCGCCGCCAAAGGTCTGTCTAGTTGGGGCTACAGTAGAGGAGTTAGCGCATGCACCTACACACGCAATCCAGGTAGGAGTGAGCAATAAACTCAGTAGGGTTCTACTCTACGTCACACTGAAAGGGAGGAAAATAACAATAGTGTCGTTTCTCTGTCTAAGTCTAAAGGATGTCAAGGGGCCCCATAACCTCATTGATTACCAAGGGATTCTACCTCTCTCAACCAACAACCCTGGGACTGGCATCACCATGCTGGGAGAAATATAAACTAGAACTGAGGTAGGAAAACCCTTACCCAACAGGAAGACCACTGCCTGGGGACACCTATCAGGGACATCGACAACCATACTTAGCACTTGGCATTGGAGAAGCGACACGACCTCTAAACCTCAATCAACAATGTATTTGTAACCAACTAGACATTATGACGCAGGGTGAGCGTGAAAGCCTCTCATCGGGAGAGACAACCGTCCTCTCTATGGGAGACAAAACCAGAGTCTCCAAGAGGAGAAAACTACTCGAAATTTTATTAATCTGAAAAATTGTGTAACTACAAACCCTAAAACTCCTTTTATAAGCTAAGGAGAAACCCACTTACAGATGGACTCAGACAACTAATCCTCAGTCAAACTATTAATCAAACTAATCCTGAAACTGCCAAATATGGAAAGTCCTAATTAAGGAAAAACTGTCAAAAAGGGAAAGTTTTACTAAAAAGTGAATTTTCGGCCATCAGCTTAAGGAATTTGGAGTCGAGACGCCTTGGATCATGGAGGATCATCCTCGATGATTCTTGTAGGGCTTGGTGAGTCGGTTGTTTTGACACCTCATACGCCCCGATCGGACACAGTGATCAAAAGTTATGCCCATCCGACGATCACGGTCGTCCGGAGACCTGATTCGAACTCACGGAAACCGGATGCGTCTCAACCGCCTTGGGAGCGTCGGTTCATCTTCTTGTCCTGCATCATCCACCCCGGGTTGGAAAGGACTCGCCCTCGAGTCTGGTTCGGGTTGAATCCCCATGTAGGGAACAAGGTGCTTCACATTGAAAGTGTCTGAAATCTTTAGATGGGCTGGAAGCTGAACTCGATAAGCATTATCATTAATTTTCTGAAGGATTTCACAAGGCTCGATTTTCTTATCTCCCAATTTGGAACATTCGGCCGCTGGCAACCGCTCTTTGGTCAACACGACCCAGACTTCATCACCAACATCAAAGATGACTCGACGACGATGCTGATCCGCAACACTTTTATATTGGGTGTTGGTGACCTCCAATTGAACCTTAACCTGATCATGATTGGTGTGAAGGTGATCAATCATGTCTTCAGCTCGAAGGTTTGGTCGACCAATCTTGGGAACCGACATCAGATCTAACACGGCCCTCAGATTGGACCCATAAACAACTTCAAAAGGACTTAGACCAGTAGAGCGATTTTTGGACCGATTGAAGGCAAATTCAGCTTGGCTCAAAGCTGTATCCCACATCTTTGGTCGGCTTCCCGCGAGACTCCTCAGGAGGTTGCCAAGGCTTCTGTTGACAACTTCGGTCTG
Source organism: Narthecium ossifragum (assembly GCA_963920575.1). Classification (NCBI taxonomy): domain Eukaryota; kingdom Viridiplantae; phylum Streptophyta; class Magnoliopsida; order Dioscoreales; family Nartheciaceae; genus Narthecium; species Narthecium ossifragum. Next base: position 7,918,105 of record OY986966.1, read on the forward strand.
ACCATCAGTTTGGGGATAATAAGTACTACTGAAATTTAATTTGTTCACCAGCTTTTGCCATAAACCTTTCCAGAAATTGCTCATAAACTTAGTGTCTCGGTCAGAGGTGATGGACCTTGGAATCCCATGTAAGCGCACCACCTCTTGGAAGTAAAGGTGAGCAATTCACGCGGCATCCATCGTCTTCCGACAAGCTATGAAGTGAGCCATCTTGGAAAAACGATCAACAACTATGAAGATGGAATCCATACCGCGAGCCATGCGAGGCAGACCGAGTACAAAGTCCATGTTGATGTCGATCCACGGCGCCTCAGGAACATGAAGCGATGTGTAGAGTCCCGCATTAGTGGCTGATCCCCGGGACAATTGGCAGACATGGCATTGCTCCACGTATTGGGCCACATCCCTTGGCAACTTCGGCCAATAGTAGTCTCGAGCTAAAAGGGATGTGAGGACCTGCCCCTCTTTTTCCTTTTGGCTTGTTGTGACCCCAAGGGCAATTTGGGAAATTGCGCCTTGGCGGTCGTTTCACACTGGGTGTGCACACACAGACCTTGTTTGATGCTTGTGGTTGTTAGAAAGGTTAGGTGGGACCAGGTTTGGAAGTTCTGGGCTTGGGCCCGTTTTCCAGCCCAAGTTTGCACTTCTGGGCAGGGAAGATCGATCCTTTGGTCGAGGAGGATCGATCCTACCTGTGCCTGGAAGTCTTTGGCGGTGGCATTCGAAGGACGGCCACGGCGGTGGCCGTCGCTTCCCCTGTCAGGGGAGGGGAGACTTTTGCTCCCCTCCTTCGCCTTTTCCCCGGCTTCGCCGACTTTCCCCGGCCTTACCCCGCCCCCTTCCCCTGCTCTTTCCTTTTTCTTCCCCGCGAGAGCTCTGCTTCCCCTGTTCCGGCCACCCCTTTTCCCCCTCCGTTCTCCCTCCTCCGGCCACCGTTCTTGGAGCTTGAAGGCTCGTTGGAACCGTGACGGCGTGAGGAAGATCCTTAGCTAGACCTTGGGGATCGAAGCTGTGTTGAAGAGGTAGGGTTCTCACTCAAAGCTCCGGCTGTTTTGAGGGTTTAAATCCGGTTTTGTTTTTCGTTAGATCTCCTTGTGGAGTTGTTGGTTTCCGGTTTTGAAGCCTTGAGTAGCTTCGTGATGCTTAGATCTACCAGCCCACCAAGTTTGGTGAGGTTTGGTTGTGTCTTCCGGTGGTTCTCCGGCCGGAAGTGCGCCGGAACCCATCAGGATCGATCCTCCTGGGAGGAAGGATCGGTCCTCTTGTGTTGGCTTGCTGCGCCCAACAAATGATCGATCTTCTTATGGGAGGAGATCGATCATGGGGCTTGGGTTAGCATGGTTACCCTTCGTCCCGAGAAAGATCAATCTTCCTGGGAGGAATGATCGATCTTCCTTGGTGCGACTGGAAGGGCGCCCTCTGTCACGAAAAAGATCGATCTTCCTGGGAGGAAGGATCGATCTTCTTTGTCTCGACAGTGAGGGAAGCTCACTGTTACTTAAGTGATCGATCCTTCCTTGGGAAGGGATCGATCCTTCAGTAGCAGAGAGGGTTTTCAAGGGTTTTGCCCGCGGGGCTTTGCATGTAAGTGGGTTTTGACGGTTTTGCCCTTGGGGCTTTTCATGTTTTACATCATGCTTGAATGTTTACTGCTTTGTGGTTAACCGAGGGAGTAATGAACCCTCGGGAATGCTTAGTATAGCTGGGCCATGAGTTATGCCCTTTTACCGCTTTATGGTGAACCGAAGGAAGTCATGATCCTCGGGAGTGCTTAGAATAAATGGGCCGAAGGTGTGCCCTTGTTGTGTTACATGTTACTGCTTTCCCTATTTATATCCTGCCCTGTTTCCTGTGCATTAGACATGCTAGGTTAGACTGGGTGGGGTTGACCCGTGGACTCGGTGATCAAGGACTAAGTAGTAGGTGTCCTACAATTAGCGTCCGGCCCACCCTGTGTCAGGGATTGTCGGAGTTGCCCACCCCTGAGCAGTGGTTGTCGGAGGGGCGTACTTGGGACAGGAACCTTGGGGAGGGAAACATCGATGGGATCGATGGACTCCCTGGCTAGGCTTAGTCCTTGGGTTAGGAGTTAGGGGTCCTGTTGGCTCTGTGGCTTGGAGTACTGAGAGGTGGTAGTCTTAACCTCGGTCGTTCCACCAAGTGTGGAGATCCTGCTTGGAGAAGGGTGTCCTACCAGTAGCGTCGTGTCCACCCTGTGTCAGGGATTGTCGGAGTTGCCCACCCCTGAGCAGTGGTTGTCGGAGGGGCGTACTTGGGACAGGAATCCTTCGGGTTATTGACGGGATTTATGGGATCCTTGGCAAGCCTCAGTACTTGGCCTCAGGGTTGGTTCGTCGGGTTTTGCCTTCTTAGCGAGAGTGGTAGAGTAGGACCCTGCTGAGCTGTTGCTCATTCCTACCTGGACTATGTGTTTGCAGGTGCGGGTCCCCGTTCTCCTCCGGTGCTTCCCCGTCGGCAGTCTCGTGGCAGCGTGCCGGATCCTGACCATGTCTGAGGGTCAGGATGGCTTCGTGTGTGCTTTGATGGAGACCCCGGTGGGTAGTGTAGCTTTTTGGGGACTGTTGATCCCTTGTAGCTTGTTGTACTAAACTCTGTTTAACTCTTTTATTACTGTTTTGTAATAATTGTTAAAAGGATGTTGTTTAGTTCTTTGCTTCCGCTTGTGCCTGTTGGCAGCTGTTTCCGCCAGCTGGCCGTTAGTCTCAACTGTTTCCGCCAGTTGAGGTTGTAGTTGTGGGTTTTCCCCCTTCGTGTCCCGGCCCGGTCTGGGTCCTGCGGGTCGGGGCGCAACAGGATACGGTCTTGTCTTGTCCAAAATGACCTTCCCGGTGTAGTTCCTGCAGGATCAGTCCTCGTAGAGAGCAATCGGGCACACAAAGACGCAGTCCCTAGAATATGTATCCCTCTTGCAAGGTATAATCAGTGCGCCGCCTGTCCCTGACCTCAGCATGAATTTGGCCAAAGGAAGGATCATCCGGGTAAAGGTCCTTGAAGACCTCAAAACCTACCACCTGTGTCTGTAGAGTAGTCAGAAGATTGGCGCGCCGGCTCAGTGCATCAGCAACCCAATTCTGCGTGCATGCCAAGTGCCAAAGAGAGAAAGTGAATTCCTATAGGTAGGCTATTCACTTCGCATGACGCCGGTTGAGCTTATGTTGACCATGGAGGAATTTGAGGGCCTCATGATCAGTGTGCAACACGAACTCACGTTGCACCAAATAGTGCCTCCAATGCTTCAAGGACTGCACAATAGCATAAAATTCCATATCATAAGTGGAGTAGTTTTTTGTGACACCTGATAATTTCTCACTAAAGTATGCTACAAGCCGTCCTCCTTGGCTGAGTACACCACCGATGCCTACTCCTGAAGCATCACAGTTGACCTCGAAGACCTTCTCGAAATTCGAAAGTGCTAGAATAGATGCTTCAGAGATCCTTTGCTTCACCATCTGCAAGCTCTCTTCCGCCTCTTCAGTCCATTGGAAATTTCGCCTCTTGAGACACTCGGTGATGGGGGCTGTCAACGAACTGAAGTTGTATATGAATCGTCTGTAGAAGGAGGCCAACCCATGGAAGCTGCGGACAACGTGTAAGCTCCGTGGAGAGGGCCAACTTTGGATTGCCTCCACCTTGGCAGGATCTGCGCTAATGCCACCTAAAGAAACAATGTAACCAAGAAAACAGACCTGGTTAGTTAGAAAGGTGCACTTCTTACGGTTGGCGAACAACTGTTCTTGTCTCAGCGCTTCGAGGACAGCTCTCAGATGCGTCATGTGATCCGTCTCGGAAGAACTATAGACCTAGATGTCATCGAAGTAAACGACGACAAAACGACCCATGAACGGTCTCAAAACTTGATGCATGAACCTCATGAACGTGCTGGGAGCATTTGACAAGCCGAAAGGCATCACCATCCATTCATATAATCTGTCATGAGTTTTGAAAGTTGATTTCCACTCGTCCCCCGCCCTTATGCGTATCTGGTGGTAACCACTCTTGAGATTTATCTTTGAAAACAATTTGGAACCTGCCAGTTGGTCAAGCATGTCATCAAGCCTTGGTATGGGAAATCAGTACTTGATGGTTATCCGATTGATAGCACTGATGTCGATGCACATCCGTCACGATCCGTCTTTCTTGGGTACTAAGAGAGCAGGTACTGCATAAGGACTGATACTTCCCGAACATAGCCTCTCTCCATCAATTCCGTCACTTGCTTCCTCAGTTCTTCGATCTCTTTTGGGCTCATCCGGTATGCTGGGTGATTGGGTAGACTGGCTCCCGGGGTCAAGTCTATCTGATGATGGATCTCTCATAGTGGCGGTAGTCCAGGGGGCAGTTCCTCCGGCATTAGATCAGCGAACTCCTCCAAAAGGGATCTCACTAGGTCGGGAACTTCATCAACAGCTTCTGGTTCACCTGGCAGCATCGCGTAGATGACCGACTGCTCCTTCACTTCTTCGAGAAACTGAGATCGTGCTAGCAAAGTCACAACCCTGTCTTCCTTGGGCTTGGGCCGCGGGTCCTCACGTCTCAGGGCGAGGGTCAACTGTTTCTTGTTGAACCTCAATGTGTAGGTGTTCCTCTGTCCGTCGTGGACAACAAAACGATCATATTGCCAGGGTCGGCCCAAAAGTAGGTGGCATGCATCCATAGTAACCACGTCATACCATACACTATCTTGATAATTAGAACCAATGGAAAAAGACACCAAGCAGCGTTTATCGACCTTCACCTCACTGCCACGTTTAAGCCAGGAGAGCCGGTGAGGAACAGGATGGGACTCCGTTGGAAGTTGTAGTTTAGACACTGCCTCATCTGCTATGACGTTCTCACAGCTTTCGCTATCCACGATCATCTTGCAGACTCGCTCGCCGATGGTACATGTTGTTTGGAAGATATTGGTTCGCAGCCAGTTGTTGTCGACCTCTTCCTTGGGAGAAAGGAAACTCTTTCGCAGGACCAGGGTCTCTTGATCGTCACCGTACAGGACCTCTCCTTCTTCATCACAGCCATCGAAGAAGGGTTCAGATAGGTCAGCATGCTCATCAGCTTCTTCTTCAAGGAGCAGAGCCTTTCCGGGCCTACTAGCAGGTAGGCTACACTCCGAGGCCCGATGCCCTACTTCCCCACAACGGAAGCACTTAAAGGTGGATCCCGAGGCCGGATTTGGGGGTGCAGGCCGCGGGCCCGGCTTCGCCTGCGGAGTCGGGTTCATTGGTGCTGGAATTGCCCGTTGGTTCCTCCCCATTACAGTCGTTCGAGCTTGCTGTTTTTCTGCCATCAACGCTCGTTGGTAAGCTTCTGACACCGTCCACAAAGCATGAAAGCAACTGATAAATTTTTTTAGTATACTCTTCAACAGATCGCGTACCTTGCCGTAAAATATAAAGTTTCTGAAAGAGGGACTGAGTATATCCGAAAGGAAGGAAGTGCTCTTTCATCTTTTCCCAGCTTCGGATTTTGTCCTTCTGCTGCTTCTCCCGAACCCTCTTTAGTTGTTCCCACCACACCCAAGCTCGACTCTTCAGTTTGATAGACACCAACTTCACCTTGATGTCGTCAGGTACTTCTCGAAACTCAAATATACGTTCAATCTGATGAAGCCAGTCAATAAAAATCTCCGGTTGCAATCCTCCCGTGAACTCAGGTAGGTCCACCTTGAATCCGTAATCCATGGAACGATCACATTGGTTATGGTGCCGAAACGTAGGCTGGTCACCATATGTATTTTGGAAGGAGGACTCGTCTGATGACAACTCCTCTTCTTCTTCAAGAGATGACGTCTGATCACGGTTTTGTTGCTGGAGCTGAAGCTGGAGCGCGACAATTTGTCGTTGCAGATCAACTATGGTCGCCTACAGGACCCCTTGCACCGGAAGAGGAGGTGCGTTGTCTAAAGGAGAACGACCACGTCTTCCTCTCCTCGGGGTAGGCGGAGATACGCTAGGCGGCCTTCGAGCACGTGCTGCTCTAGTTTGAGGCATGGTTCCCCTTCTCAGGAAACTCGGATAGCTTTGATATCACTCTAGCGCAGGGTGAGCGTGGAAGCCTCTCGTCGGGAGAGACAACTGTCCTCTCTGTTGGAGAGAAAACCAGAATCCTCAAGAGGAGAAAACTACTCGAAATTTTATTAATTTGAAAAATTGTGTAACTACAAACCCTAAAGCTCCTTTTATAAGCTAAGGAGAAACCCACTTACAGATAGACTCAGACAACTAATCCTCAATCAAACTAATCCCGAAACTGCCAAATATGAAAGGCTAAATTACGCTTTTGGTACCTGTAAAATTTTGAATATACCACTTTAGTACCTCTAGTTTAATAATTACGTTTTTAGTACCTATACTATTAAAACCGCTTCATTTTGGTCCGACCGTCTAACATTGTTATTTTTACAAATGGCAAACTGGTCACGTGCCTTGCACGTGACCATAGTTAGTTAACGACTCACCCGCCATCTTTCACCTCTTTACCGCCGTAAAAGGGCAAAAGCTAGGGTTTACTAGCTTGGACCGGCGAGGGACCATTGTGGACCACCGATCGGAAGGGTTTAACTGGCTTTTTCGTCGGCGATGAATCTCTGGACATCATGTATGTCTTCACTTCTCCATTTAATGTCTGGTTCTCAGTGGTTACGACCCTATATTGCCCTTTTGGTAGGCCCAATGGTAATGTTTGGAGCTCACATAGTTTGCAAGTTGTTTTCTGAGATGTTTAGTGTCCTATGTGCCTGCCTTTTCTTGATTGTTTAAGCCATGATCTGGTTTAATGTCCCTTTCTTGTTGTTTAATGTCACTTTCCCCATAACCCTTTATCATATGCTTAATTTTTTGGTTTAAATCCATGTGATAAGGGTTATGGGGAAAGTGATTTAGCCAACATAGGTACTAAAAACGTAATTATAAAACTAAAGTCCTAATTAAGGACAAACTGCCAATAAAGGAAAGTTTTACTAAAAAGTGAATTTTCAACCATCAGCTTAAAGAATTTGGGGTCGAGACGCCTTGGGTCATGTTGGATCTATCTATCCCCGATGATTCTTGTAGGGCTCGGTGAGCCGGTCATTTTGACACCTCATACACCCCTATCGGACACCGTGATCAAAAGTTATGCCCATCTGACGGTCACGGTCATCCGGAGACCTGATTTGAACTAACTAAAACCGGATGCGTCTCGACCGCCTTGGGAGCGCCGGTTCATCTTCTTGTCCTGCATCACATTAACTTTGATAACACAGGGATTTCAATAATACAATCACGTCCTAAACCTTGTTACCCAGCCTCGGTCCTAGAGCTAAATCCGAGCTGCTTGAGGCCTCGGATTGGCAAAAACCCCTATTCGCACACGTCTTATCATTATGCTTTTAATGCAATCAAATGCATGAATGCTCAGACACACACACATAAAATAAGAGTAAATGTATGCAACAATATGCCACAACAATATACATGGCTAGACATAGCATAAAGCTCGCAAAATGGGGTAAACATAGCAAAGGTCTAAATGAAGCGAATAAATAGGTGCAACATGCCTACAAGCCTCCACGAGGCTAACCAAACAAATAAGCATTACATTTAATCTAAAATTTGACATTACGACGGCATACATGGGCCATCTGTCATGACCTTGATCCCATGACATGGGCCTTGGCGCGCGGCATCAACAGGTGGCGCGATCAAAAGCCCAAGGCATGACGCGGGGTAGGCGCCACGGGTCATGCGAGGCTAGGTGGCCTCAAGATAGCAAGCAATAAGTCCCCAGCAAGCACACAAGCAACTTCCCCAACCATGGCATGTGGAATCTTCAAGATGGCGCAACGGACCAGGCCAAGGAGAAGCACGACGCGCCATGAGTAGATTCCAGCGAGCACCACGCGTGCCAAGTCAACCCAGGAGGGAACGCGGGCCGAGCACTCGTGCGACACACAAGATGGCTCGTAGGACGCGCTAGCGACGTGGCCAGGCGACCAAGTCTGAGTCAGACTAGGACTCGGAGTGCCCACCGTGACGCGGTAGGCCAGCTAAACCAATCCAACCATGCAAATGCCCAAATTACAGTTAGACTAGATTTCTGGGAGGACTTGACACGACAAAGGCAAAAGATGGTGCTGGGAAAGTCCTTGTTGCGCCAGAGTTCTAGTTGAACTAGGACTCGACGCGTCTGGCGGCAGACGGTTGGCCATTCCAGCAAATCTGAGCATGCAATAATCCTAATTCCACTTGGCTTAGGTCTTTTGCAAGACATGACGCGGTGGATAAGAAAGATAGCACGAGAGATCTGGATTTTGACTCGGGGAAATAGGAAGGAGTCTTATTTCAAGTCAAAGTGCAGGTGGACTTAGGCAAGAGCAATCTTTGACAAGTCATAACTCATGTAAGAGTCCAGTTTAGCTATGAAGCTTTGTAATTGGTTGATTGTATGTCTAGATATGCATGAAGCCTAGGACTTTGAGTAGGACTTGGGGACTTGACTTGTTGGAGCAAGTCATGGACTCTCCTCTATATAAGGAGTAGGGTGACCATGATTGATAAGTCACAAAATATGTATAATTCACCCATTCAGCTGGGCTTTCTTAGCTCTCAAGCAATGCATTTTTAATATCTTTTCATATGGTTTCAGGTATAAGAGCTTACAAAGAGAGTTACATCAATTTTGAGCCAAAAAACATCAATTACACAGAATCAACCATATTTGGATCGATCCATACCTTTAATGTATCGATTCAGAATATTTGGATCGATCCCAAAATTATGTATCGATCCGGAACCCTTTTCCAGGGAGCCATGACTCTCTGTTACACATTGGATCGATACAAAACTACAGTTGATCGATCCAAGCAGTTGGAAGCCTCAAATTCTACAGTTTGGATCGATCTAATACCGGCTGACGAGTAAAAACGAATGGTTCAGATCTAATCCGAGGGTCCACAACTTGGAGTCTATAAATAGGGGTTTTGGCTCTTATTTTAGGATCTTTTTCTTCACCTTTTCTCCAGCCTTCTTCCCCCTTAGAGTGAGAGAGATTTAGGGCTTTGAGGGTGGATTTTGATGGAGAAGATGGGTAAATCCTCCTCTTCCATGGATCTCCTACCCAAGATGATTAGCTAAATCCCTTTTCCTTGGAAATTTCGTGATGTCTTAGGTCTTTTTCTTAGATTTCTCTTTTGATTCTTGATGTATTGACTCTTGTGAGATGGTATTTGTATGAATTCACATGTAATTCCATTATTGAATGGTTGAATACCTCTTTTTGCATGTAATTGCTTGAGAATTAGATGCTTGCTAGATGTTTGATTCAATTCCTCAAAGAAGAGGCTATGCTAGAAACATGACCAACTCTAGGGGATGAATCCTTGATCTAGGGATAGGATCTTGAGGTGCTAGAATCACCCCAAGCCAAAGCTATCCTACCTACCATTTTTAACTTAGATGGGGGATTGGATTGAGGTATTAAACCCATCTCAATCCAAGACCTTACTCATACAAAGCCTTGATTCTTTGCCAATGATATGACCTTAGCCCGGTGATTGTTGAGCTATGATGGAATTAAAGCCTCGATCATGGATCTTAACCTTGTAATTCATGCGATGAGATGATCATAACCCGACATCTCATTAGCGACGACCGATATTAACCCTACGCTCGTCGATCTCCTATTTTGACCATCTCATTGAAGTGTCATGCATCTTGATTCATAGAGAATATATTTAGACCCTAATTCGGATCGGAATTCTCTCGGACTTCTTTCTTGATAAATTTCCACCTTAATTGTTTTTAGAATACTTTAGTTAGAACAATCATAAAATCAATCCAATTGCTTCCAACTACTGTAGATATTATATTACATTTGTTAATTTGACCATCCAATTCCTTGAGGACTCGACCCGTACTCCCATTAACTACGTTGTAGGTAATTAATAGTTTGGTAATTTGTTTTGTCCGCCTTTGATATACTTAACGACACATTTCAAGGCACGTCAATGATGATGGATCATCTAGGCGTTGGCTAAGGGTGAGGGCTTCCTTGTTCATTGAGTGATTGTATCCCACGGGTTTGGGAGAGATTTGAGTGGTCTCGAGTTTTGTATCGATTGCTCATATCGAATAGAGGAGCCAAGGGTCCTTCCCTTTGCCTAAACCGTGTATTCTTGTGTGTTTGAGTGAAGAAGACGAAGGAGGAATGGCAGGTCAAAGGACGTGCTCGATAACAGCGATACAAAGGAGTCGAGGCTGCGGGTCTTCTTGACTCCATCATTGGACAAGTAAGGCGAAAAATTTTAGTCTCTTATTTTCCCGATGACACCATCAACCAAATTCTATAATGAGGTACACCCCCAACCAAACAAAAAATAATAAGTAATAAGCAGTTAATCATCTGTACAAGCAATTAAAGCAGTAGGGTACACTTTTGGCCCATTTATTCTACACATTCTTGGAAGTCATCACTCTCCCGGTTAACCACAAAGCGATAAAAGGCTATGTACAAGTGGTTAGAAAAGCAAAAAAAAAAATATTATATATGAAAGAACGGTTTTTGAAATGACTCAACTATAAGACATAAAGAGTGGTCCAGATTCATCTCCAAACACATCTAACGGTCCATATTTCATCTAAAACCTCAAGATTCCATTTAAAATTTGATCCCGGCTCAAAATCCCCGCCCACCCAATTCAGATGAGAGAGAGAGAGAGAGGGGATGGGACTCACGTCCCATCCCTCTCCCTCTACCCCTCACCCATCCCCTCCCCATGCCCTGTTCCCCATCCCCATCCCCCTCTCTCCCTCTCTGTTCCCCTCACCCATCCCTTCTCCTCTCCCCACGCCGTCGCCGACCTCGCCCAACCCACCGTCAGCCACGCCGTCGCCGACCTCGCCCAACCTGAATGGCGTGACCATCGCCCCACGCCGTCGCCGACCAAGCCACGCCCCGACGTCATCGGCCACGCCGACCTCGCCCAGACGGTGCTTTGCAACCAGCTGAGAAGTCAGCGATGCCCGAGGTAGTGTTCCTCTCACTCATCCCCTCTCCTCTCTCCCTCTCTATTCCCCTCACCCATCCCCTCTCCTCTCCCCACGCCGACGTTGCCCGACCTCGCCGAACCCGCCGTTGACAAGATCCACGAACGGATACCCAACCAGGTGGTCCTCGAGCTTCGCGCTGCTGCGTCTCATTCCTCTCTCACCAACTCCGCCGCCCACGCCCGACGCCATCGACCAGCTGAAAAGTCGGCGACTGATTTCAACGAGGTAGTGTTCGTCTGGGTCTTTGGTCCATTTTTTTTGGGTTTCTTGGGATTTTTTGGTGGAGGGTTGGATTGCCATATGCTAGGTTTAGTGTTCATTGATTGTATATGCTAGGTTTAGTGTTCATTGATTGTATTTTTTCCTTTTGTAGATCCACCCTGATGGCTGATGATAATAATGATCAACTTATCGTTGACATAGTAAGTCACTTGCATGTGAATGTTGGTTATTTGTCTTTTACTACAATATTCATTTAGTTTGATCTATTTTATGTCACATTTTACTCAATTTTATTTTGGCTTACGGAGCGTGTTAAATTTATTATGAATGTTTGTATTGTTAATAATGTTTGTATTGTTAATAATAATAAGCCATCAAAAGCTGCATTAGCTCAAAGTGCACGACGAGAACAGGAAACAAATCAACAAAATGAAGCTGGATGTTTAAATAAACAACTGGCACAACGTGCACGGCGAGAACGTGAGAAATTAGGAGGATTTGTTGGATATTCTGAACCTGCGCCAAAGCGAGCAATGGTTGTACAAGCCTCGAGGACTTCATCCACTGGTATCTCGAATAGGCATTTGGCACAACGTGCACGGTGAGAACGTGAGAAATTAGGAGGATGTGTTGGATCTTCTGAACCTGCACTCAAGCAAGTAATCGATGTCCGAGCCTCTGGGACATCATCCAATGGCATTCCACAAACACCTAATCAGGTGGATTATTTTATGAGTGGAATAACTCCGGTGACGATGAATCCTTCAAATCTAAACGAATGCATAACGGTGCAAGTCGAATCTTTATCTGCAGAAAATAGTCGATAATTTATTATTAATTTATGATAAATAAATAAAAATTTTCATATAGTCTTTTATTGATGAAAAGAAATTTTATATTTGTAGGCCAACTGAAACAGAACGAGTGATTGAATCAGATGATGTTGAATTAGAAGTTGTAGCTCTGAATGCAGAGGTTCATCCTCGGACACACATAGATCTTGGATGACATTTTCTTGGTCGGATGGATGTTGTATGTCCGTATTGTTCAGCTTGACATTGGATGGATGAAAAACTCACAAGGTCATCTTTAGTGAGTCCTCTTTTTGGAACTTTTTGTTCTGAAGGAAAGATTCAGTTACCGTTGCTTATTACACTGCCTCCAGTGCTTAAGGTTTTATACGACGGAAATGATGATCGGTCAAAATCCTTTCGTTGTTACACTCGAGAGTCAAATGTGTCTAATGCTTTTACGAGTCTCGGTGCTACTTTGGATTCAAGAGAATTTACTGGAAGAGGCCCTACAACATTCATTATCCATGGTGAATTGCGCCATCAAACATGATCATTGATACCAGAACCAGGGCGTGAAGCAATGTACTCTCAACTTTACATTTATAACCCTGATTCTGTGTTAGATGTTTGTAATCGCAGAAATCCTCATTTGAGAATGGATGTTCTTAAAATAATTCAAGATTATCTGCTACAATTGAATGCCTTTTCAAAGAAATTTATTTTGGGTTATGAAATTTTGAATCAAATAGAATTAGCAGGACATAATTTACCTGCTTATCTTCATTACAATCAAGCGACCGATCATATTACGGGGTGATGGATTTGTGATCGATGCCATGAGGGATATTATCATACGTCTCAGAGGGAATAATCAGTTGATGAAAATTAGTGAGTGTCACCCAGCTTATTTGCCATTACATTATGTTTTATTGTTCCCTTATGATGAGCTCGGTTGGGAACAAGGGTTGAAACAGTAGGACATTCTAAATAATCGGCATACAAACGATAAACTTACATAGATGGAGTTTTATAGTTATCGTTTGTTTCAGCGTCACATAGAGTATTCAACGATTTTGCGAGCAGAAAAGCTATTTCAAAAGTTTATAGTGGATGCTTGTGCTTCAACTGAGCAAAATAGGTTGAATTACTGTAGACTTCATCAAGGGAAACTTTGTTCTGAACTGTACCATAGTCTGTCGGATGTTGGTCTGGATGGGCTTGGAACTAACCAAGTTGGGCAACGAATGATTTTACCGTCTTCATTCTCTGGCAGTGCAAGAAATATGTTTGAAATCTTTCAGGATTCAAAGGCTATTACGCGACACAATCACCATCCAGATATTTTTCTCACAATGACATCAAATCCTAATTGGCCTGAAATTACTTCAGTTTTGTTTCCTCATAAAAAAGCTACCGATCGTCCTGATTCAGTTGCACGTGTTTTTGAGTTGAAGAGAAGGAGATTAATGGATGAAATGCCGCAGTCTTGGACATATTGTTGTTACCGTGGCTTCATCTGACATTGTATCGTTGTTATTGGTGGGAGGTCGAACCGCACATTCAACATTTTGTATTCCATTAGATGTGTTGGAGAATTCAGTCTGTGCCTTCAGCAAACAATCATTGCAAGCAGAATTGTTCAGGAAAATAAAATTAATAATATAGGATGAAGTACCCATGCAACATAGACATTGTGTTGAAGCGGTTGATCGCACTCTTCAGGATATTTGTGATAGTGTAAAGCCATTTGGTGGTATCACTGTTGTTCTCGGTGGAGACTTTCGATAAATTTTACCTGTCATACCGAAATGAGTGCTCGAGCAAAATGAATAATTCCGCCATTGGAAACATAAATTTTTTAATGTTCTTAACAGAGGTAATATGCTTTTTATCTTTTTTCTTCAAGTCATGTTTCTTGAATATTATTATTTCATTAATTTGGGGTTGTTTATTCTTAATTCGTAGATTAGGATAAACCCAGAAGATTTTGTAGAGCTTCCATCAATAATACGTAGGTGTCAAAATTTGCATGAGCTGCTTTTTACTATTTATCCACAACTCGATGTTGTGGGTACAGTGACTCCAACTTTCTTGACTGAGCGGACAATTCTTTCTGCACGTAATGATGGCGTGATTTCTATCAATACAGATGTGTTAAATGCTTTTCATGGAGAGACAATTACTTTTTTGGCAGCTGACAAAATTTCACAAGATGAACTTGATTCTACTATAACTAATCGGTATCCAAATGAGTATTTAAACTCATTGAATCCTGTTGGATTACCGTCGTTTAAGTTAGAGTTGAAAGTGGGTTGTCCAGTAATATTGTTGAGAAATATAGCGCCGAAGGATGGACTTTGTAATGGCACACGATTGATGGTTGTGAGATGTGCTTCGCGTATAATTGAGGCTCTGATTTTAAATGGAGATAAATCTGGCAATTTAGTATTCATTCCAAGGATATCATTGACTCCATCAACTTCAGAATGTTTGCCTTTTCAGATGACAAGACGTCAATTTCCGATTCGATTGGCATATGCCATGACAATAAATAAATCTCAAGGTCAATCAGTGAAATTTGTTGGGATTGATTTGCGCACACCTGTCTTTAGTCATGGGCAATTATATGTGACACTATCTAGGTGCACATCTGTTGATCACATAAGTGTCCTACTTTCCGAAGATCGGTCAAGTTCCACATCAAATATGGTTTATACTGAGGTTTTGTTGTAATGCTACTTCATAAAATTGAAATAATCATAATGAGGTAACTTAAGTTTCACACTATTTAGAAATAATATATATCATGATGTCAAATATTGTACTAATTTTTAAATTTTGTTTTGGCAGATTATTGTGCATTTCCCTTGCTTTATTTGCCAAGGTTTGATTTGATTCTGCTCTCACTAATACACTGTTCCAAAGCTCATTCTAGGCAGTATGGATCATGTCGTCATTTTCGGAACGGTGAGTTACTCTAAGGTTCATGTTTACATATTTAATTATTTTTTTGAAAACAGTAATTACCTACCACGTAATTCTTATTTTTATAAATAAACTTTTTGAGTGCTTAGGAAGATAATAATGTCAGACGAACTGTTGAAATGTTACGCGATAACGGAGTTCATGTTGAGATTCGCTCTGAGCATGACCTACATGCCATGCAACCATCTTTAGTGAGTGGAAAAAAAATACTTATATAATATTTGATAAAAATAATACTGTCAAAAAAGTAAATCATGTTACTACCATGTTTTCAGGCACAATCAAGACGCCCGGCACCACCTGCTGCAAATAGGGTAAGTAAAGCATATTAGCTTTCTCACTTACAACACTGAACCAAATACGTCTAAGAATATATTTTATCAAGAGGTCTTGGTTGATTGTAAGAATTATTTGATATTCTTTTCTGCCGCAGGATTGGGACATACATGCTCAAAACATGTGGTATAATAGCAGAATGACCCTGCTTAGTTGGACCTCGAACAATGTATGTATTGTACATATCATATTGATATTGCCAATATTTTTTAATCGTTTATGATCTCATGATTCTGTTGTAGGTTGTATTTTGGGTGCCACAGACGCGATTCTCCATCAATATCGAGACATACACTCTCAGACGTATTATCGGTAGAAGGTTAGAGAAGCCATGGTGGTTACGTGCGAGGTGGATGTTAGAGAAGCCATGTTGATGCTTTTCTGTTTAAGCTTCTCATATCAACATCTTTTTAATTGTCTTTCTCAAGACCATAATTCTATCCATATATTTCAAGTGGTTACTAGGTTCGCCCCGGGGGCTTTTATTGCTAGCCATGCTATAACTTAGTTAGTGTGGTTTGTGGGGACAAGGTTTGCCCCGGGGACAATGTTTGCCCATTTTATAATGTGATTTAATTTTTGTATTTGAAGAATGTTGTAGAATTGTTTCATTTAACTCTCGGTATAGGGTAGATTTTGTCGAAATTTTCTGAAAGAAACCTTAAATATTCGTATCCCCGTGGACAATGTTTGTCACTTTTATAATGTGATTTTATTTTTATATTTGAAGAATGTTGTAGAATTGTTTCATTTAACTCTCGGTATATGATAGATTTTATTAAAATTTTTTAAAAAAAACCTTAAATATTCGTGTTATAAGCACGGTCATTCACTGCTATATATATATATATATATAAAGAGAGAGAGAAGGGGGGAGAGAGGACAACGGGAGAAACAGGGAGAGATAGAAGAGAGACCAATAAATGTGAATGAAAAGTGACAGAAAAAGTGATACGGATTTAATGTATCCTTGGTAAGGTCGTGGCAGGAGCGTTAATGAGGGGGTATTTGTGTCTCAAATATTCTCTTCGACAGAAACTTCATGGGGAAATGAAATCGGACTGATATTGTAAAATAAAAAACAAACTGTATTTAATACGAAAAAAATTCTAATTAAACCTTTAACCCTGCCTTTAGGCTGTCATGTATAGCAACTGTCATCAAAATAAAGTAATAAAATTACTGGATATTCAAGAGTAATTGACCGTATCCCTCAACTCTTTTTATTATTATTATTATAATAAATTGAGCCTGAAGCTAAGTACCTACAAAGCCATCCCAAGACTTATGGGGCGGCATCTCTCTAGACTCACAAAACCAGTCATTGGACAGATCCTACCCCGCACATAGGGGTGTCGAAAAAAGCCCAATTGACCCGTCCGGTACGTGTCTGAATGATTACAGAGTCGGACTGATCCGGATGAACACCCCTACCCGCACGGCAAGTCGGATCCGTGACATTTGATATTTAGTATACCTCAGCTAATATTATAGCAGATAGACAAAGTTTTACAAGACATTTGAGATATTTATTCATAAGGTAACTTATATAAGTCATTTGTTGGTCTTATATCGCGGCATCCGGTTGAGTAGAGTCAGAGTTTCAATCCAATCACTAGCTTAGGAGGTGGAGCTGCACCAAATTTAGGAGAATACAGGGCAGCCCGAACAAGAGGTCCCCTTTGATGAACAAAGTTGAGCGGAAAATTAGAACTTCTTGTCTCCATCCAAGACTGCCTTTGTCCAAAGAGGAAAGTCTGAAACTTTTATTCATCGGCTGGGGGCCAATAACTTTGGCTCTATGGCTTGATTGAGTGACGTAGTCTATTTTATTCTTAATTTTCTTTGTTTTTTTCTTTAAGCGTTGTTTGAACCTGACGGTATCATATCTTATGTTTCTTTGTCACCAAAGAAATTAGCGGATTCTGGTTGTAACACAACTTAACTGTCAAAAAAAAAAAAAAAAATTATTTCTCGTTTTTCCAAGTTCCCGGTCATACAAGCCATCCAAAAGATTGACCAGTCAAACTTCATACTGAGACTTGACCAAATCAAATCAAGATAAAAGTCACTAAAATCCAACTTGAGATACAAGACTTTAATCCAAAGTTACACACTATTAAATACACAATTTATCCCAATTTAATAAATGTGCTAATTAACTTTGACACGTGTCATAGGAAGGGTGGGTGTCTAAGTTCCCTCGTCTTACATCCTTCGCAGCTGATCCACTATATAACAGCTACCATAGCCGGCTCATTGTTTGACTTTTTGACTGGGCCACACTTTGACCGTACCAATCCGGTGGTCCTTTTCTACGATCCCATCATCACCGCAACCAACAACTCTTATCCAACGGTCGTATCCCACATCCGAAAAAAACGATCTGGGTGCACGGATCCAACGGCAACGATCGCTTAGCCAAAGATCTCGTGCAGCGGATCGCCACCCCAACCGCGGTTAACTCTTCTTCAAAACCCTGGTTCCCCCATTACCCTTTCTCCTCTCTAGGGTTAGTCCTCTTCCGCTCCCCGTTCTTCCCCGATCCAAGACTGGACGCCTCGATTCGAGATCCAATTCCGTTTTAATCTTGATCCAGGTTCGATCTTTTTCTCCGCGTTGTTTATTTTCTCGATTTTTTGTTATTTTTCTTGATTTTTTTGGTGGTTCTTTGGAGTAAAAACATGCCCGTGTTGTCTCCTAGATCGGGAGAAAATTCTGAAGATAAGCTATGTTTCGATCCGTGTTGGAAGGATCTAGGGCGTCAGCAAGGTTCTAATTGACGGGGTTTCTAGAAATGGGCGGCAACGAGGAGACCTCCACCGGTCCCAGCGGCCGCAAGACCTTCTGGAGATCAGCGTCCTGGTCTTCTTCTCGGACGTCGTTACCACCGGTGTGCTCTGGAGCTGATGGCGGCGACAAGAATCCGCCTAATGGCCAGTTCCGGCGATTGCCGGGGCCGCCTCTCACTCCCAGATCCCAATCCAAGGCGAGGGCGTGCCTCCCCCCTCTGCAGCCCCTCTCCATCGCACGCCGTAGTCTTGACGACTGGCCTATGGCTGGCTCTGATGATGTCGGTGAGTGGCCGCAGCCCCCGACCCCTAGCGGCCGCCCCAGCGTTCCTAAACCTGGCGAAGGCCTCAAGCTGGACCTCTCAACGCTGCGCACGCAAGTCAAGAAGGACCAGATTGCCTTCTTCGACAAGGAATGCTCCAAGGTTGCTGATCACATCTATCTCGGTGGTGATTCTGTGGCCAAGAACCGGGAAATCCTTCGCCAGAACGGGATCACTCATGTCTTGAACTGCGTCGGCTTCGTTTGCCCAGAGTACTTTAAATCCGATCTCGTTTACAAGACTCTATGGTTGCAGGATAACCCTACTGAGGACATCACCAGCATCTTATATGATGTATTTGATTACTTTGAGGACGTTAGAGAGCAGGGTGGGAGGGTATTTGTTCATTGCTGCCAGGGTGTTTCTCGGTCTACTTCGCTGGTTATTGCCTACTTGATGTGGAGGGAGGGGCAGAGCTTTGATGATGCTTTCCAGTTCGTGAAGGCTGCAAGGAGTATTGCAAATCCCAACATGGGTTTTGCTTGCCAGTTGCTCCAGTGCCAGAAGAGGGTCCATGCAATCCCGTTGAGCCCAAATTCGGTGCTGAGGGTGTACCGGATGGCCCCCCACTCATCTTATGATCCATTGCATCTCGTCCCAAAGATGTTGAATGATCCATCTCCAGCTGCTTTGGATTCTAGAGGTGCATTCATAGTTCATGTGCTATCATCTATATACGTTTGGATTGGTAAGGATTGCGATCAGATGATGGAGAGGGATGCGAAAGCTGCTGCCTTTCAGGTGGTGAGGTATGAGAGGGTAGAGGGGTTGATTGTGACTGTGAAAGAAGGGGATGAGCCAATGGAGTTTTGGGATGCTTTCACAAGTGCGCCACTTGGGGACTCTAGGATGAAGGTTAACAAGGACCTGATAGAGTCGGTAACTAAGATTGGTGCGGGGAAGAGGAGAGTGGATTTATATGATGTAGATTTTGAGCTGTTCTATAAAGCAATAACTGGAGGGGTTGTGCCGCCATTCTCTACATCTGGGCCTGGGCAGGAAACCCGCCTTCCGGCAAGGGAAAGTAATTGGAGTGTACTGAGGCGTAAATTTATATCTGGTGCTATAAGTAGAGTGCTTTCAGATTCTGTGCTGGTAAAAGATTCTAATAACCATGCAAATAGAGTCCAGCTTTTGAGTATGGAATCATCAGCATCACCTCCGTACCTTTCTCCAAGTTCACTTACATCTGATTCGAGCACTAGCTCAAAGGGTAGTTCTGATTCGCCATCATTCTCTCCCCCTTCAACATCCTCTTCACCTTCACTTGCTCCATCGCCAGCTTCATCTAACTTGTCTAACTCTTTGGCACCATCATCTAGGCCTTGTTTCCATGAATCGGGCCGCTTGGAACCTTTGAAGCCTGGCTTGGAAGCAAAATGTTCTCCATCTAAGGGGTCTACACATTCTATTGCAGAAAGAAGAGGTGGCTTTTCTCCTCTAAAGTTGTCAAGCCTGCAAAAAGATTCATCACTAGCATCTAGAAACCTGACTTTTGCATCACCTGCTTATGCTGAAACTGTGGATGAAGACTTGGGGATTAAAAATGGTAGCCACAGTTCTGCTGATGACTCTTCTAACGTCCTAAGTAGCATAAATAAAATCTCAAAGTTGGATGGTAAATCTATCTTGCATAGTTCCAGAAATGGTGTGGACGTACAGAATGGTGAATTGCTTTCTGGTCTGACTGGATTTGTTGATGATGCCTCCAAGTGTGCAGACACCATAAAGCCTATAGCCTTTCATTGGCCCAGCATGGAGAGGATAGACACATTTGGTAGAGAGGATCTTGATTCCAAAGGGGTTTTCCTTTTCTTAATTCCTACAACTGGTCAAGAAGATGGAGTTGACAGGGAGCTAGTTTTGTGGGTAGGTAGTTGTTTTGGACAGGCTAACCAGCAAACACAACTAACCAGAGATGACAAAATTGGCGACCTTGATTGGAGTCAAGTTGCTGGTGATTTTCTTGTTTCGATGGGTTTGCCGGATAATATTCCTGTTAAGGTATGGAAACACTTTTGAGGGGTAATGACTTAAATTCGCTCATCAGTATCCTCTTATTTTAAGTAGTTTTTCCCAGTATATCTGTGAAACACTTGACAAAGCAACTCCATCATCATCCATCTTTCTCTATGTATAATTCCGATCAGGTCTGCATCAAAGTTTCATCTGAAATGGCATATTTGCTAGCTAAAACTCACTAATTTGACTTATGGCAGCAAATATATTTGTTTGTTTTTGCTGTCCCGAATAGCTTATTTTAATGTGAGTACAGGTTCAACTTTGATCGTTTTTGAACTGTGGAATTGTAACTTTATAGGAAGATGCATCATATATTCTATTATATCATTGTTTACTAGTCATTCTTTGTTTAGTACTTTTGTTGAGTATTCCTAGTGGGTGTGAATGGGATAGCAATTTTACTGATAAGTTTTTGTTTCATGATTGAGAAAAGGGAATTACCGTTGGATGAAAAATCTCAGTATATGATTTAATGAAGCAAACAGTAAACTTTGTTAACTAGTATTTGAGAACTATGTCGACACATCTGCATTGAACATCATGACCGCAGGCTGGTTATGTTCTTCCAAGATATTTTATGAAAAGAAGCAGAACATGATAATATCTTGGGATTGGTCACGCCGGTTGAAAATTAGTTATCATCCATAAAAAAAAGCTGCAAACTGGTTGCTCTCTTGTTTTTCGTTATGAAAGACAAACTGACTGATATAGTTCTATAAGCAATGTGCGCGCTGATGGTGCTGTCAGTCAGAATTGCCAATAGATAGCATCTTTGAGAATGTCTTCCATATAGGCAAGGTTTTGAAACTGGTATATTGATGGATGCCATTCAGGTAAACTGAGAAACGGTCTTGGAAATGAGTTTTGCCTAGGTGACTAAGTGGGTTTCCAGAGAGATCTGTTGCTTTTTTATGGATAGCAGGGAGGTTGAAAATATGGGTAGAAGAGAATTTAGAGATTGATATTAAGTGGTGAAAGTATGGAAGGTGTGATATGGCATTATGTGCTCGAGTGTTTTTTCTTACTATCTTTTTAAACTGTTTTCTAGGCAGATATCATGTGAATAAGTATGTAGAGGTGTGTTTGATCAGATATTTTTTTTGGAGGTGGGGTATTGTTGAGGAACAAAAGGAATGTAACCCTCTTAATTTTTTATGACTTCCTCATGTTGATTTCAACTTGGTCCTGTTTTTTTCACATTGGCTTTCCATCAGAAATAGTTTTGAAGTCCTGGGACATGGTCTCGCCATATTATTGGATATAGTAAAAGATTTTGAGGTAGGTGGTATAGGATGTGTGTCTTAGAGTTTTCCTCGTGTCTAGTGCCTGTGCAGATCTTGAGTTTCAAACTAATAGGCTCCCGGAGTTTAAGCTTGGGATAATTTTAGTCTTTGATAGTTATTGACTTATTGCAAGATAGACATGGCTCTTTCATTATTCTAAGAGCTCATGCAGAATAGGTAGTGTCTGAAGCCTCGATTAACTTTATGAAACAATTGTTTAAGTTGAGCTAATTAAGCATCTTAATTTGAGTACATGATTGGTCTTCGAAACTTTTGCTCTCGTTGTTTTCCTGGATTAACAAATTGGTTTTGCCTCATATAATGTCCGTTAGTCGGTTTTTATTCTGTTATTTCTAATTCGCTTATTTGCCTGATTGATGATAGGTAATTAAAGAAACGGAGCCCGTGGAATTCCTGCAACTGTTCCACTCTCCTTAATGTCGTCTATTTCTTGTATTTGAACAAGCTCGGAAGCCAACAGATTTAACAGTGATGCTCTTGCATCTTCTGGTCGTAATTTTTTCGAAGGGGATTCTAGTGGCATTTATCTCAAATGGCTTAAACAAACGAGGGTCGGTGAGGTACAGACTTCTGCAGCTACCTTTCATGTATCTTGAAATGGGATAGTATAGATGAAGATCACTGTTCTATTGCAAGGCTTTAATAGTTTGCATAGTCATTTTGTAATCGTCTATTTCTTTTCAGGAGGCTGCCGGAGACGCGTCTGTAATTTGTTTTTGGCACCCTTGGGCTGTATAGTCTGCTCCCCCTGTAATCTTAGATGATTCAGAAGAAAAAAATTCATAACTTTGAAGATCTTATTGTACAGAACAGCTCTATTAGCCTTGGTTTGGTGGATGAACTAAAACCTCTCCATGGCTATTTCCTGCACGGGATGTTTTACTAATTCTCTCTTTAAGACGAATTGTGAGATTTAGTGATCTGTGTTATACTCTTCTGGATTGTCTTTGTTTGGGACAGAGATCTTTAAACCCTTCAAATATATTGTCCCCTTATCAGTCTTCATATTTGGAGTGGTCTAAAGCTCGAGAATTATGCAATTAACATAGAAATATTTCAATAGTGACTTAATCAGACCACGCTTGCTCATTTATCAAATGACTCGCAGCCGAAAAATTCAGCCCATTATGATCTCGATCAAGCTGGTATCTTGCTGGAGTTCAAACTGATAGGCCTCGATTTACAAGGTCATTGGCCATCCCCCCCAAAAAAAAGAGAAGAAAAAAAAAACAAATTCTCCCACAATCCGTGGACAGAAAATAATTTAATACTGATCGTTGGCATGAAAATAACAAAATAAATAAGCTATGTACAACAATTTAAATCTGTAAACAAATTACAAGAAGATCGAACAATAAAGGTTTAGTCCATTGAACAATTTGCTTCTTCCTCGCAATTCTCGCAATATGAACCCTGGACATCGTCTCTGACGGCTCCTATGTTAACATGAAGCCAAGATGCAGCCCTAAGTCAGCATTTGTCTTTTGCTTTCAGTTCTAATTCCTAAAGCACCCTTTATTTCCACCCAACCAGGTAACATTCAATCTATCATTTGACGACTTGAAGAACATGCATTCATCTTGTTATCATCCCATCCATTGAGAAAGAGGTGCTGCCGAAGAGAGACAGTTGGGCTGGTTCGAAGTTGAAACCTTTCTACAGAACAAAATTTGTTTCAATCCCAAGCATCAAACATTACTATTTGATGAGTGTGCAACTGATCCATGTTCATGAGGTAATGCAACTGGCTTCTGCGGTTTGGCTTTCAAGAAGCTTTTGGTGTAAAGAGCCCCAAAAACAATGGCCTAATCAAACATCAATGTTAATATGGACATCCATAAGCAAGGAGCATTAGCTATCAACAACTATAAAACAGGTGATGCTTACCGCTCCTGTCCACTGTTTCCAACTCAAAGGATGTGCAAACCAAACGCATGATAGCAGGATGCTCACCAACTAAACCAGAGTTGCAGTAATTTTAGCACCGGTATACTCCTAGATAATGAAGGTGGTAAAGACCAAGGTCCACAGCATTGTCATACCTGTCTTGTGGTCATTATGGTAGCAAATGTAAGAGCCCCAAATGTACGAATTGTGTAGGAAATGAAGAACTGACTGGCAGTGGCTACCTACACATGACTTCCGCAGGTTAAAAAAAAGTTGGACAGAGAAATCACATACTAGAAAACTTATTCTCTTAGTCAAACTTCTCAAAAAAAGTATGGGCAGTATTGGTCCTAAAGATACTGGAATAATAAGCTAAACAGCTGTAGAACAGTTAAAGTTTCATTTTCCAGTCTCCTAAGAAGACAATTTCAAGCTAAATGCAGGAGATTTACAGCACATGCAGGATTCAAAACGAGCATAATTTTCTCTTGGGGAACTTGCTAGGAAAGGAGAATTCAAAATCTACTTACAGTAGACAGCAGCACAACATCAAAGAAGCAATCCTGATGGCGAAACACAAAATCTATTGCCAAAAGAAGGTGACTCTGTACGATAAGTCCTGCATTCAAAGGAAACAATTTCCATCTATCAGCAATATATTCCTCAGACAAAGACTTAGTCATGAAGATAAGGCGCAAGTTTAATAGGCTTTATCAAAAATATATGACAGAGGTGTATTTAGAAAGGTCTAAGAGCTGAATAATTAGATAACAGAAAGATATCATTAAGCTCGCTGTAATAACCAGAAAGTTATCAAGCATTAACATTCACAGAAAAGCGTGGGTAAGATATTGCATTTATATGTGAAATGAACTACAGAAGTGCATGAAAGCATTTTACGCATTTTCTAGACATGTGGGAATAGGCAAACTGTGAACCATAGAAGTAGCTAGTTACCAAAATCTAATGGAACTTCTTTAATAGGCTAATATACCACTTCTATCTGCAAGGTATGTTCTTACATGCTCACAGAAGCATTACACATGACTAGTGTGTGTACTTCGAAATCAGAGTCCAGAAAATGAGTGCCCAAACCCTGTAAAGGTTTTGGCTACTCATTAACTCAAACTGGATCATCCTTTCTATCACATCTTTGACTTCTAACTTCTAACTTCTTTGGAAGGAGTAAATAAAGGAAAAACTAGATGGAGAGAAGAATAAATAAAATGAACTCAATGACGGGAACCAAATCATATCTCAAAATAGGCTATCCACTATACTGGAAAAAGAAAGAGCCCTTTTATCAACTTTGCCATTCCAAGAATCATATTTCATCCTATACCATATAGCCTTTAGCAGAAAGAATAAGACAATATAGATGTAGTTATTACTTGCCATATCTGCCACTCTCCCTACCTCCCTCCATCACCTAAATCCCTTCCCCTCTGTGCATCTTCATGGGCAAACCCTTCTTTGCTTTGCACCTTCACACCCAGCATGAAATTCTGTCTGTGCCATGAACCATCAACATAGCAAAATCCTATGTTGATGGTTCATGCCAGAGACGGAATTTGCTGACCCTAGTTTATTTTTTCCTTACCATTTTTGCCAATTGAACAGACTGGCATGAGAATTATATACTAGAAAAACTTTTTGGCAGTCTCATGATCTCTTGGTATATATATATATATATATATATATATATATATATATATATATGCATTGAGAAATCTATACTGCTTTAGTTTGAGAGCGGTTTCATCAGAAGAAGCAGCTCAATGAGCTCTCCCTCCATCCCTCCTCCCCTCTTTACGCCTTCACAGCCCACATAAATCTTGTCCATTTTAAGATATTGTGCGAACCCCTTTTATTTGCACAGTCACACCCAAGGAATCTCTTAGTCACTGGTCTATTTAAAAATTTCCATGCTGATCGTTCAAGGGAGTGACACACTATTTCTCAACTCCAATATATCTTTTTGCTTATTATCATCGCCAACTAACATGACTGGCATAATAATTCTTTACTCACCAATAACATTTGGCAGTCTCATGATCTCACACCTTTGGGTAGTTTCATCCATAAGCATCAAGAAATCTATACTGCATTCTAGCTGAGACTCTCCATCCAATCGAGAAATAGAGACAGATTTGTTGCTGCCTTGGATGCAGCGGACAGATTGTTTTCTCTGTGGCATGCATCTTTGAGAAAGATGGTTGTGCACATTTTGAGTGGGAATCAGGATAAACTACAATTACAAGAGTCTATCTCGCCCTCCCTCTCACTCTCAATCTGCAGGTTATAGATGCCCAACAAATACTTCACTGAAATGCCGCCATGCATAATTGCCATCACCATGGGTGATCAAACAGTTTGGTTCAATCAGCTCAACTGCAAACCCGGTTAAATACATGATCCTTGCAGACGCTCTTGTAGAGCTGCATAGAACCCAGATTTACTCCAGATATATGTGCAGAAAATAGATTGCAGAAAGGGATTCCAGATATATGTGCAGAACATAGATAGCACAAAGGGTAAGTAAATACTTTGCAGTACAGAAGTGTGTTGAATCATTGGCCAGTTAGATAAACATTCTTATTCATACAGGGCACAAGAATCGATGATGATCAAGTTTCAAGATAAGGAAACTAACCACAGACAGCCAGTAAGAGAATAGAAAAAGAACCAGACTTACCACTTAAGCTGAGAACACAAGAACACAATGTTGTGTAGAAAATTTGATTATGTATCTCCATGTCATAACCCCTAAAAAGTTTGTCTTGGAAAGTACTTGTAAAGCCATCAAACCTAATAGGATGAAAAAACAAGGCAGAAGGGACAAGAACTAATTATGATCGCACAAATAGTAAATAGCGAAGTAGGTTGTTGAGAGTTATCTTATACAGCATCATAAGGCTTGGCATACTAATTATGATCCCAAATAAAGTTACACTATATATCAGCACTTTATACTCGTTCTAAATTTCTATATCAAAAGACGGTCGATAGTAACACCGTGGTTTCAGGGAAATCAATGCATGAGATATGGGCATCTGACAACAAGGAGATAAAAAAAGAGCTACAGGAATGAAAGTCACACAAAGCCTGTAAGTAGTAGATCTTGAAGATAAGTAAAATAGAAAAAGCAAATATTCCCAACTATTTCTCCATGCTACTTGAACATTCAAGGTGAGATATTTTGCTCCTCAGAGGTCATATTGGTCATCATACAAGGGGGGAAAAGACGCACAAATTGAGACACATAACACAAGTTTTAGCTGACAAAATGGCTCATTCTCTACATTTCCCCTCTTTTAACATTAAAGAAAGATGATGTCAAAATGTTTGGAATAGTACAAATCAAAGATTTCAGGTCCTTCCAGGTTTTCAAAATTTTTTATCACCTTAAATCTAAGAACTTTTCTATGGATGCCAAATTCATTTCAGAGTCCTCAAGTTATCTTAAATATGACATCTGTGAAAACCATAGTCAAATAAGGACTTTGTAAAACAATGCAAGTAGGAAGATAATCTCAAAACATTATCTATTTTCAGGGCGTACACCATGCAAATATCTTGAAATCGGCATTTAAGTTATAAGCAAATCCTGTAAAGATAATTTTTGAATGTTGAGAATGAATAAACTAAAGAAAAAAAGTACCCAAGATAGCCAGCCATGAGGGAAATGCCCCACAGAGTACTTTCCCTTCCATTCTTGTATGGATTAATGTCAGTTGATGCCTACATTTGAGCAAAAATAAAATATCAGATCAAGTAGAACTTGGAAAGTGAAAGTATGTAAACTAGCATAGCATCAACAAGTACCTCCTACAAAATATAATGTCAAAGGAAACACACGGCAGAAAGATAAACTAAACAACACACCAGTATTATGAGTAGATATTGTGTCGCATGATCAATGGAACTATAATCCCTATAGACTAAGTTGCATGATTGATGTCATTATGCTCGAGGAAAATATATGGACATTTCCTTCTGTTAGCTCTCTTTTCAAATTTACATTTTCTCAGTCTGAACACTTATCTTGCTTAGTAGCCTATTGACCCCCAACCTACTAACTCGATGTTTTCTCCATGACAATTCAAACTATCTTTAACTCAAAATTTCATATCATTATCACGAAAAGTACAAAGTTTTCCCAAATACAGCTCCATCTCAAAATCACAATAGGAAACAGTACAAAAATCATAGACAGGTACAAAACAATTATTGCAATTTTTAGCATGTGGTTCAAATGAAAATTCAAAATCAAGCTTAATTTACCGGGTATAAAATGAATATTGAGCAGCCCAATGTCACCAGCAAAGCGAACATATAGTCTTTTCCATTATATCGCTTTTGCATTATAAATGTACCCCAAACCTGAAGAGAGGATCAGAATATCAGTTATTACATATCCAACTTAACCACACTGAGTACAGAAAAACATAAAAGTGGCAGAACTGAAAGATAAATTATACATTTGGAAAAGCAGGTCAATGCACTTAACTACATATTTAGGGCATAAATCAAAATCAAAGGTAAAAGAGGAACAGACTACTCTCCATTAACAAAGAGCATATAAAACATTCAGCTTGTAAATGCAAGCGGCAAGAGGAACATTAATGTACCACCGATCTTTAGTTGGCATCAGAGTCTTAAATAAATCTGGGAACTCTCAAGATATATTAAAACCTTGGCTGTCTAATCAGTTTATAAACAGAACTTTCCATGGATGAGTCATACTCAGATAAATATGTCAAAGCCAGCTGAAATGTGAAAGAAACACAAGAGCATACAGTGTAGCATGTTGTATACAATTTGCTACATGATCTCTATTGAGTAGACTATCAGCATAAGTGCATTCTATGAACAGGACTAACAAATATCAGAAGTCAAGTAGATGAAGTAGAGATGACTAACCATCACAGGTATCATTTTTGCGCATTTTGCAAGTGTCTGAACAGGGAAGCTTACATACTTGAGGGCCTGAAATCAGCCAATAGATCATCGCAATGCAGATAAAATTATGTTCCTCATAAGGGACAGACTATATTAACATTCTTATAAGGGACAAAATTAATAATTTAAAAGAATCAGAGAAGATCTCGAGGCTTGATAAACAACTCATGTCAGTTTGGTACTTAAATTGCTAGATTCACGAGTCAATGTACTGAACAGCAACCACTCACCTCATACTGGCATGTTGTGGTCAGGATGTTAGAGATTGATATTGCGCAATATTTATACATTGGAGCAACAGGATCCAAGGCTTTTTTACTCGCCTAAGGAACATATACATGAAAATCAGTGCAAGTCGTAGCTTTTCTATGGCTTGAAAGCAGAGTAAGTAATAGCTGATTACCAGCAAAGCACCTGCAGAAACTGCAGATGTCACCAGGCGGTTGCAAAACACAAGAAACAATGAGTATCTAAAATATTCTTTCTTCTCTCCATAAGGAACTCTCATAATCTTCTCCTGCGTGAGCAATAATATGTCACATGACCCCCCTAATTTATCAGCCAAATAGATTTTAGGCTTATAGAAATGACTATGTTCTTTTTGCAATAGCAGGATACTAAAGAAGCCGGGTAATCATGGAATTGTTGCAAGCTTCACAAAGCAAGTTACACAGAATCAAATATTAGAGAAGATGGCAGTAATTTTTATGTAGATCTAGTAGCTTCTTCTAATGCATGGCGAGAACATGCCAGAAGATACCCATTGCCATGATCAAATATGCCATTCTAATAGACCTCAATAGCCACATAAAACCTAAGCATGAAAGTGATTTCCAGTACTGCCAAGCAATTTAGTAAGCTGGAAGTTCAAAGCATAATGAGATGGTTACCAGAATGATAAGTTTAACTGGCACAGCCTGCAGACGCACAGGAAAAAAAGTTGGAACAGTGTCTGAATGAGGCTACTTAGAGTGTCACACGAAACGTTCAAGGTAGTCATGGCATAAAAACTAAGACCATCAAGTTTGAGTCAATCAACGGGGCAGTTGTGGAATACAACACAAAAGTCCATGTCCAATTCATGCGCTAATGTATAGGAAAATGCTAATACTTTCCTCAAAAGTGTAATACTATGTCACTAAAAACGAAACATGCTAACAAAGTATCTTTTCATTTTTCCATGAAATTGTAAATGGAGATACAGATAGGTTGCACAAAGGCAACAAACCCACAGTCTAAGCTGAAGGAGCCACTAAAGCATCAACGGCCAGATAATTGACAATGACAGCCGACCAAGCATGATCCTTGAACAATTCAACGTAATTAAAGGATCCTTGCATCAACTGAACCCAACGAGAAAACAAAATTAAAACCAAGAAGTAGCAAAATCGCACCAAAGAATTGAATGGCTTTCAGATCAGACAACCTCCAATCAATCCAATATCGTCAAATTACAATTCAAAACTACGATAAAATAAAGAAACAGATAGAGCAGCAATAAACTAGGGGATCGAATGCGATGCCAATAGAAGTCCATAGATGATTAAGGTGCTAAATCTAAGAAAAAAAACTTGCAAATTACGCAGAGAATTAAACTAATGGCTTTCAGATCAGACGACCTCAATCCAAAATCGTCAAAACCATACCGAAAAATAAGAGAATGATAAAGAAGCATATTAAACTAGGGGATCGAATGCGATGCCTGTAGGATGCCATAGATGACGAGGGTGCTCATTATCCCGACCACGGCACAGGCGCACTTGAACACCCTGTTCTCCTTCACCTGGACGGCCACCGAGAGTTCCGCCATGGCCCATCCAAAACCCCTAATTTCCGGACAAAGACCGCTTTTAATCGAGAGGTTTAACCATCTGGAGGAGTAGCAAGAGCAGCGCTCCGGAGTCCGGAGCTCGTTCCCAAATCTTTAGGGCTCGGCGCGGGATTTGAGATCGGGAAAGCGAAGCGATTCCTCCGCCACGCGTCGATCGGGGAGAAGAAGAGCTGGAGCCCGAGCCCGAGCCCGAGGGTTTCGAGCTACGCCGTTGGAGGAGAGGGACGGTGGTGCCGGTGGCATTTAAATGGTCGAAGACGTGCGCGAGGGCATCGGGTTGACGGCTATTGCATGGTGACCGAGAATACGATTAGTATTGGAAGAGGGGTCGGGAAGCAATTATTTACTGGGGCGGGGGTCTCAATAGAAATAAGGCGGGCATCATCTCATCTGTTTCAAGTTTTATCAATCTAATACCCTTAATTTTTAAAATTACCAAAAAGTTCATCAAAGTTTCAGAACCATTCACTTTAGTCCCAACCTCTAACGTAGTCACATGATATGATGGTAGATCGGATGGCTGAGAAGCATCGGAGCTGAATCAACAACGAAACGGAGTCACCGGAAGTCAAGTTTGGCTCAGGAGGGGACGTGAGGATCTAGGGACTCGATCCCCGGGGTCTGATTGACGGTCCTGCGCTAGAGACGACGGATCCAAGGCGGTGGCGAAAGTGGGCTTTGAATGAAGAAAAATGACGGCCGTAGAGAAGCCGGTATCGCCGGAGGATCGTCGGGAAGAGGTCATTGGGCCTTGAGGAATAGGAGGAGGGAGCAAAGGGAGGCGGAGCCTAGTGGGGAGGTACTCGTGGCATCATTAGCCAGCGAGGGAAACCGTCATCGGTGGGAGCTCGGGGGTTGCGAGCGCAATCGGGAGGAAGACCACTGCTCCCGTGTTGGTCTACACGACGCCTTGCTCGGGGAACGAGCGAGCTAGGGAGGAAGGAGGAGGGAGCTCGGGAAGCGAGCAAGATTGTCGTGCTCGAGGAGTGCACGAGTGAGGTCAGGGAATAGGAGGAGGGAGCTCGGGAAGCGAGCGAGATTGCCGTGCTTGAGAAGTGATGATGATGCATAATATTTTATTTTTATCCCTTAATACTTAGTCTCCTGTGCTTATTTGATACCTAAATACACTCATTATTCTTATATTTTGATTTAGGATGCAATTGAAATCCTTAAATTCGAAAAGAAGTTGAAAGGAGTATATGGATTAACTTTAAAGATTAAACAGTACTTACTGATGAAGAACCAGATAATGTGTCATATATGGTTGAAAAGCTCATGAAGTCTAGTTTCTGGAGAATTTTACAGTTCGTGATTTGGAGCTTCCTAGAGGAAGTTACAGTGCTTTTACTACAACCAGCGCAGGATAGAATAGCAGAAGAAATATGCAGAGAATAAGAGATAGATCTTCTTTCCAAAGGAGATCGATCCCTTATGCACCCAGAGATGAAAAAGACCCACGGTCGACCGCCGCATCGACCGTCAGCCTCTGGAAAAAATATATGCTCGCAGGGTCGATGCAAGGATCGACTGTGAGGAGAAATCTGAAATCTGGAAAAAAGGGATCGATCCCCTTTCTAGAAGGGATCGATCCGAGTCGGGGCGCAGCCACAATTTGGGAAGAAAAGATCGATCTTCTTTTCATTAAGATCGATCTTTCTTAACCGACTTTGCAGAATCAAGGGCTCAGATTTAATCCGAGGATGGGAAACTTATAGGCTATAAATAGGGTTCTTTTTAGGGATCCAATGGGGCGAATTCTAGAGGATTTTGGCTGCTCTTTTCTATTTCTTTTATACTTCTAGGGTTTTTCTTTCTTCTTTTAAGGATTTGATTGTTCTTGATGGCCTTGCGTGGCTAAACCTTAATTCTTGATCGATGAGACTGAAACCTCGGAATCTATAAAACTGTGAGATCTAATTTACTTTTATTGTTCAATTTATACTTGAGTATTGGATGTTCTTCTGTGATTAAATATTCATGTTTGTTTTGTCTAATTGCTAGAAGGCCTACTAGTATATTATTCATTACGATCTACTGCTAGGTTGGATATCAAATCCGTAATTATTTGATCCCTCTAATCTGCGAAGCAACTAAAATCTATTGATTTATTGCGTTTCAGAGATTGTTAGAACTTAGGAAGAACGTTCGACTAAATTAAATGCAACCGCTTGTGCTTGTGTTGTTTAGCTTCATCGATCTCCCTATTCTTAAGGCTGCTGCTAGATTAAATCTATAGCGCTCATCTTAGGTTGTTTAGTAGTTAGGGTTAATTAGATCACTTGTTTCTAATTAACTATGATTGAGAAGAGATTCGAATTTAATTCGAACGGCGAATATTCAAGGTGTGAATTGATTGATACTTGCATCAAGGATCAGTTGTTGGATTCCGATGGTGGATGTTGACTCAGACCAAGGTTTGTTCTCTTGATTCAACTCGTTTCTTCGCTTTAGATTATTTCTATTTTGTTTTCATTTTACTCAAAAGCCCCCATCTTTGTTCACATAACACAAAACTTATATTAGACACTCTTCGTGGGATCGACTCGTACTCGCACTACTACATTCATTTTCAAGAGTATTGGTTTTATTTTTGAGTGCTTGTGACAGCACATCAAATTTTGGCGCCGTTGTCGGGGAGTGATTCTAGTTGAGTTTTGTGCTTATTGTGATCTTTATTTTATAAAAAAAAGTTTACTTCGTTTATTAGTGCTTCAGCATAGATTTTTATTTATTTATTTATCTTCATTACTCTACACCTTTTCTTAATTTGTTTTTCTTGGTTTATTAGAGTCATCTTGATTGTTTATGAATATAATCCGATCTTTTAATCAAGACGATTTGCAGTACGATCCAGAGATAGAAAGAACTTTGCACATGTTGAGGAGGATAACTCGGGAAAACTCTGAGGAGAACAATTTGACTCTTGATCTCCTTTTTGCTAGTGATTCGGAATTAGAAGAGGAAGAAGTCATGGCCGAAAATCTGACTTTGAAAGAGCTTGCAGCCCCAGATTTGAATCAACAACCCTTATGCATTACATTCCCTACTTCGGATGTTGCTACTACTATTGAATTAAAATCTGGACTGATACATCTCTTACCTACTTTTCATGGACTTGCAGGTGAGGATCCTCACAAGCATTTAAAGGAGCTTCATGTTGTATGCACAAGCATGAAACCTATGAGAGTGACAAAAGATCAGATCAAATTGAGAGCCTTCCCGTTTTCTTTGAAGGATTCGGCTAAGGATTGGCTTTATTATTTACCCTCTGGGAGTATTATCACATGGAACGAGATGAAGAGGTTGTTTTTAGAGAAATATTTTCCAGCTTCAAGGGCTGCCAACATTAGGAAAGAGATATGTGGTGTAAGGCAACATAACGGACAATCTCTACACAAGTATTGGAAACGTTTCAAGAAACTCTGTGCAAGCTGTCCCCATCATCAAATTAGTGAGCAATTACTTATCCAATATTTTTATGAGGACTTACTAACCACTGACAGGAGTATGATTGATGCCACTAGTGGAAGAGCTTTGGTGAATAAAACGCCGGAAGCTGCAAGGAACTTGATTGCAAATATGGCGGCTAATTCTCAACAATTTAACACTAGACTTGATTCTTATTCAAAACATATTAATGAGGTAAATGTTGCATCCCTTGAACAACAGATTGCGAGTCTAACTTCTCTTGTTCGTCAATTGGTTGTAGGTAACATGCAAACAGCGAAGGTTTGTGGGATTTGTTCGGTGGCAGGACATCCAACCGACATGTGCCGAACTCTTCAAGAGGAGCCCATGGAACAAGTAAATGCAGCGGGTAGTTTCCCTGGACTACCGCAAAGGAAGTATGATCCATATTCAAACACGTATAATCCGGGATGGAGGGATCACCCCAATCTCAACTATGGAAATCCACAAGTAAATCAGCCTGCAACTCAATTTCGCCCAAGCGGCCAGCAATATCAACAATATAGACCGCCATATTCCCCGATGCCACAACCAAACCCAACTTTTAATTCTGGTATGTCTTTAGAAGATATTGTTAAATCCCCTGCTAGTAATACTTTGCAATTTCAACAGGAAACTAAACAATTTCAACAAGAGACAAAGGCTAGTATTCAAGGTTTGGAACATCAGGTGGGCCAGATGGCGACTACAATTAGCAAGTTAGAGGCGCAAAATTCAGGAAAATTACCCTCTCAAATGATAATAAATCCAAGAGAAAATGCAAATGCAATCGTTTTGAGAAGTGGTAAAAAAGTTGAGACTCCAGTAAAAGAAGTGCCTGCAGCGTCACCGCAAGGAAAAGAGTAAGACATTGTTGCAGACAAAGACTTTCCTCTGATGACGACGACGTATCTAAACGAAAGTTTCCACCTCTTTCTGATTATAAACCTGTACCTCCTTTTCCTCAGGCTTTAACAGAATCAAGAAAATATGAGAAGAATTCAGATTTATATAAGACTTTTCGCCGATGCGAGGTAAATATTCCACTCTTAGATGCTATTAAACAAGTACCTCGTTATGCTAAATTTTTAAAAGAATTGTGCACAATTAAGAGGAAACAAAAACTTAAAGAATGTAAGAAGGTGAAAGTAGGTGAAAATGTTTCTGCAATTCTTCAAAGAAAAATTCCTGCAAAGTGTAAAGATCCAGGTATGTTTACTATCCCATGTACAATTGGTAATACTAAATTTGAGAAGGCTATGTTAGATTTGGGAGCTTCTATCAATGTTATGCCATATTCTATATATGCTTCTTTGAAACTTGGACCTTTAAATGAAACTAGTGTTGTGATTCAATTGGCTGACAGATCTAATGCCTATCCTAAAGGTGTAGTTGAGGATATTCTTGTGCAAGTTAATGATTTAGTTTTCCCTGCTGATTTCTATGTGCTTGATATGGAAAATAGTGATCACACTACTCCTATTTTGTTGGGAAGACCTTTCTTAAAGACATCTAAGACTAAGATAGATGTTCATAGTAGCACACTTACCATGGAATTTGATGGTGAAACTGTTAAGTTTAATATTTATGATGCTATGAAATATTCTGCTGATGATTGTTCGGTGTATTCTATTGATGTGATTGATTATTTATCACAAGAAGTTTTTGAACTTAGTGATAAAGATGAATTGGAAGTTGCTATTAGTAAATCTCTTGAGGAAGAAAATGAGAAGCTGTCTTTGAGTACAAATTTGCAGGAAACTGTTGCAACACTGAATGATTTTTCAACACTTCAACAGTCAGGTAACGATTCTTATAGTCCATTACCTGTTTCTAATGAGAAATTATTACCTTCTGTGTCGCAATCACCCATTCCAGATCTGAAACATCTTCCTAATCATCTTAAATATGCTTTTCTTGGAGATGAAGGAGTGTTACCAGTAATTATTTCCAATAACCTTAGTGCACCACAGGAAGAAAAACTTGTGCAGGTTCTTAAGGAGCATAAGACAGCTATTGGTTGGACAATCGCAGACATCAAGGGAATCAGCCCGAGTACATGTATGCATCGTATCTTGCTTGAAGAGGGAGCAAAACCTTCCCGCCAACCACAAAGAAGGTTGAACCCGCCCATGATGGATGTAGTAAAGAAGGAGATCCTCAAACTTCTTGAAGTTGGAGTGATCTATCCTATTTCGGATAACACTTGGGTTAGTCCGGTTCAAGTGGTGCCTAAAAAGACAGAAATAACCGTGATGAAAAATCAAAAAGATGAGTTAGTTCCTACCCGTGTTCAGAATGGGTGGAGGGTTTGTATAGATTATAGAAAATTAAATGCTATAACCCGCAAGGACCACTTCCCTTTACCTTTTATTGATCAGATGCTTGAAAGGTTAGCTGGTCACTCTTATTATTATTTTCTTGATGGTTATTCAGGATATTTTCAGATTGCAATTGCCCCTGAAGATCAGGAAAAGACGACGTTCACATGCCCATTCGGAACTTTTGCATATCGTCGCATGCCCTTTGGCCTTTGCAACGCCCCGGCCACTTTCCAAAGGTGTGTGGTTAGTATATTTTCAGATTATATTGAACATATCATAGAAGTTTTTATGGATGATTTCACAGTTTATGGAAACTCCTTTGATAACTGTTTACATAACCTTACACTTGTTCTTCAAAGATGTATAGAAACTAGCCTTGTGTTAAATTATGAGAAATGGCATTTCATGGTTGAACAAGATATAGTTTTGGGTCATGTTGTCTCATCTAAAGGAATTGAGGTTGATAAAGCTAAAGTGGATGTTATTCAATCTTTACCTTATCCCACTAGTGTGCGGGAAGTTCGTTCTTTTCTTGGACATGCAGATTTTTATCAAAGATTCATCAAGGATTTTTCCAGAATAGCATTACCGCTATGCACGTTGTTGCAAAAGGACAAGGTTTTTGAGTTCGATGAGGCATGCAAAAAGGCATTTGATAAACTGAAGGAATTGTTGACGTCGACCCCAGTTATTCAACCCCCAGACTGGAGCGTTCCGTTCAATATAATGTGTGACGCAAGTGATTATGCAGTAATCGCGGTTTTGGGTCAAAAGATTGGAAAAGCTTCTCATGTAATTTACTATGCTTCCAAGACTTTGGATGATGCCCAGAGAAATTATTCAACAACTGAAAAAGAACTTTTAGCAGTTGTGTTTGCTTTAGAAAAATTTCGGTCTTATTTACTTGGTACTAAAGTCATTGTTTACTCTGATCATGCAGCTCTCCGTTATTTAATGACGAAGAAGGAGGCAAAACCGAGATTAATACGATGGATACTTCTCTTGAGTGAATTTGATTTGGAGATAAAAGACAAAAGATGAACATAAAATAGGGTCGCGGATCATCTGAGTCGTTTAATTCATGTGGAGGAGGAACTTCGTCTGCAGGAAACATTCCCTGATGAACAACTGTTCTCCGCAAATGTGACATTACCTTGGTATGCAAATATTGTGAATTATTTGGTTACTAATATGTTACCTTCTGATTTGTCTAAGGCTCAAAGAGATAAGATCAAATGTGATGCCAAATACTATGTGTGGGATGACCCATATT
Source organism: Narthecium ossifragum (assembly GCA_963920575.1). NCBI lineage: Eukaryota > Viridiplantae > Streptophyta > Magnoliopsida > Dioscoreales > Nartheciaceae > Narthecium > Narthecium ossifragum. Next base: position 7,955,655 of record OY986966.1, read on the forward strand.
TATGGAAGCATTGTGCAGATCAAGTAATAAGAAGGTGCGTTTCTGAAAATGAAATTATTTCTATACTCAATTTTTGTCATTCTTACGCTTGTGAAGGTCACTTTGGAGTTAAGAGAACGGCAAGAAAAGTGTTAGAATGCGGTTTTTATTGGCCTTCTTAATTTCAAGATTCATACTCTCTTTGTAAGTCATGCGAGAATTGTCAAAAGACAGGTAATATATCTCAAAGGAATGAGATGCCACAAAACCCCATATTATTTTGCGAAATTTTCGATGTTTGGGGCATCGATTTCATGGGTACGTTCCCTATATCTTTCGGTTATGTCTATATTTTACTTGCTGTTGATTATGTTTCAAAATGGGTAGAAGCTAAAGCTACATGGACTGATGATTCTAAAGTTGTTGCAGATTTTATCAAGTCTAACATATTATCTAGGTTTAGAATTCCAAGAGCTTTCATAAGTGATCGAGACACACACTTTTGCAATCGAACTGTGGAAGCGTTGCTAAGGAAGTACCATGTGACCCATAAGGTGCCCACCGCTTATCATCCGCAAACTAGTGGGCAAGCGGAAGTGTCAAATCGAGAGATCAAGTCCATCATTCAAAAGACAGTCAATCCAAATAGAAAAGATTGGAGTTTGCGTTTGGATGATGCTTTGTGGGCATATAGGACGGCATATAAGACTCCCATCGATGGATGAGAGTGGAGAACAAAGGAAGTTGCAACTACAAGAATTAGAGGAAATTCGCAACGATGCCTATGAGAGCGCCAGGATTTATAAGGAAAAGACAAAAGCTTTTCATAACAAGATGATCTCTAGAAAAGAGTTTAAAGTTGGTCAAAAGGTCCTCCTTTACCAATCACGCCTACGTTTGTTTCCAGGTAAGTTGCGTTCTCGTTGGATTGGACCTTTTATTGTTACTAATGTTTTTTCTCATGGTGCAGTAGAAATTCAAAGTTTAGCTACTTCCAAAATGTTTACGGCGAATGGCCATAGACTTAAAAATTTTCTATGAAGGAGTTCAAACAGAAAAGTTGAAAAAATTGGACCTTGCGGAGCCAATTTATACTGATTGAAGAAGAAAGCATGAAGTCGAGCCAATGACAATAAACAAAGGCGCTACTTGGGAGGCAACCCAATGGGAGTTCGTTCATTTCTCTTTTTATTTTCGCATTTATATTTTAGTTATGTTTTACCTTTTCTTTGCATTCCACCTTACATTGGGGACAATGTCAGTTTCGAGTGTGGGGGAGGAGATTTAGGTTGCATTTGCCATGAGCGAGAACTAGTTAAGCTTGACATATTCATAACATGATTGAATGAGTAATCTTGCAACTTCGAATTAATTAGTTGAGTTATTTTCCTTGATATGGTAGTGACTAAATCAGTAGACAAAAGCTGGTGAGATTTTGAGCCTTTAGACTGACACATTCATATTAGTCTCACTATTTCCTTTCATGAGAGATATTCTTCCATGGATTTGTTTCTCTAGAACTTGTTTTGATTCTATTCGAGGTCACATTGACACATGTATACATGAACATGATTAAGGCCATCTTTGTTATAAGCTACATAAGCCAAATAACTTACCTTGCAATTAATTTTTCCTGTTGCTAAACACCTTTGAGTTTTATTGATTTCATTGTTAACCCACATGACAAGCCTTAAACCTGAAAAATATTTCCGTTACCCAAGCCATAAAACTAGTGGAGCATTGATCATCATTATGACATGTATGGGTGTGCAAGTTTCAAGTGTGGGGGAGTTTGGATCGTGGTATGGCTATGATTGGTGAAGTGGAGTATATTTTTCATACTCAATTCGTGAGTATGTTGTTTCTGAAAAAAAAAAAGAAAAAAAAAGAAGAAGAAAAGAAAGTGAAGGAGGAAATTGTTTCTCATGTTACAATATGTGATTATGAATCCTCCTAATACTCCAAGAAAATGGTATGTTTAGGTATGATCTCTACAAAGGTGGAAGTTTTTGCAAAAGATTGTTCCCTATTTCAGTTAAAAAGTATTCCTTTGGACAATTTCTTTGTCGATGTGGTAATGTTATATGGTTTGAGTATGTTACATCCAAATTGAAGAAGTTACTGAATGGAGTGATTGATTATACATGGATTATTGATGCATCTTTGCTCCATTAGTTTCATTGGTTTTGAGCTACATTCCCAAATATTTCCCACCTTAATCCTGGACCCCATTACAACCTTTTAAAGTCCTTATGATTTGTGTTATACATGTGAGTCTAGTGATGGAGAATGAGAAGATATGCAAGCTTATGGTAGATCATTTTCATTGGAATGAATTTAAGTGAAATACATACCCATCAAACACATGAGAGTTGAGTGTTTATTTCCGTGAGGGTCTGCTTATTTAGTATGCTCCATATTCAAGTGAAAATGCTTACTGATTGATTTTTAAGTTGTCTAAAAATGTTGTTCATAATATGTAATGAGTTTTATGAAGAGCTTGATGGTTCTTTGTTGATGGCATTGCAACCTTGATATGTTGAGTAGAGTGAATTTTAGTTTTGCCCGAGGACGAGCAAAAGCTAAGTGTGGGGGAATTCGATGATGATGCATAATATTTTATTTTTATCCCTTAATACTTAGTCTCCTGTGCTTATTTGATACCTAAATACACTCGTTATTCTTATATTTTGATTTAGCATGCAATTGAAGTCCTTAAGTTCGAAAAGAAGTTGAAAGGAGTATATGGATTAACTTTAAAGATTAAACAGTACTTTCTGATGAAGAACCAGATAATGTGTCATATATGGTTGGAAAGCTCATGAAGTCTAGTTTCTGGAGAATTTTACGGTTCGTGATTTGGAGCTTCCTAGAGGAAGTTACAGTTTTTTTACTACAACTAGCGCAGGGCAGAATAGCAGAAGAAATATGCAGAGAATAAGAGATAGATCTTCTTTCCAAAAGAGATCGATCCCTTATGCACCCAGAGATGAAAAAGACCCACGGTCGACCGCCGCATCGACCGTCAGCCTCTGGAAAAAATATACGCTCGCAAGGTCGATGCAAGGATCGACCGTGAGGAGAAATCTGAAATCTGGAAAAAAGGGATCGATCCCTTTCCAGAAGGGATCGATCCGAGTCGGGGCGTAGCCACAATTTGGGAAGAAAAGATCGATCTTCTTTCTATTAAGATCGATCTTTCTTAACCGACTTTGCAGAATCAAGGGCTCAGATTTAATCCGAGGATGGGAAACTTATGGGCTATAAATAGGGTTCTTTTTAGGGATCCAAGGGGGCGAATTCTAGAGAATTTTGGCTGCTCTTTTCTATTTCTTTTATACTTCTAGGGTTTTTCTTTCTTCTTTAAAGGATTTGATTGTTCTTGATTGCCTTGCGTGGCTAAACCTTAATTCTTGGTCGAGGAGACTAAAACCTCGGAATCTATGAAACTGTGAGATCTAATCTACTTTTATTGTTCAATTTATACTTGAGTATTGGATGTTCTTCTGTGATTAAATATTCATGATTGTTTTGTCTAATTGCTAGGAGGCATACTAGTATATTATTCATTACGATCTACTGCTCGGTTGGATATCAAATCCGTAATTGTTTGATCTCTCTAATTTGCGAAGCAACTAAGATCTATTGATTTACTGCGTTTCAGAGATTGTTAGAACTTAGGAAGAACGTTCGACTAAATTAAATGCAACCGCTTGTGCTTGTGTTGTTTAGCTTCATCGATCTCCCTATTCTTAAGGCTGCTGCTAGATTAAATCTATAACGCTCGTCTTAGGTTGTTTAGTAGTTAGGGTTAATTAGATCGCTTGTTTCTAATTAACTATGATTGAGGAGAGATTCGAATTTAATTCGAACGGCGAATATTCAAGGTGTGAATTGATTGATACTTGCATCAAGGATCAGTTGTTGGATTCCGATGGTGGATGTTGACTCAGACCAAGGTTTGTTCTCTTGATTCAACTCGTTTCTTCGCTTTAGATTATTTCTATTTTGTTTTCATTTTACTCAAAACCCCCGTTCTTTGTTCACATAACACAAAACTTATATTAGACACTTTTCGTGGGATCGACTCGTACTCGCACTACTACATTCATTTTCAAGAGTATTGGTTTTATTTTTGAGTGCCTGCGACAGCACATCAAGAAGCGCGCGAGTGAGGTCGGGGAATAGGAGGAGGGAGCTCGGGGAGGCGAAGGCTAGTGGTGAAGTATTCGTGGCGTCTTTGGGCAGCGAGGGCCGACGGGTACAACTCTAGTAACCAATGTGTTGATGAAGATGCCGTCGAGCTAGAGCAGAGAGCGACCGCTGCTGAGGAACTGCATCGTGAAGGGGTTTTGGGGGTCGTGAAGCGCTGGTGGGAGCCAGGCCGTCGATAAGGAAGGCAAGGCGGGGATGTAGACGTTGGGGTCGTTGGAGAACTGGATTGAGTTGGAGTTGACGAGGGCCAGGAAGGCGACGCGGAGGGTAAATGGGGATGCCCACGGATTTGGCCAAGGGGGCAAACTTAGTGATGAGAGTGACATCGAGGATTACGACGGAGAAAGGGAGCGGGGAGGCGGTAGTGAGGAAGGAGGGGAGGAGTTGGATGGTGGAGGAGGGATTGAGAGGGAGGTCAATGGGCTAGATGTCGAGGTGAGCTGAGAGAATTGTTTAATTTATATGGCAATATATAAGGGTGAGTATTCGATAAATACCGAACCAAAATACCGAATACCGAAATATTTTCGGTACACTAATTTAAAAACCGAACCGAATTAGTGCATAAAACCGAATCGAACCGAATTAATTCAGTACACTAATTTAAAAAACCGAGCCGAACCGAATTCATGCAAAAACATAACCGAACAAAAAAAAAACCGAAATAATTCGTAGTTTTTTACTCTATAATATAAAAAACCGAACCGAAATAAGGTATATAACTTTAAAATTTTCGGTATTTCAATATTTATAGAATTTTAAAACTAAAAACCGAACCGAGTACCAAATTTTTGACAAAAAGAAAAAAACGAACCGAACCAAATATACCAAAAAAATCGAACTGAATTCTTCAATTCGGTTCGGTTCTAGGAGTTCGATTCGGTTTTGCTTACCCCTTACAATATATTCCATAAAGTATAAAGTTTGGTATGGATATAAATCAATCAACTTGGTCAAATATAATTAGATTTCTTTGATGGACGGAAATCTATTTGGATTCCAATTAGGGTCATTTTGACCTGGCCTATAAATAAAGGAGTCTGCTTGTCATTGGGCATCCATCTGGAACGGGCGTAGATTAAAGATCAAACCCTAATTTCTCATATGACTTCATCCGCTCAAAATCATGGCTACAGGTATGTCGATCTTTTTTCAACTGTGTATCTATGCTTTTCATCGGGCATCATTTTTCACTTCGAAAACAAACTTTAAGAGAAACATATATTATTGAAAAAGAAGCATATCACTATAATTCATTGATAAGACGTGAAAAGTGCACAATTACCCCTTTTAACTAGGTCTCATTAGTCTCCGAGCAATGCTATTTTGATTGTCTTTTCCCCATTTCAGGCTTAGGACCCTCAACGAAGATTAGATCAAGTCTGGTGCTAAAACGAACAAATAAAGAACCTGCTAGGAGCAAAAGAGCAAAAGAGCAAAGGAGCAAAGATGGACCATCTTTGACATCAAAACTGTACCTGCTCAGGAAGAACCAGATGATGTGCTATACATGGTTGGAAAGCTCTTGAAGTCTAGATTCCAGAACTTTTTACGGTTCATGATTTGGAGTTTCCTAGAGAAAGATATGTTATTTTTAGTACAGAGGTGCAGAAGAAGCAGCTACGGAAAACCAGATCGATCTCATCCCAAAGGAGATCGATCTCCTTGGGTGCTGCGGGAAAAATAGAAGGAAATTGACTAATCCGAGTTAGGGTTTGTCTTAGGCTATAAATAGCCTTCTTTGGGGGCGTTTTGGCAGCCTTCTATGGCCGAATTTTCGTCATCTTTTAGGGTTTCTCTTAGTTTCTTTTCCACAAATTAGGTTAGATCTTTGGTGGAAGATCCATGGGTGGAGCGCGGCGACAACCTTCATCGACGGATCTCCTTTCTAAGATGAGTAACTAATCTCTAGCCTAGGGATTTCTATAATGTAATAGAGAATCTTTCTAGGTTTTTCCTATGGATCAGAGCATGTACTTTATGATGGTTTAATGGATTGAATTCAGATTTTATATATCTATTGGTAATCTTTCTTATGGTGAATGGATTGTTTGTTCTTTGTGCCCTAATTTCGGTCTGTCTTGTCTCGGTTTTTCCGTGGGTATACAGCCGGATTTTGTGAAAACTCAAAACATAAAAGTCGTAGATCTCTTCCTTAGCTTTCCACCGAATCTTGAATCACCTTGTTTCGAGTTCGGATGTGAAAGTTATGCTGAGATTACGATCGCTGGTTTTGAGCATTGCATGTTAGAGGCTAGGATTAGGACTTGTTCAAGATGCTTTCATGCTAGAACCATGTTAGATCTTTGAATTGGATTCTAAACCCTAGATTATGATTGTAGGAGTGCTAGAACCACTACCTTAATGCTAGAACCATTAAGACCTATGATTGTAACCTACAATTCGTTCTTTATCTTTATTGATTAGGCGATCTCAAAGTGCTAGAACCACTTTGATTATTCTCATACCAATTATCCGTTGATTTGATCTTCGTTCCGATGAAGACTTCTTACGAATCTTTGTTGAGCGGTAGGGTTCTAGCCATTCACCTATCGACTTGTTAAAACCATTAACACCTTTTGAATTGCTTTTATCCTAGGAAGACCTAGTTAGTTCTTTATTACTGATTAGAAATCTCTTGGTCGTTTATCCTATTATTATTCAGTTGAGTTTAATCTGAGTTAAGAGTAGTTTAAAAACCAAAAATCATTTCCTTTATCAATCTTTTGATTTAGAACTATACGAGGTAATTATACTTAACACTTCTTTTCCCTGTGGACCGACTCGGACTCATTGCTATCTACCCATAAAGTAGTTAGTTAGTGATTCGGATTATAAATTTTTAATTTTGACGTCCTTGTTAAGGTAACGACACTTTTCAAGGCATGTCATTCATCAAATAAAAAAACCACTTTGTCATGCCAAATATAATCTAGCAATCTCAAAACAATTTAACAAAATAGTATACTAGATTCAAATGAAAATAGAAATCTTACAAAAACCAAATATGTTACTACTAAAAAATCACCTTCCTTGCATTCTTGGCCGCAAAGCTTTCAACGAAACTTGTGTAGTCAAGTTTGTCAGCAAATTCATTTTCAATCGATAAAATAGCTAAATTGTTCAGTCTTTCCTGTGACATGGTTGATCAAAGATAAGATTTGATCAACTTCAGTTTTGAGAAAATTCTCTCGACAGAGGCAACAATAACTGGTATGGTTAGCAAGATTTTATAAGCAATCCAAGCATATGGAGTACTTCATCGCACGCCAGAGTAAGAAATTCCAAAATAAATTCGAGTTTGAACTAGAAACAACACACTACAAAGAAATCCATATGCCAATAACTCAATTTTAAAGCGCAATCAAAGAACAAGATGAGTAAATGGAATGAGTACCTCGACGGGGGTTGCTAAGGAGCGAGAGCGAGTATGCAATAGCCGTGGGGTGTGGGAGATGAACGATTGTTTGTTTTGCTAGGTTATATATATATGGGAAATTAGCTTTTAATACCCTCTAATTTCAAGTTTTTATAATCCGCTACCCTCTAGTTATAAAATGTAACTTTAGTACTCTCATGTTACAAAACCGGGATGGGCTCAGACGATGTTAGCTCCCCCTTTATAGAAAACCACTCACGTTGCACACGAGTGTATTTACTCCCCTTCCATCCACAAAGAAGAAGTGATCCAAGCAGAACAGTTCTCCGGGCCTCAACACCTGTAGACGTCGAAGAGGATGAAGTGGAGCAGCCTTGTCGGGATCCAGTTGTTGAGTATGTGCATTGAGTGGATGATGTCCAGGGTGTTGTCAAAGAAGGGGAGCCTCTGGGACACGGTGATGCAGAGAGGGATCACTCCCCTGGCGGTGATGAAGCTGTTGAAGGAGCCATTTAGGTTCATGGAGGTGGTGACGATGGTGATGTTGCGTTCCCTCATCCGCACTGCGAAGGTGCTGGATCCGCCGCCCATGTCGAGGGTGATGCGGATCGTGTCGGGGGGTTTGGAGGAGAGGACCTAATCGATGGTGAAATCGAGGGGGTTTGGGGATTAGGTCACCCACCGGAATTTCTCGCGGTCGGCGAGGTCGAAGCAGTCTTTGCGATCATCGAAGTTCATCCGGTGTTTCCAATTGACGAGGCGGGAGAAAATATTGTAGGAGTAGGCGAAACCAATGGACTGAGGAGTCCGGGGGGAGGGACCAGAGGGAGGAGGGGAGAGGGGTAGGGTCGGGGAAGTCGGGAGGGGAGGGGGGCAGCAGCAGCGGCGGGGGAGGGGCTCGCAGCCACGGAGGAGGAGGCGCTGGGCGAGGGGCTCATCGTCGGGGCGAGGGAAATCCAGGATACCACCTTCCTATTGCGGGAAAGTGTTGAAAACCACTCATGTGAGCGAACGTGATTGGTTTTGGGTGAACGGTGAATAACGCCGTCTGACGAGAGGGTACTAAATCGACCTACTTTGTAACATGAGGGTACTAAAGTTACATTTTATAGCTAGAGGGTGGCAGATTGTAAAAACCTGAAATTAGAGGGTACTAAAAGCTAATTGCCCCATATATAACTTAGGAAATTTTTTTCTGGGCCCCCCAGAATTGTGGGCCCAAGGCATAGGCCTTGCCTCAGGGCCGGCTCTGGACAAACCCATCTGGACTCTCGCGGCGAGTGGGGAGGTCACGTCGGCGTCTATCTACCTTTGGTTAGCTAAGGAGATCTCACCCACTTGGCTTGGGGAGGCGGTGAGCGCTGGATGGCTTAATCTATGGAAGTCTCCAATTGGTCCCAGAGTGAAAGTTTTTCTTTTGTGTTTCTTTCACGGCAAGATCGTGACCTTGGAGACACCTTGTTTTTCTTCAGGGCACTAACTCTATCTGTGTGCGATGTAGGGGGCATGTAGAATCCCTACAACATCTGTTTTTTGATTGTCCGCTATCTCAGGAAGTGTGAGAGCGATTGGCTCGTGGCAGACGCTCACCCACCTCACTGGAGGATTTTTGCTTCGTCTTCAAGGTCCGCGCTGGCGGAGAACAAGAGTTGGGATGGATATATCTTATGGTGGATCAAGAAGGACAGGAACGAAGCGATGTTCAACCAACAATCTCTTTTCGCCGACAAACTCGCTCGGCTCATCTCCAACCAAGTAAAAGAATATCTAATCTCTCACATGCCTAAGATCTTCTCCCCTTCGGTTGTCTCAGAAACCTCCCCAGTTCTACATTCGAATGCTACGGTTCGTAGGGGGGCGTGGGACTTGCTACAATCTCCTTCCCTAATGGAGTGCGGTTGTCACACACCGACCCAGAAAACCCATCCGGTTCAGGGCGTGAGGGTTCCTAATGTACTCAATCATTTGTGACGCATTTATATAACAATTTTCATAACTACTTTTAAACAATTTCTTTGAGATTAAAACTATAATCTCCAATATTAAATCAAAATGTACTGAGACAATATTATCAAAACTCATCAAAGAGGGAAATTATACATTTAACATAATTCTGGAAGGATGTTTATAAACAAAAACTGCCAAAAGTACAACGGAGTCTCCAAAAACCTCAAACGCCTCCAGAAGTAGACGCGCCATCAAAAGCTGATCCGCTAGGAGCTACGGAAGCGCTGGTGCCTGCACCTGCAAACACAGCCCGGGTAGGAGTGAGCAACAAAGCTCAGCATGATTTTATTCTACATCACTCACAAAAGAAAGGGAACAGTAAAGCCCAAGTTTCATCTCATCTCTAGGGGAAAACACAAGTCACGTCCACCGCCTACCCCTACTGCACGCACTCTGATGACCTCCACTGTCAACAGTCATCCCTCACAAACCAAGCGCTTGAATGCTGAAACAACAGGGCGTAGGACACATGGTGGTACGTAACTTCCCCTTTCACTGTTCTGAGAATGAGACTGAGATGGAACCCAGGACGACCTCTACACCCCAAACACTATGATCTGTAGCCAGCTAAACAAAACACATCGATAAAGCAATGATCACAGTAACAATCTCGCTCTAAAACTTGCTACCCAGCCTCGGTTCTAAGGCTAGATCCGAGTTGTCCGAGCCCTCGGATCGGTGACTAACCCATCGCCCACATCCTAGCCTAATGCTTCGAATGCAATTAAATGCATGCAATGTTCAGGCACAAATACAGAAGTATGAGCATACAACAGTATGTCAAATAAGATACGAGTCTGGGCGTAGTCTATAGCTTGTCAAAAGGGTATACATAGCAATGGTCTAAAGAAAGAAAATATTTTATTCTACACATCCCAAGGGGCGTGACCCCCTTGGTTCAACCACAAACCACACACAGGGCCTACGCATATATAATGACATATAATAATGAAAAGCTTGATTAATTGAATTAAAGTAAACGAACTACTACTAACTTCAAAAAAATCATAACTTTCAATCTAACCATCCGATTAATGTGAAACTTGATATGCCTACTCAGTGACATACCCCCAAATCACGTATCCAAAGATCAGATCAATCGGATCAGATAACGATAAATCACTTAATTTCACTAATTAAACTGACAGCTCTGTTCTGCACAACCTGGCTATTTAATTCGCAATAAATCATATGTACATCCGAGAAATGTGTAATTAGTTGGAATCAAAAGCTAACTCAGTGATATAAAACTTATATGTTGATGATCAACTGAGATAATGCACATACAACTCTGTAATCAAGATCAAACATAGTTGTTCTAATTAAAACAGAAATCTGGGAATAAATCAAAGAAAAACCCACTTAAATCCGGTTTAAATCCAATCAACCTCAAACGGATATTAAACATACCTAGGAGCACCATCTAGCATAGATTGATCAATTGATTAAGCATTCAATTAGCTAAGAACACATAAACAAGGCTATAGTCAAGAATCCTACCTAAGTACGCAAATCCACGATTAATCCATGTAGGGAAGGTCTAGAGCCGCTCCCCTACTTGCTGGTGAAGTCCACAAAGCACTGGATCAAGCCCTCCTCACAGATCAAAGTGTTAGTCATAACATTGTTTTGATGATGTCAATATATTCATGATGCTAAAACATTGGTTTAATATTTATATCCCTTAATTTGGAAATCATTAAGTTCAATATTTATATGTTTTTGTACTCGCGGTCGATGTGGCGGTTGATGCACGAATCGACCGTGGAGTCTGGCGGTGGATGCACGGATCAACCGCGGAGGTCATTTATGGGTTATAGGTCGACAGTCGATGGACCGGTCGACCGTGGCCTATGTGACCTTATGTGATGAAACGACGGTTGAACGAGGCATCGACCATGTGAAGCATTTCTTCTCACAGAGGCTCACGGACATGTGACGGTCGACCGTGAAGCTTGAATGTCGATGTGTGGATCGACCGCGGCTCAAGAAGAATGCGACGAACGATGTGGCAGACGATACGACGGTCGACCGCCAGTCAGGAAACTAGCCGTTAAAGAGTCATTGCAGAAAGCAGAAATAGCCGTTGGAAGGCTATTTGGAGGGCTTTAGAGCTCAAGTATAAATAGAAAGAAGCAACAAACTTGTAGCAAGATTAAGAGGATTATTTGTGAACATTGTAATAAGTTTTAGTCTTCTTCTTAAAAGCTTTAACCTTTGTATAACTACTTCAAGTGTGAAGTAGACCTTGAGAGATATCCAACTGTTGTTGTGAGTGATTGCAAGATTACTAAGCACCCGTAAGCTTGGTGGATAGGTTGCCAAGCACCTGGAAGTTTGGTGGAAAGCTTGTAAAGACTTACAAGTAGTGGAGCTTTAAAAAAGACCCTTGGATGAAGTGGACGTAGGCAAGATTGGCCGAACCACTATAAAATCTAGCGCGATCTCTCTAACTCTCATTTCTTATCATTCAGTTACTTGTTTATTTTATACTCTTATCATTTGCAAGCATACGATTTAATTAGACTCATCCTCTCTAGGTTTTCCTTTTATCGATTATTATTATAAGGCCTAAAATCACCCCCCTCTTAGACCTTCACAAAGAATTGGTGAAGAGAAGAGAAGCAAAGAGAAAACAGAGGGTTCCCGCGGGGCTTTATAGATCCGTGTTCGATCGGTCGCTCAGGGAGCAATCGATCGGTCTATATCGGTTCACCGTCCTTATCCAGGCACGTCAAAGGCGGTGCCGACATAGGGTTCGACCGATTGCTACTTAGAGCGCTCGATCGCTCGTGGGATGCCAGCTGTTCCGCGCGCCCGAGCTTGGATTTTTCGATACCAAACTCTCCTAAGGTTCTAACAAGCACAAATATCATTCATGAAGCCATGTGTGCACACCGTGGGTGTGAAACCGATTGCTAAGGTGTAATTTACCAAATTTCCCTTGGGGTCTTCGCGATCAACCCGTTCATGAAACAAGGCCAACAGAGCCAGACCCTCGACCTAAAGCGGTCAGACCGGATTGGAGGAACGGGTTCTCACAGCAGCCGACTTGGACTTGGGCTGCAAGGGCGATGGTGTCCTTAGTGATGGAAGCTGAGATCCTTGCCATGAAGGGAGGACTCATGGAGGCTAGGAGGGGAGGTATCCGATCCATTATCCTAGAATTTGACGCGATGTTGGGTATTGGGTACGCTTCGGGGAGGCTTGCTTGGTCTGGGGAGCTAGCAAAGATCTTGCTTTTTTATGGCAGAGTGCGTCCACTTTTTCAAGGGTGTTGTTTGTACATATCCCGCATGAGTTTAACTCTAAGGTGGATGTTTTGGCGGCATCGGTTCGGGGGAATGAGTTTGTTCCTCAAATCTGAGGCTAAGTTGTAATTTCTCTTTTATTTTGGATACTCAGCGTTCGGCTCAACTAATCAAAAAAAAAACTTTAAACTATATGGAATATATATCACCATATATATCTTTAATAATTAATTGATTAATTAATTCTACAAATCATATGACATTTGTACCGTATTAGTAAATACTACTAACATGCAGATGAGTGCTTTCTTGAAAACGAGCAGCTGGTGATCATCAATGGAGGACGTGAAGAAGAAGAGAATATATTCTTACTACCCTGCGCGGACAGGATATGAAGAGTTTCTGGTCATTGACCTACCTAATGATGATGAGGATGAGGATGTTGAGTATATACAGACCTTTGAAGAGGACGGTCTAGGATGGGATCAGCTGCAGATCTTTAGCAGATGGTTTGAAGCGGACGCCGAAGAATCTGAATCAGAAGAGGAAGAAGGATATAAAGCCGACGACGAATCGCGGAGAATGGAGACGTAAAAAATGGAGACACAAGTTGACAGACGAGTTTCTGCACTGAATATGACGCCGGCGGCAGGGCCGGCCCAATCAGTTTCGGGCCCTACGCAAATAAATCAAAGTTGGCCTTTAAGTATTTACTAATTATAATTAATAAGAAAATTAAATTAATTAAATATTATAAGCTTATTTAAAAAATTATTCTTTTAGCTTTTTGGGTACGCAAGTACTGATTAAATTTTTATATTCAAGTTTAGCTAATATATGTTTTTCAATAGATAACATAGCTAATCCATTTAATCTCTCCCGTGACATGGTTGATCACAACTAAGATTTTATTAGCTTCAATTTTGAAAAGCTTCTTTCTGTAGAAGCAACCGTTACATGTATTATCAATAGTGAATTGGATTATTATTTTCTAATGGCAAAAAAATTTTCAAAAGCTTTAGTTCATGATATAAATCCAAGCCATCAATAGTAAAGTTATAAATTAACTAGAGGATAAAATTTATGGATACATGTCGATATTCAAGTCCCAAGAATCTTTTTGCCTACACTACACGCCTTTTCCAATTTCTAAGTGGGATAACTAAGGGGCCTTTTAATGGGCCTAACAATTATCTTTATATTAATTAGAAGGTTTGGAGGTCTAACGACTAGGTTAGAAATCTAATAAAGCATGAATTCAAAAACTTGACTTTTTAAATACATATATAGGCACTAATTTCATAATTAGCAATAAAACATGAATTCAATAACTTAGCTTTTTTAATACATATATATGTCCTAATTTTTAAATAAACATATAATTTGGGGCCCCCCTCTAAAGTGGGGCCCTAGGCAGCTGCCTAAGCTGTCTAGGGGTTGGGCCGGCCCTGCGGGCAGCTAGCTAACTTGTGATAGGACTTTTAGCAACTTGGTATTCATTGATGCTCAAGTCATCAAAAAAAAAAACTTAGTATTCATTGATTATTTCATCTCCCCTTAATTATTTATTTCTTGTAGTTAAATCTTGCTTCATTGTTTGGCAATCGCAAGAAATCTCCATTAGATGAATTTATCTTTCTTGAATTATTTGAATATCTTCGAATATAGTTCATAAGCTGATATATAACATGGAAGAAAGTTTGTCAGACTAATATAGCCATGCATTATTAAATTGTCCTCTTTCTAATTAGTTGAGATTTTGAAAGGCAGTCGGTGAAACTCTACCCGGAGATCGTGGACTCTAGCCAAACTAAGAAAACCCAGCGGCTTTTTTTATTTATTTTAGGGGTTTTAGTAGAGAGCATCATTATATGAACTTATCATACTAATAAAACATCATCTATTAGATTTAACTCTTTAACACCATCTCCATCTTAGAGTTTAAAAGACTCTCATACCCATCTCTCTATTATTATCACAATATCCCTTAAAACACCTCCCCCTCCATAACCTCCCCCTCCATATCCAGATGGCTCCCACCTCCAGATCCGCCGCCGCTCCCACCCCCAGATCCGTCACCGACCGCTCCCAAATCCCGATCCGCCGCCGCCCCCACCCCCAGATCCGTCGCCGGCCGCCGCCGCTCCAGATCCAAATCCGTCGCTAGTGGCTCCCAAATCCAGATCCCTCGGCGCCTCCACCCCCAGATCCATCGCCGACGCTCCCATCTCCAGATCCGGCCGGCCGCTCCCACCTCCAGATCCATCGCCGACCATTCCCATATCAAGATCCACCACCTCCAGATCCGTCGTCGGCCTCTCCTAGATCCAAATCCTCCATCGCCCCCACCCCCATATCCGTCGCCGGCCGCTCCAAATCCGTCGCCGCCGCCCCCACCCCAAGAACCGTCGTCGTCCGCTCACAGATCCACATCCGCTGCCTCCCCCACCCCCATATCCGACGCCGACCACTCCCAGATCCATATCCGCCACCACCCCCACCTCAAGAAACGTCGCCAGCCGCTCCCAGATCCAGAACTGCTACCACCCCCACCCCATATTCGTCGCCGGCCTCTCCCAGATCCAAATCCGTCGCCGGCCGCTCCCACATCCAGATCCGGTCGGCTCCCACCTCCAGAGCCGACGCGGTGAAGCGTCATATTGAGGGAGACGTGGACGAGGTCGCGCTGCGGGAACCGGATCATCTGGCATGCTCGGGCAATGGCTTGGGTCGGCACGCGCGTGGTCCTATTGGGCACGGACAAGCCGGATCGGGCGCGGATCAGGGTAGCCATGGACACGACGGAGACGGCTAGGAGGAGAGGAGAAGAGGTGGGGGCGCGGCTTGGGAAAAAACGAGGTCAGGGTCAGCCGGAGTTGAGGTCGGCGTCGGGCATAGGGGGCGGCGAGGTGGATGACGGAGATGGTCGGGAGCGCCAACAAGGATCGGTGGTGGCAGGGTTTTGGGTCTGACCGGTGGGGGCGGCGGTGGGTCGGTGGGGGCGTGGACTGGCTCCATTGCCTCTCTTCTTGGCTAGAGAGTGGCAGGACCTGGCAGTGTTTGATAAGTGAGTGAGTGAGTTGATGGCTGAGTGAGTTTGGTGAGAGGTATGTGTCTAATTTCCCGGTTCATCCGGCACTAGATCCGACGTTCATCCGGCACTAGATCCGACTACCTCGTCGATGGATGACCCTTCCCGATCGTTCCTCGGCAAGATCCGCCGGCTACTACCCTCCCCTGCACAGCCGTTATCAACCTCGACGAGCAGCAATATTCTCTTTGCAGATTTCCCGTTTTTCTTCTTGATTAATATACATGAATAGATTTCTGTATTCTATTTGTAAAAAGAGAATAGCTATCAAAGAGGATTTTGAGCTCATGTATGGTTTGGATTGTACTCTTTTCTCTTTGCAGTATTCTCTTTGTAATATTCTATTTTCTCTTTTTCATTAATATACATGAATGGCCTGAATCATCCCTTTCTCTTTTTGATTAATATACATGAATGCATTGCAATATTCTCTTTATAAAAAGAAAATTTATAAAGAGAATACTTATCAAAGAGTATTATGTGTTTATACAATGATTGCATATTTCCATGTTCTCTTCTTGATTAATATACATGAATAGATTTCAGTATCCATCATATTAAAAGAGAATACCTATCAAAAAGGATTATTTGCTCATACAATGTTTGCAAATTTCCATCTTCTCTTCTTGATTCATATACATGAATGTATGCCAGTATTCTCTTTGAAAAAAGAGAATACCTATCAAAGAGGATTTAGAGCTAGCTAATGTATGGTTTGGTTCGTGCTCTTTTCTCTTTGCAGTATTCTCTTTTCTCTTTTTTTTATATTAATATACATGAATGGATTTCAGTAATCTCTTTTCACTTTTCTCCTTTTCATTAATATACATGAATGGATTTCGGTATTCTCTTTTCACTTTTCTCTTTTTCATTTTTCTCTTTTCTCTTTTTAATTTTTCACTTTTCACTTTTCATTTTTCATTTTTCTCTTTTCATTTTTCTCTTTTTAATTTTCCACTTTTCTCTTTTCCATTTTTCTCTTCTCTTTTTTCTCCACTGCGGTGGTGACTGCTGGAACTAAGAGTTGGTGGCTGCAAGGAGTAAGAGGGGAGGATAGAGAGAGAGAGAGAGAGAGTGTGTGTGTGTGTGAGGACCCGTTCCTCCAACCCGGTCCGACCGCAGTAGGTCGAGGGTCTGGTTTTGTGGTTTGGCCCGGTTGGCCTTGGGTTGCGATTGGTTGATCGCATCGCGATTTCTGGACCCCAAGGGCAATTTGGTAAATTGCGCCTTGGCGGTCAGTTTCACACCCGCGTAGTGCACACACAGCCTTGATTGATGTACGTGATTGAGTAGATCCAGTAGAGATCGCAACTTGGAGCCAGATCGAATTCAGTCCGCTCAGTTGGCTTGTCTAAACCGACTAAGTCACTTAAGTGGTTTAACCCTCTCCTCTCTCTCCTCTTTCCCTCTCTCTTTCTTTTCCTTTTCTTTTCCCTTTCCTTTTCTTTTTCCTTCTTTCCCTCTTCGCTGGCTTCCCCGCGCCCGACCCCCTCTCTTCTCCTTCGCTCGTGACGACGCCGGCCCCCCTCTTCTCCGGAGCCCCTTCGCCTCCGTTGCCGGCCGTCGTCCCCTTCGAGCTCCCCCTCCTCAGGTCCGGCAAGTGCTCCTCTTCCCTGAGCTCTCTCCCTCCCTCCTTCCCTTCTCTCTTCCGCGGCAAGCGTCCCTCTCTCCCGCGGCGACCCCGTCCCTTCCCCGGCGGCTTGGAGGCGGCGGCGAGGACCCCTCCTCCTCCTTCCTCCCGAGCTCTCCTCTCCTCTCCTCTTCCCAGATCTCCTCCGGCTTCTCCCTCCTCTCCTCCATCTTTCCGTCGCGCGTGGATGGAGGCGTCGGACGGCTTCCGGCGGTTCCCCGGCGGCCTGGAGGCGGCGGCGAGGTCCCCTCCTCCTCCTCCTTCCTCCCCTCTCTCTCCGGCGGCATCCCTCTTCCTTCCCCGACGATGGCTGCGGCTGTGGGAGGCCTCCGGCGGTGCTCCGGCGAGCTGGAGACGACGGCGACGACAGTGGACGGCGGGATCACGGCGGATTAGCGAGGATGAAGCTTGGATTAGCGTGTGAAGGTAGGGTTTCTACCTTGATCTTTAGGATTAGCTAGATCTAGGGTTTGATTGTTGGATTAATTGATTTCCATGTGTTAATTAGTCCCTCTAAGCATGCTTAACATGTGATTTAGCTTCCATGTGATTTGATTTGGGTTTTATCCGGATTTTTGGAAGGCTTTTCCCGGATTTTATCGAGGTTCTGTTTTTCTGCGGGCTGAGCCGTTCAAGCTCAGATCGTGGCTCATTCGTGCATGATCTCGTCTGATCATCAACACGAAAGTTGTAGATCATCAAATCTACTTTCATTTGCCGCTGATTTCGTAATTTTTGGAGTTTTCTACGATTTATGGTGATTATTCTTCGGATCTGCGACGAGATCGCAATTAGTGAATTGATTAGTAAATTCCGGGAAGATTAGTCATTAGATTAATCCAATTCTTGGGCTGCATGTTCTTAGTATGCTAATCTACATTTGCCTAAGTTTAATTTCCAATTCGACGTCGTTTGGACGTCGAATTGACGAGATTTCATCGCCTCTAACTAGGGTTAAATGTAGAAATCAAGAAATTAGATTGTTAGTGGATTTTCGACGTATTATCGTGTTTGATTCTTCGGTATTCATGTGAATGGTATTCCTAGAGATCTCGAGGGCTAGCATGTTCTAATTGGTGGTTTTTAGACGATAAATTGTTTGATGCCGGCATGCTTAGTTAACTATAAACCATCCTTGTTTAATTAGCAATTAATTACATGTCATGCTTATTTACATGTATACTTAGCTTGTGGTTGAACCAAGGGAGTTGTGCCCCTTGGGATGTTTAGCAAATTAAATGGCCGAAGGTGTGCCTTAGTTGTTTTAACTTGTAATTGTGGCCTGTTGTGTATTGCGTGGCCGGGGTTGTATCCATGTTGTAGAAATTGCGGTTGACGGCTGTGGACGCCGTTGTAATGCCGGAATTTCGTTTGAATGTGTAGTTGTTTGTTAACGGCCCGTGGGCGTCGTTATGATATTGTATTATTGTAGTTTAGACCTTTATCTGCTTTATGCATGTTTACCCCTTGGCGAGCTGTGGGCTATGCCTAGTCCTGTATATTGTGATGTCATATTGTTGCATGTATGATTTCCTCTTGATGTGCGCGTGAGCATTGCATGCATTTGACTGCATTAGAAGCATCAGGCTAGGTGGTAGACGATGGTTTCGATCGTCGATCCGGGGTTCTTGGGTAGCCCGGATCTAGCCCGAGGACCGGGGTTTGGGGTAGTCGAGGATTAGGACGTGGTTGTTATCAGTGATCATGTTCGATATGATTCGAGGATTATTAGGTAGTTGGACTGGAATATTATATTGTTTGAGGTTTAGAGGTCGTGTCGGTTCTCCAAGGCCAAGTGCTAAGGATGGTTGTTGATGTCCCTGACGTGTGTCCCCAGGCAGTGGTTTCCTGCTGGGTAAAGGGTGTTCCTACTGGTTCTGGTTCTTTGTTTCCTCCCAGCGTGTTTGGTTGATATTCCCAGCGTGGTCGGTTGAGAAGAGTAGGATCCCTTGGGGAATCGATAGGGGTTATGGGACCCCGTGGCATCCTTTAGACTTAGGCAGAGGAACGACACTGTTGCTGTTCCCCTTTCTTTCTGTGCGACGTAGAATAGCGTAGAACCCTACTGAGCAAGCTTTGTTGCTCACTCCTACCTGGGCTGCATCGGCGATGCAGGTCGATGCAGTCCTTCCCCTTTCAGGTGATCTTCTGGGTGTTGGCGCGCTATTCTCGAGGTGATCGCGGACTTTGAGTTTCGAGGAGCACTTGACGATCCTGGAGTTTTCCCCTTTATTAATAGTTGTATATTTGCAGTTATATTAAATGTATAATTTCCCTCTTCGAGGATTTGATAGTCTGTATTAAATTTGGTAATGAGGGTTGATGAAAGCATTGTATCAGAACCTGTACCAGATAGTAAGATTTGTGATTGCAGATTCATATTATTGTTGAATTTTAGAACTGTTAGATTTATCGTTATAATTTATTGTGGAGATTATAACTGTACAGGGTTCAAATTGAGAAACACAGGGGAAACTCTCGCCATTTGATTTTAAAATTAGATTTAGGACCCTCACGTCCCGGCTCGGATGGGTTTTCTAGGTCGGGGCGTGACAGAGAGAGGCCCTGAATCAATCAATCTGGATGGTCAATCGGATCTGGATCCAATCAGATGCAAGGGGGTCGGGATCAACCTAGCTGGATCAGGTTAGATCTGGTCGAGCAAAATAGCTGGATCTATCGGAACCAGCTCAGGCTGGGAGGGCTCGTCGATGATGGTGATCGTACGAGAAAACGACAACGGCTGCCGGATCTCACCGGAAGGGAGACGGGGAAGCACCGACGGGGTCTTGGGTACTCGGATCTGAGGTCAGAAGGGACCCGGAAGGACGGAGAAGCGGATTTGAGAGGGGCGGTGATGTAGCTCGTGGAGACGACGAGCCGCGAGCAGGAGGACGGTGGAGAAGAGAATCCGGACAGACGCGACGGAGAAGAATGGTGGTGGAATCGGTGGAGAAGAGGATCTGATGCGACAGTTGCGGTAGTGCTGGCTTGTGCGCGGCTAGCTAGGGTGGTGCGCTCTGGCAAAGCTTGGCGAAGAGGCCGATGGAGGTCGGCGGCGTCCATGGCCGGTGAAGGAGAGGAGGAAGGTGGTTGTGAGGACCCGTCCCTCCACTCCTGTGGCTCGTTGTGGACCACAAGGGCAATTTGGTAAATTGCGTCTTGTCGGCTTGTTTCACACCCACATGTGCACACACTGACCGTGTTTGTGGTAGTGTTTGGTTAGAACGGTTAGTGGGACTCGGGATCGAAAGATCCGGACTTAGGCTTGAGTTCTTGCCTAAGTTTAGCTTTCAGCACAAAGAGCATCGATCCTTCATGGCTAGAAGATCGATCCTTGTGGTGCCAGAAAGTCAAGTGAGATCGTCATGAAGGATCGATCCTTCCTTGAGGAAGGATCGATCATTCATAAGTCGGTTCGTTTGCCTATAAAGCAGACGAGATCTTCTTCCTTGAATCCCTTTTGAAATCCGGCGATTTGAGCTCAGATCTCGCGATTTTTGAAGGCTTCTGAGGACGATCCAAGGCCTAGCTGCTTGGATCTAAGCTGCTTTTGCTCCGGTAGGGATTCCTACCTACTTTCCTTTCGGGGTTTTGAGTTTTTCCGGTTTGATTTGTGTTATCTGCTTAGATCTCTTTATATACATGTTTATTTCTCATGTTTTAACCGGTTTTGGACTCGTGGGATCACGATCTATCAGATCCCAAAGTTTCGTGTAGTTTGGATGTCTCTTCCGGCGGTATTTTCTCGCCGGAAGGACGCTGGAGAACCCATCGGGATCGATCCTTCTTGAGGGAGGATCGATCTCCCTGGGTTGGTCATGCTACGCCCGATGAAGGATCGATCTCCTGCTTGGAGAAGATCGATCCTGGTTCTTGGGTAGCATGGCTACACTTCGTCGCGAAGGAGATCGATCTTCCTGGGAGGAAGGATCGATCTTTCTTGGTGCAACGCGAAGGTCGCCCTTTGTCTCGAGAAAGATCGATCTTCCTGAAGGGAAGGATCGATCTTCTTTGTCTCGACAGTGAGGGAAGCTCACTGTTTCTTAAGAGATCGATCGATCCCTTAGTCGGAGAGAGGGTTTTTCATGGGTTTTGCCCGCGGGGCTTGGTGTGCCAGTTTCCTTTATCGCTTTATACCTTGTATATACGATGAAGCATGTTAGCCCTATAATAGGGCAATGGTGAACCGGGGGAGTGATGACTCCCGGGATGTTTAGAATAAACGGGCGAGTAGCCCTACAGCTTTCCTTAGCCTTGCATGCCGGCGTGCGCCGAGGGCTTTACCTGTTATATCTATGTGAGCTGTTGTTTGCAGGGCTGCTTCCCGATGCAGGTGTGTGGTGGACTGCTGGCAGTTGGTGATAGTACCACTGCAGCAGCTCCCTAGACTTTATTTACCTGCTCACCACCCCGGGGCGACGTAGTGCCGTGCCCAGACCCTATTTGATATATCATCACATACTATTGCATGTCTGTACTGTACTTATCCTGCGCATGTTCATACATGCATTGTGTTGTGCACTAGTTGCATCTGTGTAGGACGTTGCCGATCCGGGGTTTTCGGGTAGCCCGGATCTAGCTCTAGGACCGTTGCGGGTAGCTTGGTCCAGGATCCGATTTGTAGTATTCAGTCGTTTTCGATGATAGGGTTAGTTTGACCTTAATACATGTTGCTTGATGTTTAGAGGTCGTGTCGGCCTCGAGCCAGATGTGGTGGGTGCAACCGGTGTCGGTTCTTGTTCTTGAGGGCTTTGGAGGGGTCCAGCCCAGGCAGTGTCTGCTCCTGCCCGCAGTGACAACCAGTGTGGGCCCGGTTCGTTAGGGTGACCACAGCTGGAACCCTGCAGTACTAGGTGTATCCAAGATGGGCCCAGTCGTTTAGGGTGACCATGGTTGGATATTCCTAGGGACACCAGCAAAGGGTTATGGGACCCTTGCTGCACACCCAAGTCTTGCTCGAGGGCGACACTGTTGTGTTCCCTCCCTTGTGAGTGTCGTAGTGTAGTGTCTCTGCTGAGCTTAGTGCTCACTCCTACCCGGGCTTCGTTTTGCAGGTGCTGGCGCTAGCTCTTCTTCGGTCGCCCCTACCGGGCCAGTGTTCGGTGACGTGGCGGTGTCTGGCGGTGCTTGAGAGGTGGAGATCTTGCTATCTTACCCTTTTTGTAAAGATAGTCTCCTACGGGAGCGATAAATGTATAATTTCCCTGTTTGAGGATTTTGTAATATTATGTCCTGTTCAGTCTTTGAGTTTGTAATTTCGTTAATACAGGATGATTATGATTTGTTAGGGCAACCATTACGATTAGAGGGAAACCTCACCAAATTTTTCGCAGTAGGTTAGGTTCCGCTTCGCGTCGCCCAGCCCGGTTGGGCCTACGCGGGTCGGGGCGCGACAACTTGGTATCAGAGCTTAGGCTGTAGATCCCAGGGTGTTAAGATCAGGTTTCGGTTGAGATTGAGCATGTAATGGGTTAGTTCTATGTCTAGAACATCCTTACATGCTCTCCTTGTGATGTGATATGTCTTCCGTTTTATTGTTGCATCGGTTGTTTTGCCGTTCTGACGAGTGAACGCTCGTTGTCGTTGGTGATTGTGCAGATGGCGGGAGCTCGAGACCGACCTACAGTTGTTGGTCGAGGTGGGGCACGACCTGGTTGGCCCGCTCGACCAGATAGGGTAGCACCTGTCAGGGCGGTCAGAGCTCGACGGACTGGGCCATCACCGGCGATGGTTGTGGTCGCACAGGAGGAGGCTCCTCTCTTCGAGGAGGGGGTCCTCACTCCGGTCGACTGGCGGGCCGCGGCAGCGGTCATGATGGACTTCCAGCGGCTGAACCCGCCTAGGTTCAGCGGTGAGACTGGAGATCCGATCACGACAGACGGCTGGCTCCGAGGAGTCACGCGCGTTCTCGACGCTCTCTTCGTCGGGGATGACCGGATCCGGGTCACCCTCGCGGCGTTCCAGCTCGATGGTGACGCCCTTGACTGGTGGTGCAATGCCCAGCACACTAGTGACGGAGAGGAACCGACGTGGGAGGAGTTCAGGGCGTTGTTCTTGGACGCGTACTTCCCGGAGAGTACGCGTGACGCCTTGTCTCGCGAGTACCAGTCCCTCCTGCAGGGTACTCGCACCGTGCAGCAGTATGCCACCCGGTTCACGCACTTGGTCCGTTTCGCGGGGGCAGTGGCAGCAGATCCAGTGGCCAGGGCACGGCAGTTTGAGTGGGGTCTTCGTCCAGAGATCAGGCGCCAGACGTGTTCCCACCGCTTCCAGACGCACTCAGCAGTTCTGAACTGTGCCTTAGTTGTGGAGGCGCAGTCACAGGACGAGAGACGCCGGGCATTTCCACCGGCAGTCTCTACTAGCACACAGCAGCAGCGACCCCAGGGCAGAGGGGGGTTCGGCAGGGGGCAGCCGTGGCGTCAGCGGCCCATTCAGCAGCGGCCGCAGCGTGCACCGCAGTACCATCCGCCGCTACCGAGCCCACCATTCCCGTTCCTACTGACGGCCGGGCCATCTGCGCAGGCTTCGTCAGGGGGGAGCCAGGGACGGCAGCCTAGCGGCGCGTCACCCACTTGCTACCACTGCGGGCAGCCGGGACACTACCGTATAGACTGTCCTTCGCGAGGAGCGCAGAGCGCTATGCCGCAAGGCAGTAGAGGCGGAGGGTCCGGTGCCTGGCAGGGGAGCGGGGATGGACGCAGGCCAGGGCGTCCCAGAGGCAGAGGTGGCCATCGGGGGCAGGTGTTTGCCCTCCCAGTTCATTAGCAGCGGGACACCGTCCAGCTGTACCAGCCGCCACCGCAGTACCAGCAGCCGTTGCAGTGTCAGCAGCCGCAGCAGTACCAGTAGCCGCAGCAGTACTAGCAGCCGCAGCAGTACCGGCAGGCCACGACAGAGCCATCCGTCCTCAGAGGTATCTTTCAGCTTTCCAGTTCCTTAGTAGATGTGCTGATAGATTCAGGGGCGTCTCACTCCTACATTGCTAGCATGTGCGTGGTATCGCTAGGGTTAGAGACGAGTCGGCTAGAGGTGACACAGTCTGTAGACTCACCGATCGGCGGAGCGGTCAGGATGGACCGGGTCTGCCGATCTTGTTCCTTGGAGGTTGGAGGCCTCCGGGTCTGTCTAGACCTGTGGGTGCTAGACATGACCGGCTTTGACGTGATACTCGGTATGGACTGGTTGGTAGCATACCGGGCCGTCATCGACTGTGGTCGCCGGAGGGTGGTTGCTTGGACACCCGACGGGACACGGTTTGTGTTGTTGGGGGATCGGTTCTCTGCCGATTCCTTTGCTTGTGGTGTAGGGAGGCGTGGCAGCGAGCTCTCAGCCTTGTTGGCTAGCCTGTCCCTGTCCGGTTCTGAGGGAGTGTAGCAGCGCAGTTTTCCCAGGATCGTGTGCGACTACACCGACGTGTTTCCAGAGGTGTTGCCAGGGCTTCCACCACCCAGGGAGGTCGACTTTGAGATCGACCTAGTACCAGGTACCGCACCGATCTCTCTCCCAGCTTTCAGGATGGCATCAGCAGAGCAGAGTGAGTTGAGGACCCAGCTAGATGAGCTGACCAGCAGAGGCTTCATCCGTCCCAGCATGTCTCCCTGGGGGGCGCCAGTGTTGTTCGCAAAGAAGAAGGATGGTACCCTTTGACTTTGCATAGACTACAGGCGGCTCGACAGGGTGACGGTGAAGAACATGTATTCGATGTCGCGGATCGACGACCTGTTTGACCAGTTGAGAGGATCTTTAGTGTTCTCGAAGATCGATCTCCGCACCGGCTACCACCAGTTGAGGGTTCGGGATTGCGACATCCCGAAGACGGCATTCCGGACTCGGTACGGCCTGTACGAGTTCGTGGTGATGCCGTTTGGGCTGACGAATGCACCAGCAGCGTTCATGGATCTCATGCAGAGGATCTTCCGGCCCTTCCTAGACGAGTTCGTGGTGGTGTTCGTCGACGACATTCTCATCTACTTGATGATGATGCATAATATTATATTTTTATCCCTTAATACTTAGTCTCATGTGCTTATTGAGTTCCTAAATACACTCATTATTCTTATATTTTGATTTAGGATGCAATTGAAGTCCTTAAGTCGAAAAGAAGCTGAAAAGAGTGCATGGAACAACTTTAAAGATTAATCTGTACCTGCTCATGAAGAACCAGATATGCCATACATGGTTGGAAAGCTCTTAAAGATTAATCTGTACCTGCTCATGAAGAACCAGACACTTTTGGCTGCTCTTTCTCCTCTTTTATATTTTTTCTAGGTTTTCTTTTGCTTTATGAAATCTTTTGGAGGATTGTTCTTGATGGCCCTGCGTGGCTAAATCTTGATCCTTGGTCGAGGAGACTGAAACCTCGGAATCAATGAAACTGTGAGATCTAATTTATTTTTCTTGTTCAGTTTATACATGAGTATTCGATGTTCTTCTGAGATTAAATCTTCATGATTACCTTGTCTAATTGCTAGGAGGCCTACTAGTTTATTATTCATGGTGATCTACTGCTAGGTTTGATATCAAATCCGGAATTGTTTGATCCCTCTAATCTGCGAAGCAACTAGGGTTTAATAATCTACTGCGTTTCAGAGATTGTTAGGTCTTAGGAAGAATATTCGATTAGATTAAATGCAACCGCTTGTACTTGTGTTGTTTAGCTTCATCGATCTCCCTATTCTTAACGCTGCTACTAGATTAAATCTACAGCGCTTGTCTGAGGTTGTTTAGTAGTTAGGGTTAATTGGATCGCTTGTTTTTAATTAACTAAGATTGAGGAGAGATTCGAATTGAATTCGGACGATGAATATTCATGGTATAAATTGATTGATACTTGCATCTATGATCAGTTGTTGGATTCCGATGGTGGATGTTGACTCAGACCAAGGTTTGTTCTCTTGATTTAACTCGTTTCTTCGCTTTAGATTATTTTTTTATTGTTTTTCCTCATGTTTAAAACCCCCCATCTTTGTTCACTAAGCACAAAACTAGGCTAAACACTCTTCGTGGGATCGACTCGTACTCGCACTACTACATTTATTTTAACGAGTATTGGTTTTATTTTTGAGTGCCTGCGACAGCACATCAAATTTTGGCGCCGCTGCCGGGGAGTGATTCTAGTTGATTTTTGTGCTTATTGTGATCTTTACTTTCATAAAAAAAAAAGTTATACTAATTTTCTTGATTTCTTGTTCTCGTTTTACCGGAATTTTCTTGATTGTTTATGAGTACAGCTCGATCTTTTAATCAAGGTGATTTACAGTACGATCTAGAAATAGAAAGAACTCTGCGCAGGTTAAGGAGAGAAGCTCGGATAACTCCTGAGGAGGACGATTTGGCTCTTGACCACGTATTTATCAGTGATTCGGAATTAGAAGAGGAAGAAGTCATGGCCGGAAATCGGACTTTGAAAGAGCTTGCAACCCCAGATTTGAATCAACAACCCTTATGCATTACATTCCCTACTTTGGATGTTGCTACTACTTTTGAATTGAAATCTGGACTAATACACCTCTTACCCACTTTTCATTGACTTGCAGGTGAGGATCCTCACAAGCATTTAAAGGAGCTTCATGTCGTGTGCACAAGTATGAAACCCATGGGGGTGACTGAAGATCAAATCAAATTGAGAGCCTTCCCGTTTTCTTTGAAGGATTCGGCTAAGGATTGGCTTTATTATTTACCATCTGGGAGTATTATTACATGGAATGAGATGAAGAGGTTGTTTTTAGAGAAGTATTTTCCAGCCTCAAGAGCGGCCAACATTAGAAAAGAGATATGTGGTGTAAGACAATATAACAGAGAATCTCTACATGAATATTGGGAACGTTTTAATAAATTATGTGCAAGCTGTCCCCATCATCAAATTAGTGAGCAATTACTTATTCAATATTTTTATGAGGGCTTACTAACCAATGACAGGAGTATGATTGATGCCGCTAGTGGAGGAGCTTTGGTGGATAAAACTCCTGAAGCCGCGAGGAACTTGATTGCAAATATGGCAGCTAATTCTCAACAATTTAATACTAGGCTTGATTCTTATTCAAACATGTTAATGAGATAAATGTCTCATCTCTTGAACAACAGATTGCAAGTCTAACTTCTCTTGTTCGTCAATTGGCTGTAGGTAATATGCAGACAGCGAAGGTTTGTGGAATTTGTTCGGTGGCGGGACATCCAACCGACATGTGCCCAACTCTTCAAGAGGAGCCCATTGAACAAGTAAATGCAGCGGGGAGTTTCCCAGGACCATCGCAAAGGAAGTATGATCCCTATTCAAACACGTATAATCCGGGATGGAGGGATCACCCCAATCTCAACTATGGGAATCCACAAGTAAATCAGCCCACAACTCAATTTCGCCCAATTGGACAGCAATATCAACAATATAGACCGCCATACCCTCCGGGACCACAACCGAACCCAACTTCTAATTCTGGTATGTCTTTAGAAGATATGGTTAAATCTCTTATTACTAATACTTCGCAATTTCAACAGGAGACGAAGGCTAGTATTCAAAGATTGGAACATCATGTAGGCCAGATGGCGTCGGCAATTAGCAAGCTAGAGGCGCAAAATTCGGGAAAATTACCCTCTCAAACGGTAGTAAATCCAAGAGAGAATGCAAGTGCAATCATTTTGAGAAGTGGTAAAGAAGTTGAGACTCCAGTAAAGGAAGTTCCTACATCGTCACCGCAAAGAGAAGAGCAAAATATTATCACGGATAAAATCTTTCCCGATGACGACGACGTACTAAACGTAAGTTTCCACCTCTTTCTGATTATAAACCTGTACCTCCTTTTCCTCATGCTTTGACAGAATCAAGAAAATATGAGAAGAATTCAGATCTATATGAGACTTTTCGCCGATGCGAGGTAAATATTCCACTCTTAGATGCTCTTAAACAAGTACCTCGTTATGCTAAATTCTTGAAAGAATTGTACATAATTAAGAGGAAGCAGAAACTTAAAGGATGTGAGAAGGTGAAAGTAGGGGAAAATGTTTCTGCAATTCTTCAAAGAAAAATTCCTACAAAGTGTAGAGATCCAGGTATGTTTACTATCCCATGTACAATTGGTAACACCAAATTTGAGGAAGCCATGTTAGATTTGGGAGCTTCTATCAATGTCATGCCATATTCTATATATTCTTCTTTAAAACTTGGACCTTTGAATGAAACTGGTGTTGTGATTCAATTGGCTGACAGATCTAACGCCTATCCTAAAGGTGTAGTTGAAGATATTCTTGTACAAGTCAATGATTTAGTTTTCCCTACTGATTTTTATGAGCTTGATATGGAGAATGGTGATCATAGTACTCTTATTTTGTTGGGAAGACCTTTCTTGAAGACATCCAAGACTAAGATAGATGTCCATAGTGGCACACTTACCATGGAATTTGATGGTGAAACTGTTAAGTTTAATATTTATGATGCCATGAAATATCCTGCGGATGATTGTTCAGTGTATTCAATTGATGTGATTGATTATTTATCACAGGAAGTTTTTGAACTTAGTGATAAAGACGAATTGGAAGTGGCTATTAGTAAATCTCTGAAGGAAGAAAATAAGGAGCTATCTTTAAGTACTAGTTTACAGGAAACTGTTGCAACACTGAATGAATTTTCAACACTTCAACAATCAGGTAACGATTCTTATAGTCCATTACCTGTTTCTAATGAGAAATCATTACCTTCTGTATTGCAAGCACCTATTCCAGATCTGAAACCTCTTCCTAATCATCTTAAATATGTTTTTCTTGGAGATGAAGGAGTGTTACCAGTGATTATTTCCAATAACCTTAGTGCACCACAGGAAGAAAAACTTGTGCAGGTTCTTAAGAAGCATAGGACAGCTATTGGTTGGACAATTGCAGACATCAAGGGAATTAGCCCGAGTACATGTATGCATCATATCTTGCTTGAAGAGGGAGCGAAACCTTCCCGCCAACCACAAAGAAGGTTAAATCCGCCCATGATGGATGTTGTAAAGAAGGAGATCCTCAAACTTCTTGAAGTTGGAGTGATTTATCCTATTTTGGATAGCACTTGGGTTAGTCCAGTTCAAGTTGTTCCTAAAAAGACAGGAATAACCGTGGTGAGAAATCACAAAGATGAGTTAGTTCCTACCCGTGTGCAAAATGGGTGGATGGTTTGTATTGATTATAGAAAATTGAATGCTATAACCCGTAAGGACCACTTTCCTTTACCTTTTATTGATCAGATGCTTGAAAGATTAGCTGGTCATTCTTATTATTGTTTTCTTGATGATTATTCAGGTTACTTTCAGATTGCAATTGCCCTTGAAGATCAGAAAAAGACGACGTTTACATGCCCATTTGGATATCGTCACCTGCCTTTTGGTCTTTTCAACGCCCCAGCTACTTTCCAAAAGTGTATGGTTAGTATATTCTCAGATTATATTGAACATATTATTGAGGTTTTTATGGATGATTTCACAGTTTATGGAAACTCCTTTGATAATTGTTTACATAACCTTACTCTTGTTCTTCAAAGATGCATAGAAACTAGCCTTGTGTTAAATTCTGAGAAATGTCATTTCATGGTTGAACAAGGTATAGTTTTGGGTCATGTTGTTTCATCTAAAGGAATTGAGGTTGATAAAGCTAAAGTTGATGTCATTCAATCTTTACCTTATCCCACTAGTGTGCGGGAAGTTCGTTCTTTTCTTGGGCATGCAGGTTTTTATCGAAGATTCATCAAGGACTTCTCCAAAATAGCATTACCGCTATGCACGTTGTTACAAAAAGACAAGATTTTTGTGTTCGATGATGCATGCAAAGAGGCATTTGATAAACTGAAAGAATTGTTGACTTCTACTCCAATTATCCAGCCCCCAGACTGGAGTGTTCCTTTCGAAATAATGTGTGACGCAAGTGATTATGCAGTAGGCGCGATTTTGGGTCAAAAGATTGGAAGAGATTCTCATGCAATTTACTATGCTTCCAAGACTTTGGATGATGCCCAGAGAAATTATTCTACAACTGAAAAAAAACTTTTAGCTGTAATGTTTGCTTTAGAAAAATTTCGTTCTTTACTTGGTACTAAAGTCATTGTTTACTCTGATCATGTAGCCCTTCGTTATTTAATGACGAAGAAGGAGGCAAAGCCGAGATTAATAAGATGGATACTTCTCTTGAGTGAATTTGATTTGGAGATAAAAGACAAAAGAGGAACAGAAAATAGGGTCGTAGATCATCTGAGTCGTTTAATTCATGTAGAGGATGAACTTCGTCTGCAGGAAGCATTCCCTGATGAACAACTATTCTCTGCAACTGTGACATTACCTTGGTATGCAAATATTGTGAATTATTTGGTTACTAATATTTTACCTTCTGATTTGTCTAAGGCTCAAAGAGATAAGATTAAAAGTGATGCCAAATACTATGTGTGGGATGACCCATATTTATGGAAGCATTGTGCAGATCAAGTAATAAGAAGGTGCGTTCCTGAAAATGAAATTATTTCTATACTCACTTTTTGCCATTCTTATGCTTGTGGAGGTCACTTTGGAGTTAAGAGAACGGCAAGAAAAGTGTTAGAATGTGGTTTCTATTGGCCTTCTCTATTTCGAGATTCATATTCTCTTTGTAAATCATGCGAGAATTGTCAAAAGACAGGTAATATATCCCAAAGGAATGAGATGCCACAAACCCCCATATTATTTTGCGAAATTTTCGATGTTTGGGGCATCGATTTCATGGGTCCGTTCCCTATATCTTTTGGTTATGTTTATATTCTACTTGCTGTTGATTATGTTTCAAAATGGGTAGAGGCTAAAGCTACCAGGACTGATGATTCTAAAGTTGTTGCAGATTTTATCAAGTCTAACATATTATCTAGGTTTGGAATTCCAAGAGCTTTTATAAGTGATCGAGGCACGCACTTTTGCAATCGAACTGTGGAGGCGTTGCTAAGAAAGTACCATGTGACCCATAAGGTATCAACCGCCTATCATCCGCAAACTAGTGGACAAACGGAAGTGTCAAATCGAGAGATCAAGTCCATCATTGAAAAGACGGTAAATCCAAATAGAAAAGATTGGAGTTTGCGTTTGGATGATGCGTTGTGGGCATATAGGACTGCATATAAGACACCTATCGGTATGTCACCTTATCGATCGCTTGGTATTTGGGAAACCATGTCACCTTCCAGTTGAGTTAGAACATAAAGCTTATTGGGCTATCAAGAGCTTTAATATGAACATGGATGAGAGTGGAGAACACAGGAAGTTGCAACTGCAAGAATTAGAGGAAATTCACAACGATGCCTATGAGAGCGCTAGGATTTACAAGGAAAAGACAAAAGCTTTTCATGATAAGATGATTTCTAGAAATGAGTTTAAAGTTGGTCAAAAAGTCCTCCTTTACCAATCACGCTTATGTTTGTTTTCAGGTAAGTTGCGTTCTCGTTGGATTGGACCTTTAATTGTTACTAATGTTTTTTCTCATGGTGCGGTTGAAATTCAAAATTTAGCCACTTCCAAAATGTTTACGGTGAATGGCCATCGACTTAAACCTTTCTATGAAGGCATTCCAACAGAAAAGTTGGAAAAATTGGACCTTGAGGAACCAACTTATACTGATTAAAAAAGCAAGCATGAAGTCGAGCCAATGACAATAAACAAAGGCGCTGCTTGGGAGGCAACCCAAGGGGAGTTCGCTCCTTTCTCTTTTTATTGTTGCATTTCCATTTTAGTTATTTTTGCTTTTCTTTGCATTCCACCTTACATTGGGGGCAATGTCAGTTTCAAGTGTGGGGGAGGAGATCTAGGTTGCATTTGCCATGAGCGAGAACTAGTTAAGCTTGACATATTCATAACATGATTGAATGAGTAATTTTGTGACTTGGAATTAATTAGTTGAGTTATTTTCCTTGAGATGGAAGTGACTAAATTAGTAGACAAAAGCTGGTGAGATTTTGAGCCTTTAGACTGACACATTCATATCAGTTTCACTAATTTCTTTCATGAGAGATATTCTTCCATGGATTTGTTTCTCTAGAACTTGCTTTGATTCTATTTGAGGTCACATTGACACATGCAGACATGAACATGATTAAGGCCATTTTTATTTTAAGCTACATAAGCCAAATAGCATACCTTGCAATTAATTTTCTCTTTTGCTAAACACCTTTGAGCTTTATTGACTTCATTGTTAACACACATTACAAGCTTTAAACCTGAAAAAATATTTCCGTTACCCAAGCCATAAAACTAGTGGAGCATTGATCATCATTATGACATGTATGGGTGCAAAAGTTCAAGTGTGGGGGTGTTTGGATTTGTGGTATGGCTATGATTGGTGAAGTGGAGTTTATTTTCATACTCAATTTGTGAGCATGTTGTTTCTGAAAAAAAAAGAAAGAAAAAAAAAAGAAAAGAAGAAAAGAAAGTGAAGGAAATAGTTTCTCATGTTACAAAATGTGTTTATGAATCCTCCTAATACTCCAAAAAAGGGGTATGTCTATGTATGATCTCTACAAAGGTGAAAGTTTTTGCAAAAGATTGTTCACTATTTCAGTAAAAAGTATTCCTTTGAGCAATCTCTTTGCCAATGTGGTAATGTTATACGGTTTGAGTATGTTGAAACCAAATTGAAGAAGTTGCTGAACGGAGGGATGGGTTGTACATGTCTTATTGATGCATTTTTGCTCCATTAATTCCATTGGCTTTTGAGCTACATTCCCAAATATTTCCCACCTTAATCCTGGACCCTATTACAACCTTTTGAAGTCCTTATGATTTGTGTTATGCATGTGATTCTAGTGGTGGAGAATGAGAAGATATGCAAGTCTATGGTAGATCACTTTCATTGGAATGAATTTGAGTGCAATACATACCCTTTAAACATATGAGAGTTGAGTGTTAATTTCCGTGAGGGTCTATTTATTTAGTATGCTTCATCTTCAAGTGGAAATGCTTGCTAATTGATTTTTATGTTGTCTAAAAATGTTTGTTCATGACGTGTTATGCGTTTTGTGAAGAGCTTGATTGTTCTTTGTTGATGGCGTTGCAACCTTGATATCTTGAGTATAGTGAATTTTAGTTTTGCCCCAGGACGAGCAAAAGCTAAGTGTGGGGGAATTTGATGATGATGCATAATGTTATATTTTTATCCCTTAATACTTAGTTCCTAAATACACTCATTATTCTTATATTTTGATTTAGAATGCAATTGAAGTCCTTAAGTCGAAAAGAAGCTGAAAAGAGTGCATGGATCAACTTTAAAGATTAATCTGTACCTGCTCATGAAGAACCAGATGATGTGCCATATATGGCTGGAAACCTCTTGAAGTCTAGTTTCTGGAGGATTTTACGGTTTGTGATTCCGAGTTTCCTAGAGGAAGTTACCGCAATTTCAGTACCGATGGCGCAGTCTGGATGGCAGAACAGTAAATATGCTGGAAAGTTGGATCGATCCGACACCCTGGTGGGATCGATCCGACTATGCAGAATCGTGACAGAACATATATTTTTTGGCTGAATATGGTCCGATCGATCCCTGCATCCATCCTATGGGGTCCAATCGATCGGACACCTAAAGTTCGATCGATCGGACTCAGGAATAGCCAGAGAAGGTGGATTTTTACGCAACCGATCGATCCAGCACCCATAGTTCGATCGATCGGACTCGGGCGTAAATAGAAGTTGAAGATTTTAATGAGACCGATCGATCCGACACTCAAGGTCCGATCGATCGGACTTTCCCAGTGAAGAAAATCAACGATTGTGATCTAATCCGAGGGTGGATACACTTAAGGCTATAAATAGGACTCTTTCTAGGATTTGAGGGGAGATTCTTGGACACTTTTGGCTGCTCTTTCTCCTCTTTTATATTTTTTTTAGGTTTTCTTTTGCTTTATGAAATCTTTTGGAGGATTGTTCTTGATGGCCCTGCGTGGCTAAATCTTGATCCTTGGTCGAGGAGACTGAAACCTCAGAATCAATGAAACTGTGAGATCTAATTTATTTTTATTGTTCAGTTTATACATGAGTATTGGATGTTCTTCTGAGATTAAATCTTCATGATTACCTTGTCTAATTGCTAGGAGGCCTACTAGTTTATTATTCATGGTGATCTACTGCTAGGTTTGATATCAAATCCGGAATTGTTTGATCCCTCTAATCTGCGAAGCAACTAGGGTTTAATAATCTACTGCGTTTCAGAGATTGTTAAGTCTTAGGAAGAATATTCGACTAGATTAAATGCAACCGCTTGTGCTTGTGTTGTTTAGCTTCATCGATCTCCCTATTCTTAACGCTGCTACTAGATTAAATCTACAGCGCTTGTCTGAGGTTGTTTAGTAGTTAGGGTTAATTGGATCGCTTGTTTTTAATTAACTAAGATTGAGGAGAGATTCGAATTGAATTCGGACGATGAATATTCATGGTATAAATTGATTGATACTTGCATCTATGATCAGTTGTTGGATTCCGATGGTGGATGTTGACTCAGACCAAGGTTTGTTCTCTTGATTTAACTCGTTTCTTCGCTTTAGATTATTTCTTTATTGTTTTTCCTCACGTTTAAAACCCCCCATCTTTGTTCACTAAGCAGAAAACTAGGCTAAACACTCTTCGTGGGATCGACTCGTACTCGCACTACTACATTTATTTTAACGAGTATTGGTTTTATTTTTGAGTGCCTGCGACAGCACATCACTACTCCCGGTTAGAGGCGGAGCACGAGCGACACTTGGCGACAGTGTTGCAGCTACTTAGGGAGCATCGGCTTTATGCCAAGGCTTCCAAGTGCGAGTTCTGGCTTGCACAGGTGGGGTTCCTTGGACACGTGGTGTCGGCAGCAGGGATCTCAGTCGACCCCGCCAAGGTCGAGGCAGTAGTACAGTGGCAGAGACCGAAGACAGTGTTCGAGGTCCTCAGTTTCCTTGGCTTGGCGGGGTACTACATGCGGTTCGTGTGGGACTTCTCCAGAGTCGCCGGGCCGTTGACCAGACTGACACAGAAGGCCGTCCCGTTCGTGTGGGATGAAGCTTGTGAGCGAGCCTTCGTGGAGCTGAGGACCAGGTTGACCAATGCACCGGTGCTGATCGTCCCCGAGCGAGGCGCGGGTTATAGTGTCTACTGCGACGCCAGTGGAGAGGGTTTGGGGTGTGTCCTCATGCAGGAGGGCCACGCAGTTTCCTATGGTTCTCGTTAGCTGAAGAACCATGAGAGGAACTATCCGACCCATGACTTGGAGCTAGCAGCAGTGATCTTCGCCCTGAAGACCTGGCGGCACTACCTCTATGGCGAGAAGTTTTCTGTCTTCTAGGACCATAAGAGTTTGAGGCACGTTTTCACCCAACGTGACCTCAACCTGAGGCAGCGATACTGGATGGAGCTACTGGAGGACTACGACTTCGAGTTGCATTACCATCATGGTAAGGCAAACGTCGTAGCAGACGCGCTGAGCAGACAGGTGAGAGACACCAGAGCAGCAGTTGCAGGGTTGTCAGCGCGGCAGTGGCAGGCTCTAGAGACGGCGGGCCAGTTGGGGCTCGAATTTGAGGATCGGGGATCCGACAGTTTCCTCTACGCAGTGCAGAGTATGCCAGCGGTTCTAGCCAGAGTGTTAGAGGCACAGCACAGTGACACAGAGCTCAAGGAGGTACGCACAACAGCGGGCACAGAGGGCACAGACGGAGACTGGACAGTATCGCCAGACGGAGGGCTACGGTTTCGAGGCAGAGTACCGGTTCCGAGGCAGAGTAGCGGTTCCAGCAGATCCAGTTCTTCGAGACGACATCCTACGAGAGTTCCACCACTCTCGCTTTGCAGTTCATCCCGGCGGCACCAAGATGTACCAGGACCTTCGGCGACAGTTTTGGTGGCGCGGGATGAAGAGGGCAGTGACGGAGTTCGTATCACGCTGCCTTACCTGTCAGAAGGTTAAGGCAGAGCACCAGCGGACTCCGGGGTTACTACAGCCGCTTCCACTAGCTGAGTGGAAGTGGGAGCACATCACGATGGACTTCGTGACCGGACTACCGAGGTCTCCTAGGGGGAATGACGCGATTTGGGTCATCGTTGATCGATTGACCAAATCGACGCACTTCCTGCCTATGCAGACTACAGACACGTCAGACCGGTTGGCCGGTTTGTACGTCCGAGAGGTAGTCAAACTACACGGGGTTCCTGTATCCATCGTGTCAGACCGTGACCCCAGGTTCACCAGCAGGGTCTAGCGGGGCTTTCAGGAGGCAGTTGGCACACTCCTGACCTTTAGTACGGCGTTTCATCCGCAGACAGACGGGCAGTCAGAGCGGACGATCCAGATCTTGGAGGACATGCTGAGAGCATGTGTCCTCGATGCAGGAGGCAGCTGGGAGGAGCACGTTCCCTTGGTGGAGTTCGCCTACAACAACAGCTACCAGTCCAGTTTTGGAGTAGCACCTTTCGAGGCGTTGTACGGTAGGCCGTGTCGTTCCCCAGTGTGCTGGACAGAGGTTGGAGAGGCTACACTCACCGGTCCAGACGTCGTCAGGAGGTCGTCAGAGAGGTTAGTGCAGATCAGGCAGAGACTTCTGACGGCTCAGAGCCGGTAGAAGAGCTATGCAGATCAGAGACGACGACCGCTTGAGTTCGCAGTTGGCGACAGTGTGTTCCTACAAGCAGCACCGTACAGAGGGTCTGTCAGGTTTGGCAGCGGAGGCAAGTTGGCCCCGAGGTTCGTCGGGCCATTTGAGATCCTGGAGAGAGTTGACGAGGTAGCCTACCGCTTGGACCTTCCTCAGCACATGTCTGCTGTGCACCCGACTTTTCACGTGTCGATGCTGAGGAAGTACCATCCCGACCCATCGCATGTCGTCAGAGTGGACGACATCGAGCTTGAGTCAGACACGACCTTCGTTGAGCAGCCTGTTCGAGTACTTGATCGGAGGGATCAGGTCTTGGGGACAAGACGATTCCCTTGGTCAAGGTACTGTGTAGGCACAAAGGCGTCGAGGAGATGACCTGGGAGCGCGAGGCGCGCATGCGGCAGGAGTATCCGCACTTGTTCCCTTCTCGAGGTAACTTTTATCCTGTCTTCTAGTGTAGTTGTTTCTTTTGTTCCGAGCCCTACCCTTATCGAATCTCGGGACGATATTTCCTTTAAGGGTATTAGAATGTGAGGACCCATCCCTCTACTCCTGTGGCTCGTCGTGGACCGCAAGGACAATTTGGTAAATTACGCCTTGTCGGCTTGTTTCACACTCGCGTGTGCACACACTGACCGTGTTTGTGTTAGTGTTTGGTTAGAACGGTAAGTGGGACCCGGGATCGAAAGATCCGGACTTAGGCTTGAGTTCTTGCCTAAGTTTAGCTTTCAGCACAAAGAGGATCGATCCTTCCTGGCTAGAAGATCGATCCTTGTGGTGCCAGAAAGTCAAGTGAGATCGTCATGAAGGATCGATCCTTCCCTGAGGAAGGATAGATCATTCATAAGTCGGTTCGTTTGCCTATAAAGCAGACGAGATCTTCTTCCTTGAATCCCTTTTGAAATCCGGCGATTTGAGCTCAGATCTCGCGATTTTTGAAGGCTTCTGAGGACGATCCAAGGCCTAGTTACTTGGATCTAAGCTGCTTTTGCTCCGGTAAGGATTCCTACCTACTTTCCTTTCGGGGTTTTGAGTTTTTCCGGTTTGATTTGTGTTATCTGCTTAGATCTCTTTATATACATGTTTATTTCTCATGTTTTAACCGGTTTTGGACTCGTGGGATCATGATCTATCAGATCCCAGAGTTTCGTGTAGTTTGGATGTCTCTTCCGGCGGTATTTTCTCGCCGGAGAACCCATCGGGATCGATCCTTCTTGAGGGAGGATCGATCTCCCTGGGTTGGTCATGCTACGCCCGATGAAGGATCGATCTACTGCTTGGAGAAGATCGATCCTGGTTCTTGGGTAGCATGGCTACCCTTCGTCGCGAAGGAGATCGATCTTCCTGGGAGGAAGGATCGATCTTTCTTGGTGCAACGCGAAAGGCGCCCTCTGTCTCGAGAAAGATCAATCTTCCTAGAGGGAAGAATCGATCTTCTTTGTCTCGACAATGAGGGAAGCTCACTGTTTCTTAAGAGATCAATCCTTCCTTCGGAAGGGATCGATTCCTTAGTCGCAGAGAGGGTTTTTCATGGGTTTTGCCCGCGGGGCTTGGTATGCCAGTTTCCTTTATCGCTTTATACCTTGTATATACGATGAAGCATGTTAGCCCTATAATAGGGCAATGGTGAACCGGGGGAGTGATGACTCCCGGGATGTTTAGAATAAACGGGCGAGTAGCCCTACAGCTTTCCTTAGCCTTGCATGCCGGCGTGCGCCGAGGGCTTTACCTGTTATATCTATGTGAGCTGTTGTTTGCAAGGCTGCTTCCCGGTGCAGGTGTGTGGTGGACTGCTGGCAGTTGGTGATAGTACCACTGCAGCAGCTCCCTAGACTTTATTTACCTGCTCACCACCCCGGGCCGACGTAGTGCCGTGCCCAGACCATGTTTGATATATCATCACATACTATTGCATGTCTGTACTGTACTTATCCTGCGCATGTTCATACATGCATTGTGTTGTGCACTAGTTGCATCTGTGTAGGACGTTGCCGATCCGGGGTTTTCGGGTAGCCTGGATCTAGCTCTAGGACCGTTGCGGGTAGCTTGGTCCAGGATCCGATTTGTAGTATTCAGTCGTTTTCGATGATAGGGTTAGTTTGACCTGAATACATGTTGCTTGATGTTTAGAGGTCGTGTCAGCCTCGAGCCA
This sequence comes from Narthecium ossifragum, assembly GCA_963920575.1. NCBI lineage: Eukaryota > Viridiplantae > Streptophyta > Magnoliopsida > Dioscoreales > Nartheciaceae > Narthecium > Narthecium ossifragum. Next base: position 7,994,962 of record OY986966.1, read on the forward strand.
GATGTGGTGGGTGCAACCGGTGTCGGTTCTTGTTCTTGAGGGCTTCGGAGGGGTCCAGCCTAGGCAGTGTCTGCTCCTGCCCGCAGTGGCAACCAGTGTGGGCCCGGTTCGTTAGGGTGACCACAGCTGGAACCCTGCAGTACTAGGTGTATCCAAGATGGGCCCAGTCCTTTAGGGTGACCATGGTTGGATATTCCTAGGGACACCGGCAAAGGGTTATGGGACCCTTACTGCACACCCAAGTCTTGCTCGAGGGCGACACTGTTGTGTTCCCTCCCTTGTGAGTGTCGTAGTGTAGTGTCCCTGCTGAGCTTAGTGCTCACTCCTACCCGGGCTGCGTTTTGCAGGTGCTGGCGCTAGCTCTTCTTCGGTCGCCCCTATCGGGCCGGTGTTCGGTGACGTGGCGGCGTCCGGCGGTGCTTGAGAGGTGGAGATCTTGCTATCTTACCCTTTTTGTATAGATAGTCTCCTACGGGAGCGATAAATGTATAATTTCCCTGTTTGAGGATTTTGTAATATTATGTCCAGTTCAGTCTTTGAGTTTGTAATTTCGTTAATACAAGATGATTATGATTTGTTAGGGTAACCATTACGATTAGAGGGAAACCTCGCCAAATTTTCCGCAGTAGGTTAGGTTCCGCTTCGCGTCGCCCGGCCCGGTTGGGCCTACGCGGGTCGGGACGCGACAGTGGTGATGGCGACGGAGGATCTTGGCGATGCTCGCGTTGTTGCCGGAGGCCAGGCTGCTACGAGTCGATTGACAACATGGGAAAGAGCTAGGATGGGTTCGACGAGACGCGGGGTGGAGAGGAGAGGCGGGGGTAGCTTCCACAGTGGAGGGACGACAGATCTCGGCGATGAGTTAGGAAGGCTAGGATGGCATGGGAAGAGGAGGGGGAGGGGAGGGAGAAAGGACCTCGGGCGGGGAGGGGGAGAGGGAGAGGGAGGGGATGGGGACGTGTTAAGGGGGAGAGTGACAGGGAGAGGACAGGGGGAGGGAGGGGGGTGATGGAGTTGATACGAAACGAAGATGACACATTTCTTTATCACGGCGGCAGATTTACAAGGGGAGAGGACCTTGGGTGAGATAGACAGGGTGAGACGATGAAATTAGAGTTGAGATTGGGGTTTGAGT
>OY986966.1:7996296-8047138 GCA_963920575.1 Narthecium ossifragum
GGTCCTTCCGTCCATGCACCGTCTATTCCTATACTTTAAAAATTCCCGATTGAATCCCTAAGTTTTTTGTGAACCGGTTTAATTTGGTCCTTCCGTACATGCACCGTCTATCGGTCTAATGACGGCTCGACCGAACCAATCACAAACCGGTCAAATCGGGCCAATTTTAATTTAGACCAGTTGACTAGTTGACTGGGCCTCTCCGTTAGACCGATAGTCGGTGCATGGACGGAAGGACCAGATTAAACCGGTTTACAAAAAACTTAGGGATTCAATCTGGAATTTTTAAAGTATAGGGACTTAATAAAAAACTTGTCAGAAACCTCAGGAACAAAACACATATTTAAGCCTATAATATAATAATCCAAAACCTTAAAGGGGTTACAACAGTTTATACATCATACTCCCGTATGATGTTAACTATAACAAAAGTGATAAAAGATAATCACCGCGCCACCAAACATCTGCTCGGTGGGGCCACTGAAGAAGAGCTAACGCGTGCACCTGCAAATGCAGTCTGGGTAGGAGTGAGTATGAAGCTCAGCATGGTTCTACACTACGACACACAGAAGGAAAAGGGAAACACAAGAGTCTCGCCCTCAAGTATGACCTGGGTGTATACAGTGGTCCCATAACCCCACCGCGTGTTCCTGAGGCTCACAAACATGGTCACACACAGTAGCAGCAAACAACACTGCTAGCCCACAAGCAGGGAACGACACTGCAAGGCGGGAAATAGCACCGCTAAGTAGTCAACCTCTCTACTCAAGGGTCAACACAATAGAACACTGGCTACACCTCAGCATCTGACTCAAGGCCGACACGACCTCTATAATCATTAAACAACATGTGTACCAATCATCTAAGCCTATCATCAAGTTTGATTGGACATCACAATTCGAACCGAGTCCAACTACCCAACCCCGGTTCTAGGGCTAAATCCGAGCTTCCAGCCTTGGGACAGCGACCCACAGGTCACCCACGCCCTAACCATGCAACTAATGCACAACAGAGAATGCATGCTATGAACATACACAAGCAAGAGGAATAGGCATGCAACAGTATGACAAGACAACATACAAGTCCAACTGGGATCGCTGCAGCGGTACTACCAACCGCTGCCAGCCGATCCGCAGCGGGTCGCGGCATTACGACGGTATCACGACCGTCAACCGCGAACTCCTGCAACGGGAAGCAACCCCGAAAACTTCGATGAATAGTAAAATATAATATTATAATCCGAACATATAATATTATATTTAAAACACCAAAACTTTCTCTACATAGCAGCTAGTTGACCCCGTCGATCCGATGTCCAAACGACGTTGGATTCGAGATCTAATTTAGACTCCAGTCGATCTACATGCTAGGATCAACATACCCAAAATCTAGAAACATCCAACGGCTGGATTAACGGGAAAACACTAATCAAAACCGCTAATCAAAACCAACTTACCAATGCTTGCTGCAACGCAGCCCACCCGTACGAAAACCATAACAAATTGTAGGAAAATCAGCATATTATGAAATTAGTTGGGTCTGAGAGTAGATTCAAGGATCTACAACTCTTATGCTCATCACAACCCAAGATAATACACGTACCGATCGGAAAACGCGTCGCAAGCCGGCTGTTCTTCAAGAACAGCAGCAACCAGAAACTTCTGAGATTAAACATGCATAAATCCTACTAAAATCTCAACCAAAGTTCATGAAACTTAAACCATAAATTATACTAAGCAAGAGGAAGCCAACAACACAAAAGAACTACAAGATCTACCGGCTAGATTAAGAGAAACCCACTAAACACTCTCGTAGGTAGAAAACCTACCGGAAACGCTAATCCTCGACTAATTCCCCGCTAAATGGCCGCTAACCAAGCAACTAAACCATGCCAGGGATCTTCCTCATGCCGCCACGGATCCAACGAGCTTTGGAACACCCAAAACGGTGGCCGGAGGAGGAAGAACGGAGAAGAAGAAGGTGGCTGCCCGGAAGGAAAACAGAGGAAGCAGAGCGCGGGAAGAAGAAAGAAGAAGGAAGAAGAGGAAGAGAAGAGGAAGAAGAAGGAAGGGGAAGGCCGGGGAAGGAGGGGAAAAGGGAGAGGAGAGGAGAGGAAGTCCTCTGTACTCCTGACAGTGGAGGGCGACAGCCACGATGACCGTCCTCTCCAAGCTCAACTGCCAGGACTTTCTGGCACAGAAGGATCGATCTTCTTCTCAAAGAAGATCGATCTTCTTAGCAAGAAAGATCGATCTCCTAGCAAGGAAGATCAATCCCCTAGCAAGGAGGATCGATCTTCTTTGCCCAGAAAGCCAAACTTGGGCTAAAACACAAGCCCAAGCTCGGATCTTCCGATCCCGGGTCCACCTGACCATTCTAATCAACCACTAACACAAACAAGATCAGTGTGTGCACTCGCGGGTGTGAAACAAACCGACAATATGAAATTTACCAAATTGCCATTATGGTCCAAGAAACAATGCGATCCACCGGATCGCGCGCTCGACGCGAAACAACCAAACGAGCCACGGGCCCGACCCAGCCGGTCGACCCAGGAGTAGAGGGACAGGTCCTCATATTATTCGAATAATTTTCATATAATAATGCATTAAAGTTAAATTTTAATATATATTATATGATATTTTAATATTATATATATTAAAATTTAATTTTTTGGCATCATTATGTGAACTTTATATGAATAATTAAAATATTATATTATTTTAATCTCAATAATATATATATATATATCTCAATAATATATATATATCTCAATAATATATATATATATATACTATTCATATAAACTTCACATAATAATGTAATAAAGTTAAATTTTAATATATATTAAAATATTATATTATTTTAATCTCAATGATATATATATATATTATTGATATAATTCTGTGAATATATATATTAAAATTTTATTATATTATGTTTGGTTTGTCTTTGGGTCAGTGTCGGGTTCGCCGGTGAAAGCTCGCGCAAGGGTGCTTCGTATGAAACACCTATTTTGGACGTTTCATACGATGCACGAAATCAGCTGAAAATGTATCGTGTGATGCATGCGTCGCACGATGCCGTGGGAACCAAACAATGGATCAGCGTATCAGGGTGCATCGCGTGATGCACCCTGCGAACCAAACATGGGATTGGTGCATCAGGGTGCATCGCAGCTGATGCACCCCAACCAAACATGCCCCCGTTAAGTGTTTGAATCCGCAACAGTATAGTATGACACTTAATTTTAGGGAAAAGCAAATTGGTTCTTCTCTATGGGTTTTCTGTAAAGTTAAGCCGATAGGCTCCACTTCCTAGGGAGGGTATAGGCTCCACTTCCTAGGTAGGGTACATCATAAACCAATTCGACTACCAGGGACAGACCCCTTAGTAGTCTCCTCCTCGAACTCCCTAGTAGTCTCCTCCTCACAAAACATAGCCTGTAATTTCAACGCTTCTTTAGCCACCCAATTTGCATGAGCGTTATCCTCCTTCCTGATGTATTTGATCTTCAGTTCCGTAAAGTTACATCACTTCCACCAAATCTCATGCACCATGCCCATGTAATCTTCGACCAAAGAAATCCATCCTTGTAGCATATTCACGGCAAATAGCGAGTCCGATTCCACCAAGACATGCCGCTACCCAGGTCTCAAAGCTTCGTGTAGTGCTAAATCAACAGCGCATATCTCTCCGGACACTATCGAAGCTATCGACCTGGAGCTACATTCTGTCCAATTCATGACATCCTCTTTGCCAACACATACCACTCCAATACTTGCCATGTTCAAATCTAAATCCACAGTTGCATATGTTTGGATTCTAACACCTTCCCATCTTTTAGCTTGATGGAGCATGACATGTTCCAGGGTCTAATCTGTCGACTGATAGCGAGGGCACAGTCGCTCCGAGCACAGACATAGATCCCATAACACAGACTTGGTAGATACTTTCCGATGAAGAACTTTCCAAAGAAACATGCGTACCCTTGGACATGCAGGAGCTTGCCAAGCACTCGTCCATACTTTGATCTCTTCCTCCTTACATTGAATCCCATTCTCTCGTTCAAGCATTTGGTAGCATGAGGTAGTGGTCACCACCCCAAATGGACTCCATGTCCATTAAGGCCTCCCTGCTGCTACCTGTTGCACCAGTAGAGCGTTCACTAAGTGCTGCACCATATCCGGGTGGAAGAATTCCCCAAGTCTCTATGGGTGGAATCGCCCTATGTGGCACATTTGGCTTCGACTGCTCTCCAACTCTGCCTCTCCCCTTTCCCACAGCCTTCATTTTCAAAGTCGATTGATGTATTCTTCTATTTTATAGCATGAGAAAGCTACGAGTAGGGGTGGCAGCTTGGGTTTACGGGTTCGAATCGGGTCCAGCATCGATATCTCTACCCGAAGGTCAAACCCGAACACAATCTGTTTATTAAACGGGTCAGGTTTATCAGTCCGAATCCAACCCATTTATAAACGGGTTAACCCGATCTGTCTAACCCATTTATTAATCGGGTCGGGTCAGGTCAAGTTGACCGCTTAACAACAATCAAGCACCAAATTATCAACTATTCAATAAAATTAGTAAGCAATAAAATTAGAATTTGTTTCAATTACATTCGAACCATCCAACCTAAATAATAAAATTACAAATTATTTCAATTCTCCTTGATGGGACGAGGTCACATCCAAATTAGCCTTAAAAGCTTAAGTGATATTAAAATTAAACGGGTAAACTGGTTGACCGCCTAACCCACGGGTCAACCCAATCCGACCCATTTATTCACGGCTCGTAAACGGGTGACCTATTTATGATCCAAACCCGATAACACTAAACCCAAACCGTTTATTTCGGATCAGGTCGGGTTCGTTTCATGACCCGGATTGCCACCCGTAGCTACGAGAGAGATGTAGCTAAATAGGATCCAACTCTTAATTAAGAGATCAAAACAGAGACATTGTTGCCAAATAAGATTCACCACCATCAGGACTCAAGGAGGATTCTTTAAAGCCTCCGTAACCATATATTGTCATTTCCTTCTCCCACCAAGCAGAGTGAGATTGAGAAAAATCTGAAGCACCTTTAGAAAGAACAATATGGCCACGTGACTATCTCTCAAGCATTAAACTTCTGTTAATTAGATCTCCTCTAGCCCTTTGCTGTAACTTGGTATCTTTTACTTCTCTAGCTGTTGTTGGTATACCCAACATATAGCTAAAAGAAACATGGTTAATTAATCCTTAATATCCTGATCTTCCTTAGATACTCCCTGAAATTAACAATATGTCCCGTATCTTGCATGACACACACACACACATATATATATCATTTAATTTATAGCATCATGTCCTTCATGATCATTAATAATTATTATTATATGACACATTATTGATAGAGAAATGTTTTGTGTACATGGGCACACACATGACAAGAGAGAGATAGGGAGAATGAAGGAGAGAGTGGAGAAGAGTGAGAGAGAATGGGAGGGAGAGAGGGAGGTGGCATTGCCCCATGAATGTCACCTATTGGGGTACATGCACATGACTTGTACCCCAATCAAAGCCCCTTAGATGAATATCATCACGACTCCAAAATGTCTCCAAACCAAAAATAAGAAAAGAAAAACAGATGCTTCCTAAAGGTTGAACCGAGAAAGAAGAACTCCACTGCATCTAAGACCACAAACGGTCTAAAATTTTAGGAATAAGGTTATTCTAAGAAGAGAGTTGAAATTGTGTACATGTATTGTATGTTGTGCTACAAAAAGAAGATATATAAGGTATATAAGTAACACCCACCTCAAACTCAAGGTGGATCAAACACCGAGAGTTTGCCTACAAGATGTCTAAATGTAGGAGTAGGATGAGACTTCGTAAAGAAGTCGGCAAGCTGCCCGGCAGAAGGCACATGGGGGAGGAGAATGGTGCCAGTCTGAAGATGTTGACGAAAAAAGTGACAATCAAGCTCTATATGCTTCGTCCGCTCATGAAATACAGGATCGCTGGCAATCTGCATAGCACTGCGATTATCGTAGTACATCAAGATCACAAAGGAGTCGTCGAAAATGAACGATCTCCTTTGTAGTGGTAGAAATGGCACGATACTCAGCCTCAGTACTGGAAAGAGAGATAACATCTTGTTTCTTACTCCGCCAAGAAATAAAAGCGTCTCCAAGAAAGATACAAAAACCAGTAGTCAAGCGTCTAGTCGTAGGATCACCGGCCCAATCCGTATCAAAATAAGCACGAAGTATGAGGTCGGAGCTTGAGTGTCACACTCCGATCCAGAAAACCCATCCGAGCCGAGCCGTGAGGGGAAACCTACACTATTCATCTCCAGCTGGCGCGATACAAAGCGGAATTATAGAAAACTTAAACAAATGTATTCCAGAGGTGAAACAGAAATTCAATTTACATAACATCAGTTGTATTATTCAATATTTGATACGAATCTTCCAATGAAAGAATATTATACATTAATCTCAAAAGTCCTCGAAAGGTACATAATTTACAAACTGCCAAAGTACAACAATCTTCCTGTAGCAACCTCAAGCACCCCTGGATGTAGTCGCGCCACCAAAAGCTGATCTCGCCGGCTCTAGTGAAGAAGAACTGGCTCCTGCACCTGCAAACGCAGCCCGGGTAGGAGTGAGCGATAAGCTCAGTAGGGTTCTACTTTACGTCACACTGAAGGAAGGAAAACAACAACGGTGTCGTTTCTCCGCCTAAGTCTAAAGGAAACCACGGGCCCCATAACCCTGTTGATGTCCCAAGGGCTCTTGTCATGAAACCTCTCTCCTGAACATGTTACCATGAGGCCAAGGAACAGTAACATGCAAGATCACCCTCACCCAAGCTGGAATACCAAGCCTTGGGGAACCACGTCGGGAACGCATCAACATCCTTCCTTAGCACTTGGCCTTGGAGAACCGACACGACCTCTAAACCTCAAACAATGATCGGAGTCAACTAGCGTGAATCCTCAAAAGACATGAGACTTGATCACACAATCACACCCTAAACCTGACTACCCAGCCACGGTCCTAAGGCTAGATCCGAGCTACCCGAGAGCCTCGGATCGGCGATCAACCCATCGCCCGCCTAACCTCAGATGCCTCTAATGCAATCAAGATGTATGCAATGGTCAGGCACAGATAAAGAGATATAAGCATGCAACAAGATGTCATGAATCATACAGGACTAGGCATAGTTTACAGCTAGCCAAAGGGTAAGCATAGCAAAGGTCTCGAATACAGATAAACTATGCTAACCAACAAAGATCTGAGCAAAGCATTCAACACAGATATACAATAGTCTTCAGTGCACTCTTGCACCTGACAGACTAAGGTTCCACAGTTATCCCGCAGGTAACTGGCCACATTTATACAATAGCCCTCGGCACTCGCCGGCAAGAGGCTAAGGTTCCACAATTCCTCATTAGCTAGCACTCATAGCTAGCTAATAGTTAAGCAATCTAATATAGCATTTAACTACTTATAAAACGTATTAAATGCGATCAAAACCATAGATTCGTCCAAAAAGGGAAATACTCGAATCGATCCTCAAACTCGATGGAAATCCTTTGAAAACTCTACAAATTCCACTGGTAAACTTCCCAACATGTTTAAAGATCAATCACGATTGAAAGCCATTCAAGAAAAGCCAGAAAACAATGTTCAAGGGCACACGGACGATGCGACGGTCGATCCGCCGATCGACCGTGAGGCCACGGTCGATGTCACGGTCGATCCGGCGATCGACTGTGAGACCAAAGCGAAGAAAACCAAGGGCGACGGTCGATCCACCCATCGACCCTGAGAAGCCCAAAACCAAACAGTGCCTGACGGTCGATGCGATGATCGATCCGACGGTCGACCGTCAGGTAAAAACGGAAAAGCGAAGATCACGCGGTCGATCCATGCATCGACCCTGGGAGGCTAAAATCCCGACAGAGCCCGACGGTCGATCCGACGGTCGACGGCCAGGCCCAGAAAGAGTAAAACAATACTCGACGGTCGATGCACTGATCGACCGTCAAGCCCCGAAAGAGCGTATCAACGCTTGATGGTCGATGCACCGATCGACTGTCGAGCCTTAGGCACAGTTCATCAGAACAGTGCTGGAAATCCAATTTCTTGGATTTCAAGGATCAATTCAAGTTGGAATTCGATGAAACTTTGCAAGCATGCATAAAAGATGATGGGGAATCCAATGGTATGATCAAAACACGATTTTGACGATTAAATCTCCAATTTAGGTCAAAATGGCCGAAAACCGATAAACGACGAGAATACGGAAAACCAGCCGTTAGAATACGGAAATCGCGAGGTAGGAATACTTCAAAGCATCTATAACACATGCACAACAAGTTACACAACATTCTAATAAGTACCCCTACATCAAAAAGGCGATAAACCTATCCTAGGAGAACCCGATCCAAAGATCGAGGTAGAAACACCTACTTGAAGAGATAGGGCAGCTCCTCCACGCTTTCCCCAACTCCGATCGCCGGAAGCCGCCCCTCGAAATCCATCCTCCAATGCCCTAGCACCCAGCCGCAGGAGAGAGAGAGAAGAAAGAGAACGACAGGAGAAGGAAAAGAAGGAAAGAAAGAGAAAGAGGAAGGCTTAAATAGAAAGCTGTAATCCCTCACAGCCGTCCGATTCGATCTCTCCAGATCGAGCTCCGATCTTTCGATCAGGCGCGCCCTAAAGGTTCTAATCAAACACATACATCAATCGAAGGCTATGTGTGCAACGCGGGTGTGAAACTGACCACCAGGGAGCATATTTACCAAAATGCCACTGGGGTCAAAAACAGCGATGCGATCAACCGATCGCATCCCAAGGCCAACCGAGCCAAACCACAAACCCAGACCCTCGAACTAACGCGGTCGGACCAGATTGGAGGTACGAGTCCTCACAACCTATTACCCTTAAAGAAATTTCGTCCTGAAATTCAAGGGTAGAGCCGGAAAAGAAGAACCAACTAGTCCTAGTGGCACGAACGCCCACACAAAGGAAACTACCTGCTTGGTCAAACAGTCGGGGAACTCCTGGCACACGCGATCCCCCTGCTCCCACGTCAAGCTCTCTGCACTGCCATGCCTCTATCTGATCATCACCAACGGTGCCGATCTGCACCTCAGCATCTGCTCTCGTCTACCCACAATCTGCACTGGCTGCTCCATGTAGGCAACGTCCTCCTCGATTACGATGTCGTCGTGTCTGATCATGTGGGGTCGATACTGGCTGTACTTCCTCAACACCGAACATGTTGCGGTAGGACACGCAACTGACGAGTGCGTAGGATAGATCCGATCTGTAAGCAAAACCTCTGTCGCCAACTGCGAACTCTAACGGCTGTCACCTCTGATCTGATCTGCACTTACCTCTCTACCTCGAAAGGTGCAACGCCGGTGCTAAGCCGTCAATTGTGGAAGTAGGCAAACTCCGCCATGAGGATGTGCTCCCGTCGTCTGACGTCTGCATCAACAATATGTGCTCTGAGCACGTCACCATGGATCTGAAGGGTCCTCTCTGACCGTCTGTCCATCTGTACCGCGAGATGCTGTGCTGGAAGTCAACGCTGTGATCATCGACTCCCAAGAGCTGTACTAGACTCAAGTCTGTGATTCTAGAATCATGGCCTGAAGTGATGGAAACTGAAGTATCACGCCATCTGATCACCTCTCTGACATGCGGACTGCTATGTGGCACACATACTCATCTCACATAGTATGTGCTGACCTGACCTCTGCATCTGGTCTCTGGATCTGACCCTGAATCTGATCCTGCATCTGATTTCTGCACCTGATATCTGATCTGGTGCCAACCAGCTGATGACGAAACCACGATATATCTCCGTGCCTCCTGAATGAACAGCAACAGGAGAGGAGTGATCCTCACGTAAGATGTCCTCGTGCGACTCTGGATCTGCTACTCCACCTCTGGGGTACTATCGACTGTCTGCTAAAGCTATCAGGAATCTCTACAGGCTCGATGTCGTCGTCGCTCCACTTCGTCATGGTTCTGGTGCAGACTCTCGGAGTAGGGCTGCCTCGGCCTCCACCTCATCTGGTCTCTGCTCCCTGCCAACTCTGACTGGTCCTCTACACAAAGGAACCTTCAGGAACACTCTGCCAGGAACTGAGAACTCCACAGACCATCGCCTCTGATCTGAACAGCTCTCTCGTCTGCTCTGCGCTAATCCCTCTGAGGACTGCCTCAACCAAACTCGGTTGAGCAATCCGAAGAATGACACGGACTGCCGTGCTACACCTAGAATGGCAATGCATATGTCTGGACTGATGGCTGCTGAACTCGGGAAACTCCAGCAAGGGAAGAGGCTCCTCTCAGCTGCCTCCTGCAATCTGGTGATGACGTCCGCCATGGTGTGCTTCCGCTCCTACTCTGACACAGTAAGGGAGGCTGCAATATATCTGCCGGATCTGCAACACTGCTAACGAAGCACAACCTGCGATCTGCTGACGCTGTCCAGCTCTCAGTCACGTGCTCGGTACCAACCGCAACATAAATCTCCACGAGCTCCGGATATATACCCTGGGTCTATATCACTCTGGCCGGGAGAGCTGGGATGCTGCAACCACCAAAACGGAAGTCATCTGGAATCTGATCCTCGAAACCTGATCCGATTGACTGCCTGCCTCCGATGAGCTGACAAATCCCCAAATCTGCTCTAGCCTCTCTAACAACTGCCGGTAGCTATTACCCTTAAAGGCACTGACGCAGTGACTTTAAGGCAAAAGCTCCGGTCTCCTGACCACTCTGGTCAACGGTCCCGCAATCTTGAAGATGCTTCTACTGAATCTCGAATATCGCCTCCGACCTCTGCTGTCGCACATCTGTGTCAAGCCCAGCTGAATCAACTGAAATGTCTGCCACTGAGACTGCCCATCGGTCGAAACCTGCCTCTGAAGGCCAAGACCTCGCGCTGGGAGCCAAATAACGCCGATACACCCTCGGCAGCTACGATGCAAACACCAAACATCGCTCGTGATCCTCCTCAACGCGCTAGTAGATATGATGTTGCCGACGATGCCACTGCAACTGATCAGGATACGACCTGAAGATCCTCCACATCTCATCTGCGAAGATTGCTGGTGCGTTTGTCAGACCAAACGGCATCACTGTCAACTCGTACTGTCCGTATCTCGTACGGAAGGCTGTGTCTGGAATGTCACAATCCCAAATCCTCAGCTGGTGTAGTCAGTGCGAAAGTCAAACTCTGAAGGAGTCGACAAGTCTCTCAACTGCTAATCCATCATCATCACACTGCAACGGGCGCATACTCTATGCTGCAACGCTGCCCAGCTTCCTGAAGTCTATGTATCTATGGAGGGAACCATCCACAATGAGAACCGGAACACACTCTGAGGCAACACAACTGGGCGAAAGAAGTCCCGAGCTACTGACTCGGCCGGCTGAGTCCTCGGCTCTCCAAACGCTGCTAGCATCCACGTGCGAACTCGCAATGCTCAACACTGCCCAAAGGAACCTCAACCTCGAACTCGGTGTCCCGCGAAGGCGACAATCAGAAAGCTCTTCGTAAAGGACAGCTGCATAAACAATAACCACAAAACGAGGGGAAGCTGCTCTCCAGAGCACCCTCGAAAACAATGGGGAGGGAGTTCACCACAAGCCGGTGGACAAACCCCAGCTCTCGACAAGCAGAAGGATCGCCGAACCGCGATTTTCAACGAGAGCGAAACAACGCCGTCATGTGTACCCACGACACCTTTCCACGACCAAAGAAGCACAACCCGGTGCGCGCCCAACCGACGCAACCGAGGAAGCCGTCGAACCCCAACGTGTACCACACGTGGGCGACGGACACCTAGAGGTTCCCAACCCCTAGGAAACGCCCCGACAAGAGCAACCAACCCAAGCTCTTGTCCCAATCGGTGGCTACTCCCAAAGCCACGCCCGACTCCAGTCCCAAGCCGGCACGGCTACGCAGGGCCGAGTCAAAAGGGGAAAGCCCAAAGCCACAAGGAAATCGCAAGCTGCGAGAAGCTCCGAAAGCTGAAGGCTGAAGCTGAAAGCTGAAAGTCGAAGCTGGCGGCTCTGAAACTGGCCGCTGCTGAAGCTACTACCTGGAATCTGAATTCCCGCGTCTGCCCAAGGTACCTGCCCCAACTGAGGCACTAGTCCACCGCTCTGGCCCACGCCGTGAATCACGCCCGACTGCTCTGCGTTAAACGCCCAGCGTCCCTCGCAACCAGCACCGTCGGCGGAAAGACCCACAACGGCTAGCACTCGAGCACCCGGTGGAACACCTCTCAGTATGGCGGCCCAGGCTACCTCTCAAAGGACCGGCACGACGCTTCCGCTACCACGGTTGTCGCTGATGCTGAAACCACTGCCTCTGCCAATGGCTACCCTGCCGTTCCCCAGAAGCAGGAACGACAACCCCGAAACTCACCACGACCACCGACCAACTGCCCGGTGTCAACCCTCAAGTCACCTATCTCAGTAGCTAGTACACAGTCCAGGGTGCACCCTGCTGTCGCGCTAGCCTACCGAGCCAGATGAACCAGCCAACCCACGTGTCGCCACGTGGTGCGAGTACCCCAAACCAGAGGAGGGTACTCCCAACTGCACCACCCTCCAAGGGTAGATGCCAGAGAACAGTACGCGAACTGTTCTCAACACACAACCAACAGTGTCCCTAGTGGCCCCGACAAGCGCCACTATGAATCGCTTCCTGGGAAGGCAAGAAAACAACAGCTTCCCAAGCAAGCGATACTCCACGATGTCCAAAACATCCGGGATCCGGGTCATCTCCTTCAATCAGTCCTCTACTGTCGAAGGATCTCCAACACCGTCTCTGAACCCTAGCAGGTTCACCTCTCGAGATTTCGAAAGTGCAAAGACGACACACGTCCAATCCCTACTCTCTCGTCTCCAGCACGGGGGGGAGACGCTGTCAGGCGAGGGAACGGACGACACCGGTGCGCATGCACATCTCCCCCTGAGACGTCATGACACAACCGGGAAGCAACAAAACACAACAATAATCATAAAGATAAACATGTCACATACAATCGCAAACAGACATGCAAGGATGTTCTAGACCTAGAACTATCCCATTCCACACTCAAAATCTCAACTTCAAGCCTAATCCTATCCCTGGGACCTACAGCCTGCTCTGATACCAAGTTGTCACACCCCGACCCAGAAAACCCATCCGAGCCGACGCGTGAGGGGAAACCTACACTATTCATCTCCAGTTGGCGCGATATAAAGCGGAATTATAGAAAACTTAAACAAATGTATTCCAGAGGTGAAACAGAAATTCAATTTACATAACATCAGTTGTACTATTCAATATTTGATACGAATCTTTCAATGAAAGAATATTATACATTAATCTCAAAAGTCCTCGAAAGGTACATAATTTACAAACTGCCAAAGTACAACAATCTTCCTGTAGCAACCTCAAGCACCCCTGGATGTAGTCGCGCCACCAAAAGCTGATCTCGCCGGCTCTACTGAAGAAGAACTGGCGCCTGCACCTGCAAACGCAGCCCGGGTAGGAGTGAGCGATAAGCTCAGTAGGGTTCTACTTTACGTCACACTGAAGAAAGGAAAACAACAACGGTGTCGTTTCTCCGCCTAAGTCTAAAGGAAACCACGGGCCCCATAACCCTGTTGATGTCCCAAGGGCTCTTGTCATGAAACCTCTCTCCTGAACATGTTACCATGAGGCCAAGGAACAGTAACATGCAAGATCACCCTCACCCAAGCTGGAATACCAAGCCTTGGGGAACCACGTCGGGAACGCATCAACATCCTTCCTTAGCACTTGGCCTTGGAGAACCGACACGACCTCTAAACCTCAAACAATGATCGGAGTCAACTAGCGTGAATCCTCAAAAGACATGAGACTTGATCACACAATCACACACTAAACCTGACTACCCAGCCACGGTCCTAAGGCTAGATCCGAGCTACCCGAGAGCCTCGGATCGGCGATCAACCCATCGCCCGCCTAACCTCAGATGCCTCTAATGCAATCAAGATGTATGCAATGCTCAGGCACAGATAAAGAGATATAAGCATGCAACAAGATGTCATGAATCATACAGGACTAGGCATAGTTTACAGCTAGCCAAAGGGTAAGCATAGCAAAGGTCTCGAATACAGATAAACTATGCTAACCAACAAAGATCTGAGCAAAGCATTCAACACAGATATACAATAGTCTTCAGTGCACTCTTGCACCTGACAGACTAAGGTTCCACAGTTATCCCGCAGGTAACTGGCCACATTTATACAATAGCCCTCGGCACTCGCCGGCAAGAGGCTAAGGTTCCACAATTCCTCATTAGCTAGCACTCATAGCTAGCTAATGGTTAAGCAATCTAATATAGCATTTAACTACTTATAAAACGTATTAAATGCGATCAAAACCATAGATTCGTCCAAAAAGGGAAATACTCGAATCGATCCTCAAACTCGATAGAAATCCTTTGAAAACTCTACAAAATCCACTGGTAAACTTCCCAACATGTTTAAAGATCAATCACGATTGAAAGCCATTCAAGAAAAGCCAGAAAACAATGTTCAAGGGCACAAGGACGATGTGACGGTCGATCCGCCGATCGACCGTGAGGCCACGGTCGATGTCACGGTCGATCCGGCGATCGACCGTGAGACCAAAGCGAAGAAAACCAAGGGCGACGGTCGATCCACCCATCGACCCTGAGAAGCCCAAAACCAAACAGCGCCTGACGGTCGATGCGACGATCGATCCGACGGTCAACCGTCAGGTAAAAAAGAAAAAGCGATGATCACGCGGTCGATCCATGCATCGACCCTGGGAGGCTAAAATCCCGACAGAGCCCGACGGTCGATGCGACGGTCGATCCGACAGTCGACCGCCAGGCCCAGAAAGAGTAAAACAATACTCGACGGTCGATGCACCGATCGACCGTCAAGCCCCGAAAGAGCGTATCAACGCTTGACGGTCGATGCACCGATCGACCGTCGAGCCTTAGGCACAGTTCATCAGAACAGTGCCGGAAATTCAATTTCTTGGATTTCAAGGATCAATTCAAGTTGGAATTCGATGAAAGTTTGCAAGCATGCATAAAAGATGATTTGGAATCCAATGGTATGATCAAAACACGATTTAGGTGAAAACGGCCGAAAACCGATAAACGACGAGAATACGGAAAACCAGCTGTTAGAATACGGAAATCGAGAGGTAGGAATACTTCAAAGCATCTATAACACATGCACAACAAGTTACATAAAATTTTAATAAGTACCCCTACAACAAAAAGGCGATAAACCTATCCTAGGAGAACCCGATCCAAAGATTGAGGTAGAAACACCTACTTGAAGAGATAGAGCAGCTCCTCCACGTTTTCCCCAACTCCGATCGCCGGAAGCCGCCCCTCGAAATCCATCCTCTGATGCCCTAGCACCCAGCCGCAGGAGAGAGAGAGAAGAAAGAGAACGACATGAGAAGGAAAAGAAGGAAAGAAAGAGAAAGAGAAAAGCTTAAATAGAAAGCTGTAATGTGAGGACCTGCCCCTCTTTTTCCTTTGGCTTGTTTTTGACCCAAGGGCAATTTGGGAAATTGCGCCTTGGCGGTCGTTTCACACGGGGTGTGCACACACAGACCTTGTTTGGTGCTTGTGGTTGTTAGAAAGGTTAGGTGGACCCGAGGTTGGGGGTTCTGGACTTGGGCCTGTGTCCCAGCCCAAGTTTGTCTTTCAGGGCTCAGAAGATCGATCACCTAGGGGTGGAGATCGATCCTGTGGCTAGCAAGATCGATCCCGCATGCAAGGATGATCGATCCTGCCTGTGCCTGGAAGTCTTTGTCGGTGGCTTTCGAAGGACGGCCACCGCGGTGGCCGTCGCTTCCCCTGTCAGGGGAGGGGAGACTTTTGCTCCCCTCCTTTGCCTTTCCCGCGGTTTTTCCGGCTTTCCCCGGCCTTACCCCCTTCCCCTCCCCCTCCTTTCTTCCCCTCTTCTTCTTCTTTCCCGCGAATACTCTGCTTCTTCCCCTGTTCCGACCGCCCCTTTCTCTCCTCCGTTCTTCCTCCTCCGGCCACCTCTCCTGGAGCTTGAAGGCTGGTTGGGTTCGTGGCGAGGCGAGGAAGATCCCTGGCTAGGCTTCGTGGATCGAAGCTGCTCTGAGGAGGTAGGGATCCCACTCCAAACTCCGGCTAGCTTTGAGGGTTTAAATCCGGTTTTGATTTTCAAGAGACCTCTTGGTGTTGTTGGTGTTTGCCGATTTTGAGGCCTTGAGTAGCCTCGTGGTACTCAGATCTACCAACCCACCAAGTATGGTGAGGTTTGGTTGTGTTTTCCGGCGGTTCTCCGGTCGGAAGCACGCCGGAACCCATTTTTGGGTGATCGATCCTTCTGGGAGGAAGGATCGGTCCTCTTGTGTTGGCGGGCTGCGCCCAGCACATGATCGATCTTCTTATGGGAGGAGATCGATCATGGGGCCTGGGTTAGCAGGGATACCCTTCGTCCCGAGAAAGATCGATCCTCCTGGGAGGAAAGATCGATCTTCCTTGGTGTGACTGGAAGGGCGCCCTCTGTGTCGAGAAAGATCGATCTTCCTAGGAGGAAGGATCGATCCTTTTTGTCTCGACAGTGAGGGAGGCTCACTGTTACTTAAGTGATCGATCCTTCCCTTGGTGAGGATCGATCCTTTAGTCGCAGCGAGGGTTTTTCTTGGGTTTTGCCCGCGGGGCTTCGCATGTAAGCAGCTTTGACAGTTTTGCCCTTGGGGCTTCTATGTTTTACATTATTGCTTATGTTTACTGCTTTGTGGGTAACCGAGGGAGTAATGAACCCTCGGGAATGCTTAGAATAATGGGCCATGGGTTATGCCCTTTTACCGCTTTATGGTGAACCGAAGGAAGTCATGATCCTCGGGAGTGGCTAGTATAAATGGGCCGAAGGTGTGCCCTTGGTATGTTGTTTGTTACTGCTTTACTTATTTTTATCCTGCCGTGCTTCCTGAGCATTAGACATGCTAGGTTAGACTGGGTGGGGTTGACCCGTGGACTCCGGTGATCAATGATTAAGTGGTTGATGCCGTTACCCCGGTAAGGGTGTCCTACAAGTATCGCCCGGTCCACCCTGTGTCAAGGACCGTCGGAGGTAGCCCAGTCTTTGAGCAGTGGCTATCGGAGGGACGTAGGTTGGACAGGAACCCTGGGGGGGGGGGGGAGGACATCGATGGGATCGATGGACTCCCTGGCTAGGCTTAGTCTTGGGTCAGGAGTTAGGGGTCCTGTTGGCTCTGTGGCTTGGAGTACTGAGAGATGGTAGTCCTAACCTCGGTCGTTCCGCCAAGTGTGGAGATCCCGCTTGGGGAAGGGTGTCCTACCAGTAGCGTCATGTCCACCCTGTGTCAGGGATTGTCGGAGTTGCCCACCCCTGAGCAGTGGTTGTCGGAGGGGCGTACTTGGGACAGGAATCCTTCGGGTTAGTGACGGGATTTATGGGGTCCTTGGCAAGCCTCAGTACTTGGCCTCAGGGTTGGTTCGTTGGGTTTGCCTTCTTGGCGAGGGTGGTAGAGTAAGACCCTGCTGAGTTGTTGCTCATGCCTACCTGGACTGTGTTTGTTGCAGGTGCAGGTGGCCGCTCTGTTCCCGTGTTGCCCCCGCGGCCGTCTCGTGGCAGTGCGCCGGATCCTGACCATGTCTGAGGGTCAGGATGGTTTTGTTTGCGCCTTCGCGGAGACCCCGGTGGGTGTTGTAGTTTCTTTTTGGGGACTGTTGATCCCTTGTAGCTTGTTGTACTAAACTCTGTTTAACGCTATTATTACCGTTTTGTAATAGTTGTTAATAGATGTTGTAGTAGCTTGCTTCCGCTTGTGCCTGTTGGCAGCTGTTTCCGCCAGCTGGCCGTAGTCTCAACTGTTTTCGCCAGTTGAGGCTGTAGTTGTAGGTTTTTCCCCCTCGCGTCCCCGGCCCGGGTGCGCCCTGCGGGTCGGGGCGCGACAGCTTGGTATCAGAGCATAGGTTGTAGATCCCAGGGTGTTGGATCGGGTCTCTGCGGAGACGTGCATGGGTTTGGGTAGTTCTAGAGTTAGAACATCCCTGTTTGCTTGCTTTCTTCTTTCGCTTTTGGTTGTGCTGCTTTGTTTTGCGGCTTGTGACGAGTGGGACTCGTGTTTCTTTTGTTGGTGCTGGCGACGGCACGGTATGCCAGAGCTCTCAGGGAAGTGGTGTCCTACTGGTGTCGTCGTGTCCACCCTGTATCAAGGATCGTCGGAGGTAGTCCAATCCTTGAACAGTGGCTGTCGGAGGGACGTACTTTGGACAGATACCACTCGGAGAGGAGATCAGGAGACTGATCGCCGCATTCCAGGGCGACCAGCTTCTTCTGACAGCGGGACCCACACAGCAGGCTCCCTGGGAGGGAGGCCGAGGGCAGCAGTCCGAGCGTGGGCCAGCGCTGTGTTTCCACTGTCAGCAGCCGGGGCACTTCCGCAGGGACTGTCCGCGGCGGGGCTCGCAGGGTGCGGCACCGTCGGGAGGTCGAGGCGGAGAGGCCAGGGCTGGGCATGGGCAGAGTGGTGGAGCCGGGCCAGGCCGCAGCGGAGGCAGAGCCAGAGCGGATGGTGGGGGACATGTGTTTGCCCTACCCGACCGCCCTTTCGCAGACGAGGTACAGCCGTCCTATCAGGAGTACCTGTCTCAATCAAACACATACATCAATCAAAGGCCATGTGTGCAACGCGGGTGTGAAACTGACCACCAGGGAGCATATTTACCAAAATGCCACTAGGGTCAAAAACAGCGATGCGATCAACCGATCGCATCCCAAGGCCAACCGAGCCAAACCACAAACCCAGACCCTCAACCTAACGCGGTCGGACCAGGTTGGAGGTACGAGTCCTCACATTGAGGGCATAAGAAGTGTCTTGCCCAGACCTGCGAAGGCCCAACCGGGCCGGGCGACGCGAATCGGAACCTGACTAATGTGGAATAATTTTGGCGAGGGGTTCCCTCTAACTTACTAGTTTGCCTAAACAATTCGTAAGCACCCTTAATATAACAAAGATTAACAACCTCAAAAGATGTAATAAAATATTCAAATCCTCAAAAGGGTTTACATTAATATACATCACACTCCCGTAGGAGGCTAACTAACAAAAAGGGTGTAGAAGACTATCACCGCTCCTCAAGCACCGCCAAACGCCGCTGCGCCACCAAACACCTGCCTGGTAGGGGCCACTGAGGAAGAGCTGACGCCTGCACCTGCTAAACACAGCCCGGGTAGGAGTGAGCATAAAGCTCAGTAGGGTTCTACACTACGACAAACAGAAAGGAGGGAACTCAACAGTGTTGCCCCCAAGTAAGCTCTGGGTGTACACAGGGGTCCCATAACCCCATCGCGTGTCCATGAGGTCCACGATCATGATCTTCCAGAAGAACTGGTCACATGATGGGTCACGCTCAGGAAGCAGGTAAACAACACTGCTGACTCACAAGCAGGAAACCGGCACTGCTGGCAGGAAATGGTACCGCTGAGTAGGCACACCCTCTACTCAAGAGTCGTTATAACCGGACACCGGCTACACCTCAGAACCTGACTCGAGGCCAACACGACCTCTAAATCATCGATCAATATGTATTCAAGTCATCTAAGCCTATCATCGATATCGACTGAATACTACAATCCAACTTGGACCTTGCTACCCGCCACGGTCCTAGAGCTAAATCCGAGCTACCCGAAAGCCTCGGATCGACGATCAACCCATCGCCTGTCGCGCCCCGACCCGCAGAACCCAGACTGGGCCGGGACACGAGGGGGAAAAACCTACATCTACTAGCCTCAGCTGGCGGAAACAGTTGAGACTACACGCAGCTGGCGGAAACAGCTGACAACAGGCGCAAGGCGGAAGCGAATACTACAACATCTATTAACATCTATTACAAAACAGCAATAATAGAGTTAAACAGAGTTTAGTACAACAAGCCTACAAGGGGTCAACAGTCTCCAAAAAAGAAGCTACGCCACCCACCGGGGTCTCCGCAAAAGCACAAACGAAACCATCCTGACCCTCAGACATGGTCAGGAT
The DNA here is from genome assembly GCA_963920575.1 of Narthecium ossifragum. NCBI lineage: Eukaryota > Viridiplantae > Streptophyta > Magnoliopsida > Dioscoreales > Nartheciaceae > Narthecium > Narthecium ossifragum. The sequence goes on from OY986966.1 coordinate 8,016,381, forward strand.
CCGGCACGCTGCCATGAGACTGCCGACGGGGAAGCACCGGAGGGGAACGGGGACCCGCACCTGCAAACAACACAGTCCAGGTAGGAATGAGCAACAGCTCAGCAGGGTCCTACTCTACCACTCTCGCTAAGAAGGCAAACCCAACGAACCAACCTTGAAGCCAAGTACTGAGGCTTGCCAAGGATCCCATAAATCCCGTCAATAACCCGAAGGACTTCTGTCCCAAGTACGCCCCTCCGACAGCCACTGCTCAGGGTTGGACAGCTCCGACAGTCCCTGACACAGGGTGGACATGACACTACTGGTAGGACATCCTCCTCCAAGCGGGATCTCCACACTTGGCGGAACGACCGAGGTTAAGACTACCACCTCTCAGTACTCCAAGCCACAGAGCCAACAGGACCCCTAACTCCTGACCAAAGACTAAGTCTAGCCAGGGAGTCCATCGATCCCATCGATGTCTTCCCCCCCCCCCCCCCCAAGGTTCCTGTCCAACGTACGTCCCTCCGATAGCCACTGCTCGAGGACTGGGCTACCTCCGACGGTCCTTGACACAGGGTGGGCCGGACACTAATTGTAGGACAACCTCGCCCATACTGAACACCAGCATGAGGATACGATTCGGGGTAACGGCGTCAACCACTTAGTCATTGATCACCGGAGCTCACGGGTCAACCCCACCCAGTCTAACCTAGCATGTCTAATGCACAGGAACATGGCAGGATAAGAATAGGGAAAGCAGAAACAAACAACATAACAAGGGCACACCTTCGGCCCATTTATACTAACCACTCCCGAGGATCATGACTTCCTTCGGTTCACCATAAAGCGGTAAAATGGCATAACCCATGGCCCAATTATACTAAGCATTCCCGAGGATCATGACTTCCTTCGGTTAACCATAAAGCAGTAAACAAATAAGCATGATAGGTAACATGTTAAGCCCGAGGGCAAAACCGTCAAAACCACTTGCAGGCGAAGCCCCGCGGGCAAAACAGCACTTAAAGCAAGTAAAAGCCCTCTCTGCATCGAAGGAGATCGATCTCCTATAGCAATGAGATTGATCTTCTTTGAGGCTAGGAGTACCCGTCCCGGTCACCCTAACGAGATCGATCTCCACCCATATGAAGATCGATCTTGTATGTGACCCTTGACGCACTGACACCAGCCGCCAAGAGATCGATCTCCCTCCCAGGGAGATCGCTCTCGCTCGGGCGGGCTGGGCCACCCCGACCAAGATCGATCTCATCCCATGAGATCGATCTGGATTTGGGTTCACCGGCGGCCGGACGGCGAGGGATACCGCCGGAAACCTCCACCATACCTCACCAAACTAGGTGGGCTGGTAGATCTCAGTGCCACGAAGCTACTCATGGCTTCAAAACCGGACAACACCAACTCCACAAGGAGATCTACCGGAAAACAAAACCGGATTTCAAACCCTCAAAATAGCCGGAGCTTTGAGTGAGAACCCTACCTCTTCAACACAGCTTCGATCCCCAAGGCCTAACCCAGGACCTTCCTCGCCTTGCCACGAACCCAACGAGCCTTCAAGCTCCAGGAAAGGTGGCCGGAGGAGGAAGAACGGCGAGCGGAAGCTCTCAGCCGGAACAGGGGAAGAAGCAGAGCCGGGGAAAGAAGGAGGAAGAAGAGGAAGAAAGGAAGGCGGAGGGGAAGGGGGTAAGGCTCGGGGAAAGCTGGCGAAGCCGGGGAAAAGGCGAAGGAGGGGAGCAAAAGTCTCCCCTCCCCTGACAGGGGAAGCGACGGCCATCGCCGTGGCCGTCCTTCGACGCCACCGCCAACGACTTCCAGGCACAGAGAGATCGATCTTCATTGCCATGGAGATCGATCTCCCTTGTCCAGAACGGCAACCCTGGGTTGAGACACAAGCCCAAGCCCAGGACTTCCGAACCTGGTTCCACCTAACCTTTCTAACAAACACAACCACCGAACAAAGTCTGTGTGTGCACACCCAGTGTGAAACGACAGCCAAGGCGCAATTTTCCAAATTGCCGTTGGGTCAACAACAAGCCAAAGGAAAAAAGAGGGGCAGGTCCTCACATCGCCCATGCCCTAACCTTATGCATCTAATGCACAAACAGAAATGTAAAGACGAGGTACTGAGACGACGCGACGAGGAGGTAGAGATCCTCACCGAGCGGGAGGGCGGCGGCGGAGTAGCGGAGGGGGAACCGGCGGCCAGAGCGGTCATGGAAGTCTCGGAGTACGGCCTTGTAGGGATGACACTTCTTGAGGATGAAGAGCCAAGCGTCATCGTTTCCACCGGTGTGAAGGTCATAGAAGCGACGGAAATGGTCACCGAAGACGAGGAAGGAGAGGTGGTGCAAGACAGACCGGAGGCGGAGGAGCTCTGACCAGGCTAGGCAGACGAAGATCTCTTGGAGGACTTCCAATGGGAGCAGGCACAACCACATGGAAGTGGTGGGAGGTGGGCCGCGGTGGTGCCCGCTGTCCATACGAGGGACGAGTCTCGCCCATCACGTAGGGAGAGAGATGAGATATAGAGAAAGGACGATAGGGAGAGAGAGAGAGCGTGACTAACATGTATTAAATACACTGTCAGCCCTTGTATTTAACCAGGGTAAAACCATCTCAGATAGTAAGATTTGGCCGAAATTGCAAATGAAAACCAAACGGGACCTATATTCTAAAATCGAAAGTAAATCGGATTTAAAGACCCCCCCCCCCCCCACACACACACACACACACACCGTCCCCCTTACATATTACCGTATTATTTTCATTTTAAATTCACTTGCCTTTCGATTTGTCAATCGAGGCACACTTTCGTGTTTGTTTACAAAGCAGACTAAATTCATAAATTCAGGACCAAAATACCCCTCGTCAACTCTCTCTCATCATTTAATACCACCTGACACAAGCATGAGAGAGAGAAATGAGAGATATCTCTACATTAATATGTGACATGGCTCATCTTCTTCTCTCGTACGAATTCCTTCATTATTTTAGAGAGAGAGGGTGGATGTATTCCATTTTTTTGGGGTTTTAGTAGGCTTAAATTAAGTGTTTAAGTCGGCTTGGATATGATTTCTTACTTATACGAGTAATTCCTTACTTTTACGAGAAATTTCTTACTTAGCCTATGAATTCCCTACTTACAATCTGAATTCCTTAGCCTCTGGATTCCTTACTTATGCGCCTCTATAGCCTTCACGAACGCCTCATCGAAGATGGCGGAACTCCTGGGAAGGAGAGCGGGCAGCAGGAGTGGCAGGGCGCCAATGTCGGCGGAGGGGAGTTGCCGAAGACAGCCGGTAAGAAATAGAGCAGGGAGGAGATAGAGAGAGAGGAGAGAGAGCGGGTGGGATGGAGAGCGATTGAGAGAGAGAATGAGAGAGAGAGGGAGGGAGATCCTGCTCGATAGAGAGAGAGTGGGGGCGGAAGAGAGAGAGAGATCAGGGAGAGAGAGAGAGAGACGTGGAAAAGAGAGAGAGAGAGAGAGAGAGAGAGAGAGAGAGAGGTGGGAGAGAGAGTGGGGACGAAAGAGAGAGAGATCAGGGGGAGAGAGAGATAGAGGTGGGAGCGAGAGTGGGGACGGAAGAGAGAGATAGAGGTGGGAGAGAGAGTGGGGATGGAGGAGAGAGAGAGGTCGAGGAGAGAGACGTGAGAGGGAGAGAGAGATAGAGGTGGGAGAGAGAGTGGGGACGGAAGAGAGAGAGAGATAGAGTTGGGAGAGAGTGTGGGGACGGAAGAGAGAGATAGAGGTGGGAGAGAGAGTGGGGGCGGAGGAGAGAGAGAGGTCGAGGAGAGAGAGAGAGAGGTCGAGGAGAGAGACGTGAGAGGGAGAGAGAGAGGTCGAGGAGAGAGAGTCGATGAGAAAGAGAGGTCGAGGAGAGAGAGTCGATGAGAGAGAGAGGCAAGAGGAGAGAGAGAGCTCAAGGAGAGAGACGGGAGAGAGAGAGGCCGGAGTAGAAAGAGAGGCCGGAGGAGAGAGAAAATCTTTACTTATGAGAGGAATTCATAGGCTAAGTAAGGAATTCCTCGCATAAGTAAGGAATTCATAGGATAAGTAAGGAATTCATAGGCTAAATAAGAATAAGGAATTTATAGTCTAAGTAAGGAATTCCTCACGTAACTAAGGAATTCCTTACTCTTACTTAGAGTATGAATTCCTTAGTTATGTGAGGAATTCCTTACTTAGACTATAAATTCTTTACTCTTACATAGCCTATGAATTCCTTACTTATCCTATGAATTCCCTACTTATGCGAGAAATTCCTTACTTAGCCTATGAATTTCTCACATAAGTAAGGATTTCCTCCCATGAATAAGGAATTCATATGATAGTTGCTCTCTCTCTCCACCCATCTTTCTCTCTCCACTGGTCTTCTCTCTCTCCACCCATCTTTCTCTCTCCACCTGGTCTTCTCTCTCCCCACCCATCTTTCTCACTCCACATGGTCTTCTCTCTTTTCTCTCCCCGCCCATTTTTCTCTCTCCACCTGGTCTTCTCTTCCTCCTCCGGCCTCTCTCTCTCTCTCTCTCTCTCTCTTCCGCCTCTCTCCTCGACCTCTCTCTCGTCCGTCTCTCTCTCTCTCCTCAGCCTCTCTCTCTCCATCGAATCCCTCTCTCTCTCCCCCTGGTCTCTCTCTCTTCCCCCCCGCTCTCTCTCTCCTCTCTCTCTCTCTCTCTTCCATCTCTCTCCTCGACCTCTCTCTCTCCCCTCCGGCCTCTCTCTCTCCTCGACCTCTCTCCCCCCCTCCTGCCTCTCTCTCTCCCACCTCTATCTCTCTCTCCCCCTGATCTCTCTCTCACTTCCACCCCCTCTCTCTCTTCCGCCCCCTCGCTCTCTCTCTCCCCCCCCCGACTTCTCTCTCTCCCCCCGGCCCTCTCTCTCTCTCTTCCGCCCTCTCTCTCACTTCCGCCCACATCACCGGCGAGGACTCCATCTCCCACAATCTGTCACACCCCGACCCAGAAAACCCATTCGAGCCGAGGCGTGAGGGGAAACCTACACTATTCATCTCCAAGTGGCGCGATACAAAGCGGAAAAGACAAATAAACTTAAACAATTTATATTCCAGAGGTGAAACAGTAATTCAATTCATATATTCATCAAGTTGTACTATTCAACATTAGATAGAAAATTCTCCAAGGAAAGATATTATACAAATAATCCCAAAAGTCCTCAAATATGTACATAATTTACAAAATCTATCAAAAGTATAACAGAAGTCCTCCAGCAACCTCAAGCACCTCTGGATGTAGTCGCGCCTCCAAAAGCTGATCTCGCCGGCTCTACTGAAGAAGAACTGGCGCCTGCACCTGCAAACGCAGCCCGGGTAGGAGTGAGCGATAAGCTCAGTAGGGTTCTACTCTACGGCACACTGAAGGGAGGAAAACAACAACAGTGTTGTCTCCTCGCTCAAGTCTAACGGATGCCACGGGTCCCATAACCCATCGATGTCCCAAGGGCTCCTGTCTTGAACCTCTCTCTTGAACATATTACCAAGATCACCCTAAGCACTAATAGGGGAACAGTACCATGCAAGATCACCCTTACCCAGCAGGGATACCACTGCCTAGGGACCACGTCGGGAACACATCGATTACATCCTTAGCACTTGGCCTTGGGAGACCAACACGACCTCTAAACCTCAAAAGAATGATCAGAGTCAACTATCGCAAATCTTTAATAACATGAGATTCGATTATACAATCACACCCTAATCCTGACTACCCAGCCACGGTCCTAAGGCTAGATCCGAGGTACCCGAGAGCCTTGGATCGGCGATCAACCCATCGCCCGCCTAACCTCATATGCCTCTAATGCAATCAAGATGCATGCAATGATCAGGCACATATAACAATATATAAGCATGCAACAAGATGTCATCAATCATACAGGGCTAGGCATAGCTTACAGCTAGCCAAAGGGTAAGCATAGCAAAGGCCTCAAATACAGATAGTCTAGACTAACCAAGCAAACATTGGAACAAAGCTATAGATACAGATATACAATAGTCTTCAGTGCTCTCTTGCACCTGACAGACTAAGGTTCCACAGTTACCCCGTAGGTAACTGGCCACAGTTATACAATAGCCCTCGGCACTCGCCGGCAAGAGACTAAGGTTCCACAATTCCTCATTAGCTAGCATGCATAGCTAACTAATGGTTAAGCAACCCAATAAGCATTTAACTACTTATCAAACCAAGTATTAAATGCAAAACCATCCATAAATCCATAAAAAGGGCAACGTCCAATTCAATTCTCAATCACAGTAAAAATCCCTCAAAAATCCCATGAAAACGACGTGCTTGCTCCCTAACATGATTGGGTATCTATCATGGATGAAAACCAATCAAAGGAAACCAGCAAACACATCTCAGTGCCCCACGGTCGATGCGACGGTCGATCCGACGGTCGACCGTGAGGCCACGGTCGATCCGACGGTCGACCGTGGGGGTCAATCGAGGGAAAATCATAAGGGCCACGGTCGATCGGTGCATCGACCGTGGGAGATCCAAATCGGGACAGAGCCTCACGGACGATGCGACGGTCGACCGTGAGGCGGGATGGAAAAGAAGAAGGAACCACGGTCGATTGGGGCATCGACCGTGGGAGGCCAAAAATGCGACAGAGCGCGACGGTCGATACGACGGTCGACCGTCAGGCCCCGAAAGAGCGTATCAACGCTTGACGGTCGATCCACCGATTGACCGTCGGGCTTTAGGCACAGTTCATCAGAACAGTGCCGGAAATCCAATTTCTTGAATTTCAAGGATCAATTCAAGTTGGAAGTTGATGAAACTTTGCCGAAAACCGATAAACGGCGACAATACGAAAACAAGCCGTTAAAATACCGAAATCGCGAGGTAGGAATACAAGAATCAAGCCACATCACATGTGCTACAAGTTACACAACATTCTAATAAGTACACCTACAGTGAAAGTACAAAAAACCTATCCTAGGAGAACCCGATCGCAAGATCGAGGTAGAAACACCTACTTGAAGAAGTAGGGCAGCTCCTCCACGCATCCCTCAACTCCGATCGCCGGAATCCGCTCCTCGAAAGTCGCGCCTCCAAGCCCTAGCTCAGCCGCAGGAGAGAGAGAGAAAGAAAGAGACGGCAGGAAAAGAAAAGAAGGAGAGAAAGAGAAAGAAGGAGCTTAAATAGAAAGCTGGAATCGATCACAGCTGTCCAATTCGATCTCTCCTGATCGAGCTCCGATCTTCCGATCAGACGCACCCTTAAGGTTCTAATCAAACACATACATCAATCAAATACCATGTGTGCAACGCGGGTGTGAAACTGAGCACCAGGGGGCATATTTACCAAAATGCCACTGGGGTCAAAAACAGCGATGCGATCAACCGATCGCATCCCAAGGCCAACTGAGCCAAACCACAAACCCAGACCCTCGTCCTAACGCGGTTGGACCAGGTTGGAGGTACGGGTCCTCACACAATCCCTCACCTCTTCAGTCCTCCACCCCGTCCTCGTCATCTCCTACCCCCTCTATTGCTGCTGAACCCCATCTCTCCTCCTCACTGCCGTCCCCCCTAAATCTCGCGGCCACCCCTCCCTCATTAACCGCAGCCACCATCCCCAACTCCGGCAGAGCCCTCTCTCTCTCCCTCTCTTCCGTCATCATCACCCACACACACACTCTCTCTCTCTCTCGCTCCCCCCTTCTCCCCTCTCCCTCTCTCCTCCCTCTTCCTCTGTTTCTACCCTCTCCCTTTCTCTCCTCCCTCTTCCTCTGTTTCTCCCCTCTCCCTTTCTCTGCTCTCTCTTCCTCCGGCACCTCGCCCGGCGCCCCCACCCCGCCTACAACGACCCCCATGTGTCGCGCCCCGACCCGCGAAAGCCCAACCGGGCCGGGCGACGCGAACCGGAACCTAACCAACGCGGAAAAAGAACGACGAGAGTTCCCTCTAACCTATTGGTCTCCCTAGCAATTCACCAAAACACCCTCAAAGAAACAATATTTATTTGCAAAACCTCGAACCTCAGATTAAAAACTCAAGTGTATATTTATACAAAACCTCGGAGAGGGGAAGTTCAAATACAATATTACTCCCGTAGGAGACTATCTAACATAAGGGTAAAAGCAGTAAAGGATCACCAGCTCTCAAAGACCACCAGGCGCCGCCGCACCGCCGACCAACTGCCCGGTAGGGGCCACCGAAGAGGAACCGACGCCTGCACCTGCAAAACGCAGCCCCGGGTAGGTGTGAGCACTAAGCTCAGTAGGGATCTACACTATGACACACAGAAGGAAGAGGGAAACGCAACAGTGTCGCCCTCGAGTAGGATCTGGGTGTATACAGGGGTCCCATAACCCCACCGCGTGTCCCTGGTGCCCAGGAGCAGCACTCAGTAGCAGGAACAACACTGGCGACAGCGTCTGCAGGAACCCGACACTGCAAGGTCAGCACAGTGGGACACCGGCTATACCTCAACATCCGACTCAAGGCCGACACGACCTCTACAATCATCAAACATCATGAGTACCAGTCCTCTAAGCCTATCATAAGATCGACTAGACATCACAATTCAACCGGGTCCTAACAGCCCAACCCCGGTCCTAGGGCTAAGTCCGAGCTTCCAGCCTCGGGACGGCGACCCAAGGATCACCCACGCCCTAACCAATGCAACTAATGCACACAACAACAATGTATGCTATGACATACACAGATAATAGGAAAGGCATGCAACAGTATGTCAAATATCATATAAGCCTACTGGATCGCTGCAGCAGTACCACCAACCGCTGCCAGTCGATCCGCAGCGGGTCCCGGCATTACGACGGTACCGCGACCGTCAACCGCGGACTCATGCAACGGGAAGCAACCCCGAAAACGATGATATACAAAACACAATATAATATTATATTCCGAAATATAATATTATATTCAAAAACACCCAAAGCCTCTACTTAGGGGCTAATTGATCCCGTCGATCCGACATCCAAACGACGTCGGATTCAAGATCGAACTTAACCACCAGTAGGTGTATATACCAGGATCATCATATCCACATTTCATAAACATCCAACGGTTGGATTAACGGGAAACATTAATCAAAAATCGCTGATTAAACCAACTTACCCATTAATTGCTGCAACGCAGCCCTTCAGCAAAAAATTCATAAGAAATCGTACATAAATCGGGAAAATACGAAACAAGATGGAATGGAAATCTAACGAGTAGTTCTACAACTCTTATGTTTATGAAAAGCCAAGATTATGTACTTGCCGGCCGGAAAACTCGCCGGAAGCCGGCTGTTTCTCAAGAACAGCAAAAAACCAGAAATCCGAGACTAATCATCCATAAAACCTACTCACATCTCAACTGATTAACATGAAACTCAAATCAGTTATTCTACAAGGCATAAGGAATCCAACAAAGCAAGGATCAACAAGATCCAACGGCTAGATCTCAAGAACACCCGAAATGAACACAGTAGGTATAACCCTACCTAGCTGCGCTTTCCTCGGCTGATTCCCCGCGATTTGATCACCAATAAGCCTCCAAACCTCTTCAGGGATCTTCCTCTCGTTTTCAAGAATCCAACGAGCCAAAGAACACCCAATTTGGTGGTCGGAGGAGGGAGAACGGAGGTGGGAAAGCTCGGCTGCCGGAACAGGGCAAAGAACAGAGCTCTCGGGAGAAGAAGAAAAGAGGAAGAAGAAAGAGAGGAGAAGGAGGAAGAGGAGGGGAAGAAAAGAGGGGAAAGGGGGAGGGGAAAGCCGGGAAAAGGGGAAGAAAGGTGAAGGGAGGGGAGGGGAAGTCTTCCCCTCTCTGACACGAGAGAACGACGGCCGTCGGTGGCCGTCCTCGCGAAGCAGAAAAGCCACCGACGCGATTCCGATCGGTCGCTCCAATGAGCGATCGATCGCTCGCGGCCTGGTTCGATCCCAACACCAAGTCGGATCGAGTCCGATCAATCGTTCCAAGGAGCGATCGATCGCTCAGGGGTCGTCAGCTGCCCAAAGGCAAGCTTTCGCGCGCCCGAGCTGGGATCTTTCGATCCCGGGTCCACCTAGCCATTCTAAACAAGCATTAACACAAACAAGGCCGGTGTGTGCACACGCGGGTGTGAAACAAACCAACAAGGCGCAATTTACCAAATTGCCCTTGCGGTCTACAGCGAGCCATAGGGGTAGAGGGACAAGTCCTCACACCATGCCCCGCCCCGCCCCGCCTTCCTCCCTATGGCTCTCTCTCTCCCCCCGACCTCTCTCTCCCCCTCCTGCTCCGGTTTCTCCTCCCCTCTTCGTCAGCTCCGTCTTGTATCGCGACTCGCACCCCGCTGCTTACAACGAGGACATCTCGCCAACGTTCGAGGGTGGCATGTATGGGAGCGCGGGCGGCGTGCATGGGAGCGTGGGAGAGAGAGAGGCCGGCGGTTTCCCATGCGCGCCGCCCGCGCGCTCAGCGATCCATGCGCCGCCAGCCCAGCGCGCGCACCTACGTGATGGTGGTGCATATCCTCGCAAGCCATGATGCCTCCTCGGCTGGCCCTCCAACGTCGCCATCTTTCTCTCCCGAACACCCTCCTTCCCGCCGGTGATCGCACATCTCCGGAGGCGGAGGTGATCGCGCTGTCACGGAGGTGATCGTGGCGTCGAGCGATCGAGGAGGCTGCCCGAGCGTCGAGCGAACATTGAGGTTGGAGACGAGCGAACGTCGAGGTAGAGGGAGCGTCGAGCGAACGTCGAGGTAGAGGGAGCGTCGAGCGAACGTCGAGGTCGAGGGTGGACGGGGCGAGGTCGAGGGTGGACGGGGCGACGTCGAGGGCGACGTCGACGGGAGAGCGCGGTTGGCATGGGAGGGCGGCGTCGAGGGCGAGGGAGAGGTCGAGGGTGGACGGGGCGCGGGAGGGGGCGACGTCGAGGGCGAGGTCGACGGGAGAGCGTGGTTGGCATGGGAACCCGTGGTTGGCGACGAGAGAGAGAGAGAGAGAGAGCATGGGTGGCATGCGTGGGGGTCGTTGTAGGCGTGCGAGGCGTTGTCGTGGCGCTAGCAATGACGGCATCGAACTCGGAGGAGGAAGGCGGGGCGGGGTGGAGGCGGCGGGGCGTGGGGGTCGGTGTAGGCGGGGCGGGGGAGCCGAGCGAGGTGCCGGAGGAAGAGGGAGGACAGAGAAACAGATGGAGGAGAGAAAGGGAGAGGGGAGAAAAGGGAGAGAAAAGGATAGGGGAGAAACTGAGGAGGAAGAGGGAGGAGAGAGAGGTGGGGAGAGAGAGAGAGAGAGGAGAGGAGGCGGGAGAGAGAGGGGGGGGGGTTGGGGGCGAAAGAGAGAGAGAGCGAGGGGACAAGCTCCCAACCGTGAGGATGGAGCTTGACGCCGCTGCGATCTTCGACGAGGACTTGGGACGGGGACGCGCACCGGCGATTGATCTCGGGGCATGGGCTGACAGTGGTTGGTCAGGATCCGGGTCGAAGGTGCACGGGATCGGGATCGAGATCGGAGGTGAGCGGGTGGCGGCGCATGGGAGAGCGCTGTTGGCATGGGAACCCGCAGGTGGTGACGAGAGAGAGAGAGAGCGCGGGTGGCATGCGAGGGCAGCGCATGGGAGAGCGCGGGTGGCGGCGGCGCATGGATCACATAGGTGGACGGGGCGAGGTCGAGGGAGGACGGGGCGACGTCGAGGGAGGATGGGGCGAGGGCGGTGCATACATGGAAGAACACGCAGGCGCGCGTGCATGGGAGCGCCGGCGGTGCATACATGGCAGAGCGAAGAGAGAAATATGGTGGAGAGAGAGTGTGCGGAGGAGAGCGAAGAGAGAGAGAGAGAGAGAGTGCGGAGGAGAGAGAAAGATGGGTGGAGAGAGAGAGTGCGGAGGAGAGAGAAAGATGGGTGGAGAGAGAGAGTGCGGGGGGGAGAGAAAGATGGGTGGAGAGAGAGAGTGTCGCGCCCCGACCCGCAGAGCGCGACCGGGCCGGGGGCGCGAGGGGGAAAGAACCACAACCACTACTAGCCTCAACTGGCGGAAACAGTTGAGACTACAAGACAGCTGGCGGAAACAGCTGCCAACAGGCACAAGCGGAAGAGCAGAAGCAAGGAACTAAACGACAACTATTAACATTTATTACAAATCAGCAATAAAAAGTTAACAGGGTTTAGTACAACAGCTACAAGGGATCACAATCCCCAAAAAGAAACCACAACACCCACCGGGGTCTCCGCGAACGCACAGACGAACCCATCCTGACCCTCAGACATGGTCAGGATCCGGAGCGCTGCCTCGAGACGACCGAGGGGGTAACACTGGGACAGAGCGGGCACCTGCATTTGCAACAAACACAGTCCAGGTAGGCATGAGCAACAGCTCAGCAGGGTCCTACTCTACAACTCCCACAAACAAGGGTAAAGCAACCGGACACACTCTGATGCCAAATACCGAGGCTTGCCAAGGATCCCACAATTCCATCAATAACCCGAAGGGTTCATGTCCTAGGTGCGTATCTCCGATAACGCCACTGCTCAGGGGTGGGCAACTCCGGCATTCCCTGACTCAGGGTGGACACGACGCAACCAGTAGGACCCCCTTCTCCAAGCGGGATCTCCGCACTTGGCGGAACAACCGAGGTTAAGACTACCATCACTCGGTACTCTAAGCAGCAGAGTCAACACCCACCCAACCTACCCTAGCATGCCTAATGCACAGGTAAACAGGGCAGGATAGATATGATAAAGCTGTAAACAACCAACACAGCAAGGGCACACATTCGGCCCATTTATACTAAACACTCCCGAGGGTCATGACTCCCTCGGTTCACCACAAAGCGGTAAGGGCATACATGCATAACTCATTACAGGATAAGCCCCGAGGGCAAAACCATAAAAATCACTTACATGCGAAGCCTCGCGGGCAAAACAGCACTTAAAGCAAGTAAAACCCTCTCTTCACTGAAGGAGATCGATCTCCTATAGCATGGAGATCGATCTTCCTCGAGGCTAGAAGCACCCGTCCTGGTCACCCCCACGAGATCGATCTCCACCCATATGAAGATCGATCTTGTGGTGACGTGGACGCAAACCGCACAGGCACCAGCCGCCAAGAGATCGATCTCCCTCCCAGGGAGATCGCTCTCGCTCGGGCGGGCTGGGCCACCCCGACCAAGATCGATCTCTTCCCAAGAGATCGATCATGATTGGGTTCACGCCGGCGGCCGGACGGCGAGGAACACCGCCGGAAACCGCCACCATACCTCACCAAACTAGGTGGGCTGGTAGATCTCAGTGCCACGAAGCTACTCAAGGCTTCAAAACCGGGAAGGAACAACTCCACAAGGAGATCTCTTCAAAACAAAACCCGGATTCAAAACCCTCAAACAGCCGGAGTTTTAGAAGAAGAACCCTGCCTCTTCAACGCAGCTTCGATCCACAAGTCCTACCCCAGGACCTTCCTCGCCTTGCCACGAACCCAACGAGCCTTCAAGCTCTCGGAGAGGTGGCCGGAGGAGGAAGAACGGCGAGCGAAAGCTCTCAGCCGGAACAGGGGAAAGCAGAGCCGCGAGGAAGAAGAAGAGAAGAAGGGGAAGAAAGGAAGGGGGAAGGGGCGGGTAAGGCCGGGGGAAAGCCGGCTAAAGCGGGGAAAAGCTGGGGGAGGGGAGGGAAAGTCTTCCCTTCCCTGACAGGGGAAGCGACGGCCACCGCGGTGGCCGTCCTTCGAAAGCCACCGACAGAGACTTCCAGGCACAGGGAGATCGATCTTCATGGACATGGAGATCGATCTTCCTCGCCCAGAACGGCGACCACAAGGCACAGAGAGATCGATCTTCACCCCCATGGAGATCGATCTCCCTTGCCCAAAACGGAAACCTTGGCTGAGACACAAGCCCAAGCACAGGACTTCCGAACCAGGGTCCACCTAACCTTTCTAAGCAAAAACAAGCATCAACCAAGGTCTGTGTGTGCACAGCCAGTGTGAAACGATCGCCGAGGCGCAATTTCCCAAATTGCCCTTGGGGTAAACAGCAAGCCACAGGGATGGAGGGGCAGGTCCTCACAGAGAGTGCGGAGGAGAGAGAAAGATGGATGGAGAGAGAGAGAGTGCGGAGGAGAGAGAAACATGGGTGGAGAGAGAGTGTGCGGAGGAGATAGAAAGATGGGTGAAGAGAGAGAGAGAGAGTCAATGGAGAGAGAAGACCATGTAGAGAGAGAGAGTGCGGAGGAGAGAGAAAGATGGGTGGGAGAGAGAGTGTGTGGAGGAGAGAGAGAGTGCGTAGGAGAGAGAAAGATGTGTGAAGTGAGTGTGTGTGGAGGAGAAAGAAAGATGGGTGAAGAGAGAGAGAGTCAATGGAGAGAGAAGACCATGTGGAGAGAGATTGTGTGTCAATGGAGAGAGAGAGTGCGGAGGAGAGAGAAAGATGGGTGGGAGAGAGAGTGCGGAGGAAAGAGAAAGATGTGTGAAGAGTGTGTGTGTGGAGGAGAGAGAAAGATGGGTGGAGAGAGTGTGTGGAGGAGAGAGAAAGATGGGTGAAGGGAGAGAGTCAATGGAGAGAGAAAACCATGTGGAGAGAGAGAGTCGATGGAGAGAGAGAGTACGGAGGAGAGAGAAAGATGGGTGGAGAGAGAGTCGATGGAGAGAGAAGATCATGTGCTGGGAGAAAGTCGACGAAGAGAGAAAGATGGGTGGTGATAGAAGATCATGTGGAGAGAGAAAGATCATGTGAGAGAGAGAGAGTCGATGGAGAGAGAAAGATGGGTGGAGAGAGAAAGATGGGTGGAGAGAGAGAGATTGGGTGGACAGAGAAAGCAACTATCATATGAATTTCTTATTCATGGGAGGAAATCCTTACTTATGTGAGAAATTCATAGGCTAAGTAATAGTAAGGAATTTATAATCTAAGTAAGGAATTCCTCGCGTAACTGAGGAATTCCTTAATCTTACTTAGAGTATGAATTCCTTAGTTATGTAAGGAATTCCTTACTTAGACTATAAATTCCTTAATCTTACATAGCCTATGAATTCCTTACTTATCCTATTAATTCCCTACTTATGCGATGAATTCCTTACTTAGCCTATGAAATCCTCTCATAAGTAAAGATTTTCTCTCTCCTTCGGCCTCTCTCTCTACTCCGGCCTCTCTCTCTCCTGTCTCTCTCCTCAACCTCTCTCTCTACTCCGGCCTCTCTCTCTCCTGTCTCTCTCCTCAACCTCTCTCTCTCCTCCGGCCTCTCTCTCTCATCGACTCTCTCTTCTCGACCTCTCTCTCTCCTTGACCTCTTTCTCTCCCTCTCACATCTCTCTACTCCCGCCTCTCTCTCTCCTCCGTCCCCACTCTCTCTCACACCTCTATCTCTCTCTTCCGTCCCCACACTCTCTCCCAGCTGTATCTCTCTCTCTCTCTTCCGTCCCCACTCTCTCCGACCTCTATCTCTCTCTTCCGTCCCCACACTCTCTCCCAGCTCTATCTCTATCTCTCTCTTCCGTCCCCACTATCTCTCCCACCTCTATCTCTATCTCTCTCTTCCGTCCCCACTCTCTCTGCCACCTCTATCTCTCTCTCCCCCTGATATCTCTCTCTCTCCCTCTCACGTCTCTCTCCTCGACCTCTCTCTCTCCTCCGTTCCCACTCTCTCTCCCACCTCTATCTCTCTCTTCCGTCCCCACTCTCTCTCCCACCTCTCTCTCTGTCTCTCTCTTCCGTCCGCACTCTCTCTCCCACCTCTATCTCTCTCTCTCTCTCCCCCTGATCTCTCTCTCTTCCGTCCCCACTCTCTCTCCCACCTCTATCTGTCACGCCCCGACCCAGAAAACCCATCCGAGCCGAGGCGTGAGGGGAAACCTACACTATTCATCTCCAAGTGGCGCGATACAAAGCGGAATTATATAAAAACTTAAACAATTTAATCCAGAGATGAAACAGAAATTCAATTTACAAATACATCATGCTGTACTATTTAAATTTGATACAAATCTTCCAATGAAAGAATATTATACAATAATCCCAAAAATTCTCAAATATACATAATTTACAAAACTGCCAAAGTACAACAAATTATCCTCCAGCAACCTCAAGCACCTCTGGATGTAGTCGCACCACCAAAGCTGATCCGCCGGCTCTACTGAAGAAGAATTGGCGCCTGCACCTGCAAACGCAGCCCGGGTAGGAGTGAGCGATAAGCTCAGTAGGGTTCTACTCTACGGCACACTGAAGGGAGGAAAACAACAACAGTGTTGTCTCCCAGCCTAAGTCTAACGGATGCCACGGGTCCCATAACCCAGTTGATGTCCCAAGGGCTCCTGTCATGAAACCTCTCTCATGAACAAGTTACCAGGAGGCCAAGGAACAGTAACATGCAAGATCACCCTTACCCAAGCTGGAATACCAAGCCTTGGGGAACCACGTCGAGAACACATCAACATCCATCCTTAGCACTTGGCTTTGGAAAACAACACGACCTCTAAACCTCAAACAATGATTCAAGTCAACTATCGCAATCCTCAATCACAAGGGACTTGATCATACAATCACACCCTAATCCTGACTACCCAACCGCGGTCCTAATGGCTAGATCCGAGCTACCCGAGAACCTCGGATCGGCGATCAACCCATCGCCCGCCTAACCTCAGATGCCTCTAATGCAATCAAGATGCATGCAATGCTCAAGCACAGATAAAGAGATATGAGCATGCAACAAGATGTCATTAATCATACAGGGCTAGGCATAGCTTATAGCTAGGCAAGGGGTAAGCATAGCAAAGGCCTCAAATACAGAATAGCTATGCTAACCAAACAAACATCTGAGCCAAGCATTACACACAGATATACAATAGTCTTCAGTGCTCTCTTGCACCTGACAAACTAAGGTTCCACAGTTACCACGCAGGTAATTGGCCACATTTATACAATAGCCCTCGGCACTCGCCGGCAAGAGGCTAAGGTTCCACAATTCCTCATTAGCTAGCACTCATGGCCAACTAATGGTTAAGCAACCAACTAAGCATTTAACTACTTATCAAACACGTATTAAATGCGATCAAAACCAATGATTCGTCCAAAAAGGAAGATACTCGATTCGATTCTCAAGCCCGATAGAAATCATTTGAAAATCCCATAAAATCCACCTATAAACTTCCCAACACGTTTAGATACTAATCACGATTGAAAACCATCCAAGAAAAGCCAGAAAACCATGTTCAAGGGCCCACGGACGATGCGACGGTCGATCCGCCGATCGACCGTGAGGCCACGGTCTATGTCACGGTCACGGTCGATGCCACGGTCGACCGTGAGGCCAACACGAAGAACACCAAAGGGCGACGGTCGATCTACCCATCGACCCTGAGAAGCCCAAAACCATACAGCGCCTGACGGTCGATGCGACGGTCGATCCGACGGTCGACCGTCAGGTAGATGGCGAAAGGAGAAGATCCCGCGGTCGATCCATCCATCGACCGTGGGAGTCCAAAATCCCGACAGAGCCCGACGGTCGACCGTCAGGCCCAGGAAGAGCAAAACAATACTTGACGGTCGATGCACCGATCGACCGTCGAGCCCCGAAAGAGCGTATTAACGCTTGACGGTCGATCCACCGATCGACCGTCGGGCCTCAGGCACAGTTCATCAGAACAGTGCCGGAAATCCAATTTCTTGGATTTCAAGGATCAATCCAAGTTGAAAATCGATGAAACTTTGCAAGCATGCTTAAAAGATAAAGGGGAATCCAATGGTGCGAAGAAACCACATTTTTGACGGGTAAAACTCCAATTTAGGTCAAAATGGACGAAAACTGACAAAACGGCGATAATACGGAAATCAACCGTTAGAATACGGAAATCGCGAGTTAGGAATACTTCAAACCATCTATAACACATGCACAAGGACTTACACAACATTCTAAGAAGTACTCCTACAACGAAAATACAATAAACCTATCCTAGGAGAACCCGATCCAAAGATCGAGGTAGAAACACCTACTTGAAGATATTGGGCAGCTCCTCCACGCATCCCCCAACTCCGATCGCCGGAAGCCGCTCTTCGAAAGCCATGCCTCCGGTGCCCTAGCACCCAGCCGAAGGAGAGAGAGAGAGAAGGAGAAAGAGAACGGCAGGAGAAAGAGAAAGAAAGAGAAAGGAGAAAGGCTTAAATAGAAAGCTGGAATCCATCACAACCGTCCGATTCGATCTCTCCCGATCGAGCTCTGATCTTCCGATCGGACGCACCCTAAAGGTTCTAATCAAACACATACATCAATCAAAGGCCATGTGTGCAACGCGGGTGTGAAACTGACCATCAGGGAGCATATTTACCAAAATGCCACTGAGGTCAAAAACAGCGATGCAATCAACCGATCGCATCCCAAGGCCAATCGAGCCAAACCACAAACCCAGACCCTCGACCTAACGCGGTCAGACCAGGTTGGAGGTACGGGTCCTCACACTATCTCTCTCTCTCTCCCTCATTTCTCTCTCTTCCGCCCCCACTCTCTCTCCATCAAGCCGGATCTCCATCCCTCTCTCTCTCACACTCACTCTCCATCGCTCTCCATCCCACCCGCTCTCTCTCCTCTCTCTCTCTCTCTCTCTCTCTCTCTCTCCTTTGTTTCTCTCTCTATCTCCTCCCTGCTCTGTTTCTTACCGGCTGTCTCTGGCAACTCCCCTCCGCCGGCATCGGCGCCCTGCCACTCCAGCTGCCCCCCTCATTCCCAGGAGTTCCGCCATCTTCGATGAGGACTTCGTGAAGGCTACAGAGGCGCATAACTAAGAATTCATATGTTAAGGAATTCCTTGCATAAGTAAGGAATTTCATATGCATAAGTAAGGAATCCAGAGGCTATGGAATTTAAATTGTAAGGAAGGAATTCATATGCTAAGTAAGGAATTTCTCGTATAAGTAAGGAATTACTCGTATAAGTAAGAAATCATATCCAAACCGACTTAAACACTTAATTTAAGTCGACTAAAACCCCCAAAAAATGGAATACATCCACCCTCTCTCTCTAAAATAATGAAGGAATTCGTACGAGAGAAGAAGATGAGCCATGTCACATATAAATGTAGAGATATCTCTCATTTCTCTCTCTCGTGCTTGTGTCAAGTGGCATTAAATGATGATAGAGAGTTGATGAGGGGTATTTTGGTCCCGAATTTATGAATTTGGCCTCCTTTGTAAACAAACACGAAAGTGTCCCTCGATTGACAAATCGAAAGACAAGTGGATTTAAAAAGAAAATAATACCATATTACCCTTGTACCATTTGCCTCTTTTCTCTCTCCATCTCTATCTACACGTTTTGTTCTTTTCCTTTTTCGTTTTTTGTTTCACTTTTGTTTAATTTTCCTCCCGGTTCTTTGTTAGTTTTTTTTCTTCAGTTTTGATTAGTTTTTATGTTAGTTTTGTTTTTTAATCATTTTTGTTATTATTTCGTAATGAAAGGAATCGGAGATCCTTTGTTTGGACCCAATCCGGCAATTAGACCGGCGATAAGAAGTTTCGGGTATTTAGTCCATTTTGGAGAAAAAAGTCCAAAATACCCTTCACAAAGCACATCTTTATATTTTAATTTATTAAGACATCAAATCTTAAAAATTTCAAATTTCAAATCGTATAAATTTCAAATTTTAAATTGGAAAAATTTCGAATTTCAAATCATAAAAATTTTAAAATTTCAAATTTTAAATTTAAGGAATTTAAAAATTCAAGAGTTGTTTTACTCACTTGCCATCAAGGACTCCGCCAGTTCCAAACTATGAATGTCGAGAAATAGCTATTGCCCATGTTGGCAATCACTTCGTGCAAGTTTTCTTACACCCTCATTATCTTGTACCACCTATTCGAATGTGGTGGTAACAACATTCATCCTGCGAAACTAAATGATGGGCCGCTCGGTATATGGTACGTGTTCATTTATGGTATGTAGTAACAGGTACAACACCAAGCGCGCTGAAGCAAAAATTGAAGGTAGCATTGATTAGAATTTGTATTTTTATATATTTTTGTGTATCTCTTTTTTGTGTATTGTTACATGTGCTCTTCTCTGAACATGACTAAATCAATATTGGTTTATTAGGCTTTTTACAAAACACATTACATTTTTTAACTGTTAGTATTATATATATATATATATATATATATATATATATATATATATATATATATATATATATATGTGTGTGTGTGTGTTTTATTTTGATCCATATTTTTATACTTTTTAAAACTTTTACAAATAATCACTTTGAAAAACTACAACTAAAAAATAAACAAAAAATTACAAATATATAAGAAAAAATTATTTATCCAAAAGGAAAAACAAAACTGATAAAAAAAAGAAATAAAATTGATTTAAAAAGTAAAAAAAGCTGATTAAAAATAACAAAACTAATCAAAAAGAGAAACAAAACTAAGAAAAAATAACAACCCAGCTGGTGGTCATCATATCGGTTTAACTTGCAGATGAAGCAATGTATTGCCACCTGTCCCATATATCTAAGCAATCACAAGACAGCCCGGCCACCAAGTCATGCCCGAGCCGCCGCCGCCTTTCCCATCCCCTCAGACACCCCCCCCCCCCCCACCCCCCCCGGCCCCCCCACCCCTAACATACCCTTCCTTTTCCCACTGTGCCCCGACACCCCTTCTTTTCCCTTCCCATCATTTTCTTTCTTTTTTTTTTATTTTTAATTTTGTATTTTTTTATTAATTTTGTTTCTTTTTTTCCTCAGCAGTTCTTTTTTTTAATCAGTTTTATTTATTTATTTATCAATTTTGTTTCTTTTTGGATAAACAGTTTTTTTATTATATGTTGGTATTGTTTTGTTTATTTTTTAGTTGTAAATTTTGAGAGTCATTATTTATAAAAATATATAAAAATACAAAAGTCTCATAAGACATGTTTAGGGAAGAGTACATGTAACAATACACAAAAATATATAAAAATATAAATTATAATCAATATTGTCTTCAAATTTTGCTCCTGGCGCGCTAGATGTTGTAGCTATTATTTCGTATCATAAATGAACACGTGTCATATAACTTTTGAAATATTTATGATTTAATGTTTTAATAAATTAAAAATATTTTAAAAGGAGGGAAATTTTGAAATTTTTACCATTTATGTTTAATAAATTAAAAATAATTTAAAAGGAGGGCATTTTTGAAATTTTTACTAATTGAAATTTGAAAATTTAAAAATTTTATGATTTGATGTTTTAATAACGACTCCCAAAATCTACAACTAAAAATTAAATAAAAGTTTACAAACATAATATAAAAAAAATTATTTATCCAAAAAGAAAACTAAAACTGATAAAAAAAAGAAATAAAATTGATAAGAAAAGAATAAAAAAAACCGATTAAAGGAAAACAAAACAAATGAAAAAGAAAAAGAAAATTAAAAAAATCAAAGAGGCATGATGGTAAAAAGAAGGGGATAGTGGGATGTGGGGTGGGGCCGGTGTCAGAAGGGGGTGAGAAGCATTTTGCCTTTAATTGATAGCCAAGCAATTTGCTTTCTTTTTTTATGAAAAGACAAATCAACCCAGCTGGCAGGCATCGTATCGGTTTAACTTGCAGATGAAGCAATATATTGCCACCTATCGTGGGCTTTCATTACCCTGTCCCATATATCTAATCAATCACAAGACAGCCAGGCCACCAAGTCTTGCCCAAGCGCCGACCGCCTCCTCTCCCTTTAATTTATAGCCAAGAGGTCACCGCCATGGACCAAATCAAGGACCAGCACGCAGTAACACCGATCGCCATGGCGAAAGAGCTATCCGTGAAGCTACTCATAGACACCAAAGAGAATAAGGTGCTCTTCGGTGAAGCAGGGAAAGAAGTGGTGGATTTCCTCTTTAGCCTCATGGTAATGCCTTTAGGATCCATGATCAAGTTCCTGACCGAAAAAAGCGACATGGCTGGTTGCATTACAAACATCTATACCAGCATAACGAACTTAGAAGACATTTATATCCAATCCAGCCAAGGCAGAGGGAGTCTCCTAAACCCCAAGGTTATTATGCCACCCATGTGTCCTAACCTCAACACTCTTCTACTGTCAGCACCTGCCACCACTTACTATAGGTGCTCCTACTGTGCGGACGGAAATTACGCCCGCAGAGGAAATAAGTACACAGATGTTAATGGCACTCTTTGCCCTGATTGCAAGCGCGAAATGAACTCGCCGATGTCCTACGTGACATCAGATCCCGGAAAACAGGGCGTGGATGGAGATGGTGGCTACGTGAAGGGTGTAGTCACTTATACTATAATGGATGACCTTGTTGTGACGCCCATGTCCACCATCTCCTGCATAGCAATGCTCAATAAATTTCACGTCAAGGACCTAGGTTCGCTTCAGGAGAAGAATGTGAAGCTGAGCGTGGATAAGGTACTATTATTTTCATCCTTTTTCCTGCTTTTAACACTTAATTAGGAGGCATGCATTATATATAACTAACAAAAGTTCCTTATGCCGTCTGTTGGATGTTCTCATGACAACTATTTTTTCTTGACTATTTGTTCTAAGGCTTTGGATTTACTCAAGGCATCCCTGCAGTCGAAGACCGTGCTCACCGACGTCTTCCTGCAGAGAGACTATGATGCGGTTGGGATTAACACTAATTCAATTCAAATTAAGACACATGGAACACTTGGTGCAACCATCAGCAACCAAACCCAAAAAATGACATTAGAGGACAGCAACAACCCGCCGGAGATAATAGCAACTAGAAAAGGATAATCGAGCAATACAGGGGGCTAATCACGATTCCCGTGATTGCCCGATCCAAAAGATATGGAGAATAAGCACGTTTTCTGTCTTTTTTAAATTATATTTTTAAGTTAGTTGCTTTGATATTGCTTTCTTCCCGTATCTTGCATGGCACATATATATATCATTTAATTTATAACATCATGTTCTTCATGATCATTAATACCTGCTCCTTGAAAATTATTGTTAAAATGACACATTATTGATATCCCTTTGCGGAAAGAAGGCCATCATATGTAACAGAGGTTACACTATTGTTTCTCAACAATTTGTCCTCCTTGATGGCGTTCATCTGGTCAGGCATTGGATGTGTAGTACTGTAGGCAATCTGCTGTCCACAAACAAGCAGCGAACTTAGATGAATATCATCACGAATCCAAAATGTCTCCAATCCAAAAAACAAAGAGAAAAGAAAGAAAAGAAAAGAAAAAAAAAACAGATGCTTCCTAAATAAAGGTTGAACCGAGAAAGAAAAACACTACTGCATCAAAGACCACAAACGGTCTAAAATTTTAGGAATAAGGTTATGAGCCATATTTTACTGAACTCTGAACATTAGATCACGTTATGTTTGCTACACAGAGTCAATAAGAAGTAACATCCAACATTAATCAAATTTACAATTCCTCTGACTTTCTTTAACTAATCCAACTGAATATAGCTACCAATAATTTGACAGACCAAACCGATCTATGGCAGCGATCTTGATCTTGATTTTAATAGAACGGAGG
Source organism: Narthecium ossifragum (assembly GCA_963920575.1). NCBI lineage: Eukaryota > Viridiplantae > Streptophyta > Magnoliopsida > Dioscoreales > Nartheciaceae > Narthecium > Narthecium ossifragum. The sequence goes on from OY986966.1 coordinate 8,039,832, forward strand.
AAGGTGTGACCCAAAATGGTGGCATGAACGTACCCAAAGTTTTTGGATAGAAAGGACGGAAGCTTCCATCGTCCAAGTCATATATATATATGCCCATATCACGGCACTCACGTCCATGACAGCCCGAAAATCTTCCTACATGAGTAACAAAAAAATCATCCATAAAGTAGATGGTGTTACCCTTGCAATTTGGATGAGAGCGAGCTGAAACAAATACCGCATGATTGAAACCCAAGAACAACATCTGGTCACCTAAGCTTTCCATTTTAACACAGGTGTGCTTGCTGCTACTTAGACCATCCACCTCCACCAGCTTAAAAATCTCAAAACGAGCCGTCCGATACAAACAAGGATCATCATTAGGTACTAACTCCATTAATCTTATGACCTGAATTAGCTCTCCATAAGACTCCATTAGCTAGGTACCTCTTATTCCACATAGAATATTCGCCTAAAGGTCCAACGATTGTAGTTACTTTTGGCCGATCTGTAGTCATTTCACAAGCATAAACAATCCCCAATTGATTCACAACATATACCTGATGCTTGTAAAATATGACATCCTCAGGAAACTGGATGATGGAACTAATTAATAATGCTTGTCCAATATTTATCACCTGGCCTCCGGAAGGAAACTAATTGTCCATCCCTTTCGATGCCCAGAACCAGACAATCTTCAGTGTGAAGTGGGATCTGGGAGCCATCATCACCACAGGTGGGCAGGGTCGGTAGAGGATGTGGAAGTGGCACTTGAGCTCTTGTGAATGGATTCCAGAGATGAAAATTGGATCCAGCGAAGGTTGATATTACCAGCCAGCCCTTGCAAGAACCGCATATCCACTTGTTATCACACTCTGGCAGCGAGAACTCTCAATTAAGTCTTTCTCTGAGATACACAATAGAAATTCCGGGTCTCAGCTCCATCCTTGCGAGGCAGTAATAAAAGTGGAAGCTCACACTGGTCAGGAAGGAATTGGCGCAATGGAAGTTGACGGGGAAAATAGTGTTGTAGCATTTTTATGACAGATCCCCCAGACCACACGCACAAGCCTGAAATGTTATATTTTTATATATTTTTATGTATCTGTTTTTTTTTGTATTGTTACGTGTGATCTTTCCTGAACATGACTAAATCAATATTGGTTTAGAAAATTTTTCACAAAACACATTGCATTTTTTAACTATTAATATTTTTTGTTATTTTCATATATATATATCTTTTATTTTGATCCATATTTTTATATTTTTCAAATTTTTATAAATAATCACTTTCACAAACTACAACTAAAAAATAAACAAAAGATTATGAACATATAATAAAAAAAATTATTTATCCAAAAAGAAAAAGAAAACTGATAAAAAAAGAAATCAAATTGATTAAAAAAACAAAAAAAACTGATTAAAAATAACAAAACTAATCAAAAAAAGTAACAGAACTAAGAAAAAACAGCACAAAATTTTGAGTGAACGGAGTAATCTGGAGAGAGAAAAAGAACTGGGGGGAGGGATAAAGCGAGAATGATATTTGTGTCAGGAGTGGGGGCGGTGTCAGCGGGGGCGATTAGCAGCTTTTTTTTTTTATTTATGAAAAGACAAATCAACCCAGCTGACGGTCATCATATCGGTTTAACTTGCGAACCGTGATATACGTCCCACCGGATGGGTGTGGAGAATCCACACCCCAGGTGGAACGCACTCACTTCTCTCCCCTTTTTTACTCTTTTTTTCTCTCTCTTTCTCTCATTATATTTATACACTAAATATAAATGAAATATATATAAAGTATATATGTAAAGTATATGTAAAAATATATATGTATATATATATGATGTGTATAAAATATATATGTATATATATGATGTGTATATATAATTAAAATAAATGTACATACGTATATATGTATGCAATATATTCAACTAAAAAATATATATGAAGTATATATGCATATATATATTTCGAATATACATTTAGTTAAATATTATATATATATATATATATATATACATATAGATTTACATACATACATACCTTCATCTTAATTTATATATAAATAACACATATTTATACATTCATATAAAATAACATACATATATATATGTTTTTATATAAATGATAATATAAATAACATATATGTAAATACACGTATAAATAGCATTTGTATATATGTTATTTACATATTCATCTATACATATCTATATATATATAAGATATATATAGATATTTAGATACATATATTTAACCCATATACCTATCCATTAAGAATCCAAATCTACACAAAACACCCTCATAAAATTTAAAATTATCCAAAATATCCTCCACTCATTATCCCTCAATCTCTTTGTGCCAAGTATCAATCTCTTTGCGCCACTTGGCAAAGATCCACCCCAACCATGTTTGGGTGTGAAGATTTCCCACCCCACCGGGTGGGACGGAAATCATTTTCCTTAACTTGCAGATGAAGCGATGTATTGCCGTCTATCGTGGGCTTTCATTACCCTGTCCCATATATCTAATCAATCACAAGACAGCCCGGCCACCAAGTCATGCCCAAGCGCCGCCGCCGCCGCTCCCTTCAATTTATAGCCAAGAGGTCACCGCCATAGACCAAATCAAGGACCAGCATACATGCAACACACCGATCGCCATGGCGAAAGAGCTATCCGTGAAGCTACTCATAGACACCAAAGAGAATAAGGTGCTCTTCGGTGAAGCAGGGAAAGATGTGGTGGATTTCCTCTTTAGCCTCATGGTAATGCCTTTAAGATCCATGATCAAGTTCCTGACGGAAAAAAGCGACATGACTGGTTGCATTGCAAACATCTATAGCAGCATAACAAACTTAGAAGACACTTATCTCCAATCCAGCCAAGGCAGAGGGAGTCTCCTATACCCCAAGGTTATACCACCCATATGTCCTAACCTCAACACTCTTCTTCTGCCAGCACCTCCCACCACTTACTATAAGTGCTCCTACTGCTCGGACGGAAATTTCGACCGCAGAGGAAATAAGTACTACACAGATGATAAAGGCACTCGTTGCCCTGGTTGCAGCAAGCACGAAATGAACTCGCCGATGTCCTACGTGACATCAGATCCCGGACAACAGGACGTGGATGGAGATGGTGGCTACGTGAAGGGTGTAGTCACTTATACTATAATGGATGACCTTGTTGTGACGCCCATGTCCACCATCTCCAGCATAACAATGCTCAATAAATTTCACGTCAAGGACGTAGGTTTGCTTCAGGAGAAGAATGTGAAGCTGAGCCTGGATAAGGTACTATTATTTCCATTCTTTTTCCTGCTTTTAACACTTAAGTAGGAGGCATGCATATATATATATATATAACAAAGGTTCCATATGCAGTCTCTTGGATGTTCTCATGACTACTATTTTTTTCTTGACTATTTTGTTCCAAGGCTTTGGATTTACTCAAGGCATCCCTGCAGTCGAAGACCGTGCTCACCGACGTCTTCCTGCAGAGAGACTAGTTTGTGACGGGATCTTTTTGTTGGGTATAAACCGGCTGCGGCAGATATTTTGGGCTCTTTTTGTTGGGTAACGTTTTGGCTTTTTAGACGCAATACCGAATATGTATATGCGCTACCAACTGATGGTATGTATATATATGCTACCAAATGGGACTTTTACTGGTTTATGGCAAACATAAGTATAAGAGTTCATATATGTATAGTTGGGTCTATTGTTCGTTAAGGTTAGTATCAGAAGATGGTGGTGCATCGTTATAAATTAAGTGTTTGAATCCGCAACAGTATAGTTTAATATTAGGGAAAAGCGAATTGGTTCTTCTCTACGGGTTGAATCGCCCTCTGTGGCACATTTGGCTTCGCTCTCCAACTCCGCCTCTTCCCTTTCCCACAGCTATTTTATAGCATGAGAAAGCTACGTAGCAAGGGAGGGGTGGCAACTCAGATTCGGGTTGGTTGGGTTGAGTACAGATATCTTGATTCGAAGGTCAAACCCGATCTGTTTATTAAACGGATCAGATTTATCAATCCGAATCCAATCTATTTATAAACGAGTCAATCCGATTTGTTTAACCCGTTTATTAAACGGGTCGGGTTGATTTATTTAACAACAATTAAGGATCAAATTATCAACTAATTTATAAAATTAGTAATCAAAAAAATTAGTAAGGAATAAAATTAGAATTTATTTCGATTACATTCAGACCATCCGATCTAAACAATAAAATTATAAATTATTACAATTCTCATTGATGAGATGAGAGCATATCCAAGTTAGCCTTAAAAGCTTAACTCATGGGTCAACCCGATCCTATCCATTTATCCGTGGGTCGTAAACGAATCGATCCATTTATGATCCGAATCCGATAACATCAAATCCAAACCCGTTTATTTCAGATCAGTTCGTTTGATGATCCGGATTGCCACCCCTAACAACGAAAGAGACGTAACTAAATAGGATCCAACTCTTAATTAAGACCTCAAAACAGTGACATTGTTGCCAAATAAGATTCACCACCCTCATGACTCAAGGAGGATTCATTAAAAGCCTCCGTAACCATATATTGTCATTTCCTTCTCCCACCATGCAGAGTGAGATTGAGAAAAAATCTGAAGCACCTTTAGAAAGAACAATATGGCCAAATGACTATCTCTCACGCATTAAACTTCTCCTAATTAGATCTCCTCTAGCCCTTGGCAGTAACTCGGTATCTTTTACTTCTCTAGATGTTGTTGGTATACCCAATATATAGCTAGGGGTGTCCAAAATGCCCAATTGACCTGGTCCGGTACATGTCTGACCCGGACCCGTCAGGGCCGTAGCCCGGTCCGGCCCGGGTGTTGGCCCTGCTGGACCGGGCTGATCCAAGTTCAGGGCCGGACCAAGGCCTCCTTGGTCAAAAACCCGGTCCGGCCCGACCTGGTCCAGGTTTTAAAGAAGCCCAACAAATGAATCCACCATCATCCCTACCGTCCATATCAACCCAATATCTCCTCCTCCCTCATCTCTCTCTCTCCAGTGTCGCGACTCCACCCTTAGCCTGCTCGCAACCCATGACCAACCCTCGCCGGAGCTCCATTGTCGCCGCCGCCGCAAACATTGCCCTTGCTCGGTGCCCCATCTCTCCTCCAACCTCCAACTCTGGTAGATCTGGACAAAAAGATAAGACGGTGGTGGTGAAGCCTCCGGGATCAGCCGTAACCTGTGCGTCGACCTCGCCCGAGCCGGTTGCCGCATCGACCGCCTCCGATCCGTGGTGGTGGAGCTTCCGGGATCAACCACGAAATGTGCCTCGACCTCGCCCGAGCCGGTTGCCGCGTTGTCGCCGCCGCGCGCCCCATCGACCGCCTTCGATCCGTGGTGATGGAGCTTCCGGGATCAGCCACGAGTTGTGCCTCGACCTCACCCGAGCCGGTTGCCGCGTCGTTGCCGCCGCGCGCCACATCGACCGCCTCCGATCCATGTGCGAAGAGATCAACGCCTCGGGCGTCCGATCCATGGTGGTGGAGCCTCTGGGATCAGTCGCGAGATGTGCCTCGACCTTGCCAGAGCCGGTTGCAACGTCGTCGCCGCCGCGCGCCGCATCGACCGCCTCTAATCCCTGCGTGAAGAGATCAATGCCTCGGACATCCGATCCGTGGTGGTGGAGCTCGACGTCAGCGCCGGGAGTGATGCCATGGATGAGCTTAGCCCGGCGGAGATGGATGATCAAGAGCATAGGGCTTGGCGCAGGGTGGCTCCGGCGAGGTGGGTATCGGGCTTGGTGAGGCAGGCCGAGAGAGAAGGAGAAGTGGAGAACAAAGGAAGAAAGATATGAGAGGAGACAGGGGCTGGCGGGCCGGGTTTCGCCCGGTCCGGTCCGGCCCAGCCCGGTTTTCAAGCCGGGCAGGTTCGTACTGGGGCGGACCGGGTTGTAGGCCTAATTGGCCCGGTACTGGGGCGGATCGGGTTTGCAATTTGGATGAGAGCGAGCTGAAACGAATACCGCATGATTGAAACCCAGGAACAACATCTGGTCACCTAAGCTTTCCACTTTAACCCAGGTGTGCTTGCTGCTACTTAGACCATCCACCTCCACCAGCTTAAAAATCTCAAAACGAGCCGTCCGATACAAACAAGGATCATCATTAGGTACTAACTCCATTAATCTTATGACCTGAATTAGCTCTCCATAAGACTCCAGTAGCTAGGTACCTCTTATTCCACATAGAATATTCGCCTAAAGGTCCAACGATTGTAGTTACTTTTGGCCGATCTGTAGTCATTTCACAAGCATAAACAATTCCCAATTGATTCACAACATATACCTGATGCTTGTAAAATATGGCATCCTCAGGAAACTGGATGATGGAACTAATTAATAATCCTTGTCCAATATTTATCACCTGGCCTCCAGAAGGAAACTAATTGTCCATCCCTTTCGATGCCCAGAACCAGACAATCTTCAGTGTGAAGTGGGATCTGAGGACAAAATGACCTTCCACACTCGATTAACAGTTTGTGGCACATAGGAGCCATCATCACCACAGGTGGGCAGGGTCGGTCGGTAGAGGATGTGGAAGTGGCACTTGAGCTCTAGTGAATGGATTCAAGAGATGAAAATTGGATCCACCGAAGGTTGATATTACCAGCCAGCCCTTGCAAGAACCACATATCCACTTGTTATCACACTCTGGCAGCGAGAACTCTCCATAAGTCTTTCTCTGAGAATCTGAGATACACAATAGAAATTCCGGGTCTCAGCTCCATCCTTGCCAGGCAGTAATAAAAGTGGAAGTTCACACTGGTCAGGAAGGCATCGGCGCGATGGAAGTTGACAGGGAAAACAGTGTTGTAGCCTTTTTATGACAGATCCCCAGACCACACACACAAGCCCGAAATGGGAAAGATCCTTATGGCTACTCAACCTCTCTACCAAGAGTTCTAAAATGAGCTCTGCAGGTCAGACCAAGACTTCATTCTATATCTGGTGGAAAGAAAACCATAATAGGAAATAAAAAAGAATGATATGACAGACCACACGAAATCCATAAAATTCTAATTAGAATTGGCCTTACTTCAATATAAAATATTCTATAAATAGGAAACACCAAGCATGCCACTATTCAATTCCTTTTCACACAACAGGGGTAAATGGATAAATATCATAAAAGCAATGTAAAATATCTTCCGTCTGCTAAGAGCGAAATCAACCTGTAATCATAAGTTTCTGTCATGAGCACAAGCATGTTTATATATTAATTATGCACTTCTTACCAGTATGTATATACATTGTGTAGTATGTATTACTTGCATGTGTATTTCCATAATGGCATGA
>OY986966.1:8047338-8052338 GCA_963920575.1 Narthecium ossifragum
TTCATGTATATTAATCAAAAAGAGAACATGGAAATATGCAATCATTGTATGAGCACATAATACTCTTTGATAAGTATTCTCTTTATAAATTTTCTTTTTATAAAGAGAATATTGTACTGCATTCATGTATATTAATCAAAAAGAGGAAATGGATGATTCAGGCCATTCATGTATATTAATGAAAAAGAGAAAAGAGAATATTACAAAGAGAATACTGCAAAGAGAAAAGAGTACAATCCAAACCATACATGAGCTCAAAATCCTCTCTGATTGGTATTCTCTTTTTACAAAGAGAATACTGAAATCTATTCATGTATATTAATCAAGAAGAAAAAAGTGAAATCTGCAAAGAGAATATTGTTGCTAATCGAGGTTGATGACGGCTGTGTAGGGGAGGGTGGTGGTCGACGGATCTCGCCGAGGAACGATCGGGAAGGGTCGCCCATCGACGAGGTAGTCGGATCTAGTGCCGGATGAACCGGGAAATTAGACACAGACCTCTCACCAAACTCACTCAGCCATCAACTCACCCACTCACTTATAAACCACTGCCAGATCAAGCCACTCTCTAGCCAAGAAGAGAGGCAATGGAGCCAGTCCACGCCGATCCTTGTTGGCGCTCCCGACCAGCTCTGCCATCCACCTCACCACCCCCTATGCCCAACGCCGACCTCAACTCCTGGCCGTCTCCGCCGTGTCCGTGGCTATCCTGATCCGTGCCCGATCCAGCTTGTCCGTGCCCGTCAGGACCACGCGCGTGTTGATCGAAGCCATCGCCTGAGCATGCCAGATGATCCGGTTCCCGCAGCACGACCTCGTCCACGTCTACCTCAACATGACGCTTCACCACGTCGGCTCTGGAGGTGGGAGTCGGCCGGATCTGGATGTGGGAGCGGACGGTGATGGATCTAGGGGGTGGGAGCGGCGACGGATCTGGATCTGAATCAGGGAGAGGCCGGCGACGAATATGGGGTGGGGGTGGCAGCAGTTCTGGATGGGAGTGGCCGGCGACGTTTCTTGAGGTGGGGGCGGCGGCGAATATGGATCTGGGAGCGGCCGGCGTCGGATGTGGGTGTGGGGGAGGCAGCGGATGTGGATCTGTGAGTGGCTGGTGACAGTTCTTGGGATGGGGGCGGCGGCGGCGGATCTGGAGCGGCCGGCGACGGATATGGGGGTGGGAGCGATGGCGGATCTGGATCTAGGAGAGGCCGACGACGGATCTGGAGGTGGCGGATCTTGATATGGGAACGGCCGACGATAGATCTGGAGGTGGGAGCGGCCGGTCGGATCTGGAGATGGGAGCGTCGGCGATGGATCTGGGGGTGGGGGTGCCGGCGGATCTGGATTTGGGAGCCACCAGCGACGGATATGGATCTGGAGCGGTGGCGGCCGGCGACGGATCTGGGGGTGGGGGTGGCAGCGGATCAGGATTTGGGAGCGGCCGATGACGGATCTAGGGGTGGGAGCGGCAGCGGATCTGGAGGTGGGAGTCATCTGGATATGGAGGGGGAGGTGTTTTAAGGGATCTGGTGATAATAATAGAGAGATGGGTATAAGAGTCTTTTAAACTCGAAGATGGTGTTAAAGAGTTAAATCTAATGAATAATGTTTTATTAGTAGGATAAGTTCATATAATGGTGCAAACTACTATAACCCCTAATTCTTTTATGCCTACAGCTTGCTTTTCTATACTCACAAGTGACTACAATTATATCCACACTAACCTATTCGTATTCTTAGAAGCACATTCTCAATCAGATTGCACAACCCCACAGGGTGGAGATCTATGAAGGTTTGATCCTACTTGATCCCCTCGAAATCATTATAATGCCCACATCGACACAAGTGGAGTTGAAGGGTTTTATCTTCCACTTTGATATGTGTTGGGTTTTCACTATAATAGAATCAACACGGGATTTGGGTGACAGATATAATATAGGATATACTGGTGGCTATCACAGTTTTTTTCCTCCTTGATAAGAAAAGGATCTGATCAAGAAGCCGGCAAGAAGGGTTTCGGCGAAAGAGACAGAAACAGAGCACACAGAGATGAAGAGAAAACAAAGTTCAGCAGGTTCTCACCTTGCAATGGTGCCTCCCCGTCGGCGGAAAGAAACCTAATTTGCAGCTCCGCCAGGGTTGGGCGAAGCCTGCAGACTCGCTATTTCTCTCTAGCTTAGGGGGTGTTTGGTTGCAAGGAGTGGAGGCTGGAGTGGGTGAACTAGCAGCACTCCTACTTTAGGCTGTTTGGTTGGACTGTTAACTGGAGGGAGTGGGGTGACTGCACTCCTGAAAAGGCCTCTAGCTAGCCATTTGACTATGGCCAAAAAAGGGCCAGAGTCGGCCGAGTGGAGTGGGACGCGACTGAATTAATGCTCACTTACTCCCCCACTCAATCGATGCCAGTCCCGCGACTTTGAAAGCCATCGGGCTAGGGTTCTTCGTCCCCCTTTCTCCCCCAACCTTTGGATCTTGGGCACTCCGGTCGATTTTGGGTCCAAAGTTCCTCTCATCTCATGCGAGCATCCCTGATCCCGCTGGGATAGGTTGTGTTGTGAGCCTAAATTGTGACTTTGAGTACCACTTCAGCACCAACCAAACAGCAAAAACTGACAAACCACTTCACAGGACTTCACTTTGTAAAAGTCAGCACTCCAGAAAGTGACTCCACTCCACCTAGTCATGAGCAACCAAACGTGCCCTTATATGGGTCCTCACACCTGGCTCGACCGGGTGCGTCGAGGGTCGTTCCACACTCGCGTTGTGCACACACGCCCTTGAGATGTTGTCCTTGTTTGATTAGAACCCTTAGGTGTGACCTAGATCGAAAGATAGGGGTTTGGGGCACGTTGTTTCCCCGTTTTCCACTTTCCAGGTGTTTCTCCGTTTTCCACTTTCCAGGATGAGAAGATCGATCTTCTTGGCATAGAAGATCGATCCCCCTGTGCCTGGAAAGTCTTTGCCTTGTCACGAGAAGGATCGATCTTCATGGGGGTGAAGATCGATCCCTCTGGTCGTAACTGGTTCTATAAGTAGAACCCATCTCCTTCCTTTGATTTCTTTGGAAACCTTGGAATGAGGTCGAATCCGGTGGCTTGGGGAGGATCTTTTGGACGATCCAAAGCTTGTTGAGCCGGATTTGGAGGCTTCCATCGGTTCTAGGTAGGGATCTCTACCCAGATCTTAAGATTTGGTAACCTAGGTTTTCTTTGTCTCTCTTTAGCTTAGATCTTTGTTTGTAGCCGTTGGTTTTCTGGTATTTTGGGATTTTCGGACTCCCCTAGTTCCATGTTACCAGATTCCAAAGTTTTCTGAAGTTTGGTTTTGTATTTCGCGCGTTTTCCGGCATTTTCTCCGGTGGGTTTCCGGCGGTGCTCAAGAAGGATCGATCTTCTTGTGAAAGAAGATCGATCACTCTTGTGATCTCACTCCCAGCCCGAGAAGGATCGATCTTCACGTCCATGAAGATCAATCTCTTTCGTGTTGAGGGCGGGTGCTGTGTTGGCCCGAGGAGGATTGATCTTCATTGGAGATGAAGATCCATCTCCCTCCTTGGCAGTGGACCTGTGCAAGGAAGATCGATCTCCACTGGGTGTGAATATCGATCTCCACAGGGGGTGAAGATCGATCTCCACTGGGTGTGAAGATCGATCTCCACTGGGTGTGAAGATCGATATCCACTGGGTGTGAAGATCGATCTCCACTGGGTGTGAAGATCGACCTCCACTGGGTGTGAAGATTGATCCTTTCCCTTGACAGAGGGCTTGAATGGAGAAGATCGACCCTTTGTGCTGAGAGCTGTTTTTAGTTTAGTTTTTAACGGTTTGTTTTCAAATCAACTCGGTTTCCTTTTATGTTTTTCCTATTGTTAGAATTAGGATATTATGATGGTTTTAATCGTGATTTCACTCTTTGCTTTGAGTTTCTACAACGATTTGTATTTCTGATTGTTTTGTCGACTTTTATGGATTTTAATCGGTTTTTCGATAAGCATGTGTTAGCTTTAGTTGCATTTGTTTATTATGCTTTATTTAGTTGTAACTTGTAGTAATTAGATTTTTACTGCTTTGTGGTTAACCGGGAGAGTCATGACTCCCGGGAATGTGTAGAATAATTGTACCTCATTTTGTTGTTATGCCATATAGTGACACTTAGGCTAGATGCTTGTATAGGTGCATGCATTTGTTTGTATTAGCTGCATCTTAGGTTAGGACGTGGGCGATGGGTTGATCACCGATCCGAGGCTCTCGGGTAGCTCGGGTCTAGCTCTAGGATCGTGGTTGGGTAGCCTGGTCTAGGGCGAGATTGTTGTACAACTGACTGATCAGATCATGGTTCTTGAGGTTTAGAGGTCGTACTATCCTCCTTTGCCAAGCCCGAGTGCGGGTGTACTTTACTTTTCTGTTGTTGACGTTTGGGGAGCGCTAGCCGGCGTGATCCCCGGCGTGGTCGGCAATTGGGGAGCGTCTAGAGCAGGCGTGATCCCCGTCGCGTTTGCATGCTTGTTGTAGTTGCGCCTTAGGCTTGGCAAGGAGACGGCTTAGTTGTAGTTTCCCCCTTCCTTGAGTGTGACGTAGAGTAGAACCTTACTGGGCTTTATGCTCACCCTACTCGGGCTGCGTTTGCAGGTGCAAACGCCAGTGCTTCCGTAGCTCCCAGCAGATCAGCTTTTGGCTGCGCGTCGACTTCTGGAGGGCGTTGAGGTGACTGAGGATCAGATCTTACAGTTTGGCAGTTTTTGTATATAGGATCCCATGAGGATAAGTTTATATGTATAATTCCCATCTTTGAGTAATTTTTTATACAAATATGTATAACTCTGATGTTAATGGAATAGTATGTTTTAGATTTCAATTATGCCTTCAGAAGTCAAATGTTTAAGTTAATTGTGATAATTGTTGTATCGTGCTCGATTGGAAGTGAACAGGTGTAGGTCCCTCCCCTCACGTCCCGGTCCGGATGGGTCTTTTGGGCCGGAGATCAGGTTAGTTATTATCGTT
>OY986966.1:8054838-8072661 GCA_963920575.1 Narthecium ossifragum
GCAGTAGATCACCATGAATAATAAACTAGTAGGCCTCCTAGCAATTAGACAAGTTAATCATGAAGATTTAATCTCATAAGAACATCCAATACTCATGTATAAACTAAACAATAAAAATTAAATTAGATCTCACAGTTTCATTGATTTCGAGGTTTCAGTCTCCTCGACCAAGGATCAAGATTTAGCCACGCAGGGCCATCAAGAACAATCCTCCAAAAGATTTCATAAAGCAAAAGAAAACCTAGAAAAAATATAAAGGAGGAGAAAGAGTAGCCAAAAGTGTCCAAGAATCCCCCCTCAAACCCTAGAAAGAGTCCTATTTATAGCCTCAATTGTATCCACCCTCGGATTAGATCACAATCGTTGATTTTTGTTACTGGGAAAGTCCGATCGATCGGTCTCATTAAAATCTTTAACTTCTATTCACGCCCGAGCCCGATCGATCGGACTAAGGGAGTCGGATCGATCGATTTCGTAAAAATCCTTCGTCTCTGGCTCTTCCCGAGTTCGATCGATGGTCCGATCGATCGAACTGTGTTCCTCTAAAAAGCATACGTTCTGTCACCCTTTAATTCCCAAGTCCGATCGATCGAATTATGAGTGTTGGATCGATCGGTTGAGTAAAAATCCTCTGTTTTTGACTTTTTCCGAGTCCGATCGATCGGACCATTGGTTTCGGATCGATCGGACCCCATAGGAGCGATGGAGGGATCGATCGGATGTCCAGCTTATTTTCCTTTCTGCCATTCAGACTGCGCATCGGTACTGAAATTGCCGTAACTTCCTCTAGGAAACTCGGAATCACGAACCGTAAAATTCTCCAGAATCTAGACTTCAAGAGCTTTCCAACCATGTATGGAACATCCTCTGGTTCTTCATGAGCAGGTACAGATAAATCTTTAAAGTTGATCCATGCACTCTTTTCAGCTTCTTTTCGACTTAAGGACTTCAATTGCATCCTAAATCAAAATATAAGAATAATGAGTGTATTTAGGAACTAAATAAGCACAAGAGACTAAATATTAAGGGATAAAAATATAACATTATGCATTCTCATCATCCGTCTCATGTCATCAGGGTGGATGACATCAAGCTTGAGACAAACGCGACGTTCGTCGAGCAGCAAGTTCAGGTACTTGACCGGAGGGATCCAGTCTTGCAGGGCAAGGCGATTCCCTTAGTCAAGGTACTGTGGAGGCACAGAGGCGTCGAGGAGATGACCTGGGAGCGCGAGGCGCGCATGTGACAGGAGTATCCGCACTTGTTTCCTACTCAAGGTACCTCTTGTACTGTCTTCTAGTATAGCTGTTTTTCTGTTTCCGAGTGTTCAACAATAAAATCTAGATCTCAGGGGAACGAGATTTGTTAATTTTATTGTGATCAAAAGTTTGAATTACATGGTGGGATTTGTGGGAACAACACTCCTGAGTTCCCAATATCATCACAAGCTGCAAATCCTCTTTTCCTTGGGAACTACATACCGATGATGAAATTGACAATCCATCAATTATAACCCAAAAGGGAAAACCCCTGATTAAGGATTCGGGCCCTAAAGTCCTGTTACATCCAAAATAGAAAAATAAGAAGAGGAAGAAGAAAGAAAATAGCAGGATCTTGGGTGAAGGCTTAGGCCTTCGACCCGCACCTTCGTTGCCAATGAAGAACCTTTGAATCTCTTGCTTTGGACTTTTAGATTGATGGCACGATCTTCAAGGAAATAAGTTTCCTTCTCCTATCTCTCAGCGTCTTCTCTACGGCTTTTGAGTTTTAGAACTCAGTTGCAACAGAATCACTTTCTTTTAGAAGAATAAGGAGTCTCATTCCACCGGCATGTGTCTTCAGCAGCCTCTATATGTGTTGGGATCCCTATGTGTTAAACCTCTCCTCAAGCTTCACCCCTACCTCTATTTATAGGTGAGGATTAGGAGTAGTTGAGGCTGATTTTGAAATGTGTTTAGGGATTTGATGGTTAAGAGGTTAGGATTTGAGTGGTTAAGATCTTGGGTGTTAGGCAGTTAGGATCTATTTGAATTCAAATTTTGAATTTGCATTTCAAATTTCACATATATGTTCAAATTTCAAATATTTGAACATGTTGTAATTTACCTTAACGCCCTTAGACAAGGGGTAAGTGTAAATTCCCAAAATACCCATGTTATAGATCATTTATGTCTTTTGACCGAAATGCCCCTAGAGCGGGTAGGAATGCTTTCACATATATTTTGGACCATTATACCGTTGGAGGCTTAAACCGTCCAAAATGCCCTCGACCCTCGTAGCTTGTATAGGATGCCATCAAAGCTTTAAGAAGGCTGATATGAGGATGAAATTACGAAAATACTCTTTTTGTGAGGACATGTCCCTCTACCCCTGTGGCTCGCTGTAGACCGCAAGGGCAATTTGGTAAATTGCACATTGTTGGTTTGTTTCACACCCGCGTGTGCACACACCGGCCTTGTTTGTGTTAATGCTTGTTTAGATTGGCTAGGTGGACCCGGGATCGGAAGATCCCAGCTCGGGCACGCGAAAGCTTGCCTTTGGGCAGCTGACGACCCTTGAGCGATCGATCACTCCTTGGAGCGATCGGTCGGACTCGTGAGCGAGTCGGTGGGTTTCAAGCCAGGGCGCGAGCGATCGATCGCTCCTTAGAGCGACCGATCGGACTCGCGTCGGTGGCTTTTCTGCTTCGCGAGGACGGCCACCGCTGGCCGTCGCTCTCCTCTGTCAGAGGGGGGGAGGACTTTCCCTCCCCTCCCCTCACTTTCTCCCCCTTTCCCCGGCTTTCCCCTCCCCCTTTCCCCTCCTCTTCCTCCTTCTCCTCTCTTTCTTCTTCCTCTTTCTTTCTTCTCCCGAGAGCCCTATTTTTCCCCTGTTTCCGGCAGCCATCTTCCTCATCTTCGTTCTCCCTCCTCCGACCATCTTTTCCGACGTTCTAAGGCTCGTTGGATTCGTGACAATGAGAGGAAGATCCCTAAAGTGGTTTGGAGGCTTGTTGGTAATCAAATCGCTGGGAATCAGCCGAGGAAAGCGCAGCTAGGTAGGGTTATACCTACTGTGTTTATTTCGGGTTTTCTCTAGATCTAGCCGTTGGATCTTGTTGATCCTTGCTTTATTGGATTTCTTATACCTGTTAGAATTACTGATATGAGTTTCATGTTAATCAGTTGAGATTTGAGTAGGTTTTATGCATGATTAGTCTCGGATTTCTGGTTTTCTGCTGTTCTTGAGAAACAGCCGGCTTGCGGCGAGTTTTCCGGCCGACGAGTACAAGATCTTGGCTTTTGATAAACATAAGAGTTGTAGATCTATCCCTTAGATTTCCATTCCATCTTGTTTCGTAATTTTTCGATTTTTCTACGATTTCTTATGAATTGTTTGCTGGAGGGCTGCGTTGCAGCAATTAATGGGTAAGTTGGTTTGATCAGCGAATTTTGATTAATGTTTCCCGTTAATCCAATCGTTGGCTGATTATGATTTTTGGATATGTTGATCATGATATATACACCTACTGGTGGCTAAGTTGGATCTTGAATCCGACGTCGTTTGGATGTCGGATCGACGGGATCAATTAGCCCCTAAGTAGTGGTTTTGGGTGTTTGAATATAATATTATATTTTCGGAATATAATATTATATTATTTTACTTTTCATCAGCGGTTTTCGGGGTTGCTTCCCGTTGCAGGAGTTCGCGGTTGACGGTCGTGGTACCGTCGTAATGCCGGGACCCGCTGCGGATTGGCTGGCAGCGGTTGGCAGTACTTTGCAGCGATCCAGTAGACTTATGTGATGCTTGACATACTGTTGCATGCTCTGCTTCTTATCTGTGTATGTCATAGCATACATTGTTGATTGTGCATTAGTTGCATTGGTTAGGGCGTGGGTGATCCTTGGGTCTCCGTCCCGAGGCTGGAAGCTCGGACTTAGCCCTAGGACCGGGGTTGGGCTGTTAGGACCCGGTTTGAATTGTGGTGTCCAGTCGATCCGATGATAGGCTTAGATGACTGGTGCACTTGTTGCTTGATGATTGTAGAGGTCGTGTCGGCCTCGAGTCGGATCTGAGGTGTAGCCGGTGTCCGGCGTTCTTAAACTCTTGAGTAGAGGAGTTGCCTACTCAGTGGTGTTTTTTCCCACCAAACAGTGTTCTGTGTCCTGTTGAGAGTCAGCAGTGTTGTTTCCTGCTACTGAGTGTGACCCGACATGTGACCGGCTCGGCTGGAAGATCATGATCGGGGCCTCAGGGACACGCGGTGGGGTTATGGGACCCCTGTATACACCCAGGTTCTACTTGAGGGCGACACTGTTGCGTTTCCCTCTTCCTTCTGTGTGTCGTAGTGTAGATCCCTACTGAGCTTAGTGCTCACTCCTACCCGGGCTGCGTTTTGCAGGTGCAAGCGTCAGTTCTTCTTCCTTGGCCCCTACCGGGCAGTTAGTCGGCGGTGCGGCGGCGCCAGGCGGAGTCTGAGAGGTGGTGATCCTTTACAGCTTTTATCCTATGTTAGATAGTCTCCTACGGGAGCAATGTTGTATTTGAACTTCCCCCTCTCCGAGGATATGTATATTAAACCTTTTTGAGTTTTAAATCTGTGGTTCGAGGCTTCATTATTATATTGTCTTTTAACTGGGGGTGCTTTTGGTGAGCTATTAGGGAGACCAATAGGTTAGAGGGAACCCTCGCCAGCTTTTCTTCTGCGTTTGTTAGGTTCCTGTTCGCGTCGCCCGGCCTGGTTGGGCTTTCGCGGGTCGGGGCACGACACTTTTAATTCTTTGGTTGGTATGGAATCCATATATATTTTGGACAAGAATGCCTTTAAAATAAATGATACTTTAAAGGGTAGAAACAATATTTATCATATATGTTTGTGACCAATGTGCATTTGGAGCAATTGACCAAAATACTCCTGAGGACTAAATAACCAAAAATACCCTTTTTTATGTCCCTGGTTTATGTAGGATGCCTTCAAAACCATTAAAGACTAATTTAGAATGTTCTAGGTAGGTCAAGCCTATATTTGGCTAGAATGACCAAAATTGTCGCGCCCCGACCCGCAGAGCGCACCCGGGCCGGGAACCGCGAGGGGAAGACACCTACAACTACTAGCCTCGACTGGCGGAAACAGCCGAGACAAAGGCCCAGCTGGCGGAAACAGCTGGACACCACAGAGAAAGAGCGAAAGCAGGAAACAAAAGCTAACAACATCTATTACAAACACATAATAGAGTTACAACAAAAGAAACCTAGATACAACAGATCTAGAACAAGGGGGGGTAAACAGTCCCCACAAACAGAAAGCAAGCCACACTGCCCACCGGGGTCTCCACGAAGGCGCAGACAAAGCCATCCTGACCCTCAGACATGGTCAGGAGCCGGCGCGCTGCCATTGGACGACCGACGGGGCAACGGTTGGGAGAACCGGTCACCAGCACCTGCAACAAACACAGTCCAGGTAGGCATGAGCAACAGCTCAGCAGGGTCCCACTCCACAACCCCCACAAGAAAGACAAACCCAAAGACCAACCCTGAAGCCAAGTGCTGAGGCTTGCCAAGGATCCCATAAATCCTATCGATAACCCGAAGGGTCCCTGTCCCGAGTACGTCTCCGACTGCCACTGTCTAGGGATGGACAAACTCCGACTGTCCCTGACACAGGGTGGACATGACGCTACTGGTAGGACACCCTTCCCCAAGCGGGACCTCCACACTTGGCGGAACGACCGAGGTTACGACAACCACCTCCCAGCACTCCAAGCCACAGAGCCACGATCCCTGACTCCCGACCAGGCACTAAGTCTAAGGACTGCCAAGGTTACATAACCCTATCGATGCCCCAAGGGCTCCCGACATGAACCTTGCTCATCACCCTAAGCACCCAACAGGGGAAAAGGTTCCATGCGGGATCACCCTCTGCACCAACAGAGGGACGGAACCGTGCAGGACACCTCCACTTAGCACCTGGGTACGGAGTACAAGGGGGAAACACCCACCCAAACTAGCCTAACATGTCTAATGCACAGTTAAGCAAAACAGGGCAGATAGATATAAAGCTGTAAACAAGCAACACGGCAAGGACACACCTTCGGCCCATTTATACTAAACACTCCCGAGGGTCATGACTCCCTCGGTTCACCACAAAGCGGTAAGGGCATACCGTCAGCCCATTTATTCTACACACCTGAGAGGCATCACCCTCCCAGTTCAACCACAAAGCGATAAACATTCATGCATAAATCATTACAGGATAAACCCCGAGGGTAAAACCGTAAAAAGTCGCTTGCATGCGAAGCCCCGCGGGCAAAACTCTTGAAAACCATCTCTGCTACTGAAGGATCGATCCTCACCAAGGGAAGGATCGATCATCCAAGCAACAGTGAGCTTCCCTCGCTGTCGAGCCAAAGAAGATCGATCATTCCTCCCAGGGAGATCGATCTCTTTGGTGACAGAGGGCACCCTTCCAGTCGCACCAGGGAAGATCGATCCTTCCTCCCAGGAAGATCGATCATTCTCGGGACGAAGGGTAACCAAGCTTACCCAGGCCCCATGATCGATCTCCTCCCATAAGAAGATCGATCATGTGCTGGGCGCAGCAAGCCCACACCAGAGGACCGATCCTTCCTCCCAGAAGGATCGATCACCCAAAGATGGGTTCCGGCGTGCTTCCGGCCGGAGAACCGCCGGAAAACACAACCAAACCCCACCAAACTTGGTGGGTTGGTAGATCTGAGTACAACGAGGCTACTCAAGGCCTCAAAACCGGGAAAGAACAACTCCACAAGGAGATCTAAGCAAAACAAAACCCGGATACAAAACCCTCAAACAGCCGAAGTTTAGAAGAAGAACCCTACCTTCTCAGAGCAGCTTCGATCCACGAAGACTAGCCACGGATCTTCCTCGCCTCGCCACGAACCCAACGAGCCTTCAAGCTCCAGGAGAGGTGGCCGGAGGAGGAAGAACGGAGGAGAGAAAGGAGCGGTCGGAACAGGGGAAGAAGCAGAGCATTCGCGGGAAAGAAGAAGAAGAGGGGAAGGAAGGAGGGGGAGGGGAAGGGGGTAAGGCCGGGGAAAGCCGGAGAAACCGCGGGAAAGGCAAAGGAGGGGAGCAAAAGTCTCCCCTCCCCTGACAGGGGAAGCGATGGCCACCGCGGTGGCCGTCCTTCGAAAGCCACCGACAAAGACTTCCAGACACATGTAGGATCGATCATCCTTGCATGCATGATCGATCCTGCTAGCAACAGGATCGATCATCCTTGCATGCATGATCGATCCTGCTAGCAACAGGATCGATCTTCACCCCAAGGTGATCGATCTTCTGTGCACTGAAAGGCAAACTTGGGCTGGGACTCGGGCCCAAGCCCAGAACCCCCAACCTCGGGTCCACCTAACCTTTCTAACAAACACAACCATCAAGCAAGGCCTGTGTGTGCACAGCCAGTGTGAAAACGACCGCCAAGGCGCAATTTCCCAAATTGCCCTTGGGGTAAACAACAAGCCGAAGGGATGGAGGGACGGGTCCTCACAAAAATACCCCCTAGAAGGTAAATTTTACTGAAATACCCTTTATGCTTCCGGTTTGTATAAGGGATTCTGAACACGTATCTTGGTCAAAATTCCCAAAATACCCCATGGTGGGTAAAATTACCAAAATACCCCTGAGTCCTTCTAACTCAAGTAGGATGTTATCCGAATCCTGTAAAAGGCACGATAGGTTATAAGAGAGAGTCTAAGCATATATTTCTCTTAAATCCCCAAAATACCCTTGATGTGGTAAAATTATCAAAATGCCCCTATATCGACTTACCTTTTGTTGGATACCGTAAAAGCTATATAGGGTTATGATAGGATGTTTTAGAGTTCGGACATGTATTTGTCCTGAATGCCTAAAATACCTTGGGGCGGGCAAAAAAACCGGAACGCCCTTTACGCTCCTGGTTTGTGTAGGATACTTTTAAAACCACGGAGGATCACATATAGAGCAGTGTATGTGTGTTCTGTGTATGTTTGGACTTGTATGTCTAATAACGTGCATCTGAGGAATGTCTGAGGCGAGTAGGGGTAATTTCATAAATACCCTCAAATTTGACCTTAGTCAAAATTAGTGTCTACACCGAGCCGTACCTTTATCGAATCTCAGGACGAGATTTCCTTTAAGGGTATTAGGATTTGTCCCTCTAGCCCTGGGTCGACCGTCTGGGTCGGGCTCGTGGCTCGTTGTGGACCGCAAGTGCAATTTGGTAAATTCCGCCTTGTCGGTTTATTTCACACCCGCGCGTGCACACACTGACCGTGTTTGTGTTAGTGTTTGATTAGAACGGTTAGGTGAACCCGGGATCGAAAGATTCGAGCTTGGATTTGTGTTTTAGCCCAAGTTTGACTTTTTAGGCGAAAGAGATCGATCTCCCCTTACTAAAGATTGATCTTCTTGTGCAAGGAAGTTGAGGTGGTGGGTTTCTGAGTGAACGACCGCCGTTGCTCTTCTTCCTTCTTCCCCTCCGGCCATCATTTTGATTCCTTGAGGGCTCATTGGATTCGTGGCTACGTGAGGAAGATCTGTGGCTTGCTTTGAAGCCGGTTTGGTGCTCGAATAGCGGGGATTCAGCCGAGGTTTGTTTAGCTCGGTAGGTTTCTTCCTACGTGGGTTTAATATGGGTTTTCTCTAAATCTAGCCGGTGGATCTGGGCGTTCTTGGTGTTGTTGTGTGCATCTTAGTTAGCTTAATTACTGTTTTGAGTTTCATATAATTTGATTTATATTTTAGTAGGATTTTAGCATGTTTAAACTCGGATTTTTCGGTTTCTCTGTTCTTGAAGAACAGCCGGTTTACATCGTGTTTTCCGGTCTGTACATGTATGATCTTGATTTATGATGAACATGAGAGTTGGAGATCTTTGGATCTACTCTCAGTTGCAACCGGTATCATAATTTTCTTATTTTCCTATGAATTGTTTTTAGTTTCCTTTGGATGGGTTGCGTTGCAGCAATTAAAGCTAATTAGTGAAGTTAACAGTTTTGATTAGCGTTTTCCCGGTAATCGAGCCGTCGGATGTTTCCCGGTTTTGGATATTGATCCCAGTATGTTTTCCCACGTTTTTCTAAGTTGGATCTCGAATCCGACGTCGTTTGGACGTCGGATCGACGAGGTCGCTTAGCCTCTAATTAAAGGATCTTGATGATTAAATAATATTATTTATGTTCATATGTGTTTTCGGGGTTGCGGTTGACGGTCACGGTACCGTTGTAATGCCGGGACACGCTGCAGATTGGCTGGCAGCGTTCGGTGGTATTGCTGCAGCAATCCAGATGGACTTGTTTGTTATTTTATCATATTATTGCATGCTTACCTCTTACCTGTGCGTGATCATAACTTGCATTTTGTTTGTGCATTAGATGCATAAGGGTAGGGTGTGGGCGATGGTTTGATTTCCGATCCAAGGCTTTCGGGTAGCTCGGATCTAGCTCTAGAACCGTGGCGGGTAGCGTGGTCCAAGATCGAATGGTAGTATTCAGTCGATATCGATGATAGGCTTAGATAACTTGAATACAAGTTGATCGATGATTTAAAGGTCGTGTCGGCCTCAAGCCGGTTTTGAAGTGTAGCCGGTGTCCAGTGATCCATGTCTCTTCTGTAGAGGGTGTGCCTACTTAGCGGTGCCATTTCCCGCCTAATAGTGTCAGTTTCCTGCTTGTGAGACAGCAGTGTTGGTTTCCTGCTCACTGGGATCACGGTGGGGTTATGGGGCCCCTATGCACACCCAGACTTGCTTGAGGGCGACACTGTTTTGTTCCTTCCTTTCTGTGTGTCGTAGTGTAGAATCCTACTGAGCTTAGTGCTCACTTCTACCCAGGCTGCGTTTTGCAGGTGCAGGCGTTAGCTCTTCTTCGGTAACCCCTACCAGGTAGATGTTTGGTGGTGCGGAGGCAACTAGCGGTGCTTGAGGAGCGGTGATCGTCATCTACACCCTTTTTGGTTAGATAGTCTCATACGGGAGTGTGATGTATATGAATGTACCCTTTGAGGTTTTGAAATCTTATTATATTATATCTTTTGAGGTTGTTGATTATTGTTAATTTTCAGGTACTTGTGAAATGTTTAGGGAGACCAGTAAATTAGAGAGAACCCTCACCAAAATTATTCCGCATTTAGTTAGGTTCCAATTCGGGTCGGGGCGCGACAGATCTCTTCTTGAGTAAGGCGGAGCTGCGCTGTGGCCCGAGGAAGATCGATCTTTATGGAGTGTGAAAATTGATCTCTTCCTTGGCAGTGGACCCGTGCAAGGAAGATTGATCTTCACCGGGTGTGAAGATTGATCCCCTTTGTCCAGTGGGTTATTTTGCTTTCCCGTTTTTCGATTTTGTTTTCTTTTCCACCCGGCTTTCTCACACGTTCTTCCAATCGAATAGCATAATGTTTTAATCGTGGTTTCAACGATTTTCCTTCCTATTTTACATCGATTTACTGACTTGTATGTATTTGCATTACGATACAGTTGCAGTTCCTCTTTTCTTGAGTGTGACATAGAGTAGAAACCTACTGAGTTTTGTTGCTCATTCATACCCGGGCTATGTTTGCAGGTGTAGACGTCAGTGCTTCCGTAGCTCCCAACAGATCATCTTTTGGTTGTGTGTCGACTTCTGGAAGGCTTTGAGGTGATTGAAGATCTGACTGTACAATTTGACAGTTTTATATACAATATCCCTCGAGGCTAAGCTTATATGTAAAATTTCCATCTTTGAGTAATCTTGATCTAAATCTGTACAACTCTGATGTTAATGGAATAGTAAGTCTTTAAATTACAGTTTTGCCATCAGAAGTCTTTTGTTTAGATTATTGTGATAATTGTTGTATTGTGCCAGATTGGAAGTGAACAAGTGTAGGTCCCTCCCCTCGCGTCTCGGCCCGGATGGGTCTTCTTGGGATGGGGCGTGACATACTCGCTTGTTGGAGAAGACGGCCGGCAGAGTAAACGCCATGTTGCAGTCGGCTATCTGACAGCCCAATCGCCGATGCGTATGGAGTTGGGTCTCGAATGAACCTTTTCCGGTGACATGTCTCGGAAGTCTGAGCGCGATGAGGACTCTACATCGCTGAATTCCGTCTCCCAATCTTTCTCCAATGGGCGTTTGAGAATGAAGGAGGAAGCGCTGGGGGAGGTGACATAGTAGTACTGGGAGAGTTCGACCCTCTTCTTCATCCTACGGTGCTGGCTCCGGGACACCCTCACTGGTTGTTGTCGTGGAGCATCCCTTGGGTTGTTGGTCGGCCGAGCCATATCTCTTGTTGGTTGAGGTTGGCAAGCGGTCATCCATTTCCTGGATGGGTATGCCTCTTGGAGTGGCAAGTTAGCTGGATTTGCGGGAACGGGGACCTCGACCGGCCTGATCTCTGAGGCCTTTTGGAAGACCGGGTCGTCGCCGAGTTCCTCATTGAGATATGATCATCCTGCACCACACTTAGGTTCACTAGCTTGATGTGGAGGAGCATCGAACAATGTCGGCACATATCATCTCGCAGGGCCTCGAGGTCGGACGCCAATAATCCCATGAATGGTGCCTGCCTGGTCAGAGGTGGGAACACTTCCTGGGGCATGTAGAGGATAGCCTGGGGGCGATCCCATACGGGAGTCGAGCGAGGGACCTTCGACTGCTTGGCCGCTGGCTTTGAGGTGGACTTTGGGAGGATGTGCCTTGTCTTGGTGATGTGCAGGGCTCAACTCTGCTTGTAGGTGAAAGTTAGCTTCTGTTCCGCAGCCATTTGTCCAATAAAACTGTGAAACGCATGACAGGAGTCAGTGGTGTGGGTGTCAGATAAGTACCACATGCATTTTCCCCTGCAAACTTTTCGGAGAAGTATGGGGCGAGGAGCCATTTAGCCATCACGAGTTGTTTGAATAACTCGTTGGCTATCTGCCAGTAGTGCGCGGTGTGGGATGCGATCGGCACTACCAGCAAATTTAAAACCAAGTCAGGTACTTCGATCACGTTAGTTTCAACATAAGATGCACTGAAAGGATGACTGTCGACTTCAGTTTTAGGAGGTGGATCGTCAAACTTGAGTTTGTCGGCCTCGATCCTATCTTGGATTGTATTGCGGAAGACCACACAATTGTTGGTGGCGTGGGTTAACACCCCATGCCATTTGCAAAATTCTTTCCCCTTCAATTTCTCTGTGTCTGGAATTTGATGCCGGAGCTTGATGTGTTTGTTAGCCAATAGCCAATCAAAGATCTTGTCGGCTTCGGCTACATCAAAAGAGTACTTGCACATTTCTCCTTGCATCGACTTAGGGGCCTAGACATTAAGTCGGGTTAATGGCTCACATGTCAATGGGCTGCCTTTTATGAACTCGGCCTGGTCGAGCTCTGGGCTGTCGAGCTCATGGTTGTAAATACCATGTCACGTCACAACCCAGAAAACCCATCCGGGCTGGGACGTGAGGGTCCTAAACTCTAAAAAAAATAAACGGCGAGAGTTTCCCCTGTATTTCTCAATTTGAACCCTGTACAGTTTATAATCTTCACAATAAATAAAGAAGATAAATCTAACAGTTCTAAAATTCAACATGAATAGGAATCCGCTATCACAAATTTCACTATCTAGTACAGATTCTGATACAATGCTTTCATCAACCCTCATTACATAATTTAATACAGACAATCAAATCCTCGAATAGGGAAATTATACATTTAATATAACTGCAAATGTACAACTATTAACAAAAGGGAAACTCCAGGGTCGTCAAGTACTTCTCGAAACTCCAAGTCCGCGATCACCTCGAGAATGGCGCGCCAACGTCCAGAAGATCACCTGAAATGAAAGAACTGTATCGACCTGCATCGCCGATGCAGCCCGGGTGGGAGTGAGCAACAAAGCTCAGTAGGGTCCTACGCTATTTTACGGCACACTGAAGGGAGGAAAACAACAACTGTGCTGTCTCTCCGCCTAAGTCTAAGGAATGCCAAGGGTCCCATAACCCTATCGATGTCCCAAGAGCTCCCGTCATGAACCTCTCTCTTGAACATGTTACCAAGATCACTCTAAGCACCAATAGGGGAACAGTACCATGCAGGATCACCCTTACCCTAGCAAGACTGCCATACTTGGGGACTACGTCGGGAACGCATCGACATCCATCCTTAGCACTTGGCCTTGGAGAAACAACACGACCTCTAAACCTCAATATCAATATAATATTCCAGTCCGACTACTTAATAATTCTCGAATGATATCAAACATAATCATTGATGACAATGACGTCCTAATCCTCGACTACCCAAACCCCGGTCCTAGGGCTAGATCCGGGTTACCCGAGAACTCCGGATCGACGATCGAAACCATCGCCTACCACCTAGCCTTAATGTTTCTAATGCAATCAAGATGCATGCAATCCTCAGGCACAGAAATACAGAAATATAAGCATGCAACAGTATGACATCACAACATACAGGGCTAGGCATAGCCTACAGCTTACCAATGGGTAAACATAGCAAGGGGTCTAAAGCAGTTACAGATCTATCTACCACAACAACGGCAACACAGGCCGTAAATGAACATCTCAGTTCAAATTTTGGCATTACAACAACATCCACAGCCGTCAAACACAATTTCTACAAAGGGGCACACCCCCCAGCTACACAATTACAACAATCAACCACAACTACAATATACATCAACTAGTGCACACCTTTGGCCCATTCAATTATCTAAACATCCCAAGGGGCATGACTCCCTTGGTTCAACCACGAGCCCCACACGGACTTAAGCAAATATAAATTATATAAGCAGATAACACACTACAGTTTGAATGAAAAGCTTCTAAGCACGGGAAATCGGCGAACGAATACAGGGAGTATAACACACAGTAAAACCCAATCCATTAGCCCGAGACTTGGCATTTAAATATACTAGCATGATCCGAATTACAAATACACATTAGACATACAAGCTCATTACAATAATCCAAATCACTTATAATTAATAGGCATACTTCACAAACTAATTGCTAATTAGAGGAGGGTTTTGCAACTAACTAATTAGGCCGAAATTGAGGCAATTAAGTATACAAAGATCATCACATTGAACATGTTAATCCTAGAGATCATTTGGAGCATTAACTTCATAATTCCCGAAGAATTAAACACAAGAAAAACATCGAAATCCACAAATTACACATTTTCGGATTGCTACAGTAATCGTAAATTTGAAGCCGTGAAATCTTGTCAACTCGACGTCCAAACGACGTCAAATCTTAAATTAAACTTGGGCAGATATTGATTAACATGTGAGGAACATTTCCTACAAGAATTGGATCTAATTGACGTCTAATTTTTACTTAATTATCTTACTAATTTCACAAATCCAGTTTCGCAGCAGTTCCGTAGAAAAATCATCACAATTCGTATATAAATCTAAAAATTATGAAACTAGCGAAAATTGAAAGTAGATTCGATGATCTACCACTCTCATGTTGATGATCAAACGAGATCATGCACGTACGACCCAAGATCTGAGCTAGAACAGCTATGCTCGCAGAAAAACAGAGCTTCGATAAAATCCTGGAAAAACATGTATAAATCCGGTTTAAATCCTACTAAAAACCATATGGAAGCTAGATCATATGTTAGGCATGCTAAGAGGAACAATTTAACACAACGAAATCAACAAACAAACAAATCAAACCCTAGATCTAGCTTAACCCAAAGATCTAGGTATAAACCCTTAAACCCTATCTTAAACGCTAATCCAAGCTTCAATCCTTGCTAATCCGCCGTGATCCGCCGTCCTCCGTCGTCGCCGCCGTCTCCAGCTCGCCGGAGGCCTCCCACAACTGCAGCCCACATCAAAAGAGTACTTGTCGGCTTCGGCTACATCAAAAGAGTACTTGCACGTTTCTCCTTGCATCGACTTAGGGGCATAGACATTAAGTCGGGTTAATGGCTCACATGTCAATGGGTTGTCTTTTATGAACTCGGCCTGGTCGAGCTCTGGGCTGTCGAGCTCATGGTGGTAGGTACCATGTGAGGATCTCCTCTAAGAGGATTCTTCTCGAAGCATCTGCTTGTATCTCGAGGCCCTCTCGGACAGCTTGAAGAGGTCATTAAATACCATCCCCTCGAACTTCTTATGAAGCTCGAAGTCGAGCCTGTCCTGAGTCAGTTTGATGAACTTGGACTCGGGGAGGGGAGACTTTGCATATGATTTTGGCTCGGCGGAAATGGGAGATGAACTGCTCCGCAGTTTCCCCATACTTTTGTCGAATCCGAGCGAGATCTGCCATGGAAATCCCGGGGCGGTCTTTGAGAAATAAGCTTGGAACTGGCTTTGTAGATCGTCCCAGGTGAAGAGGAAATTCTGGCGAAGGTTAATATACCAGGTGAAGGCCGACCCGATGAGGGACGTGTGGAAGATCCGGAGCTTGAGGAAATTGTTATCCCCATACTCGCAACATTGGCTAGTGAACCTTGTCAAATGTTCTAGAGCCAACATGTTATTATCCCCTGAGAAGAAGGTGAAGATATTCCCTATCAATGTGCTCCGGATATGGCTTCCGGAGTGAGGGTCGATCAACTCGAGGGATTATGGGTCCATACATTTGCTTGACTACTTAAGCAATGTAATCTGCCTCGAGTCGAGGGGGTTCGGGTCCGGGCCTCTCGAAGTTAGGACGTTGTGGTCTCGGAGGCAGACCCCTCCAATCTTCGTGGCCCCAGTTATGATATTGGGGTTTCTCGGGCGGGGCTCTAGCGTAATATAGTCCCGATTGACCTTTGGGTGGTGCATGTTGCCCCCCAGCGTGTGTCAATTGATCGGGTGGCACTCCTGGTTGCCCTCCTTGCCCGATGGGATAGGGATAACTCCCAGTGTAACTTGCCTGGGCACTCTGCCCCCCAGGGTAACCCATCGAGTGTTGAGGCCCTTCGAGGTGACTTGGTAGGCTCTGCTGCGCGCTTGGAATTCCCATCGGACCGGGTTGCCTTGGAGGGTAACCGGTCGGAGGGTCCATGCTCTTCTAATAACCTCGAGTCACCACACTGTATGGTGTGGACGCCCACAGTCTCGAGCCTCCGGCATTTACGGAAGGTGGATTCGACCCCCTGGATCTACGTACCCCTAAGGTGGGATGTTCGAGGTTGGATTCGGATACCCCAGAAGTGGGGGTTGGTTGCTCAAACTTGGTATGTCGGGCCCTCGAGGGATGCCCCGTGTACCATCTAGAAATACGGTCGTGGATTCGACCATAAGTGCTTCACCATGAAGCCTCCGATTGAGCTCGGTATGCCTGTCGAGGATAGGCTCTAGCCCAACCACTACTGCCTTGGCTACTTGTCGCCACCTACGACCTCTTGTCTCCATCAAATCTTGGATTCGACCACCCCACCTTCTCACGACCTCTCCTATCGGGGTCATCGTTCTCAGCAAACCCCTCGCATACGAGACGCTTAAACCCTTATTACATAAGGCAAGGTTATTTACTGTAAAACTAAAAACTAATCATAATTGTTAATGGATGGACTTATCACCTTAAAAAAAAATTAAGTGAGGTATGTGTTGATATTTCACCCTATAATGGACCAATCGCCAAATATCCATAGGTTTTTAATCTTAAATATGAACCGGGTAGGGCTTAACCACAATTATCGCCCATATCCATATATTTTAGAGTTAATTGGCATTTAGGCCTCTGAGAAGGGAATATTTGCCCAAAATGTCGGATACCTTTTTCTTAAGGCATTTAGGCCCTAATATCTTTTTTTAGTACTAAAATGCCCTTCCAAGATTCCCAACATAGGGAAACTTCTCAGTGACTGTTCGTATTACTAGTGAAAAATAACTACCAAAAAATTTGGAAAGTAACTACCAATAGAAAGTAAGTTACTTTTCAGATTAAACCAATGAAAAGTCACTAGTGGAAAGTAACTTGTACAAGTAACTTTCCATGTACAAGTTACTTTCCACTATTTTTACAATTGTACAAATTACTTTAAATATATACAAGCTACATTTGTAAAAGTTACTTTCCATGTACAAGTTACTTTCCACTATTTTTGCAATTGTACAAGTTACTTTTCATTTTATTGGAAAATAACTTGTAACAATTATGGAAATCATGTTAAGTTACTTTCCACTTTTTTACAATTGTACAAGTTACTTTCCATGTGTACAAGCTACATTTGTACAAGTTACTTTCCATATACAAGTTACTTTCCACTATTTTTGCAATTGTACAAGTTACTTTTCATTTTTTGAAAAAAACCCTGTAACAATTATGAAAATCATAGTAAGTTACTTTTCATTTTTTTGCAATTGTACAAGTTACTTTCCATATATACGAGATACATTTGTACAAATTACTTTTCATGTATAAGTTACTTTCTACTATTTTTTGCAATTGTACAAGTTAATTTGCATGTATACAAGCTACATTTGTAGAAGTTATTTTCCATGTATAAGTTACTTTCTATTTTTTTTTACAATTGTACAAGTTACTTTACATGTATATAATTATGGAAGAACGAATTGGCGACGGGGGAGCCTGGATCAACGACGGGGAAGCTTGGATCGGCGACGAAGAGACTGGATTGGCGGCAGGGAAGCTTGGATCGGAGGGGGTGGAATAGGGAGGTGTGGAAGCCGGCTTGGAGGGAGGTGTGGAGGTCGATGGGTTCCGGGGGTTTCGAGTAGTAGGAGGGAGGCCGTGGAGGTCGGGGAGGAGTCTTGGCAGCGTCGAGAACGAAGGAGGCGTCGGGATCTAGCGGAGACGCGGAGCCCGGGGAAGGAGGTGACGATGACGCGGAGCTCAGGGAAGGAGATAGCGGCGACGCGGAGCCCGGGGAAG
>OY986966.1:8072861-8179157 GCA_963920575.1 Narthecium ossifragum
GGGCTATGTCATTTGTGACGAAAAATTCCGGGAACCAGGGCGTTAGTGGAGCTGGTGGGTACGTGAAGGGTGTAGTCACCTACACTATAATGGATGATCTAACGGTGACTCCCACGTCGGCCATCTCCAGCATCACCATGCTCAACAAGCTCCACGCGGTCGGCTATCTTCAGGAGAGGGTGGTGAAGCTAGGTGTGGAGGAGGTAAACTATCTTTATATCTTTTTTGTTTGATGTGCTTAATTTCCATGCTGCGATCTTCTTGCTGCCATTTGAGAATTTTCTTTGACTATGGTTTGCAATGTTGATTTGTTCAGGGACTGGAGATACTGGAGGGATCCTTTTTGCAATCGAAGTCCGTGCTGACTGACGTGTTCTTGGCCACTGGCGAGGAGCAAGCAAGTAGTTGATGCTCACCAATGCAAAATGCTTAATTGACATGAGCATATTCCCACCTTTGTTTCGTTTTCTGGGGTCGAGATGTTACTGCGTCGTTCAGTTTGAAGTGTGATGGGTATTAATATTGTGTTGTGTCCTCTTTGCAATTATGGTTTACAAACTTTTAATGTTGGCCACTTTGTATTTTGAGATATATTCGTTTCATGGTGCATGGTTTCATCGATCTGCAGCAATGAGCTCATGATCAATAGAGTATAGTGATCTTCTTTGGAACGGATCTAGGAATTTAGCATGGGTGTGGTCAACTCCTCTTATCAAAACATTTATTATGCCATCTGTAAGAGAAAATTATGTACCATATTAGTATCGTCATATTTATTCTTTCGCTGGCTAGTTGATGATGTTTCGTATCTATCTAGAATTAGGTGTTCATTCCTTTCAGCTAACGAAAACCATATGCTTTTCCATTTTTTAATTAGACGAACATTGTCAATAAAGTAAATTGAAATTATATAATCTTATTAAGATCCGATTACCATGATAATGAATAAATAGTAAATCATGTCCAAAAAGAAGAAAATTAGCTGTGGTATATATACTTATATCGGCGTATGATGTATCGAGGCGTATTAGGCTATTAGCCATTATGTGCACAATTGAGCCTCGAGCCAAGCTAGATATCAAGCCAAATGCTAATTAAGCTCAGATCTGTATCAAAATCGGAGCTAACATCATGGATCAAGCTCAGCTACGTTAGCTTTGGGTCGTGCGGGATTAAACCCAATATTAACCCGAGCTCAAGCTCTGGTGAGCTCGTGAGAAAATAATTAATTAGGCTTGACTATTATTAATAGGTTTTAAATAGATATGGTGGGGTGGCCAATTTATTAAAATACCTTATTACCTGTAAAATTGTGACTATATATATATATATATATATATATATATCAAAATACCTTATTATCTATAGAATTATGAATATATATGTACTGCCATGGCACCCCGGCCCACTGTCATAGCATAGTTCCGTAATTCAATGGCCAATCATTTGTTCCTTGGTCAGGAGCTTAATGATGGATCCTTACGGAGGCATGATCATGATGTCAAAGCGGAAGTAAACTATCATATCTTGCGAAAAGCACCTTCTTTTTCTCCGCCCTCTATGAGAAGCATAATGATGAGATGCCGGATGGAAGATCCCACCAGGTCGTGAATGGGGAAAGGTAGATGAAGAAGATGAAAGGCAGTGGATACTTCTCAATTGATGACTGAGTACGCCCTTTACTTTCCACTTGAGGGTTAAAAGAAGACCCCAAACCCCCTTCAACTATTTTCTTATTTCTTCAAATAATGAGATTACATATCTATGTACCAAACGCAAAACCCTAGACTCCTAGTCCACTCGCCCGGCTTACTCATTACATAACCCAACCGAAGACATAATTAATTAATCAATAATTGACTTAATCAACATAAATAAACTAAGACCGACGTGGAACTAAGTTTAACTCGGTTCGGAGGATGACATGAATGTCTTGAATAGTTTGATGCTATAAGATTTTAGCTTTCGGATTCAACTAATCAAAAAAAAATATAATAAATAAACTAAGACCGACTCTAGCCTACTCATAGTGTGGCTCAGCCCTCTAACTTGACCCACCATCGGGTTCCTATCATTCTTAGTTATTTTATTGGTTTTGTCTGTTGAATTGGTTGTGCCAGTTGACACAGTTTCGTGTCCTCCTGGATCGATCACGATTCTTTGGTGCCAATACTTGGAAAAACGATGACGGTGGTGGCGCTACTGAACGAGGTTTGCTAGAAGCTTGTCGGAGATACATAAGATGTCAAAATGTAGCGATGAAATTCCGACGTCGATGAAAATGTTGGCGCTGCTTGGCTGACAAACGGATCTATCAGACTCCGAAAAGAGGAGGGCCGGAGGCTTCGCAATGACTCTGAAAGCATCGGCAAGGTTGGCAGTGGCAGTGGCCCGGAGTCGACGCCAACAACGACGCCTTAAGGTGATGAGATATGTGAGATCAAGGTGGACGGAGGATCTGAACCAGCGAAGGTGAAGGTGGCTGAGTGGAGTTTTGCGGCAATCTGAACCAGCAACACCAGAGGGAGAGGATGTGTCACATCCCAACCCAGAAAACCCATCCAGTCCGGGGCGTGAGGGTTCATACTCTATTCAATCCATCACTGGTGTATTTATAATAAAATAATACAGCTAATTAACAATTAATTTGGGGTAAAAAACAATTCAAGATAAACAGATACAAATAATTCAATATAATTCAAGATTCTGATACAAAATTGATCCTCAAGAGATATATAATAAAACCTAAAAAATCACTACATGAGGAAATTATACATTTAAATAATCCAACAAGATAAAGATGAAACCCAAGTCCTCGAACAGCTCCAAAGGCTCGACACGTCACCAAGAGCCTGTCCAACTGAGAGCTACGGAAGAAGAGTTGATGCCTGCACTTGTAAAATGCAGCATGTGTAGGAGTGAGCGATAAGCTCAGTAGGATTCTATACTATGACGCACACAAAGGAAAGGGAACAGTAAAGTTCCAGGTTCCACATCATCTTTAGGGGAAACTCATATCACGTACACTGCCTACCCCAGGGCACGCACGCTGATGACTCGTGGTACTGTCAACAGTCGTCCCT
Source organism: Narthecium ossifragum (assembly GCA_963920575.1). Lineage (NCBI taxonomy): Eukaryota > Viridiplantae > Streptophyta > Magnoliopsida > Dioscoreales > Nartheciaceae > Narthecium > Narthecium ossifragum. The sequence continues at coordinate 8,075,945 of OY986966.1, forward strand.
CTCAAACCAAGCACTAAACAACATATCATAGGACACATGGTGGTACATAACTTCCCCTAACAATGAAACTGAGACTGAGTCTGGAAACTAAGACGACCTCTACAGTTCAATCAGAGTAATTGTAGCCAACTATACAGTAACCTCAGAACATCAGATTATTAACAAGATAATTTCACGCCTAGACCTTGCTACCTAGTCTCGATCCTACGGTTAGATCTGAGCTACCCGAAGCCTCGGATCGACGATCAACCTATCGCCCACGTCCTAACCTCTATGCGTCTAATGCGATCAAAATGAATGAAATCCTCAGGCATAAATCCAGAAGTATAAGCATGCAACAGGATGCCATGTCATAATATACAGGGCTAGGCACGGCGCATAGCTCGCCAAGGGGTGAAAATAGCAAAGGTTTAAGAAAAGCAGATAAATAGGCAGGCATGCCTATAAGTCTCAACGAGACTAAGCAACCAATTTAGATTAAGAATCAACATTGATCTATACATGGGATACAACCCCTGCTAAACAATTAAACAACCATAACAACAATTACAATAATTATTTAATCAAGCTTAGGGCGATCATACGACCCATTTATTCTACACATCCCAGGGAAGACATGACTCCCCTGGTTTAGCCACAAGCCACACACGGGCCTACACAAATATAATAACATATATCTAGATTAAGATTAAAATAATCGATTTATCGAAATCAAACCAGAATATACCACTAAGCTCGAAAAATCATATCTTTTTATCTAGCCGTCCGATTGATATGAAACTTGATATGCTCACTGAATGGCATACCCAGAAGCACATATCCAAAAATTGGATCAATCGAATAAACGAAAATAGATGAAAACCTACAATTTCGGTAAAACTCCAGATCTTATAAACCAATCATAATCCCTTCGAAAATAAATTGGATTGAAACCAAACTTTGCAGATAATACCTAAATATCACTAAGATAATCTCGTCCAAAAATAAAATCAATTAGATAACGAAAAAACCACTTAATTTCTCCAATTAAACTGACTGCCCTGTTCTGCACAGCCTGGCCATTTAATTCACTAAAAATCATACATAAATCTGAAAATTATGAAATCGGTTGGAAATGAAATATAACTCATAGATATACAACTTTAATGTATAACATGAACTGAGATGCACTCACAGATCAGAAATAAAGATAGAACATCGATGTTCTAATTGAATCATAAAATCTGAAAATATTTCGATGAAAACATGCTTAAATCCATTTCAAATTAAACCAAAATCCATTCAGACTTAAATAAGTTATTAAGAAACCCTAAACACATCTCATAGAATAGATTAATTGAATAAATAATCATCCAATAAGCCAAGAACACCTAAATAAGCCTAAAGTAAGAAGCCTACCAAACTACGCTTAATCTATGTTTAATCCTCGATTAAACCGTCCAAGGAAGGTGTAGGGCATCTCCCCTAGCAGCTGGCAACCTCTCCAAATGCTTGCGATGAGCTATCCCGACGGATCGAAGAAGAGAAGAAGAAAGAAGAAGAAAGGAGGAAACAGAGCTGCCCCCGGATTCTTATAAGCTCGCAACCGATCGATTGTCCCAATGGCCGATCGATCGTCCGTGAAAGATGATCATCCTATGTCGGTTCAGCCGACCTTATTCGGACATGTCAAAGGCGGTGCTGACATCGAGCCCGATCTATCGGCCCACAGACCGATCGATCATCCTAGGGCTGACAGCTGTTGAAAAGACAAGCTGTCGCGCCCGACTTAGGATCTTCTGATCTCGAGTCACGCCTAAGGTTCTAACAAGCACAAATAACAACAAAAGAGTTGTGTGTGTATAACGCGGGTGTGGAACCAACCGCCAAGGCGCAATTTACTAAATTGCCATTGGGGTCTTTACGATCAGCCTGATGGCGAAACAAGGCCAAACGGGCCAGACCCTCGACCTAATGCGATCGGACTAGATTGGAGGTACAGGTCCTCACATGATGTCTTAGTGCGGAGCTGGTGAGGCTGTCGTGACATGAGGTCTGCGTGAACGACAACCCAGTGATTGTCGAGGGTGAAAAAGAGTTTGGGGAAGGAGGTTAGGAGGAGGTCCATGGCAGAGTTGGACATGGCCGGTGGCTGCAAAGCTCGGAGATGGGGCTGCCCGAGGTTGTGGCAAGGGTTGCGGCATGGTCGACGATGCTCGGAGAAGGGAGGACCGGCAAGGTGTGGTCGTGGGTGAGGCTTGGTCAGTCGAGATTTGGATCGAAGACGTGCGAGGTGCCCTGGTCGGCGATGGGGATGAATAGGGGATGCCAGATCATCGTCGTCGATGGTGGTGCTCGAGTGAAGCGGGACTGGCAAAGGCATCGGAGAGCGATGCCAATGAGAACTTCTGGCAAGGCCGTGGACCACGATCGTGAGATCGGGATCCGGGCGGCCCGCGACGAGGTGGAGCAGGAGGTGGGCGTTGGTGGGGATGAGGGAGAGGGACTCGCTTGAGAGGGGGTCTTGGGGGGAGAGAGAGCTAGTGGGAGGAGAGAGGATGAGGGATGATGTGATGAGTTAGATCTAATGTAAGGTCCTCGATCCAAAATAGTGGGGGTGAGAAGGGGTTACATAAAGGTGATGGAGGGCTGTGATTAAGTAGTGAGATAGAAAGGTTAATTAGAGGTTGGGCGTAATGAATAGGAATTGATGATGAGCATAATAAATAGGGATTGGTGATGGACAGTGGGAGGGATTTCATCTAATGGTGGATTAACAAGACAAAAGGAAGGCCATTGGGTTTGAGAAGATAGACGGCATGGATCTAATAAGATGGTTGATGAAGGATTTGGATTTACTTGGCTTTTAGGGTTTGTCAAGGACTCTGGCCACTGGGTTTGAGAAGATAGATGGCATGGATCTAATGAAATGGTTGATGGAGGATTAGGATTTACTTGGCTTTTAGGGTTTGCTAAGGACTCTCCTTCTATGTCACCAATTCTAGCCGCTAGGGCTGCAATTTGATTGCCTAAGTCCCGTGTCAGGTCTTGCATGACCCCTTCTAAATTATTGAATTTGGTCTCCATGACTTCATGACGCTCTTCAAACATGATTATTGCCTTCTATGCTGACACTCATAGGTCTACGATGGTTGCCTTGATATCCTTTGATCCATGTTCCAATGCATGAAACTACTTTTTTTTGTTAAATATGCCATGCTGTCGAGAACCGAAGCTATGGTACAAATTGATGAGATCCCGAATCTGGAGAGATCTCACCGGATGTGAATGGGAGAAGGAAGATAGAGAATAAGGTGAATGTGGTGGATACTCCTCGATTAATGGCCAAAAACACCCCTTTACTTCCGGTTGATGGCTGCATCCAATTGATGGCTGAATAAAACCCCTTCTATTATTTTCTTATTTCTCTGAATAATGAGATTACATACATGTGTCTTTTATTTATAATAAAGACGCACAAAAACCCTAGGACTCCTTGTCGACTTATCCGGTTGACTCATTACGTAACTCAACCCATGACATAACTAATTAATTAATAACTGACTCAACCAACATGAATAAACTAAGACTGACTTAGCCTACTCGTGACATGGATGCCCCCTCTGGCTCGACCTACCACCGGTTCCTATCGCATAATGGATAGCTCTTTCGACATGACCATGGAACTTATTCATCGGTCATGGATAGCTAGCTATTCATCCGTACAGGCTCCATGCCCTTTGCCCATGAGGATCATCTTCACATGCAGACACGGCAACACTAGCGACTGATCGCACATCACTAGATGGGCAGGCAGGCAGCCCACTTACCCCACAAACGAGCCATCCGTTACAGAAACGAAAAAAGGGCCGTACCTGGCCCGAGTCCGACACCTGTGCCCAAACACCCCACACCAAGCTGTCTATGGCTTTGGACCGGGCTGTAAAGTCTAAACTACCTAGGATTGATCCCGAGATAGAATTCAATCTCCGATAATTGTCCCTAGTCTTATTGGAACCAAAAATAACCAGTAAAAGACAAATAATTGATTCTAAAAACCTAAATAAATCAATCTACAAATACTAACCACATATAGCTTAATTTCTATTTTTTGATTAGATAGCATATAGCTTAATTTCAAAAAGAATCCAATCTCCCAGATTTCCTCAAATCAGATCAGATCCTCTATAATTAATTACCCATCCCTGCTTCCACTTTTAAACCACATGAATTGAATGAAGAGAAGCCAACCAACCACCACCAAAAACATGGCGGAAGAGCTATCCATGAAGCTGATCATAGACACCAAAGGCGACAAGGTCCTCTTTGCGGAAGCAGGCAAGGAAGTGGTGGACTTCCTCTTTAGTCTCTTGCTCCTCCCCATGAGTTCCATCATCAAGCTCCTCACCAAAGACATCAACATGGCCGGCTGCATTGCAAACATCTGCACCAGCAAGATCCTAATTCTCTCTTGTATTTCCAACAATCATAAGTTCGTATTTTTATCGGTTTTATCGTATTCGGATCCACTTCTCCTACGGATCCTTCTGTTTTCTTTTCTTTTTGAAAGGAAGTTCAAGGAACTTCCTTTATAAGAACTCCAACTCATAATTGAACCACTTTGTGGTTGATCTGCTGTGCAGATGGCTTCAAGATTTGTTCCTGTGAACCCTCCCAGTGAGGAAGTGCCTATTGGCAATCCACCTGTAGTGGAAATGCCAAGTGTGCTGATCGGGCAGCTAGAGAGGCCTGAGAAGTTTAAGGGACTGAATTTCAAGCAGTGGTAGCAGAAAATGCTGTTCTACTTGACCACCCTTAAACTTGTCAGGTATCTCATTGAGGATGAGCCTGTTCTAACTGAAGAACAGAAGAATGCTCATACTGTAGATGCGGTTCAGGCTTGGGGTCATTCTGACTTCCTATGTCGGAACTATATTCTGAACGGCTTGGACGACAAGCTCTACAACGTGTACTTTCCCAAAAGAACCGCAAGGGAACTTTGGGAGGCCTTGGACAATAAGTACAAGGTGGATGACGCCGGCGCAAAGAAATTTGTTGTCGGTCGATTCCTTGAGTACAAGATGGTAGACGGTAGAAGTGTTGTTGAACAAGTTGAGAAACTTCAGCTCATCTACCATGACATGAATGCTGAAGGTATGATTTTGAATGAACTTGTCCAAGTGGCGGCAATGGTTGAGAAATTACCACCTTCTTGGAAGGACTTCAAAAACTACCTAAAGCACAAACGAAAGAAGATGAGTCTTGAAGATCTCGTTGGGAGACTAAAGATCGAGCAGGATAACCGTAAGACCGATAAGAACAGCGGTCTAGGCATTTACTCTAAGTCTAACTTTGTGGAGAATGCCAGCGGTTTGAAGAAGCGCAAGCGCTTCGATGAGGGCACTAAGGGAGGCAGCGGGTTTCAGAAGTTCAAAGGCGAGTGCTTTGTCTGCGGAAAGGCAGGACATAGGGCCAAGGACTGCCGCAACCACCCAAGTGCTCAAGGGAAGAAGAAGCCAGCCCCCAAGAAGAAGAGGACAGAAGCTCACATGACCGAAGGTCTCAGTTCAGAGATGGATGATTTGCACCTGGTGGCAGTCATCTCCGAGGTGAACTTGGTCGGAAGCAACCCTAGGGAATGGTGGGTCGACACAGGCGCTACCCGCCACATCTGCTCCAACAGATGGATGTTCGACACCTACCAAGCAGTGAATAGAGAGCACTGCTACATGGGAAACTCTGCAACCTCCCAGGTGGAAGGTAAAGGGACTGTAAAGCTGCAGATGACGTCCGAGAAAGAGCTGACCCTGACGGAAGTCCTTCATGTGCCAGAGATACGTAAGAATCTAGTCTCAGCTTCGATTTTGAGCAAGAAGGGCTTCAAGCTAGTCTTTAAGTCAGACAATGTCATCTTGTCTAAGAATGACATGTATCTAGGCAGGGGCTATTTGGGCGAGGGGCTTTTTAAAATGAATATAATGATTGTTATCCCCAAGGTCAAAACTAGTGAAGCCTTAAAAGCTAGTGCTTCCAATGTAATGATTGCTGCCCAAGAGGTTAATAAAGAGAAAATTGCCTATGTGACTGAGTCATTGAAATTATGGCATGGGAGGCTGGGACATGTGAATAATAATTCAATGAAAAAACTAATAAACTTAAATCTTCTTCCTAAATTCATAATTAACAAAGAACACAAATGTGAGGTTTGTGTGGAAGCAAAAATGGCTAAGACTTCGTTTCAATCAATTGAACGAAGCACTGAACCTTTAGGTTTGGTTCATACAGACGTTTGTGATCTGAAAGGTATTTTATTACCTTTATTGATGATTGTACGAGATATTACTATCTTTACTTAATGAGAAGTAAAGATGCGGCAGTAGAGATGTTCACTCATTACAATAATGAAGTGGAAAATCAGCTCGACAGAAAGATCAAAATGCTGAGAAGTGACAGGGGAGGTGAGTATGAGTCACATTTTGCCCAAATTTGTGCTGAAAATGGTTTCATTCATCAGACTACAGCGCCCTATTCTCCAGAACAAAATGGAATAGCAGAACGAAAGAATAGAACGCTAAAGGAAATGATGAATGCCATGCTTATAAGTTCAGGCTTAGCTCACAACATGTGGGGGGAAGTGATACTTTCAGCAAATCATGTGTTGAATAGACTACCGCACAAAAAGTTAGACAAGACGCCTTATGAATTATGGAAAGGCCGTTTGCCTAGTTACATGTTCTTAAGGGTTTGGGGCTGTCTAGCTAAGGTTCCAATTCCAGTTTCGAAACGAACTAGGATAGGGTCGAAAACGGCAGACTATGTGTTCATAGGATATGCACAGGATAGTAGTGCTTACCGGTTCTTGGTTAATAAATCGGATAATCATGAAGTGCATGTGAACACTATCTTAGAGGCTAGAGATGCCTCATTCTTCGAAAACGTGTTCCCTTACAAGTCTTGTCCTACAACAGAGGGTAGTGAAAGAACTTATGAGAACACTTGGGAAGATAGAATCCAAGGGTCCTCAGTTCATGAAGAAGATGAGGAACCTAGACGGAGTAAGAGGGTTAGGACATAAACTTCCTTCGGCTCAGACTTTCCAACATATTTGTTAGAGAATGACCCTCAGACATTCAAGGAGGCAATGTCAACTCCAGACGCTCCTTTATGGAAAGAAGCAGTGAAAAGTGAAATTGATTCCATCATGTAGAACCATACATGGGAAATGGTTGATTTACCATTAGGTTGTAAACCTTTGGGTTACAAGTGGGTTTTCAGAAAGAAAATGAAAGCAGATGGAACAGTTGACAAATACAAGACAAGGCTTGTCGTCAAGGGTTTCAAGCAAACCGAAGGGGTAGATTTTTTTGACACCTATTCTCCAGTCACTAGGAAAACGTCAATCAGAATAATTATCGCCCTTGCGGCTTTAAACAATCTGGATATACATCAAATAAATGTAAAGACCGCTTTCCTAAACGGTGATCTGGAAGAAGAAATCTACATGGAACAGTCCGAGGGGTTTGTGGTTCCTGCAAAAGAGAAGAAATTCTGCCGACTTGTTAAGTCTTTGTATGGACTAAAACAAGCACCTAAGCAGTGGCATGAAAGTTTGATCATGTAATGCTGACAAACAGATTTCACATAAATGAGTGTGACAAATGCGTTTACATAAAAGGTGATGAGAAGGAATATATAATCCTATGCCTTTATGTAGATGACATGATCATTATTGGTAGCAATGATAATCTCATAAAAGCTACTAAGAGCATGTTGTCATGAAATTTTGATATGAAGGATTTGGGTATCGCTGATGTGATACTTGGTATGAAAATTACCAAGACGGCCGATGGCTATATTTTATCTCAAGATCATTATATTAAGAAAATTCTTAATATATTTGATAAAGAAAGTGATGATGTAGCCAGGACACCGATAGATGTTAACACACATCTAAAGAAACATCATGGTGAAGGTGTACAACAATTGGAATATTTCAGGGTCATAGGCAATCTGATGTATATCATGAACTGTACACGACCGGATATTGCCAACTCAGTAAACAAACTGAGTAGATACACAAGCAATCATAGTACGGATCACTGGAAGGCATTGATCAGAGTCCTTAGATATTTAAGGTACACAACAAATTATGGATTGCAGTATACGAGATATCCAGCTGTGCTTGAAGGATATTCAGATGCAAACTGGATCTCGGACTCCAATGATACAAAATCCATGAGTGGGTTCATTTTTATGATTTTAGGTGCAACTGTGTCTTGGAAATCATCCAAGCAGACTTGCATAGAAAGGTCAACTATGGAAGCTGAGTTCATAGCATTAGACCTAGCTGGGGAAGAAGCAGAATGGCTGCGTAACTTTCTAGAAGATATTCCTATGTGGCCTAAACCTGTGCCTCCTATTAGCATTCACTGTGATAGTCAATCAGCAATAGACAGAGCACAAAGCCATATGTATAATGAAAAATCTAGGCATATACGTCCACGACACAATTCAGTAAGGAAATTGTTGTCGACTGGTGTAATTTCCATCGATTTTGTGAGATCAAAGGAAAATGTTACAGATCCGCTAACAAAAGGCCTAACTAGAGACCTAGTGGATATTTCGTCGAGGGGAATGGGGTTGAAGCCCATGAAATGACTATCTTTCTCAATGGCAACCCAACCTAGCAGATCTGGCAGACCCAGAGTCTAGGTTTAATGGGACAACCGAATTGTGGGGGGCAGTCGCTTAGATCACTCTTACCCATTCCTATGATAACTGAGTGATAAAACTTGCATAGTGCAAAGGTTAAGCTTATGCTTTTAATGATCCACAAAGAGTAGGGGTATAACAAGATGCTCCTAATAAGAGATCACCTATGTCGAGTGAGAAGGGGCCGCTTCTATGAGAATGATGTAAAGGGTTAATTCTCTAAAAGCACTCGAAGAATGTTACCAGGCATGTCCAGGGCCGAAATGGACACAACAAAAGAGCTTTCAATGGTATAAGAAAGGCGCTGTGTGAGCACTATTGTCTTAGTGTACATGAAAGCTGAACAGTTCAAGACATCGCGTTCACTGTTTAGCAAGTACATTCGATAGTGTTTCACTAAGGAAGGTTCAAAGCTAAAAACTACCTCTCCTGAAGCAGCAATGTTCTGTGGTACTCTGAAATGCATTAGGGATCATTTAGCATTTTTGATCAGCCATTTGATTCATGTGGGGGATTGTTGGATTTGGGGCCCAATTGAGTTGGGCTAAACATGGGTTGAATCAAATGGGCCTTGGAAGAGCCCATTAACAAAATAGCCAAATGGTGGAGAGCCCATGTGTGTAAAGTAGTTTAGTCCCACATTGGAAGTGGAAGAAAACTTTCACTTGTTTATATAGAGTTTTGAGCCTCTAGACTTTGAACACATGTGAGGACTAAAGGTGGAATACCCACACGCGCGCACTGCCGCCGCCGCCCGCCCGCCAGCAGGCCGTGCTCGTGCGCCGTGAGCCTTGGGTCGTGGGTGTCCTTTATGCTACACACAAGAGCTGGTCGAGTCAGCTCGAATTCACTGAACCTTTTCAGCTTCCAAGACCGTTACAGATTAATTGATTTGGTCTGAATCTTGGGCTACCCATGGTTAATGGGTTGAGTCAGTTACCACTTGGAATTGATCTGGTCCGACTCTTGGGCTTCTGTGCAGAATTGATTGAGTCAGTTTCGATTTCAGATGAATTAATTGGAATCTGACTCTTGGCTGGTTAGCTTCTAGATGACGTGACAGTCTAGTATTGGATGTTTTTGCTGATGAGGCATGTCTTTTCATCTCCCCTAATGGCTGATCAGCTTCCTCCCTTAGCCTGTAAATAGGACCCTTTCCAGCCCTTTAGAGGTTAAGCTGCATGCATCCATTTTGCACACCACTCACTAGAGGGTCCTGAAGAGAGTACCGTACCAGCGAAGGCTTGACGGGCAATCAGAGGCCAGCTTCCTTCCATTTGCACAGAAGATCGTTGTACCCTGGGAGTTCCTTGCCTGAAGATCCAGAAGCACCGGTGGTGGGCAATATGAACTTAAGGGCACAGTGTGGTACACTGGCCTCGATCAAGCTTCGGTTCTACATCGGTGTTTCCTTCTTCCTCATCGATGGTTTCCTTTCTTTTGGAGTTCTTTTACCTTATCTGGTAAGTGTTTAGAATTAAGTGTTCTTCTTCTCATTGTAAAGGATTCTTGCTACCTTTGTAAAAGCAAGATCCTAATTCTCTCTTGTATTTCCAACAATCTTAAGTTCGTACTTTTATCGGTTTTATCGTATTCAGATCCACTTCTCCTACGGATCCTTCTGTTTTCTTTTCTTTTTGAAAGGTATAAGAACTCCAACTCATAACTGAACCACTTTGTGGTTGATCTGCTGTGCAGATGCCTTCAGTATTTGTTCCTGTGAACCCTCCCAGTGAGGAAGTGCTTGTTGGCAATCCACATGTAGTGGAAATGCCAAGTGTGCCGATCGGGCAGCTAGAGAGGCCTGAGAAGTTTAAGGGACTGAATTTCAAGCAGTGGCAGCAGAAAATGTTGTTCTACTTGACCACCCTTAAACTTGTCAGGTATCTCACTGAGGATGAGCCTGTTCTAACTGAAGAACAGAAGAATGCTCATACCGTAGCTGCGGTTCAGGCTTGGGGTCATTCTGACTTCCTATGCCGAAACTATTTCTGAACGGCTTGGACGACAAGCTCTACAACGTGTACTTTCCCAAAAGAACCGCAAGGGAACTTTGAGAGGCCTTGGATAATAAGTACAAGGTGGATGTTTTCTTCATCGTTTTCTTTAGAGTTTTCTTTATTGTTTTCTTTAGATTAACTTAATTAAAGAGTTTTCATATCTTAATCTTGATTAAGTTAAGCAATAGGTTTACATATATGGAAAACACATCGACCACCGATTCGAATTGTGTAAGCTTGAATCGCTTACAAAGAGCCATGTCCCTTTTTTCCACACTAATTACCCTATCGATGTTATGGAAAACACATCGACATTTAGCTATTATGTTGAAGCTAAAGTAGGGAGGAACTGGTCAAACTTGCTTCAATCCAAATTGGCGAGCGACATAGTTTGGAGCATATACTTCTACTCCACATTTTTTTTTGGCTTTGCCCCACGACATGTCAAAATGCAAATCTCGGCCAACCAAAAAATGAGCCCAAGCCGGTCTTTTATTCTCATCGTCCAAATTAGTTGATAAGTCAAGAAGTGGACGAATAGAAACTGGATGAGAGTCAGAATGAAAAGGACGATAGGAAGAAAAATTAGATAGAGTATAAAAATAATCAAAAGTTCGTTGAAAAGATTTGAGAATGAACGATGAAGAAAGATATAAATGGGCTTGAGTTCTGGCTGATGAAGAAGATGGAGGTAAGTGAAGTCCAGGAAAATAGGCTCTAAGCCATAGTTGGACAATCCAGAGAGGGCCAAAACCAATGAGACTTCCACCATCTCTCAATTACTCAAGAGTAAGGTAGATACATCTACATATGGCCGAAAGAATAAAAATGGAAAGAGATAAAACTTGCTTTCCAGAAGCAATTGATTGAGCAAGATTGATGTCGCGCCCCGACCCGCAGAGCGCACCCGGGCCGGGACCGCGAGGGGAAAAGCCTACAACCACTAGCCTCAACTGGCGGAAACAGTTGAGACTAAAGGACAGCTGGCGGAAACAGCTGCCAACAGGCACAAGCGGAAGCAAAGGACTAAACAACAACTATTAACATTTATTACAAAACAGTAATAAAAGAGTTAACAGGGTTTAGTACAACAAGCTACAAGGGATCAACAGTCCCCAAAAAGAAGCTACACTACCCACCGGGGTCTCAGCGAACGCACAAACGAAACCATCCTGACCCTCAGACATGGTCAGGAGCCGGCGCGCTACCACGAGACGGCCGACGGGGAAGCACCGGAGGAGAACGGGGACCCGCACCTGCAAACACACAGTCCAGGTAGGAATGAGCAATAGCTCATCAGGGTCCTACTCTACCACTCCCGCTAAGAAGGCAAACCCAACGAACCAACCCTGAGGCCAAGTACTGAGGCTTGCCAAGGACCCCATAAATCCCGTCACTAACCCGAAGGATTCCTGTCCCAAGTACGCCCCTCCGACAACCACTGCTCAGGGGTGGGCAACTCCGACAATCCCTGACACAGGGTGGACATGACGCTACTGGTAGGACACCCTTCCCCAAGCGGGATCTCCACACTTGGCGGAACGACCGAGGTTAAGACTACCATCTCTTAGTACTCCAAGCCACAGAGCCAACAGAACCCCTAACTCCTGACCCAAGACTAAGCCTAGTCAGGGAGTCCATCGATCCCATCGATGTCCTTCCCCCCCCCAGGGTTCCTGTCCAACCTACGTCCCTCCGATAGCCACTGCTCAAGGACTAGGCTACCTCCGACGGTCCTTAACACAGGGTGGGCCGGACGATACTTGTAGGACACCCTTACCGGGGTAACGGCATCCCACGCTTAGTCCTAGATCACCGGAGTCCACGGGTCAACCCCACCCAGTCTAACCTAGCATGTCTAATGTACAGGAGCAGGGCAGGATATAAATAAAGCGGTAACATGCAACACAGCAAGGGCACACCTTCGGCCCATTTATTCTAAACACTCCCGAGGATCATGACTTCCTTCGGTTCACCATAAAGCGATAAAAGGGCATAACCCATGGCCCAGCTACACTAAGCATTCCCGAGGGTTCATTACTCCCTCGGTTAACCACAAAGCAGTAAACATTCAAGCATGATGTAAAACATAAAAGCCCCAAGGGCAAAACCGTCAAAACTGCTTACATGAGAAGCCCCGCGGGCAAAACTCATGAAAACCCTCGCTGCGACTAAAGGATCGATCCTCACCAAGGGAAGGATCGATCACTTAAGCAACAGTGAGCTTCTCTCACAGTCGAGCCAAAGAAGATCGATCATTCCTCCCAGGAAGATCGATCTTTTTGGTGACAGAGGGCGCCCTTCCAGTCGCACCAAGGAAGATCGATCCTTCCTCCCAGGAAGATCGATCATTCTCGGGACGAAGGGTATCCCTGCTAACCCAGGCCCCATGATCGATCTCCTCCCATAAGAAGATCGATCATGTGCTGGGCGCAGCAAGCCAACACCAGAAGGACCGATCCTTCCTCCCAGGAGGATCGATCACCCATGGGTTCCGGCGTGCTTCCGGCCGGAGAACCGCCGGAATACACAACCAAACCTCACCAAACTTGGTGGGTTGGTAGATCTGAGGACCACGAGGCTACTCAAGGCCTCAAAACGGGGAACAACAACTCCACAAGGAGATTAAACGAAAACCAAACCCGGATTTAAACCTTCAAAGCTAGCCGGAGTTTGAGTGGGATCCCTACCTCTTCAACGCAGCTTCAATCCTCAAGTCCTACCCCAGGATCTTCCTCGCCTTGCCACGAACCCAACGAGCCTTCAAGCTCCAGGAGAGGTGGCCGGAGGAGGAAGAACGGCGAGCGGAAGCTCTCAGCCGTAACAGGGGAAAAACAGAGCCGGGAGGAAGAAGAGGGAAGAAGCGAAAGAAAGGAAGGGGAAGGAGAAGGGGGTAAGGCCGGGGGAAAGCCGGCGAAGGCGGGGAAAAGCTGGGGGAGGGGAGGGAAAGTCTTCCCTCCCCTGACAGGGGAAGCGACGGCCACCGCCAAAGACTTCCAGGCATAGGCAGGATCGATCCTCCACGACCAAAGGATCGATCCTCCCTGCCCAGAAGTGCAAACTTGGGCCGGAAAACGGGCCCAAGCCCAGAACTCCCAAACTAGGTCCCACCTAACCTTTCTAACAACCACAAGCACCAAACAAGGTCTGTGTGTGCACACCCAGTGTGAAACGACCGCCAAGGCGCAATTTCCCAAATTGCCCTTGGGGTAAACAACAAGCCAAGGGATGGAGGGACGGGTCCTCACAATTGATATAACCCCTAACCGATTTCTTAGCATGAAGACAGAGAATGAATTTACATAGCCAATAATAGATAAAGGCTAATCGTTCTCGGGCGTTTGGTGAGACATCGGTCTCTTCAAGTTTGGCGTAAGTATTAATAAAAACGTCATAATTCTTATCAGAATCAAAGACCGTATCCCGAGAAGGAAGCTCCATATTGGCCGATACAAGTTCGCCGATAGGAGAGAGACCGGTTAAAAGAGTGATATCTAAGAGAGTAATAAAGAGAGTGCCACAAGGAAAAAAAAAGTTATTATACTTTGTCGACCAAAAAAGGAACGATGAGAAAAGTAAGTTAGACTCTTGAGCAGGAACCCTAGTGCTCAAATCTAATAAATCCAAAATACCAGCATCAGAAAATATTTTCTTTGAATTAGGATGGTTAATCATCCTACTATGCCACTCGATGAATTTATCATCGGTCAAGGGCCATGGTGTAATGGGATTTCTAGAAGAAAGGGTCGATAAGTTAAGCTCTTGGGATAATGGTAGGTCACCAGAAAGTGGAAAAGAATTTAAAATAGTTTTAAGATCGGAGGAAAGGGAAGGCAGAAGATCAGAAACAAAGCAAGGACCAAGAGAAAAAGACCTGGAAGTAGAATCATCAGTCCTGACAAGATATGTCCCTCTTGCCTCGTCTAATCTCAGAAGCTAGTTGAAATCTGCGTAGGTCCTGCTGACTTCCTTATATATGACCTCATTGGCTTTGATTTCATGAACCATGGTGGAAAACAGACCGCTCGATAGTGAAGAAGAAGCAGAAGTCTCCAACGCCTCAGATGATTACAGGAGAAAGGAAAAAAGTAAACTCAAGCTCTGCAATGATGAAAGAAGAAGAAGAGATAAAACCTGTTAAGTCACTAATTATTCCTAATTAAACCCCTTAAATTATCTTTGTTAGGCCTAGAGTAGGTGTATTTGATATCATATTATTTGATTTCAGGTTTAAGTAGGGTTTGAGAAGAAATACAAGAAATTCGGTCAAAAATTACTAAATTCTACAAAAAGACTGCTCCGTCGACTGTTTCGAAATAAATCACCAGAAATTCTACAAAACTTCACATATTCTGAAATTCTGGGAGATGAAAGAAGACTTCAAGATATACAACTTTCATGTTGAAGACTTTGTGAGATTCCTTATATATTAGCGCCAGTTTTGAAGCAAAGTTGGATCTATGAAGGCTGAAATTTGATAAAAGCTGAAATGAATTAATGACGTGGCAGTTAATGACCCAGTCAGACCGACTAGAGCGATGGATCGGATTTGAGTCCCATGGATCGCTCCGATGACGTCATCAACCCGGAATTTAGGGAAATTAGAGTTTAAGTTCAACTATAACTCCTAATTTCGGGATTAAGGGTTTCTATTATATAAAGGGGTTATTCCAGCCGAATTTCTGATCTTTTTGACATCTTTGGAGAGGGAATTAAGGAGAAGGCGGCGAGGATTCGGATGGTGGCAGCTTCGTATTCCAAGCGGATGGTGTTCATCCAAAAGATGAGTTGCTAATTATTATATTTAGGATTATTCATGAAACCCTAGTGTAGTTTTGGTTTTTCTTTAGTTGGATTCTTGTGAACTTCTCGATGTATGATCTCATGAATATGGTTTTATTGTTAATAGAGTTGAAGGAAAAGAGTTCCCTTGACAAACTTTCAGTTCTACATGATTTCTGTGATTGATTGTAGAGATTTATGAGATGGTTTTCATGAAGTTATTGGTTTGCCTTTGAGATAAGCTATGCTACGCGAAGATAGGTTGTGCTAAAGTCATTAGAAGTAGTATAATCTAAGGTAATCCTAGAACCAAAGACAATCTATGCCAAGCAAAGATAAGTTATGTCGTTGGGAACATTAACTTTATTTTAGGAATTCATGTGAGCTTGTAGCCATATGATCCATAATGTTGAGAGAAGGGAACAAGATGATAACTAGAGAAGACTAATAATGAAACTAGGGCGGATTGAGTAATTCCCAAGTAACTACTCGATTGATTCAAATTGATCAATCTTTTATTTCTTTTCTTTATTAGTTTAGATAACTATATTGTATCTTTGATTATTTTCCTTAATTTTAGGGTTTCGAGAATTGATTTCAGTTTCCAACGTTTTCCCTGTGGATCGACTCCCGACTTCACCGCTATCCTACCCAGTAGTGTAGTGAATGAATAAGAATTATAAATTTAATATTTGATTGAGTTTTCAACGTTTTAACGACACGTTCACGAGCGATCAAAACCCTAAGTAAAAGAAGGAAGAGCCAATAGAGTTCCTTCGCGCCAAAGAAATATGGCTAAAAGGGTAGAGATGTCAGGATAAGTACGGTGCATTAAATGCAGAATTTTAAGGGATATGGAGAGAGAATGAAAATGAGGCGGCGATTCGATTTCATAAAGAGCGATCATGATTAACCTTAATGGTTAACATGGAAGTTGTCAAATCATACCAAATGCGGTCATCTCATCATGAATTCAAATTCCTCGATAACCGCATGGAGGGCAAAATGTTAGCCAAATTAATGGCTAACCAATCAATAATTGGCATATCAGTATAATAAATATGATCGACAACCTTTCCAAGCCAATTGGACGATGTTGTTCTAAGATAAGCAATAGATCATTGCCCAAAAGAAGAAAACTATCATTTAAAGACGATGATCATCTTCGCAGAAAGAAGTCATCGGCCACGAACAATGATGATTTAAAGACAAGAAAGATATCAACTAAGGACGATGAAGATGGACGCAAGAAGTGAGCATCGACCAAGAAGAATAATATGGCAACAATAGGAAAGCTCATCAACCAGACAGAACCTTCATCGACCAAACCATGATGAAGAGAAACAAGGAAACATCGGAGAACGTGGGACACGCGGCTTATCAAAAGCGAAAGATGGAAGATAACAGAGAACGTGCTGAGCGGAAGTTATCAAACCGCTCTCATATAAAT
This sequence comes from Narthecium ossifragum, assembly GCA_963920575.1. Classification (NCBI taxonomy): domain Eukaryota; kingdom Viridiplantae; phylum Streptophyta; class Magnoliopsida; order Dioscoreales; family Nartheciaceae; genus Narthecium; species Narthecium ossifragum. The sequence continues at coordinate 8,092,868 of OY986966.1, forward strand.
AGTCTTCTCCTTTCAATGTGTAATCTCTCTCGCAAACTTAACACAGCATGTGCGCCTGGATTTCTTACTGTTCTTTCAGAATGTTTCCTGTTCATGTAAGTTAGTTTTATTCATGTCTCTTCTACGTTTAGCTTTTCTTTTTTACATAATGTAGTTTAGATTACTGTTCTTAGATAGGTAATATAATATTCGATTTTATGATGTTTTCTTCATCGTTTTCTTTAGAGTTTTCTTTACTGTTTTCTTTAGATTAACTTAATTAAAGAGTTTTCATATCTTAATCTAGATTAAGTTAAGCAATAGGTTTAGATATAAATTTTCTCTGATTTAGTAATTTAGGATGATCTTTATTGTTTTCTAGATTAAATTAATAGTTTTAGATGATTTCTTATTTACAATAGATTAAATTAAGATTAATTTAGGTTTAATCCTGATAATTAATTTTATTAGATTATTTAATTAGTTTCAATCCAGATTTCTATTTAACTTGACACCTCTGTTCGAACATAGTTTGAAGGACTTGGACTAAACCACAATCTCCTTATTCTTAAGTGTTAGGTAATTTTGACCTTGATTATTTGACCGGTCAATGGTTAAATTTCCACGCTAACATTTTTTGACACGCCCGGTGGGACCATGTGTCAAGTCTTTATAAAAATCGGTCAAATTTGACTCGACGGTATGGTCATTACTCGAACTAGACTAGATACTAACAGTGGTGCTGAAAACGCCAATCGCGGCGGTGTTCAACCTATTGCCAATGTTAGAGGAAGTGAACAAGTTAACCCACCGCCCTTAGAACAACCACACATAGAATATCGTGATAGGATGGTTTATCGCTCTATCGAGCGGGGAAATACATCGGCCAGAGATGGTCCTGATTATGAAGTCATAACTTCTAGGACTGCCCATACTATGGTCGATAAAGCTTTACATGCTAATAGTTAGCAGATGGCCAACCATATCGCCTTAGCTTTAAGGCCTTTTAAAGACACCATGCAGAACTTTATAAACACGACTTTGCCACACGCAAGTACTGGACAAAATATTGTTAGGCCGACCGTACCAATGATACCTATTGGTCAAAACGCAGCTCAGAATAATCGTATATTTCCGCCTAACAATATTATTGGCCTTGAGAACAATACTAGCTTTGTTATTTTGCAAAACTCATTGTACAGTCAAAACCTCATCGGTCAAAATAGCCAAATTGTTTAGACTAGTTCAACCCATCATCGGCCACCGATGAATAATGCCAATGACCAAAAATTGAATCTAATCGGCCAAACAACTGGGTCATTTTTATCGCCAACTCAAATACCTTCACAAGGTGAAGTATTTACCCCAATAGGGATACCAAACGGTGGTGTTCCTCCTACTCAGGGGATACCAAGCAGTGGTATGCCTCTTACTCAGGGGATATCAAATAGTGGAATGCCTGCTAACTTTGGCAACCCTTGTGAGGACCTGCCCCTCTACCCCTGTGGCTCATTGTAGACCGCAAGGGCAATTTGGTAAATTGCGCCTTGTTGTTTTGTTTCACACCCGCGTGTGCACACACTGGCCTTGATTGTGTTAAATGTTTGTTTAGAACGGCTAGGTGGACCCGGGATCGGAAGATCCCAGCTCGGGCGCGCGGAAGCTTGCCTTTGGGCAGCTGACGGCCCTTGAGCGATCGAGCGCTCCTTGGGGCGATCGGTCGGACTCGTGAGCGAGTCGGTGGGTTTTGATCCGGGGCGAGAACGATCGATCGCTCCTTGGAGCGACCGATCGGACTCGCGTCGGTGGCTTTTCTGCTTCGCGAGGACGGTCACCGCTGGCCGTCGCTCTCCTCTGTCAGAGGAGGGGAGACTTCCCCTCCCCTTCCCTCACTTTTCCCCCCTTCCCCCGGCTTTTCCCTTCCCCTTTTCCCCCTATTTCTTCCCCTTCCCTTCCTCCTTCTTCCCCTTTCTTCTTCCTTCCTTCTTTCTCTCCCGAAGCCCTGTTTTTCCCCTGTTTCCGTCAGCCACCTTCATCACCTCCGTTCTCCCTCCTCCGGCCATCTTTTCCGGCGCTCTAAGGCTCGTTGGATTTGTGACAACGAGAGGAAGATCCCTGAAGAGGTTTGGAGGCTTGTTGGTGATCAAATCGCGGGGAATCAGCCGAGGAAAGCGCAGCTAGGTAGGGTTATACCTACTGTGTTCATTTCGGGTTTTCTTGAGATCTAGCCGTTGGATCTTGTTGATCCTTGTTTTGTTGGATTTCTTATACCTGTTAAAATAACTGATTTAAGTTTCATGTTAATCAGTTGAGATTTGAGTAGGTTTTATGCATGATTAGTCTCGGATTTCTGGTTTTCTGCTGTTCTTGAGAAACAGCCGGCTTGCGGCGAGTTTCCCGGCCGACGAGTACATGATCATGGTTTTTCATAAACATATGAGTTGTAGATCTATTCGTTAGTTTTCCATGCCATCTTGTTTCGCAGTTTTTCGATTTTTCTACGATTTCTTCTGATTTGTTTGCTGGAGGGCTGCGTTGCAGCAATTAAGTTGGTAAGTGAGTTGATCAGCGGTTTTGATTTGTAGTTTCCCGTTAATCCAACCGTTGGATCATTATGAAATTTGGATATATTGATCCTGATATATACACCTACTGGTGACTAAGTTGGATCTTGAATCCGACATTGTTTCGACGTCGGATCGACGGGATCAATTAGCCCCTAAGTAGAGGTTTTGGGTGTTTGAATATAATATTATATTTCGGAATATAATATTATATTGTTACTGTTCATTCAGCGGTTTTCGGGGTTGCTTCCCGTTGCAGGGGTTCGCGTTTGACGGTCGTGGTACCGTCGTAATGCCGGGACCCGCTGCGGATCGGCTGGCAGCCGTTAGTTGTACCGCTGCAGCGATCCAGTAGACTTATATGATGTTCTGTCATACTGTTGCATGCTTTATTTCTTATCTGTGTATGTCATAGCATGCATTCCTCTGTTGTGCATTAGTTGCATTGATTAGGGCGTGGGTGATCTTTGGGTCGCCATCCCGAGGCTGGAAGCTCGGACTTAGCCCTAGGACCGGGGTTGGGTAGTTTGGACCCGGTTAAATTCTAGTGTCCAGTCAAACTTAATGATAGGCTTAGATGACTGGTTCACTGGTTACTTGGTGATTGTAGAGGTCGTGTCGACCTTGAGTCGGATGCTGAGGTGTAGCCGGTGTCCCACTGTGCTGACCCTGCAGTGTTGAGTTCCTGCAGTCGCCGTCGCCAGTGTTGTTCCAGCTACTGAGTGCTGCTCCTGGGCACCAGGGACACGCGGTGGGGTTATGGGGCCCCTGTATACACCCAGATCCTACTCGAGGGTGACACTTTTGCGTTTCCCTCTTCCTTCTGTGTGTCGTAGTGTAGATCCCTACTGAGCTTAGTGCTCACTCCTACCCGGGCTGCGTTTTGCAGGTGCATGCGTCAGTTCCTCTTCTGTGGCCCCTACCGGGCAGTTGGTTGGCGGTGCGGCGGCGCCAGGCGGGTCTTGAGAGGTGGTGATCCTTTACAGCTTTTATACCTTATGCTAGATAGTCTCCTACGGGAGTAATGTTGTATTTGAACTCCCCCTCTCCGAGGATATGTATATTAAACCTTTTTGAGTTCTTAAATCTGTGGTTCGAGGCTTCTATATTATATTGTTGTTTTAATTGAGAGTGCTTTGGAGAACTATAGGGAGACCAATAGGTTAGAGGGAACCCTCGCCAGCTTTTTCTTTCGCGTTTGTTAGGTTCCGGTTCGCGTCGCCCGGCCCGGTTGGGCTTTCGCGGGTCGGGGCGCGACAGCTTGGTATCAGAGCATAGGCTGTAGATCCCAGGGTTTAGGATAAGGATTCGGTTGAGATTGAGCGTGGGATGGGTTAGTTCTATGTCTAGAACATCCGTGCATGCTCCTTTTGATGTGATATGCTTTTCCGCTTTATGATTGTGCTGTTTTGTCTTGGGTTATTGACGAGTGAACACTCGTTGTCGTTGGTGATTGCACAGATGTCGGGAGCTCGAGTCCGACCTACGATTGTTGGTCGAGGTGGGGCACGACCTGGTCGACCCGCTCGACCAGACAGGGTAGCACCTGTCAGAGCTCGACGGACTGGACCATCACCAGCGACGGTTGCGGTCGCACGGGAGGAGAGCCCTCTCGCCGAGGAGGGGGTCCTCGCTCCGGTCGACGGGCGGGCCGCGGCAGCGGTCATGATGGACTTCCAGCGGCTGAACCCGCCTAGGTTCAGAGGTGAGACTGGAGATCCGACCACGGCAGACGGCTGGCTCCGAGGAGTCACGCGCGTTCTCGACGCTCTCTTCGTCGGGGATGACCGGATCCGGGTCACCCTCGCGGCGTTCCAGCTCGATGGTGACGCCCTTGACTGGTGGTGCACTGCCCAGCACACCAGTGGCGGAGAGGAGCCGACGTGGGAGGAGTTCAGGGCGTTGTTCTTGGACGCATACTTCCCGGAGAGTACGCGTGACGCCTTGTCTCGAGAGTACCAGTCCCTCTTGCAGGGTACTCGCACCGTGCAGCAGTACGCCACCCGGTTCACGCACTTGATCCGTTTTGCGGGGGCAGTGGCAGCAAATCTAGTGGCCAGGGAAAGGCAGTTTGAGTGGGGTCTTCGTCCAGAGATCAGGCGCCAGACGTGTTCCCACCGCTTCCAGACGCACTCAGCAGTTCTGAACTACGCCTTAGTTGTAGAGGCGTAGTCGCAGGACGAGAGACGCCGGGCAGTTCCACCGGCAGTGTCACACCCCGACCCAGAAAACTCATCCGAATCGAGGCGTGAACCACCTAAACCTGTTTACATCATCAATTGGCGCACAAGTGTATAACTGCTATGAATTGAAACAATTTAATTCTCAACTTCATAAAAATTTTAGCAGAATTCCCTTTATAATTATAACACAGGAAACCTGTACATTTGATAATTTTACAATTCTACAACCTCAATATCATTACATTCCTCAATATCTACATTAAAGAATATTACAATGTTTTTCAAATACCACTGAAATAAAGATCATACAATCACGTCCTCGAATACATCATGTTATACATCGATTTATACATCATAAATTAAAACTGGAAATTGTCTGTTGACGAACTCCTCAACGCTCCAAGTCCTCGATCTCCTCGAAATACCGCGCCATTTTCTAAAGAAACACCTGAAAGAAGGAACTGCATCGACCTGCATCGCCGATGCAGCCCAGGTAGGGTGAGCAACAATGCCCAGTAGGGTTCTACTCTACGTCGCACAGAAAGGAAGGAAAACTGCAACTGTGTCGTTCTCCGCCTAAGCCTAAGGTATGCCAAGGGGTCCCATAACCCCGTCGATTCCCGAGGGCTCCTGTCCAGATCCCACCCTCACCCAAGAACAAACGAGAGGAAACACAAACTGCGGGCTCCTGTCCAGGTACCACCCTGCCCAGTCATACCATCTCTCGCGGGGACACATAGGTCAGGGACATCGACAACCATCCTTAGCGCTTGGCCTTGGAGACCCGACACGACCTCTACACCTCAAATACAAGAATAATCCATAGTCGACTATAACAAAAACCTCAAATGATATCAAGCAATATCATTGATGACAATCACGTCCTAAACCTCGACTACCCAAACCCCGGTCCTAGGGTTAGATCCGGGCTACCCGAGAACCCCGGATCGGCGATCGAAACCATCGCCTACCACCTAGCCTTAATGCTTCTAATGCATACAACATGCATGAGCCTACTCAAGCAACTAGGCCTAGGTGTCTCTACATGTCAAATCACCAAACAATAGTCCAACATACTGAGGCAACATGACAACAGCTACAAGAGTAATGAAATGAACACCAGCTAGCAAAACACATCAAGAGACAGTATTTGTTCACACGTTCAACCCATGCATAATATCATTCAACAAATAAGGACACACCTTCAGCCAATCAATTAACAGGGCACCACTGACCCGCACCATATAAGCACTTCCACAAAATAAATAAAAACGAGCACCCCGCCGGCCCTAGGCTTAAGCATGATATGAGAGTATACAATTTGCATAATTCGCACGAGAATACAAGAATTGAATAGAGAAATGTGAAAATGGAATTAAGGAATAGCGAAGCGAATAAATCTCAGATTTCATGAACGAAACTGGTAAGGCAAAGCCAGTGAAATCGGAATAGCAGAAATCCATGAAAAATGGGGAGCCAAGAGTTCATCAGAAGCATACTTCCCACGGAGACAATCTCACTAAACATGAGTAATACAACCCATCTTTCCAGTGATGCATGCTCTGTGATGGTTTATCCTGAAGGCGACATAATTGAAGTACTTAACATGATCTCATGAGGATTATCTCAAGGGGGAAACACAAATGACATCAAGAGTAACACTTAGCCTTAATTACGGGAAAAACAGGCAAACCTGACATAAAAATAAATTGAACCTTCATCCACGTTTTCAAACCATATAAACTCCTGCACTTGCAACGCTTGCCAATTAACATCTGAACCAACCGATCATACAAGGCCAAAATTGATAGAACTTTGGAAGTCCCAAGCTAAAGCCGACGAGAACCCAACTAAAAGGGAAAGAAGGGGAGTACAAAACCTACCATTGGCAGCCTAACCATTGGACAGCATTTCAAAGAATATCTCAACTATAATCAGTTACTCCAGAAGAGGTCCGGCAGGCCATCAAAGAATCCAAGCATCACACAGCAGGACAGCAAGGCATTTCAGCTAGGGAAAAACAAAGCCTCATATAGCAAGGGGGAACAAAGCCTGGCAGCAGGGGGAAGAACCAGCGTAGAAATCCATGGCAACAAGGGAACATCGCAGTCAGAAAGCGTTGGACAGGGGTTGAGGGAGGCCTCACAACTCCGGCTAATTAGGAACAGAGGGGAAGAAGAGGGAAAGCCGTAGAGACTCATCGATTCCCAACGGGAGTCACAAAACAATCAAGCTTGCCAGCCAAGAACAGGGGAAGGAAAACACCCGAGAGCAATTCAATCAGACTCAGACTCTTCGAGCAATCCACGAAATCAGTAGAGAAACCAATCAACCCAGTTGTCATGCATCCAAACCATTGCAGCAGGGATTAGAAAAACATAGGAAAGAACCATCGAAAAACACCCAAGCCGGCAAACCAGACATCACCAAAAAAACAGGGCAACATCGTCGGAAACATGGGAAAAGAAGGATGCCGGAAATAGAGCAAGCACCAAACCGGAATCAAGCAAAACGCAGCATCGAAAGCATTGTCGGAAAACAAAGCATAGCATCAGAAAACAGAGCATAGCATCACGGAAGGAAGAACCACACCGGAAAAACCAAAACGGGAACTCATGGCATCGTCGGAATCCGGAAATCCAAACATAAAACCCACCGGGAAAGAGGAACGCATTCATCGGAGACAGACCATACCTCAGGACAATCACAGATGCAATCCTAAAGCCTAACCAAGGGTTAGGGTAGGAATCCCTACTCTATTCTAGTAGAGTCTAAACAAGGTTTAGGCTAGAAACCCTACCTCTAGATCCGCGGTTCTTCCTCTTCCTCTTCTTCGGCCACGATCACCACCGGTACGCCAGCCTCTCTCCCCCGTTCGTGGTCGGAGTCGCTGTTGCCTCTCTTGATCGAGCCTTCGTGGTCGCGATCGCCATCCAGCGCGGGTCGCCAAGCTCCGCCTCTCCGATCGTGGTCGTCGCCGTCGGCATCGCCTCTCTCCCTCTCTCTCTCTCTCTCTCTCTCTCTCTCTCTCTCTCTCTCTCTCTCTCTCTCTCTCTCCGCGAGATCGGGCCGCCGCTCTCTCTCGGAATGGGTCGCGGCGGATTAATTCCCTAATCACGAGAATATGGCATCTAATGGGGTTAAGTGGAGGCTTGGGTTTAATCAAGCGGTGATTAAGTCTCCTGACCACTTGATCAGCCAAATTTAATCATGACCGCTCAAATCTCGATCCTTATGATCTAACTCAGATCCTTCGATCTGGGGTACTCCTAATAGTCTAGTCAAACACATACATCATTACAAGGCCGTGTGTGCGCTACGCGTGTGAAACCAACTACGCCAAGGGTAATTTACCAAATTACCCCCGGGGTCGCAACGATCAAGGGAATCGCGAAGCAAGGCCAGCTGAGCCAAACCAACCGAACCAGACCCTCGACCGACGCGGTCGGACCGGGTCGGAGGAACGGGTCCTCACAACCTATCACCCTTAAAGGAATTTCGTCCCGAAATTCGATAAGAGTATGGTCGGAAACAATAAAGCAAAACAAGCACACCTGCAGAAAACAAGAAAGGTTAGCAAGCTCGCACCTCGAGCAACCACACAAGGCACTGGGCATCAACGCCCCCGACCCAAACCACCGCGCACACAAGACAGAGAAACACCTCGGGGTGAGAACCATTTGGGACAAACTGCACATGCGCCTCCAGCGCTCCCAAGTTACTCATACAACACCTCTGCATAATCTGACTATCTCAAGCTCTACTCTGTCAAAGCTGCTGACACGCGATGAATCTGGACGCTGCCTCCTCAGCTCGAACACGTGACGGTATGAAGCACAATTGGTAGGTATGGGATAAGGTACACCTAAAACAGTCTCGCCACCATGAACTGAAATCTCAAAGAGAAAACACCCCGGTATTGATTCTTCCTTGACCAACCTACCTGGATATCCGCATGGGCCATCCTCAAGAGCACTCTGCCATCAATTGCATACTCAAACGGCGATCACATTTGATCTGTGCAAATCTTTTGTCAACTCTGACCTGATCTTTGCTGATCTTCTGAAGATTGGGTGATGATATCTGAGTCGGTGGATGAAGCCTCTTCAAAGTCTGCCCAACAAGCCAAAGAACCACATGGGATGTCGTATTATGCCTCAGACGATGCAATGCCAACACTGAACTATCAACTGCTGTAGCAGGTGAACTCCACCATAGAATGTGATCTTGTCATCTGATATCTGCATCGACAACCCATGCTTCATCTAAGATCTGCATCGTTCTCTCTGAGTCTTCTACAATCTGATGGTGACACCCGCCATGATGTGCTTCTACTTCCACTCTGACCCTAGAAAGGGTGCAATGGGTCTGCTATCTGCGGATGCTACACCTTCACCTCCTGACAGGTGAAGTAGTGGGGACGAAGTCTGCACCTCGTGCTACCAGCGCTGACGACGGTCATAATATATCACCATGCCTCCGAGGTGGTCAACAAGGGAAAGGAGCAGGACGTTTGAACGCCATCATTGCACAACTCTGAAACTGAGGCTCGATCTCTGAAACACAACATACTGCCTGCTGACGCTGTCTGCCTCTCATCTACACGCTGGACATCAATCTGGACATGAACCTCCGTAAGATTCGTGTCGTCACTTCACATCACCATCACTCTGGACTGACATCTTCTGAGGGGTAAGGAGTGCTGTCCAAACTGGATGACTGCCTCCATCTCCGCCAATGACGGGTTGTTACTGCCACTAAAGATGCTCTAATTTCTCTGGCCCATATGTTCGAGGTAAGAACTACGACATTAGCCTAAACTGAAAGGTGATACACTCGAAAGGTCGAGACCTTTCTAGCAACTACCAGTTGCTATCACCCTTAAAGGCACTGACGTAGTGACTTTAAGACAAGAGCTCTAGTCTCCTGGTCAATCTGGTAAATAGTCACGCGGTCCTGGAAATGTCTCTGTGGAATCGCGAATGCAGTCTTCGATCTCTACCGTCACATATCTGCCTCGAGCTCAGCTACGTCAACTAATTCTACCCGCCGCTGACACAGTTCGTATATGGTTGTAGCTGGTATGAAATCTGGCCAACGGAAAGGTCAGTGAAGACTCTGAGCTTACAATTATCTCGTCACTGCACAACAACAAGTACGTACTCCTCGGAGAGCGAAAGGCTCAGGGATGGTCTGCTGATGTGACTCCTAAAGTTGTTGAGATGACGAAAACTGATGTACTCTATCCAGCTGCTCATGGTCCGGAAGAGCGAACACCCGTTCCCGACGGTCGCCTCTACCCCATGTACAACCCAGCCTAATCGGCCCCAAGGTCTCTGCGACGCGTTCACTGAAAACAGTGGCTGAATTACTTCGAGCGAACCTCAAGTCTAAGCTCGACCCGCGAAGGCGGAATATTCTGGAAGCTCCCAAAAAAAAAAACAGGGCAACATCGCCGGAAACATGGGAAAAGAAGGATGCCGGAAATAGAGCAAGCACCAAACCGGAATCAAGCAAAACGCAGCATCGAAAGCATTGTCGGAAAACAAAGCATAGCATCAGAAAACAGAGCATAGCATCACGGAAGGAAGAACCACACCGGAAAAACCAAAACGGGAACTCATGGCATCGTCGGAATCCGGAAATCCAAACATAAAACCCACCGGGAAAGAGGAACGCATTCATCGGAGACAGACCATACCTCAGGACAATCACAGATGCAATCCTAAAGCCTAACCAAGGGTTAGGGTAGGAATCCCTACTCTATGCTAGTAGAGTCTAAACAAGGTTTAGGCTAGAAACCCTACCTCTAGATCTGCGGTTCTTCCTCTTCCTCTTCTCCGGCCACGATCACCACCGGTACGCCAGCCTCTCTCCCCCGTTCGTGGTCGGAGTCGCCGTTGCCTCTCTTGATCGAGCCTTCGTGGTCGCGATCGCCATCCAGCGCGGGTCGCCAAGCTCCGCCTCTCCGATCGTGGTCGTCGCCGTCGGCATCGCCTCTCTCCCTCTCTCTCTCTCTCTCTCTCTCTCTCTCTCTCTCCGCGAGATCGGGCCGCCGCTCTCTCTCGGAATGGGTCGCGGCGGATTAATTCCCTAATCACGAGAATATGGCATCTAATGGGGTTAAGTGGAGGCTTGGGTTTAATCAAGCGGTGATTAAGTCTCCTGACCACTTGATCAGCCAAATTTAATCATTACCGCTCAAATCTCGATCCTTATGATCTAACTCAGATCCTTCGATCTGGGGTACTCCTAATAGTCTAGTCAAGCACATACATCATTACAAGGCCGTGTGTGCGCTACGCGTGTGAAACCAACTACGCCAAGGGTAATTTACCAAATTACCCCCGGGGTCGCAACGATCAAGGGAATCGCGAAGCAAGGCCAGCTGAGCCAAACCAACCGAACCAGACCCTCGACCGACGCGGTCGGACCGGATCGGAGGAACGGGTCCTCACAGGCAGTCTCTACCAGCTCGCAGCAGCAGAGGCCCCAGTTCAGAGGGGGATTCGGCGGAGGGCACCAGCGGCGTCCGCGACACTTCCAGCAGCGGTCGCAGCGCCCGCAGCAGTTCCAGGCACAGTTGCCCAGTCCGCCAGGCCAGTTTCTCCTGACGGCCGGGCCGTCTGGGCAGGCTCCGTCAGGGGGAGGCCAGGGTCAGCAGCCTGGTGGCGCGCCAGCCACTTGTTTCCAGTGCGGGCAGCCGGGACACTTCCGCTAGGACTGTCCCATGCGAGGGGCGCGGAGCGCTGTGCCGCAGGGTAGTAGAGGCGGAGGGTACGGTGCTTGGCAGGGGAGCAGTGGTGGTCGCGGGCCAGGGGCTGGACCGGGCCGCTCCAGGGGTGGAGGCGGCCAGCGGGGCGTGTGTTTGCCCTTCCGGCGCGTGAGCAGCCGGACACAGTTCAGCTTTACCAGCCGTACCAGCAGCCGCAGCAGTACCAGCAGGCAGCGGCAGAGCCATCCGTCCTCAGAGGTATCTTTCAGCTTTCTAGTTCTTTAGTAGATGTGCTGATAGACTCTGGGGCGTCTCATTCCTATATTGCTAGCATGTGTGTGGCATCGCTAGGATTAGAGACGAGTTGGCTAGAGGTGGCACAGTCTGTAGACTCACCGATCGGCGGCACTGTCAGGGTAGACCGGGTTTGCCGATCTTGTTCTTTGGAGGTTGGAGGCCTCCGTGTCTGTCTAGACCTGCGGGTGCTAGACATGACAGGCTTCGATGTGATACTCGGTATGGACTGGTTGGCAGCATACCGAGCTATCATAGACTGTGGTCGCCAGAGGGTGGTCGCTTGGACACCCGATGGGACACAGTTTGTGTTGTTGGGGGATCGGTTCTCAGCCGATTCCTTTGCTTGTGGTGTGGGGAGACGTGGTAGCGAGCTCTCAGCCTTGTTGGCCAGTCTGTCCCTGTTCGGTTCTGAGGGAGTGCAGCAGAGCAGTTTTCCCAGGATCGTGTGCGACTACACCGACGTGTTTCCCGAGGTGTTGCCAGGGCTTCCACCGCCCAGAGAGGTCGATTTTGAGATCGACTAAGTACCAGGTACCGCACCGATCTCTCTCCCAGCGTTCAGGATGGCACCAGCAGAGCAGAGTGAGTTGAGGACTCAGTTAGACGAGCTTACCAGCAGAGGCTTCATCCGTCCCAGCATGTCTCCCTGGGGGGCGCCAGTGTTGTTCGCAAAGAAGAAGGACGGTACCCTTTGACTTTGCATAGACTACAGGCGGCTCAACAGGGTGACGGTGAAGAACAGGTATCCGATGCCGCGGATCGACGACCTGTTTGACCAGCTTCGAGGATCTTCAGTGTTCTCGAAGATCGACCTCCGCACCGGCTACCACCAGTTGAGGGTTCGGGATTGCGACATCCCGAAGACGGCATTCCGGACTCGGTACGGCCTGTACGAGTTCGTGGTGATGCCGTTCGGGCTGACGAACGCACCAGCAGCGTTCATGGATCTCATGCAGAGGATCTTCCGGCCCTTCCTAGACGAGTTCGTGGTGGTGTTCGTCGACGACATTCTCATCTACTCCCGGTCAGAGGCGGAGCACGAGCGACACTTGGCGACAGTGTTGCAGCTACTTAGGGAGCATCGGCTTTATGCCAAGGCTTCCAAGTGCGAGTTCTGGCTTGCACAGGTGGGATTCCTTGGACACGTGGTGTCAGCAGCAGGGATCTCAGTTGACCCGGCCAAGGTCGAGGCAGTGGTACAGTGGCAGAGACCGAGGACAGTGTTCGAGGTCCGTAGCTTCTTAGGCCTGGCGGGTTACTACAGGCGGTTCGTGCGGGACTTCTCCAGAGTTGCCGGACCGTTGACCAAACTGACACAGAAGGCCGTCCCGTTCGTGTGGGATGGTGCTTGTGAGCAAGCCTTCGTGGAGCTGAGGACCAGGTTGACCAGTGCACCGGTGCTGATCGTCCCCGAGCGAGGCGTTGGTTACAGTGTCTACGGTGACGCCAGTGGAGAGGGTTTGGGGTGTGTCCTCATGCAGGAGGGCCACGTAGTTTCCTATGGTTCTCGCCAGTTGAAGAACCATGAGAGGAACTACCCGACCCATGACTTGGAGCTTGCAGCGGTGGTCTTCGCCCTGAAGACCTGGCGTCACTACCTCTATGGCGAGAAGTTTTCTGTCTTCTCGGACCATAAGAGCTTGAGGCACGTTTTCACCCAACGTGACCTCAACCTGAGACAGCGACGCTGGATGGAGCTACTGGAGGACTACGACTTCGAGTTGTATTACCATCCTGGTAAGGCAAACGTCGTAGCAGACGCGCTGAGCAGGCAGGTGAGAGACACCAGAGCAGCAGTTGCAGGGTTGTCAGCGCGGCAGTGGCAGGCTCTAGAGACGGCGGGCCGGTTGGGGCTCGAGTTTGAGGATCGGGGATTCAGCAGCTTTCTCTACGCAGTGCAGAGTATGCCAGCAGTTCTAGCCAGAGTGTTGGAGGCACAACACCGTGACCCAGAGCTCGAGGAGTTACGCACAGCAGCGGGCACGGAGGGCGCAGACGGAGACTGGACAGTATCGCCAGACGGAGGGCTACGGTTCCGAGGCAGAGTAGCGGTTCCAGCAGATCCAGTTCTTCGAGATGACGTCCTACGAGAGTTCCATCACTCTCGCTTTGCAGTTCATCCCGGCGGCACCAAGATGTACCAGGATCTTCGGCGACAGTTCTGATGGCGCGGGATGAAGAGGGCAGTGACGGAGTTCGTATCGCGCTGCCTTACCTGTCAGAAGGTCAAGGCAGAGCACCAGCGGACTCCGGGGTTACTTCAGCAGCTTCCACTAGCTGAGTGGAAGTGGGAGCACATCACGATGGACTTCGTGACCGGGCTACCGAGATCTCCTGGGGGGAATGACGCGATTTGGGTCATCGTTGATCGATTGACCAAATCGGCGCACTTCCTGCCTATGCGGGTGACAGACTCGACGGACAGGTTGGGTAGCTTGTACGTCAGAGAGGTGGTCAGACTACACGGAGTTCCAGTTTCTATCGTGTCAGACTGTGACCCCAGGTTCACCAGCAGGTTCTGGCGCGACTTTCAGGAGGCAGTTGGCACGCTCCTGACTTTCAGTACGGCTTTCCATCCGCAGACAGACAGGCAGTCAGAGCGGACGATCCAGATCTTGGAGGACATGCTGAGAGCATGTGTCCTCGACGCAGGAGGCAGCTGAGAGGAGCACGTTCCCTTGGTGGAGTTCGCCTACAACAACAGCTACCAGTCCAGTCTTGGAGTAGCACCTTTCGAGGCGTTGTACCGTAGGCCGTGTCGTTCCCCAGTGTGTTGGACAGAGGTTGGAGAGGCTTCACTCACCGGTCCAGACATCGTCAGGCAGTCGTCATAGAGGTTAGTGCAGATCAGGCAGAGGCTTCTGACGGCTCAGAGCCGGCAGAAGAGTTATGCAGATCAGAGGCGACGACCGTTGGAGTTTGCAGTAGGCGACTGAGTGTTCTTGCGAGCTTCGCCGTACAGAGGTTCTGTCAGGTTTGGCAGAGGTGGCAAGTTGGTGCAGAGGTTTGTCGGGCCGTTTGAGATCTTAGAGAGGGTTGGCGAGGTAGCTTACCGCCTGGATCTTCCTCAGCACATGTCTGCTATGCATCCGGCTTTCCATGTGTCGATGCTGAGGAAGTATCACCCAGACCCGTCTCATGTCATCAGGGTGGATGACATTGAGCTTGAGGCAGACGCGAGCTTTGTTGAGCAGCCGGTTCAGGTACTTGACCGGAGGGATCAGGTCTTGTGGGGCAAGACGATTCCCTTGGTCAAGGTACTGTGGAGGCACAGAGGCACCGAGGAGGTCACTTGGGAGTGCGAGGCGCGCATGCGGCAGGAGTTTCCGCAGCTGTTTTCTTCTCCAGGTACTTCTTGTCCTGTCTTCTAGTGTAGCTGCTTTGTTGTTTCGAGCCCTACTTTTATCGAATCTCGGGACGAGATTTCCTTTAAGGGTATTAGGATGTGAGGACCTGCCCCTCTACCCCTGTGGCTCGTTGTAGACCGCAAGGGCAATTTGGTAAATTGCGCCTTGTTGTTTTGTTTCACACCCGCGTGTGCACACACTGGCCTTGATTGTGTTAAATGTTTGTTTAGAACGGCAAGGTGGAGCCGGGATCGGAAGATCCCAGCTCGGGCGCGCGGAAGCTTGCCTTTGGGCAGCTGACGGCCCTTGAGCGATCGAGCGCTCCTTGGGGCGATCGGTCGGACTCGTGAGCGAGTCGGTGGGTTTTGATCCGGGGCGAGAACGATCGATCGCTCCTTGGAGCGACCGATCGGACTCGCGTCGGTGGCTTTTCTGCTTCGCGAGGACGGTCACCGCTGGCCGTCGCTCTCCTCTGTCAGAGGAGGGGAGACTTCCCCTCCCCTTCCCTCACTTTTCCCCCCTTCCCCCGGCTTTCCCCTTCCCCTTTTCCCCCTATTTCTTCCCCTTCCCTTCCTCCTTCTTCCCCTTTCTTCTTCCTTCCTTCTTTCTCTCCCGAAGCCCTGTTTTTCCCCTGTTTCCGGCAGCCACCTTCATCACCTCCGTTCTCCCTCCTCTGGCCATCTTTTCCGGCGTTCTAAGGCTCGTTGGATTCGTGACAATGAGAGGAAGATCCCTGAAAAGGTTTGGAGGCTTGTTGGTGATCAAATCGCGGGGAATCAGCCGAGGAAAGCGCAGCTAGGTAGGGTTATACCTACTGTGTTCATTTCGGGTTTTCTTGAGATCTAGCCGTTGGATCTTGTTGATCCTTGTTTTGTTGGATTTCTTATACCTGTTAGAATAACTTATTTAAGTTTCATGTTAATCAGTTGAGATTTGAGTAAGTTTTATGCATGATTAGTCTCGGATTTCTGGTTTTCTGCTGTTCTTGAGAAACAGCCGGCTTGCGGCGAGTTTTCCGGCCGGCGAGTACATGATCATGGTTTTTCATAAACATAAGAGTTGTAGATCTATTCGTTAGATTTCCATGCCATCTTGTTTCACATTTTTCCGAGTTTTGTACGATTTCTTATGATTTGTTTGCTGGATGGCTGCGTTGCAGCAATTAAGTTGGTAAGTGAGTTGATCAGCGGTTTTGATTTGTATTTTCCCGTTAATCCAACCGTTGGATCATTATGAAATTTGGATATGTTGATCCTGATATATACACCTACTGGTGACTAAGTTGGATCTTGAATCCGACATCGTTTCGACGTCGGATCGACGGGATCAATTAGCCCCTAAGTAGAGGTTTTGGGTGTTTGAATATAATATTATATTTCGAAATATAATATTATATTGTTACTGTTCATTCAGCGGTTTTCGGGGTTGCTTCCCGTTGCAGGGGTTCGCGGTTGACGGTCGTGGTACTGTCGTAATGCCGGGACCCGCTGCGGATCGGCTGGCAGCGGTTAGTTGTACCGCTGCAGCGATCCAGTAGACTTATATGATGTTCTGTCATACTGTTGCATGCTTTATTTCTTATCTGTGTATGTCATAGCATGCATTCCTCTGTTGTGCATTAGTTGCATTGATTAGGGCGTGGGTGATCTTTGGGTCGCCGTCCCGAGGCTGGAAGCTCGGACTTAGCCCTAGGACCGGGGTTGGGTAGTTTGGACCCGGTTAAATTGTAGTGTCCAGTCAAATTTAATGATAGGCTTAGATGACTGGTTCACTGGTTACTTGGTGATTGTAGAGGTCGTGTCTATCTTGAGTCGGATGCTGAGGTGTAGCCGGTGTCCCACTGTGCTGACCCTGCAGTGTCGAGTTCCTGCAGTCGCCGTCGCCAGTGTTGTTCCTGCTACTGAGTGCTGCTCATGGGCACCAGGGACACGCGTTGGGGTTATGGGGCCCCTGTATACACCCAGATCCTACTCGAGGGTGACACTTTTGTGTTTCCCTCTTCCTTCTGTGTGTCGTAGTGTAGATCCCTACTGAGCTTAGTGCTCACTCCTACCCGGGCTGCGTTTTGCAGGTGCAGGCGTCAGTTCCTCTTCTGTGGCCCCTACCGGGCAGTTGGTTGGCGGTGCGGCGGCGCCAGGCGGGTCTTGAGAGGTGGTGATCCTTTACAGCTTTTATACCTTATGCTAGATAGTCTCCTACGGGAGTAATGTTGTATTTGAACTCCCCCTCTCCGAGGATATGTATATTAAACCTTTTTGAGTTCTTAAATCTGTGGTTCGAGGCTTCTATATTATATTGTTGTTTTAATTGGGAGTGCTTTGGAGAACTATAGGGAGACCAATAGGTTAGAGGGAACCCTCGCCAGCTTTTTCTTCCGCGTTTGTTAGGTTCCGGTTCGCGTCGCCCGGCCCGGTTGGGCTTTCGCGGGTCGGGGCGCGACAACCCTGTTCCTCCTAATGGCCATAATAACAATTTCCCATTTAATGGTCAAAACGTCGGCCAAAACAATAACATGGGTGGACAAGGCCAATGATTTGGACAGAATAACTTTGGCCAATTTGGTGGTTCGAATAATCGGCCAGTAGGAAACAACTTTTATGGCCAGCGAATGGGCGATGGCCAGAGAATGGGCGATATCCCTTATCAAAATAATTATCGCCCATATGAAGCACCACCATATAATGCTCGACCACAAAACGAGCAGTATGAACAAGTGTATCATAACCCTCTTTATAACCCGGTCGATGTTCTACGAGAGCAAGTAGCTGAAATATTACAAGAACAAATAGGTTTAGGATGACCAGCTACTCGTCCAACTTATAGAAAACCTTATCCTGGTTGGGTCGATCAGATGTATCCATTTCCTAGGAACTTTAGAGTTCCAGAGTTTACTGTGTTCTCTTGTGTGGATGAGACATCAACTATTGAACACATAGGGAAATTCTCCATGCAATGTGGAGAAGTGAACGATTTTGTGAAATTAAGGTTGTTCCCAAACTCCTTATCGAGGGTAGCTTACTCATGGTTTATTAAGTCCCCGTCCAATTCTATACAAAATTGGTAGCAAATGAAACATGCCTTCCATTCACAATTTTATAAGACGGAACCCGAGATCACAATGGTCGATTTGGCTCAGCTGAGGCAACGACCAGATGAGAACGCGGAGTCGTTCTCACTAAGGTTTAAAAGAGCGAGGAGTAGGTGCTTTATCCCCTTGCCCGAGAGGGAATTTGTAAAAATTGTTCAAAGATGGGCCGGATATGAGCGGCGCACATGGGGACGAAGGGGGATTCCGGGCGGAATATCTTGTCGGAGGGCGGCAGGCTCCAGTGGAGGTGGTGCTGGATCCGAGAGGAAGGTGGCGAGCTCCGATGGAGGTGGTGCTGGATCCGAGAGGAGGGCGGATCTGGCCGAATCTAGGAGGTTGATGGACCTCGGGCAGATCCCGGTGAGGAGGACAGTCGTGCGGAGTTGATAGGTGTCGTCGAGGACGACGAGGTGGCGGGGTGCAAGATCCGAAGGGGACGGCGAATCTCAACGGCGGCTGAGCTCGAAGGGGTGTTGCCGGTGACTGGGAGGGGCGATGTCGGTGTCAACAAGGACCCGGGAGTTTGGAACGGCGACGGAGCGGAGAGGGTCTAGGAGAGGGGTCGGAGACGATGGAGCGAGTGGAGTCGATGAGAGAGGAGAGGGAAGAGGCGGACGGGAGGAGCATGGGAGAGACATCCTCGAGGAGGAGGAGGTGGATCTTTAGGTTTACAGCAAGATCGCGGCTGTGGAGAGCGGCGACAGCGACGTCGAGGACGGGGAGGTCATCGCAATGGAGAGGAAAAGAGTAAAGTAGGAGTTGTGGATCTTAATAAATAGAGAAAAGTGGTACAAAAAATAGGGGAAAATGTGCGAAAAGATAAAGAAAATTACAGAAGAAAAGTGGAGGTGATCGAAGAGACTCTTGATGAAGAATTTCAGCCAATTAAGTTGTAATTTGAAGAGTTAAAAAGATAAAAATGCAAGAAATATGAAAATGCATTTAAAAAGATGAAAATGAATTTAAAAAATGAAAATACAGTTAACAAGATAAAAATGGAGTTAAAAAGATAAAAATGGAGTTAAAAAGATGAAAATACATTTAAAATGATGAAAATAGAGTTAATATGAAAATGCATTTAAACAAATGAAATTGCATGTAAAAGATGAAAATGAATTTAAAAAGATGAAAATGAATTTAGAAAGATGAAAATGCATTTAGAAAGATTAAAATACATTTAGAAAGATGAAAATGCATTTAAAAAGATGTAAATGCATTAAGAAAGATGAAAATGAATTTAGAAAGTTGAAAATGAATTTAGAGAGATGAAAATGAATTTAGAAAGATGAAAATACATTTAGAAAGATGAAAATGCATTTAAAAAGATGAAAATGAATTTAGAAAGATGAAAATAAATGTAGAAAGATGAAAATGAATTTAAAATGATGAAAATACAAGAAAGATGAAAATGAATTTAGAAAGATGAAAATGCATTTAGAAAATGACAATGCAGGAAAAATGGATTTAGAAAGATGAAAATAAAGTTAAAAAGATGAAAATGCATTTAAAAAGATAAAAGTTAATTTAGAAAGATCAAAATGAATTTAGAAAGATGAAAATGGATTTAGAAAGATGAAAATAGAGTTAAAAAGATGGAAATGCATTTGGACTCGATCGGATGGTAAATTAGGCTAAGGCTTTAGAAATGGCTAGGTTTAAAGGAGATGGGGCTGGAATTTGCTCAAAGATTTGGCTGACTGGATCGAGTGGCCTCGAATTAAGCTGATTGGGTCAGATAGAACCAAACCTCATTGGATAAAGACGACTTGGTTCAGACGGCTCGATCAAATGGCTGAGAGTCGACGGAGTAGGATAAGTGGCAAGGAAACCTCGTCGGAGGTCGAGACCAACATAGGAGGGGTCGCCTGAGCCTCGGGGTTGGATCCACCGGGGCGGATCTCTGGTAGCGTAGCCGTAGGAGGCGAATCTGAGAGGTCTACGGCGGTGTGCTTGAGGGGATGAAGACGACGGTGAGGGAGGCGGCTTGGGTGACGACTGGAGGTGGGATCTCGCCGAGAGTGCGTCGGGGAAGGGTCATGGGGCGACGAGGGGGTCAGATCTGGGGGGGTTTGGAACTAGGGAGGATTAGGGGCGGTGATTTAGGAGGGGCGGCGCTGGGTCCGATGAGGTGGGGTTGGGGTTGCAGGCGATGGGGGAGGTAGCCAGGGATGGAGGGATCATTGACGATGTAGGGCGAGGTCGGAGCAACCGTTGAGGCTGTGGTCGGGTCAGGGTCGAGTGGTTCGCGGGGGTGGAGGAAGAAGGTGGGTTCCAATGGATGCTTGGCCGGAGTTAATGGAGGTTTTGGACGGTGATGGAGCTCGTGGACGAGGTTGGGTGGGCTTGGGAAATGGCGTCGGGCGTCGTTGGACAGAGCGGAGCCGCCGGGAGCCGTTGGATCTGGGGGGAACATAGAAGATGGAGGTTGCGGCGAGGCTAGAGCCGTCGGTTCTCGGCGGTGGCGGCATCGGGTTGCAGCAGGGGACGACGCCAGGCGTTGGATCTCATCGGAATTACGTCGGGAAAGGAGACGCAGGGTCGCGGTGCTTGGATCCGAGGTCAGGAGGGTTGCCACAGGGGAGATCGCCGGGGAAGGGGGTGGTCGCCGGAGTGGGTGGGCGGCGGAGAAGGTGAGGGATGTCTCACCGGGGGAGAGAGGAGAGAGAGGAGAGAGAGAAGAGAGAGGAGAGAGAGGAGAGAGAGGAGAGAAAAAATGCTGGAAAAAAAATAAAACAAGGGTAAGGGTATTATTGTAATTTTATGTGTTTTTGGGTTATTCATATGAAAGCAGTGAATGTGGAGTTTTTAGTAAGATGTATGGGGCTCTGGACAAGAAGGGGGCTAGATTTGGAGCTATGACTACGCCTATATTTAATACCCTTATATTAAATAAAAACAACAAAAAATAAAAGTCTAATTTTCTATAATTACTATCTCCATTTTTGTCAATTTACATTTTGACCATTTTAATATGTTTTTCATAAACAACAAAAGGGTATTTTTATCTTTTGGTTGGTTAACTGTAACAGTCAAAGATGGAAGCTATCAGAAGATGTGTTTTTGTGAAGAAAAAAAAAAGTTAATAATGAAGGCACCGGAATGCAAAATAACAATAGTCCCAAACTTCTACTGGCCAATTTCTCTGAAGAACAATCTCAAATCGATTTGGCGGATTTGTTCACATGCCAGATCCTTCGATTTTGCTTATATCACTGGGTCTCTCAACTCTATTGCACGCAATATTGTTGTTCAAGCTCGCGTCAATTTTGTTTGACATAAGAGGTCGGATGTATCTTCCTCAACCCTTCTTCCCCTGTTTCTAACCCCAACCTCCGAGTTTAATTTGTCAAAAAAAATAAAATAAAAGAACCAAACAAATAATTTTGACAGATACAATCTTGTCCATTCAAATCTACTTCAAAAAATCTACAATGCCATATTTGTCATTTTAATTATTTGGGTCTGTTATTATTGGGTCAATTTAGTCATAAACAATTGTATGATAAATAAAAACATAATTATAAAATTTTACATACAGTATCAAACTTTGAGGAGTTAATTAAGACAAATAACATTACTAACGAAAACCCTAATTTAATATGATGACAACCGTGTATCGGATCCGAATGCAAAGTAATAGACCATGCCCCACTGTTAATGTTATCAAGTTCTTCAAGGAGAAATGGCAGCCATCAACCATGCTTTAGTGGCGGCCAGCGATCGTGGGATTAGAAGCTTGATTGTGGAGTCGGACTCGCTTGATGCGGTTCGTATTTTGAATGGTGCCAGGTTGTGGCCGAGAGGGGTTGAGGGAGTGGCCAAGGATGGGTGGTTGCATGCCTTGGATTTTGATTGTATCTTTTTTCTCCATATTTCTAGAGAGTCTAATGCTAGAGCGGACTCTGTCGCTCGTTTCTGTCGCCACTCTAGGTCTCCTCTTGTTTGGACCTGTGTGGACGGGATGGAGATGCTGAATGGTCTAATGTAATGTAATGTTTTGCTTTAGCCTTCGGGCTCAACTCATCAAAAAAAAAAAAAAAAGTCCTCACTAAACCAGTCACTTGCCTCGAATCACATGTCCATGTCAAATTCTCTCACTATTGCCGCTTGTGCGGCCATTCTTGAGACGTCCAGTCTCTAACCACCGGAGAGATCACCTATCGTACATATAACAGTAAAGGAGATAATATATCATACATTCACATAAAAATATATTCTTCTCACGAATATCAAATATAACAATTAAAAGTAAAAAAGGAGTAAAATTCGAGAAAATTTTGACAGAGTCTCCTTTGTATTTTCATGATATATCGAACCTGTACGAGCATTCATCCCATAAAAATAAAAATTCATACATATAACAGTAAATGAAATAATACATCAAACATCCACTAGACATCTCAGATAAAGAAACAATGAACATAAATCCAAGCAGAGCACCCATCACAAACCATCCGCATAAGAGATCATCACGCCCACGGCGGCCGTTTGCGGCGAAATCAGAATAAAAAACGACAGAAATAGCGAGGAAAAAGCATTCGAGGGCACTCAAGGATGTCTAGAGGGTCAAATCAAGCTCAGCGTAGGTCAAATAAATAATATAAACTTTCAGATCAGAAATCAAAGGTGTGTAGCAGCTGGATGTTGATCTGGAAACAACGGAAGGCCTTGAGCACGCCGGCGGCCGAACGACGGTGAAACATCGTCGCCGGAGAATGGGATTAACACAGGAAGAATCGTGGTGGCTCAAGGAATCCGGCCATGTAGTCTGATCGAAGAATGGAGGTCTAGAAGCGGCGGATCTAATCTCGTCGGTGGTGGAATGGTTGGAGGTGGAGGAATCCGGCAAGGCAACCAACAATCGAAGGTGAGGATGGTCGAGGGTTCGTGGCTGTGAGGGCCCGTCCCTCTGACCTGGCTCGACCGCGTGAGTCGAGAGCCGGTTTCCTGTTGGTTTGGTTCCGCGTCGGGCACGATCGGGCGATCGTGTGGCGGTTTGGACCCCGGGGGCATTTTGGTAAATATGCCCTCTGGTGGTCGGTTTCACACCCGCGTTCCACACACTGACTTTGATTGATGTATGTGTTTCATTAGAACCCCTAGGGTGTGTCCGATCGGAGGATCGGAGCTCAATCGGGAAAGATCGAATCGGACGGCTGAGATAGATCTGGATTTTCTATAAAAGCCCTGTCCCTTTCTCTCTCTCTCCTTCTCTCTTCTCTTGTCGTTCTCCCCTCCCTTCTCTCTCCTTCGGCTGAGGTAGGGTTTGGAGATTTGGTCTTCGGAGCTCGGATGTTGGCGGCTTGACCAGCGGGACGCGTGGAGGAGCTACCCTACTTGCTCAAGTAGGTGTTTCTACCTCGATCCTTGGATCGGGTTCTCCTAGGATAGGATTATTGTACTTTCACTGTAGGAATACATGTTAGAAAGCTATGTAACTCTGTGTGCATGTGATGCTGTTCATTTCCGGTATTCCTACGCTACTCTTTCCGTATTCTAACGGTTGGTTTTCGTATTATCGCCGTTTTGCCGGTTTTTGTCCATTTAGACCTAGATAGGAGATTTAACAGTCAAAAGCTTGATTTCTTCATTCCATTAGCTTCCCCATTGTTAAATACACTTGCTTGCAAAATCTCATCGTTTTCCAACTTGATTTGATCCTTGAAATCCAAGAAATTGGATTTTCGGCACTGTTCTGATGAACTGTGCCAAGGGCTCGACGGTCGATCGGTGCATCGACCGTCAAGTGTTGTTTTATTCTTTCTGGGCCTGACGATCGACCGTCGCATCGACCATCGGGCTCTGTCGCGATTTTGGCTTCCCAGGGTCGATGCATGGATCGACCGCAGGATCTTTCATTTTTGCCTTTTACCTGACGGTCGACCGTCGCATCGACCGTCAGGCGTTGTTTGGTTTTGGGCTTCTCAGGGTCGATGGGTAGATCGACCGTCGCCCTTGGTTTCTTTCGTATGGGTTTCACGGTCGATCTCCGGATCGACCGTGACATCGTCCATGGTCTCTCGGTCGATCTCCGGATCGACCGTGACATCGTCCGTGACCCTTTGAACTTGGTTTTCTGGTATTTCTTGGATGGATTTGATTTGTGATTAGTATCTAATCATGTTGGGATGTGTGTATGGGGATTTTATGACGTTTTCAAAGGATTTTCATCGAGTTTGAGGATTGATTAGAGTAAGTTTCCTTTTGAACAAACCTATGGTTTTACTTGCATTTAATACACGTTTGATTGTAGTTAAATACTTAGTTGATTGCTTAGCCATTAACTAGCTATGAGTGCTAGTTAATGAGAAATTGTGGAACCTTAGCCTCTTGTCGGCGGGTGCCGAGGGCTATTGTATATCTGTTGGACTTGTAACTGATGATGTGGCATATAGAGACATCTAGGATAGATGTTTGCCTAGGCCCATGCATTGTGTGCATTAGAGGCATTTGAGGTTAGGCGGGCGATGGTTTGGGTCGCCGATCCGAGCCTCTCGGGTAGCTCGGATCTAGCCTTAGGACCGTGGATGGGTAGTCAGGAGTAGGGTGTGATTGTATGATCAAGTCTCTTATGATTGAGGATTACGATAGTTGACTTGAATCAGTGATTGAGGTTTAGAGGTCGTGTTGTCTTCCAAGGCCAAGTGCTAAGGATGGTTGTCGACGTCCCTGACGCGGTCCCCAGGCAGTGGTTTCCTGCTGGGTAATGGTGATCCTACTGGTTCTGGTCCTTTTCCTCCCAGCTTGTTGGTTGATGTTCCCAGCGTGGTCGGTTGAGAAGAGTAGGATCCCGTGGGGAGTTCCCAGGGGTTATAGGACCCCGTGGCATCCGTTAAACTTGAGCTGGGAGACAACACTGTTGTTGTTTTCCTCCCTTCTGTGTGCCGTAGAGTAGAACCCTGTGAGGACCCGTACCTCCAACCCGGTCCGACCGCGTTAGGTCGAGGGTCTGGATTTGTGGTTTGGCTCGGTTGGCCTTAGGATGCGATCGGTTGATCGCTTCGCTGTTTTTGACCCCAGGGGCATTTTGGTAAATATGCTCCCTGGTGGTCAGTTTCACACCCGCGTTGCACACACTGACCTTGTTTGTGTTAGTGTTTGTTTAGAATGGCTAGGTGGGCCTGGATCGGAAGATCCCGGCTCGGGCACGCAGAAGCCTACTTTTGGGCAGCTGGCGGCCCGTGAGCGGTCACCGCTATCGATCGCTCGACCGCTATCGATCGCTCGACCGCTATCGATCGCTCGACCGCTATCGATCGCTCGACCGCTATCGATCGCTCGACGGCTATCGATCGCTCAACCGCTATCGATCGCTCGACAGCCTACTTGGATCGATCCAGGTACTGTGCAGGGCAGTTGAACCTGCGCAGGGCAGGTGAGCTTCTTCGTCCTCCTTTGTCAGGAGAGCAGGAGAGGAGAGGTCCTCTCCTTCACCCTCTCCCCCACCTTCCTTCTCCTTCTCTTCTCTTCCTCTTCTCCCTTCTCTTCTTCTTCTCCCTGGCTGTTTCTTCTTCCCGCAAGCAGAGCTTGCTCTGTTTCTCTTTCCGGGCAGCCAGCTTTCTTCTCTCCGTTCTCCCTCCTCCGAGCACCATTTTGGGAGCTTGAAAGCTTGTTGGATTCGTGGCAACGAGAGGAAGACTGCTGGTGTGGTTTGGAACCTTGTTGGTGATCAACTCGCGGGGAATCAACTGAGGAATGCGCAATCCAGTAGGTGTTCTACCTACATGCGTTAATTAATGGGTTTAGATAAATCTAGCCGTTAGATCTTGATGAAATTATGTTGTTGAATGCATCTTGCTTAATTTAGTCTCTGATTTAAGTTTCATGAACTTTGGTTAAGATTTCAGTAGGATTTATGCAAGATAAATCTCGGATTTTCGGTTTTCTGCTGTTCTTGAAGAACAGCTGGCTTACGGCGAGTTTTCCGGCTTGTACATGCATGATATTGGATTTTTATGAGAGATAAGAGTTGTAGATCTGTGAGTCTACTTTCAAACCCAATTGATTTCATATATTTCCGAGTTTTCTACGAGTTTTGGTGATTTTTATACGGAACTGTGTCGGAGCAGATTTGCTGATGAATAGTGCCACGGATGATCCGTGGATCAACCGTCGCGGTCTCCACGGTCGACCGTGAGGTCTCCAAGGTCGACCGTGAGCCCGAAAAATAGTGAAATTAACCCTCACGGTCGATCCGTTGATCGACCGTCAACCATAGATTTTTCACGGTCGATCCGTTGATCGACCGCCAGCCATGAATAGTGTTTTTTGTGGATTTTCGATGTTTTATCATGTTTGATTCTTGGGATTCATGTGATTGGTATTCCTAGAGATTTCGATGGCTAGCATGTTCTAATTGGTTGTTTTTAGATGATGAATTGTTTGATTTGTCGGCATGTCTAATTAGGTATAAATCATCCCTGTTTAATTAGCAATTAATCACATGTCATGCTTATTTATATGTATATTTAGCTTGTGGTTGAACCAAGGGGGTTGTACCCCTTGGGATGTTTAGCTAATTAAATGGCAGAGGGTGTGCTTTATATGTGGTTGATTATTATCTGTGTGGCCGGGGTTGTGCCCCCGTTGTAGAAATTGCTTGCTAACGGTCCGTGGGCGCCGTCATAATATTGTATAATTGTAGTTTAACCTTTATCTGCTTTATGCATGTTTACCCTCCGGCAAGCTTGACGCTTCGCCTAGCCCGTGTATGTTGTCTTGGCATATTGTTGCATGCTGCTATTCCTGTATCTCTGTGCTTGAGCATTGCATGCATCTGTTTGCATTAGAAGCATCAGGCTAGGTGGTAGACGATGATTTCGATCGTTGATCCGGGGTTCTCGGGTAGCCCGGATCTAGCCCTAGGGCCGGGGCTGGGTAGTCAGGATTAGGGTGTGATTGTCGATCTGAATCTCTGATGATTGAGGATTGCGATAGTCGGCTTGAATCTTTGTTTGAGGTTTAGAGGTCGTGTTGTCTTCCAAGGCCAAGTGCTAAGGATGCAACCGAGGAGTTCCCGACGTGGTCCCCAGGCAGTGGTATCCCTGCTGGGTAAGGGTTAGAGCCTGCATGTTACTGTTTCCGTGGTCCTCCTGGTAACATGTTCAGGAGAGAGGTTTCATGACAGGAACCCTTGGGACATCGGTGGGTTATGGGACCCGTGGCATCCTTTAGACTTAGACTGGAGGACAACACTGTTGTTGTTTCCCTTCCTTTGTGAGTGACGTAGAGTAGAACCCTACTGAGCAAGCTTTGTTGCTCACTCCTACCTGGGCTGCATCGGCGATGCAGGTCGATGCAGTCCCTTCTCTTTCAGGTTGTTGCGGTGTTGGAGGCGGCACCCCCCTTAGTGGTGCGTGAGATCGAGGATATCATCAGTTTGTTCTATTCATTTGATGTACAGCTTTAAATGTATAAATTGTAATTTGAAGGAGATATATATTTGTATTTCAATTTGATGTAAATTGATTAGAGATTGCTGTACTAGATGACTTGAATCATTATTATATCTTTTTAAAGTTAAATTGTATTATGATTTGATGATAGGATAGTTTAAATTAATTGTGAATATTGTAATCATGCACCAGGTTTAAAATTGATGTTTAAAAGGGGAGGCTTTCGCCGTTTGATTTAGAGTTTAGGACCCTCACGTCCCGGCCTGGATGGGTTTTCTGGGTCGGGGCGTGACAACTTGGTATCAGAGTAGGCTGTAGGTCCCAGGGATAGGATTAGGCTTGCGGTTAAGGTTTTGAGTGTGGAATGGGATAGTTCTAGGTCTAGAACATCCTTGCATGTCTGTTTGCGATTGTGTGTGACATGCTTATTTATCTGTTTGCTGTTGTGTTTTGCTGCTTTCCGGGTTGCGTCATGACGTCTCAAGGGGAGATGTGCATGCGCACCGGTGTCGTCTGTTCCCTCGCCTGACAGTGTCTCCCCCCGTGCTGGAGATGAGCGAGTAGGGAATAGGACGTGTGTCGCCTTTATACTCTTGGAATCCTGAGAGGTGGACCCGTTGTGGTCCAGGGGCGATGTTGGAGATCCTTCGACAGTAGAGGACTGATTGAAGGAGGTGTCCCGGATCCTGGATGTTTTGGACATCCTGGAGTATTGCTTGTTTGGGAAGCCTTTGTTTTCTTGCCTTCCTAGGAAGCGATATGTAGTGGCGCGTGTCGGGGCCACTAGGGACACTGTTGGTTGTGTGTTGAGAACAGTTCGCGTACTGTTCTTTGGCACCTACCCTTGGAGGGTGGTGTAGTTGGGAGTACCTTCCTCTGTTCTTGGTACTCGCACCGCGTGGCAGCACGCGGGTTGGTTGGATCACCTGGCTCGGTATGCTGGAGCGACAGCGGGGGACGCCCTAGACTGTACTCCGGATACTGAGACAGATGACTTGAGGGTTGACACTGTACTGTTGGTCGGTAGTCGCGGTGAGTTTCGGGGTTGTCGTTTCTGCTTCTGAGGAACGACATGGTAGCCGTTGGCAGAGTTCAGTGGTTTCAGCATCAGCGACAGCCGTGGCAGCAGCAGCGTCGTGCCGGTTCCTTGAGAGGTAACCTGGACCACCAAACTGAGAGGGAATTCACAGGGTGCTCGAGTGCTAGCCGCCGGGTGCCTTTCCGCCGACGGTGCTGGTTGCGAGGGGCGCGAGACGCTTACCGCAGAGCAGTCGGGCGTGACGCACAGCGTGGAGCAGAGCAGTGGGTTGATACCTCAGTTGGGGCAGGTACCTGGGGCAGACGCGGAGAAATTCAGATTGCAGTTAGTGCCTTGCCGGAGACGAGGCAGCGACCAGTCTTACCAGAGTTTCACGGACTTCTGGGCAGAGAGCAGCTTCAGCAGCAGCCAGTTTCAGAGCCGCCTGCTTCGACTTCCAGTTTCAGCTTTCGGCTTCAGCTTTCAGCGTTCGGAGCTTCTCGTAGCTCGAGATTTTCATTGTGGCTCTGGGTGTTTCCCCCTTGTGACTCGTCCCCGTGTAGCCGTGTTGGCTTGGGACTGGAGTCAGGTATGGCTTTGGGAGTAGTCACTGATTGGGACAAGAGCTTGGGTTGGTTGCTCTTGTCGGGGCGTTTGCTAGAGGTTGGAGACCTCTAGGTGTCCGTCGCCCACGTGTGGTACACGTTGGGGTTCGACGGCTTTCTCGGTTGCATCGGTTGGTTGCGTGCCGAGTTGTGCTTCTTTGGCCATGGGAAGGTGTCGAGGGTACACCTGACGGCGTTGCTTCGCTCTCGTTGAAGATCGCTGGTTGGCGCGCCTTCTGGTTGTCGAGAGCTGGGGTTTGTTCACCGGCTTGTAGTGAACTCCTTCCTCGTTGTTTTTTAGGGTGCTCTGGAGAGCAGCTTTCCCCTCGTGTTGTTGTTGTTGTTTGTGCAGCTGTCCTTCTTGAAGAGCTTTCTGATTGTCGCCTTCGCGAGACGCCGAGTTCGAGGTTGAGATTCCTTTGGGCGGTGTTGAGCATTGCAAGCTTGCATGTGGACGCCAGCAGCATTTGAAGAGTCGGGACTCAGTCGGCCGAGTTGGTAGCTCGGGACTTCTTTCGCCCGGGTGTATTGCCTCAGAGTGTGTTCCGGTTCTCAGAGCGGATGGCTCCCTCCACAGATGCATAGACTTCAGAAAGCTGGACAGTGTTGCAGCACAGAGTATACGCCCGCTGCAGTGTAATGATGATGGGTTAGCAGTTGAGAGACTTGTCGACTCCTTCAGAGTTTGACATTCGCATCGACTACACCAGCTGAGGATTCAGGACTGCGACATCCCAGAGACAACCTTCCGTATGAGGTACGGACTATACGAGTACACAGTGATGCCGTTTGGTCTGACAGACGCACCAGCAATCCTCACAGATGTGATGTAGAGGATCTTCAGGCCGTATCCTGATCAATTGCAGTGGCGTCGTCGACAGCATCACACCTACTGGCGCGTTGCGGAGGAGCACGAGCGATGTTGGGCGTTTGCATCGCAGCTGCCGAGGGTGTATCAGCGTTATTTGGCTCCCAGCTCGAGGTGTTGGCCTTCAGAGGCAGGTTTCGACCGACAGGCAGTCTCAGCGGCAGACATTTCAGTTGATTCAGCTGGGCTCGACACAGATGTGTGACGGTAGAGGTCGAAGATGGTGTTCGAGATTCAGTAGGAGCATCTCCAAGATTGCGGGACCGTTGACCAGAGTGGCCAGGAGACCGGAGCTTTTGCCTTAAAGTCACTGCGTCAGTGCCTTTAAGGGTAATAGCCACCAGCAGTTGCTAGAGAGGCTAGAGCAGATTTGGCAGATTATCAGCTCATCGGAGATGGACAGTCAGTTGGATCGGGTTTCGAGGATCAGATTCCAGATGACTTCCTCTTTGGTGGTTGCAGCATCCCAGCTCTCCCGCCAGAGTGGTGTAGACCCAGGGTATATATATCCGTAGCTCGTGGAGACCCATGTTGCGGTTGGTACCGGGCACGTGACTGAGAGCTGGACAGCATCAGCAGACCGTAGATTGTGCTTCGTTAGCAGTGTTGCAGATCCGGCGGATCCATAGCAGCCCCTTCCAGTATCAGAGTGGGAGCGGAAGCACACCGTGGCGGACGTCATCACCAGATTGCAGGAGGCAGCTGAGAGGGGTATCTTCCTTTGTTGGAGTTTGCCTTCTTCAGCAGCCATCAGTCCAGACGGATGCAGTACCATTCGAGGCATAGTACGGCAGTTCGGGCCGTTCTTTTGATTACTCAACAGAGGTTGTTGAGTCACCATCCCCCATTCCAGACGTCATCAGACAACCCTCAGAGAGATTAGCACAGAGCAGACGAGAGAGCTACTCAGGTCAGAGGCGATGATCTTTGGAGTTCTCAGTTCCTGGCAGAGTGTTTCTGAAGATTCCTTCGCACAAAGGAACAGTCGGAGTTGGCAGAGAGCAGAGGCCATATGAGGCGGAGGCCGAGGCAGCCCTACTCCGAGAGTCTATACCAGGACCATGACGGCGTGGAGCGATGACGACATCGAGCCTATAGAGATTCCTGACGGCATTAGCAGACAGTTGATTGTACTCCAGAGGTGGAGTAGTAGGTCCAGAGTTGCATGAGGACATCCTACGTGAGGTTCACTCCTCTCCTGTTGCTGTTCATCCAGGAGGCATGGAGGTGTATCATGAGTTTCGTCATCAGCTCGGTTGACACCAGATGCAGAGATCAGATTCAGGGATCAGATGCAGAGATCAGACTCAGGACCAGATGCTGAGATCAGATTCAGGGATCAGATGCAGAGATCAGATTCAGGACCAGATGCAGAGATCAGATTCAGGGATCAGATGCAGAGATCAGATTCAGGACCAAATGTAGAGATCAGATTCAGAGGTCAGATTCAGAGACCATATGCAGAGGTCAGATCAGCACATATACCATATGTGATGAGTATGTGTGCCACATAGCAGTTCACATGTCAGAGAGGTGATCAGATGGCGTGATGCTTCAGTTTTCATCACTCCGGAACATGATTCCAGGATCACAGACATATTCCAGTACAGCTCTTAGGAGCCGATGATCACATCGTTGACTTCCAGCACAGCATCTCACGGTACAGACGGGAAGACGTTCAGAGAGGACCATTCAGATCCATGGTGACGTGCTTAGAGCACGCGTTATTGATGCAGACGTCAGCCGACGAGAGCACATCCTCATGGCGGAGTCTGCCTACTTTCGCAGTTGACGGCTCAGCACCAGCATTGCACCTTTGAGGTAGACAGGTTAGTGCAGATCAGGTCAGAGGTGACAGCCGTTAGAGTTCACAGCTGGCAGCAAAGAGTTTGCTTACAGATCAGATCTATTCACGCACTTGTCAGTGGCGTGTTCTATTGTCACATGTTCGGTGTTGAGGAAGTACAGTCAGTATCCGTCCCACATGATCAGACACGATGACATCATAGTCGAGGAGGACGTCGCCTACATAGAGCAGCTAGTGCAGATTGTGGGCAGACGAGAGCCGAGGCTGAGATGCAGAAAGGTACTGTTGGTGATGATCAGATAGAGGTATGATGGTGCAGAGGGCTTGACGTGGGGGCAGGTGGATCGCGTGCGTCGGGAGTTTCCCCGACTGTTCACCCCAGCAGGTAGTTTCCCTTGTGTGGGCGTTCGTGCCACTAGGACTAGTTGATTCTTCTTTTCCGGCCCTACCCTTGAATTTCGGGACGAAATTTCTTTAAGAGTAATAGGTTGTGAGGACCCGTACCTCCAACCCGGTCCGACCGCGTTAGGTCGAGGGTCTGGATTTGTGGTTTGGCTCGGTTGGCCTTGGGATGCGATCGGTTGATCGCTTCGCTGTTTTTGACCCCAGGGGCATTTTGGTAAATATGCTCCCTGGTGGTCAGTTTCACACCCGCGTTGCACACACTGACCTTGTTTGTGTTAGTGTTTGTTTAGAATGGCTAGGTGGGCCCGGATCGGAAGATCCCGGCTCGGGCACGCAGAAGCCTACTTTTGGGCAGCTGGCGGCCCGTGAGCGGTCACCGCTATCGATCGCTCGACCGCTATCGATCGCTCGACGGCTATCGATCGCTCGACAGCTATCGATCGCTCAACCGCTATCGATCGCTCGATAACTATCGATCGCTCGACAGCCTACTTGGATCGATCCAGGTACTGTGCAGGGCAGTTGAACCTGCGCAGGGCAGGTGAGCTTCTTCGTCCTCCTTTGTCAGGAGAGCAGGAGAGGAGAGGTCCTCTCCTTCACCCTCTCCCCCACCTTCCTTCTCCTTCTCTTCTCTTCCTCTTCTCCCTTCTCTTCTTCTTCTCCCTGGCTGTTTCTTCTTCCCGCAAGCAGAGCTTGCTCTGTTTCTCTTTCCGGGCAGCCAGCTTTCTTCTCTCCGTTCTCCCTCCTCCGACCACCATTTTGGGAGCTTGAAAGCTTGTTGGATTCGTGGCAACGAGAGGAAGACTGCTGGTGTGGTTTGGAACCTTGTTGGTAATCAACTCGCGGGGAATCAACTGAGGAATGCGCAGTCCGGTAGGTGTTCTACCTACATGTGTTAATTAATGGGTTTAGATAAATCTAGCCGTTAGATCTTGATGAAATTATGCTGTTGAATGCATGTTGCTTAATTTAGTCTCTGATTTAAGTTTCATGAACTTTGGTTAAGATTTCAGTAGGATTTATGCAAGATAAATCTCGGATTTCCGTTGATCGACCGCCAGCCATGAATAGTGTTTTTTGTGGATTTTCGATGTTTTATCATGTTTGATTCTTGGGATTCATGTGATTGGTATTCCTAGAGATTTCGATGGCTAGCATGTTCTAATTGGTTATTTTTAGGTGATTAATTGTTTGATTTGTCGGCATGTCTAATTAGGTATAAATCATCCCTGTTTAATTAGCAATTAATCACATGTCATGCTTATTTATATGTATATTTAGCTTGTGGTTGAACCAAGGGGGCTGTGCCCCTTGGGATGTTTAGCTAATTAAATGGCAGAGGGTGTGCTTTATATGTGGTTGATTATTATCTGTGTGGCTGGGGTTGTGCCCCCGTTGTAGAAATTGCTTGCTAACGGTCCGTGGGCGCCGTCATAATATTGTATAATTGTAGTTTAACCTTTATCTGCTTTATGCATGTTTACCCTCCGGCAAGCTTGACGCTTCGCCTAGCCCGTGTATGTTGTCTTGGCATATTGTTGCATGCTGCTATTCCTGTATCTCTGTGCTTGAGCATTGCATGCATCTGTTTGCATTAGAAGCATCAGGCTAGGTGGTAGACGATGGTTTCGATCGTTGATCCGGGGTTCTCGGGTAGCCCGGATCTAGCCCTAGGGCCGGGGCTGGGTAGTCAGGATTAGGGTGTGATTGTCGATCTGAATCTCTGATGATTGAGGATTGCGATAGTCGGCTTGAATCTTTGTTTGAGGTTTAGAGGTCGTGTTGTCTTCCAAGGCCAAGTGCTAAGGATGCAACCGAGGAGTTCCCGACGTGGTCCCCATGCAGTGGTATCCCTGCTGGGTAAGGGTTAGATCCTGCATGTTACTGTTTCCGTGGTCCTCCTGGTAACATGTTCAGGAGAGAGGTTTCATGACATGAACCCTTGGGACATCGGTGGGTTATGGGACCCGTGGCATCCTTTAGACTTAGGCTGGAGGACAACACTGTTGTTGTTTCCCTTCCTTTGTGAGTGACGTAGAGTAGAACCCTACTGAGCAAGCTTTGTTGCTCACTCCTACCTGGGCTGCATCGGCGATGCAGGTCGATGCAGTCCCTTCTCTTTCAGGTTGTTGCGGTGTTGGAGGCGGCACCCCCCTTCGTGGTGCGTGAGATCGAGGATATCATCAGTTTGTTCTATTCATTTGATGTACAACTTTAAATGTATAAATTGTAATTTGAAGGAGATATATATTTGTATTTCAATTTGATGTAAATTGATTAGAGATTGCTGTACTAGATGACTTGAATCATTATTATATCTTTTTAAAGTTAAATTGTATTATGATTTGATGATAGGATAGTTTAAAATGATTGTGAATATTGTAATCATGCACCAGGTTTAAAATTGATGTTTAAAAGGGGAGGCTTTCGCCGTTTGATTTAGAGTTTAGGACCCTCACGTCCCGGCCTGGATGGGTTTTCTGGGTCAGGGCGTGACAACCCTACTGAGCTTATCGCTCACTCCTACCCGGGCTGCGTTTGCAGGTGCAGGCGGTAGTTCTTCTTCGGTGGAGCCGGCAGGATCGGCTTTTGGCGACGCGAGTACATCCAGGGGCGCTTGAGGTTGCTGGAGGACGACCTGTTGTACATTTTGATATATATGTATATGTTGTAAACTTTCGAGGATTTTGGAATCATGTATAAATCTGTCTCTTGGGAGCTTTTGTATCAAATATGAACTGTACAACTTGATGATGTATTATAATTGAATCTGTTTCGCCTCTGGAATACAATTGTTTAAATTATCCGTCTTTTCCGCTTTGTACTGCGCCGATTGGAGATGAATAGTGATAGGAACCCTCACGCCCCGTCCTGGATGGGTTTTCTGGGTCGGGGTGTGACAGTGGCAGCCTACCGAAGCTTCTGGAGGTGTCAATTTGGTATTGACGGTCATGGAAGTTGAGATTGGCGGTGTGGTCGGACATGAGTAGGAGGAGGTGGCCGACGGTGATGGAAGAGGTGAAATTGCGGCCAGAGAAGGTGGAGGGAAGGTCGGGTGAGGCAAGAGGATTGTTTTGGTGGAGATGAGATGGGGGTTGGCCAAAGGAAACGACATCGTTGAAGGTGGACGGTGCCTTGGAGAGTTCGGCCGGTGCCGGAGGAGGCGACAGTTGGGGAAGGAAAGGCCGGCGGAGGTCAAAGAAAGAGGTGGAGGTGACCTAGGTGGTAGTATGGGAGGGTAGAGGTGGCTGGAGAGGGTCGGACGGCGAAGGGGGCTTGTCGGCTCGGGACGATGAATAGTCCCCCACCCCCCTTTTTTTTTGGAAATTGAAACTAACGGGGGAAAATTCCAAAAAGTTTTAAGAAAAATCCGAAAAATATCAAGAAATTCCTAAAAATCGAGAAAAATTCTAAAATAATTGAGCAAAAGTTCTAAAAAATCAAGGGAAAGCCTAAAAATCAAAGGAAACTTGGGTTGCCTCCCAACAAACGTGTAATTTTGAGTCTTTTGCTAGACTTCCCGAAAAGGTGCAATTATAGTATGGATCCGTCAATCCGACGGCATCGATCACCCCACTTAGAATAATTTCCTCCATATAATGCTTGAAACCAAACCCAGCCCCACAGTAAGTTCCGTATTTGATGGTGTAGGTCAATCAGTTCTTTCCTCCCCACACGTGAACTAGAGACTCTACCCTCTATGAATGACAACCTATCGTCATGCTTCATCTTGAAACCCAGTTTACGGTATGTGTCCCTCATAATGTTGGAATGATCATTGGGACGACCCGGAAGTGAACATGGAGGGGATTTTGATCTCAGAATGGGTGTAGGCAATGACGATAGTGCAAATATAGGTAAAGGAGGAGGTTGTGGCTCAAGTTTAGAATATACTGACACATCTGTGCAAAAGTGTGTGTCAACATAATAAGCACGAACTTGTCCAGGATCTAAGTCAGGTGCAGGAGTAAGAGATAACGGTGGAAGGGGATCAACCACCCAAGAAATAGTTTTTGTCTTTGCAGTGTGCTGATCGAGTGATTGTGTAACGCCCCGGCCCTCTACTGGGCCCCGGCCCGCGGGCTCCTTATCCGACCAGGATCCACCCGAGGGCCCCACCCGACACAATATTGTCCGCTTTTGGCTCACCGCAGAAATCTGGGAAAACTTCCCAGTAGGTCACCCATCCCGGGACCGCTCCAAGGCAAGCACGTTTAACCTTGGAGTTTTCTGGCGGATCACTGCCAGCACGGCTTTAAAACGCGTTGTGTCTATTAAGGGCTTACTATATACTTATATCGAACCCCGGACCATACCCAGGCGTTGTGGGATTGCTTACTCGGCTACCCGACTTAGCCCCGCCCTCCAGGCGCAGATATCTTGTCCCACGGTAGACACAGCGGGCCTCACAATCCACCCCCCTTGGAGGCCCAGCGCCCTCGCTGGCACAATTTCCGGCTGGGAACCGGCTCTGATACCATACTGTAACGTCGTGGCCCTCCACTGGGCACTGTAATGGCGTTGGAGATCCGTGCTTCATGGATGCCATATGTGTAGATAATAGCTAGACAACATCAGCGAACGGTCAGTGCACCTTAGAGGCCGAGCAGCAGTTCCAGAGTGTTCGAGTTTGTTTTTCCATGGAGGTGTTTTCCTTGTGCGGGCGTTGGTGGCCTCTGCTGTGTAGTTGCTCAGGGTGTGAGCCTACTAACCTTCTTGTCTTGTGCAGGTGTGTTTGTTTTTGTTTTGTTGTTTCCGACCCTACCCTTACCGAATTTCGGGACGAAATTCCTTTAATGGTGATAGGTTGTGAGGACCCGTACCTCTAACCCGATCCAACTACGTAGGTCGAGAGTCTGGCTTTGTTGGCCTTGCTTCACGATCTCCTTTGATCGTTGCTGTTCCGGGGGTAATTTGGTAAATTACCCTTGACGGAGTTGGTTGCACACGCGTAGCGCACACACGGCTCTGTAATGATGTATGTGTTTGATTAGACCTTTAGGAGTACCCAGATCGGAGGATCTGAGTTAGATCGTAGGGATCGAGATTTGAGCGGCTGGGATCTGATTTGGTTGATTGGACGGCCGAGAGCTATGATCAAGCTGATCATATTTAATCCCCTTAAAACCCTTTTTCCTTCTCTCATGAGGGCTCGTTTCCGCCGTTGTAGAGAGAAGACGAGATCGGGAGAGAGAGGGAGAGGAGAGACCTGCGATCCACCTCGAGGGAGAGCCAGAGACGGCGGCTACCGTGGCGATCACGACCCGAGGCAATGGCAACCGGTAGAGAGGACGGCGGTGGCTGGGTTTCTCTCAACGACGATCGGCGGCGACGTGTGAGCAGCAGAGATCTCGAGCTCGGGGGGTGACGTACGACCGGAGAAGAGGAAGAAGAAGGCGAGCTCGACGCTAGAGGTAGGGTTTCTGAACTAATCCTTTGATTAGGCTCTACTAGATTAGAATCAGGTTTACTTGATTGCTCTGTTGATTTCGTGGCTACTAGTGGATGCTTCTTCTCTCTTCCGTAATGCTACTGTCTTGATCTTTGGGTGTCGACGAGTTTCTGTCGCTATCTCTTTTCTGGTTTTGGTTGATCGACTGGTTTCCTTCTCCTTGGTCGCCGTGGTTTTGATCGTTGGGTTTTCCTCGAATTATTTCCTCTGTTCTTTGATTGTCAGTTGCTTGTCGACGGTGTTTGATCTGGAGTTGCTGGGTATGCACACAAGGTGCTGGTTGCTTGCTTCTTTGTGGTAGTGGTGTGAATCCTTGGTTTTCACAGATGTTTTCCTTCCCGTGCATGCATTGTCTCTTTGCTTCTTTACCTGCGGCCATTGGATTGCTCGAGGTGTTGGGTTTCCCTGTCATTCTTCGTCCCCTGTTCCGAGGTTACCTCTGTTCTTCCTCTGTTTTCTTCCTCTGCAATGGTTTCTTCTCCCTCCTCAAACTCCTGTCCGGTGCTCCCTCAAGTTTATGGTGTCAGGACTAGTTTTGCCGGCCATAGTTGGGTTTCTGGGTTTGATTGGATTGTTGCGATCATTGAATTTTCCGCTTTGCATGAATTGCCGATCTTTGGGTTTCTATAGCATGGTCTCTGTTTGGGTTGATCGTCAGATCTGTGGTTGGATTGTGGATTGCTAGTTGTTTTCCTCTATTTTGGATCTGGAT
Source organism: Narthecium ossifragum (assembly GCA_963920575.1). Classification (NCBI taxonomy): domain Eukaryota; kingdom Viridiplantae; phylum Streptophyta; class Magnoliopsida; order Dioscoreales; family Nartheciaceae; genus Narthecium; species Narthecium ossifragum. Next base: position 8,131,303 of record OY986966.1, read on the forward strand.
CTGCAAATGGGTTGGTCGATTGAATTATCATCGTTCTTCTGATTATTTGGATGAATGTTTGAGTGATCCCATTGATCTTGTATCAGGATTTGGCTTGGATGCCTTCCCCCCTTTGATTTAGTTCTATACCAAATTCCGCTATTTTATCATACTTAACGCTAATTGATATCCTTTAATGCCATTGGTTCCCTCCCCTTAATCAATCCTTTTAATATCATGCTTGAGCCTAGGGCCGAAGGTGTACCCTGTGGGTTATGATTTTGGATGTATAAATGCCATGGTTGGATTATATACTTAGCTCTGTTATAGGTTTAGCTTTGTTAAAATCTCCTGAACAATTGATTGATGATTTGACATGTAGAGACATCTAGGTCTAGTTGTTTGATTAAGTTCATGCATGTTGTATGCATTAGAAGCATTAAGGCTAGCTGCGGGCGATGGGTTCGATCGCCGATCCGGGGTTCTCGGGTAGCCCGGATTTAGCCCTAGGACCGGGGTCTGGGTAGGAGGACTAGGACGAGATTGTGTGTTTATGATCTTGTGTTGATTGAGGTTGTTATATAGATATGCCCATTTGAATGGTGGTATTGAGGTGTAGAGGTCGTGTCGTTCTCTGCGTCAATCGCTAAGGGCAGTGGATGTTATCCTGTCAAGGGTTGTAGAGGTGGGAGTGCACGGAGGATGCACTTGCTCATTGTCCTTCCCTGATCTGTAGAGGGGCGCTTGGTGATACGTGACCCTTGTCCAGATTTGTTCTTTGTTGCCTTAGGATTGGACAGAGACGACACAGTTGTAGTTCCCTTTTTCTTGAGAGTGTTGTAGAGTAGAACCTTACTGGGCATTGTTGCTCACCCTACCTGGGCTGCATCGAGGACTTGGAGTTTCGAGGAGTTCTTCTACAGTTCATTTACAGTTTTAATCAATGATATATAATCTGATGTATCCAAGAACAGAATTATATGATTATTAACTCAGTTCTATTTGGGAAATATTGTAATATTCTTTAATGTAGATATTGAGGAATGTAATGATATCGAAGTTGTAAAGTTGAAATTGTAATATTATGAAATATACAGGTTTCTTGTGTTATGATTATAAAGGAGATGCTATCAAAATTTTCATGAATTGGAGACCAAGTTGTTCATTTATATGCTTGTTGCGCCAATTGATGATGTAAACAGGTTTAGGTGGCTCACGCTTCGATCTGGATGGGTTTTCTGGGTCGGGGCGTGACAGATTGGTCGGGCAAGATGTGTGGTTTGATGTCATCTTTCGATTGTACAGTGTCCCGATTAACATCATCATCAGAGTCAGAAGCATAGGCATTCAAAATATCAGATAGAATGTCATTCTTTAATTCAACATCATCATCCTCAGAATCATACTCATCCCAAATTATAGACAATCTATCATCATGCAGTTTAGCATCATTACCAGCATTATCATAATCATATTCTTCCAGAATTTTAGACAATCTATCATTGTGCAGCTCGAGATCATAATCATCATCGTCAGAATCATACTCCCTCAAAAGTTGAGACAATCTATCATGCTCACCGTCAACCTCAATATCACTATCAAAATCATAATCCCTCAAAATCTCAGATAATGTATCAGCTATCATACCATGAGATTTATCGTGAAAGAATTCAGTCAAACTATCAACATGAAAACGTTCATCCTCACGCTCAGGTAAACATGCAGTCTTAAAGATGTTCAGTTTAACATGCATATGGCCAAAAGAGACATCCATGACACCAGTTCGACAGTTGATATTCGCATTTGTTGTAGCCAAAAAGGGACGTCCTAAGATGATAGGCACGGTTTTTTTGTAGTAAACAACAAGTTCCATATCCAAGACGACAAAGCGACAGGGAAAAAGTTGTCCACCTTCAATAAAACATCTTCTACAATGCCTCTAGGAGTCCTAATGAATCTATCAGCCAATTGTAGATTGATCGGTGTCGGTTTGAGCTCTTCCATCCCAAATTTCTTATAAAGGTAGTAGGTCAAAATATCAACACTGGCTCCTAGGTCGAAAAGGGCACCATCAATCTGGTAGTCTCCTATGCAACATGATATGGTAGGGGTACCAGGGTCTTTTAATTTGGGTGGCGTGTCATGTTTCAAAATCGAACTGACTTGTTCAGGTAAAAGGATTTTCTTGTCCCCTTTGGGTTTTGTCTGGCGTTTATGAGTGCACAGGTCCTTAGAAATTTGGCATAAGAAGGAATCTGACGAATGCCCTGAAGCAAGGGTATGTTGATGTTGACATGTTTGAAAGTTTCAAGGATTTCCTCAGCATCTCTTCAGGCTTTGATGGTTGGGTACGGGTCCTTAAGAGTTGCAAGAAGGGCACTTTTGGAATGTATTTAGCTAGATTAGGCTGTCTAAAATCAGTTGGATCATAATCAGGTGGAAGAAAAGAGAATCTCGAGTTGGACGATTGATCGGCTGGGAGACCGATCGATCGTCGGAAGGACGATTGATCGTCCGTACTGCCTGGTTCACCTATTTGATTATCTACTGTTTTACCACTTCTAAGGGTTACAACAGCCTTAGCACTCTCAATGTTTTGGCTTTCTACATAGTGCAGGCCTCTAGGTTTGGTGACAGGTTGACTTGACAAGTGTCCTTCCTCTTCTTTGGCTATCGTGTTAGAAAGTTGGCCCAATGAATTCTTGAGTTTAGCAATGGATTGGGTATTAGAATTACATTGATTCTCTATTCTAGACAGACATATAATTTTGCATTTTGGAAATCTCACTTGTCATTATTCCACTAAGATTTTCATTCAAGGCAGTCATGGCTGAAAGGATGGAACTCAAAGTAGGTTCAGAGGTGGTTTGGACTGGAGGGGCTGAATGTGATTGTGGAGGGTATCCAGGGTTTGGATTTGGATTTGCAGTAGGTTTAGGTGGGTAAGTGAAAGTACGAGGAATGTTTTGACCTTGGAAAGTACTTGACTGTTATGGCTTTCAACTAAAATTAGGATGATTTCTCAAACCATGGTTATAGGTGTTCGAATAAAGATTATTCTGGGGTTTGGAGAATCTATATGTGGCGTTGGCATGTTCCTGAATAAAGTCAGGGAAGTTGGGAGCCAGGTGACAGTTGACAACAGAATGATCAAAACTAGAACAATGGGCACAAATTTCAGACGGAGGTTGAATCGGTGGGGCCAAGGACTGGTTGAGTTGGAGTTGGTCCACTCGTTTGTCTAGGAGAGCCATTCGAGAATAGAGGCTTTGGAATTCATAAACTTCATGAACTCCTCTAGGATTTCGAGCAACGGTCGACCGGCTCCTAGAAACAGAGGCATTATGTTGGGGAAAATCAGAGAGATTTTCGTACATCCCCCAAAGTTCAGTCCAAGGCTTGCTAAGAATGACACCCTGACAGCAAGCTTCGACCATCGTCCTATAGCGATAAGTGAGACCGTTGTAGAACGAGTGGGCCAATTGCCACTCAGGTACCTCATAATGAGGGCACTCCCTAAGAAGGTCCTTAAATCTTTCCCAGGCTTCATGAAACAACTCATCATCGTATTGCTTGAAAGATACAATCATGGTACGATAATTCTGAGTTTTAATGATAGGGAAGTACTTTTTAAGGAAAGCATCCTGAAGTTGGTTCCATGTTGAAATCAAGTTTGGCGCTAAGGTGTAAAGCCAATGTTTTGCCTTATCTTTTAAGAAGAAATGAAAGAGTTTCAATCGAAAGGCATCATCATTGAAATGCTCGAGTTTGAACATGGAGAGAATTTCAAGGAAGTTAACAATATGTGCATAGGGGTTCTCATTCTCACGCCCGTAGAAAGAAGGTAAAGTAGTAGGAATAACATGTGGGCTAATACATGAGGCATATGTAAAGGGTCCAGGTAAGAAGTGATCCCTAAGTGGGCCCTCTCTATTGTTGTTATTCCCCCCACCGTTTCCATTATTGTTTCCTGCATTGTGTAGAAAGATTCAATATGGAGTTCATGGATTTCTATGTGTGTGTTTCGGCCTCTTTCACGCTCTATCCGAAGTCGCCTAAGGGTAGAGTTTATCTAAAGGTTCAAGGCTTCTAAAGGATAGTTCAATGATCGTCTGCCTTGCATGCTGATAAGTCACTAAATATTCATGATTGAACCCATTAATTTACCTTTGTTAGCCCGAGAGTTTTTGTATTTGATAGTTTGTTAGTTGATTTCAGGTTTAATGAAGATTAAAGTTAGAAAATACAGAAAAGGACTAATATGTGGAAATTACGCCGCTCCGCTGTCAGTTCGAAAAGAATTCGTCAAATTCTTCAGATAAATTCTAAATATTTGAAATTTGGAGGACCTCTAGAAGACATCAAAACGAACAACTTTCATGTTGGACACTTTGCGAGATTCCTGACAGATTAATACTAGTTTTGAAGACTATGAAGATAAACAGATGCTGGGAAACTGGTCCGTCGACGTTCAGAAGAATATTCGCCAAATATTCCAGATAAGTCCAAATAATGTCAGCTCTTCGGTCTAGGATAGAAGACTTCCTAATATACAATGTTGATGTTGAACATATTTCCAAATTCCGGTTTTATTAGACCCAGTAGCGACCGGAGTAAGACAACCAGGAATTAATCTGAGGAATCCGAGTTGTAGTAGGAGTCCAAGTTAGCCATAACCCTAATTCCGGGAATACACCTATAAGAAGGTGTTTGCTGGCCGAAAATTGGAGGCCCCCAAAGAGAGAAAAGAGAGAATTAGGGTTTGGAAGATTCTCTGGAGAAGACGGAGCCGCGGCGTGGATCTGAATCGTTCTTCATCGAATCTATGGCTTCCATCACAAAGATGAGTAGCTAATTTCTGTACTTAGGGATCTCATGAAACTTTAGTAGATCTTCCTTGTATTTTTCTAGTTGAATCTTGTATTCTTTTTCTAGACATGATCTTATAGATTTGGTTTTAATGATAAAAGAGTTGAGGGAACAGAGTTCCTTGTCGTACTTTTAGTCCTACATGATTTCGGTGATTGATGGTAGAGATCTATAGGATGGTTTTCATGTGGTTTGTGAATGACCTATGAGATATTTTATGTTTAGTGACGATAGCTTGTGCTAAGGTTACCCCGAAGATAATCTATACTAATCGAAGATTAAATATGCCTTTGAAAAACACTTACCTTCTTTTAGGGATTCATGCAAGCTTAAGAAGCTGTGAATCTATAATGTCTAGATAAGAAAACAAGAGGATAACTAGAGAATACAGGAAGTGAAACTAAAGTGGATTGAGTAATCCCTAGATCTTCTCTCATTGATATATTTCAATCTTTTTACATTGTTTTCTTAACTAGTTTTAATTAATCAGTTTTCAAAATCCAAATCAATCCTTTACGATTTAGGTTTAGAGTTCTGAGAGTTAATTCTAATTTCTCCTTCGTAATCAAAGTTTTCCCTGTGATTCGATCCCGTATTTCATCACTATTCTACCCCATAGTTTAGTATTTTGAATAAGGGTTTATAAATTCTATTTTTTTATTGAGTTTGCAATGTTTTAACGACGCGTTCACGAGCCATCAATTTTTGGCGCCGTCGCCGGGGAAAAATCTTCTAATTTTGAATGGAGTATCGATTTAATTTTCTCTTAACTCTTTTTCTGAGCATAGTTAGATTTTTATTTTTAATTACTTTATTTTATATATTTTTATAGGATTTTTCTGACAATTTTTTAGAATTTTTGCAGCATTGGAACGATTTTACCTTGAAGCAGACGGACGGTCGACCGCCACATCGACCGTCGTGCTCTACGATAGCCACGGTCGACCGTGACATCGACCAGCCCATCGACCGTGAGGCTCTGTTACGGAAAAAGCTTCTCAGGGTCGATACGAGGATCGACCGTCGAGTTCTCCAAGTCAGGTTGCACAACCCCACAGTCGACCGTGTGATCGACCGTGAGCAATCCACGGTCGACCGCGAGATCGACCGCGAGCAATCCACGGTCGACCGCGAGATCGACCGCGAGCGCAGTTAGGTTAGTTTTATTGCTTGAAAATTCTTCGTTTCAATCATTTTTTTCTCGGATTTTCTCCTCTCCTCTGAATATTCTATTTTCTTTTTCTCTTTTTGGTGTGATCTTGCATGCAAGGCAGGCGATCCCTAAATAAACCGCTGGAACCTTTGGATCTAGAAATAGAGGCCACACTTCGAACAGCTAGAACCTTAGGACAGAAATCTTTAAGTAATTACCAGGAAGCCTTAAGTAATCTACAATCTTTAATGGCTGAAAACGAGGAACATGTCATTGACCCTAATGATAATATGGGTAGGAGTGGACATAATAACAATAATAGGGAAGTCCCAATTATGAATCACTTCCTACCTAGACCTTATACCTATGCTTCTTGTATAAACCCACCTACCATCATTGCTACACATTATGAGATTAAGCGTAACTGGATTACAACCTTACCTTCTTTCTATGGGCGTGAGAATGAGGATTCCTATGGACACATTGCTAGCTTCCTTGAAATCCTTTCCATGTTCAAACTTCAGCATTTTAATGATGATGTCTTTAAACTTAAGCTTTTCCCTTTTTCTTTGAAAGACAAGGCTAAACATTGGCTTCAAACCTTAGCTCCAAATTCGATTTCAACATGGGATCAACTTTAGGATGCCTTCCTTAAAAAATATTTCCCTATCATTAAAATCCAAAACTATCAAACCATGATTATTTCTTTTAAGGAAAATGAAGATGAGATGTTTCATGAAGCTTGGGAAAGATTTAAGGATCTTCTTAGAGAGTGTCCCCATCATGAGGTACCTGAGTGGCAGTTAGCCCATTTATTTTATAATGGTCTTAATGATCATTATAGGGCAATGGTCGAAGCCTGCTGCGGGGGTGTTGTTCTCAGTAAGCCATGGACTGCTCTTTGGGAAATGTGTGATAATCTTGCTGAAAATTCACAACACAATGTCTCAGTTTCTAGGAGTCGGTCTACCACTGTTCATAATTCTCGAGGAATTCATGAAATTTCTGAATTCCAAAGTCTCTCCGCACAAGTAGCTCTCCTAACTAAAGATTTAAATCAGTTGAAAATAGGTCAAACTCTTACTAAACAATTGCCTCACACTTATTCCGTAACCTGTGCCCTTTGTCTTAGCTCTGATCATCATATCACTGATTGTCACTTGGCTTCCAATTTCCCTGACTTTGTTCAGGAACAACCTAATGCAACTTATGGTTTTTCCAAACCTCAGAACAATCCTTATTCTAATACCTACAATCCAGGTTGGAGGAATCATCCCAATTTTAGTTGGAAGCCACAACAATCAACTTTCAATGACAAAACAATACATCCAATACTTCTACTTTCAACTACCCACCCAGACCTTCTGCAAATCCAAATCCTGGATACCCTCCACATTATCTGCAGAATACACCTCAGCCTTCTCCTGGGGAACCATCTAATGAACCCACTTTGACTTCCCGGCCTCCGTCCACGTCGGGAGCCCATCTGAGCTCCTCCTCCCTCTTGGATCCAGCTACTTCCTCCTCCTTCCCCAACGCCGATGTGAGGACCCGGTCCGACCGCATTAGGGCGTGGGTCTGGTTTTGTGGTTTGGCTTGGTTGGCTTTGGTTAGCGATCAGTTGATCGCATCGCTGCTTTTGAACCCCAAGGGCAATTTGGTAAATTGCACCTTGGCGGTCGGTTTTCACACCTGCGTAGTGTACACACAACCTTGATTGATGTACGTGATTGAATAGATCTAGTAGGAGCGTTCGCGATCGTCAGATCCGGAGGAGATTACGACGAGATCGCAATTTTGGGTCAAATCAGATTCAGTCCAATTAGTTGACTCGGCTAGACCAGCTCAACCACTTAAGTGGCTTAGCACTCTCTCTCTCTCTCTCTCCTATTTTTTCCTCTTCTCTCTCTCTCTCTCTCTCTCTCTCTCCCTTTCTTGTCCTTTTTCTTCTCTTTTCCTCTTCCTTCCCCTGCCTTCCCCGTGCCCGATCCCTCTTCTCCTCCCTTCCCTTTCTCTCTCCCACGACAACCCCTCTTCCTTCCCCGGCGACCTGGTGGCGACGGCGAGGGCCCATCCCCCTTCTCCTTCCTTCCCTTTCTCTCTCCCATGGCATCCCCTCTTCCTTCTTGGGCGACGGTTGCGGTTGTGGGAGGATTCCGACGAGCTGGAGACGGCGACGGAGTGGATTTCTATCGAGATTGGGAATTGAATTGTATGTTTATCCTCTTTAGCGGATTTATGGATTGACTTGCATTTAAAATACCTAGTTGAATGGTAGACTTAAATGCTTATTGTTTGCCTAGTCGTTAGCTAGCTATGACTGCTAGCTTGCGTGATATTGTGGAACCTTAGCCCATTGCCGGCGAGTGTCGAGGGCTATTGTCGCGCCCCGACCCGCATGACCCAGACCGGGCCGGGACACGAGGGGGAAAACCTACAACTACTAGCCTCAACTGGCGGAAACAGTTGAGACTAAAAGACAGCTGGCGGAAACAGCTGCCAACACGCACAAGGCGGAAGCGAACTACTACAACAACTATTAACATCTATTAAAAAGCAGAGATAATAGAGTTAAACAGAGTTCTAGTATAACAAGACTATAAGGGATCAACAGTCCCCAAAAAGAGCTACACCAGCCACCGGGGTCTCCGCAAACGCACAAACGAAACCATCTTGACCCTCAGACATGGTCAGGAGCCAGTGCACCACCTCGAGACAGCCGACAGGGAAGCACCGGAGAGGAGCTGGGACCCGCACCTGCAAACAACACAACCCAGGTAGGAATGAGCAACAGCTCAGTAGGGTCCTACTCTACCACTCTCGCTAAGAAAGCAAACCCAACGAACCAACTCTGAAGCCAAGTACTGAGGCTTGCCAAGGATCCTATAAATCCCATCAATAACCCGAAGGACTCCTGTCCCAAGTACGCCCCTCCGACAACCACTGCTCAGGGGTGGGCAACTCCGACAATCCCTGACACAGGGTGGACATGACGCTACTAGTAGGACACCCTTCTCCAAGCGGGATCTCCACACTTGGCGGAACGACCGAGGTTAAGACTACCACCTCTCAGTACTCCAAGCCAGAGAGCCAACAGGACCCCTAACTCCTGACCAAAGACTAAGTCTAGCCAGGGAGTCCATCGATCCCATCGATGGTTCCCTCCCCAAGGTTTCCTGTCCACGTACGTCCCTCCGATGGCCACTGCTCGAGGACTGGGCTACCTTCGACGGTCCTTGACACAGGGTGGGCCGGACGCTAAATGTAGGACACCTTCACCCATACTGAACACCAGCATGGGGATGCAAGTCGGGGTAACGGCATCTACCACTTAGCCTTTGATCACCGAAGTTCACGGGTCAACCCCACCCGGCCTAACCTAGCATGTCTAATGCACAGGAAACAGGGCAGGATATGAATAAGGAAAGCAGTAACAAACAGCATAACAAAGGCACACCTTCGGCCCATTTACTCTAAGCACTCCCGAGGATCATGACTTCCTTCGGATCACCATAAAACGGTAAAAGGGCATAACCCATGGCCCATTTATACTAAGCATTCCCGAGGGTTCATTACTCCCTCGGTTAACCACAAAGCAGTAAACAAGAAGCATGATAGGCAACATGTTAAGCCCCGAGGGCAAAACCATCAAAACCACTTGCAGGCGAAGCCCCGCGGGCAAAACAGCACTTAAAGCAAGTAAAAATCCTCTATGCACCGAAGGAGATCGATCTCCTATAGCAGCGAGATCGATCTTCCTCGAGGCTAGAAGCACCCGTCCTGGTCACCCCAACGAGATCGATCTCCACCCATATGAATATCGATCTTGTAAGTGACCCTTGACGTACCGACGCCACCTACCATGAGATCGATCTCCCTCCCAGGGAGATCGCTCTCGCTCGGGCGGGGCGTGCCACCCCAAACAAGATCGATCTCCCTCCCAGGGAGATCGCTCTTGATTGGGTTCTCCGGCGGCCGGACGGCGAGGGATACCGCCGGAAACCTCCACCATACCTCACCAAACTATGTGGGCTGGTAGATCTCAGTGCCACGAAACTACTTATGGCTTCAAAACCGGAAAACAACAACTCCACAAGGAGATCTATCGAAATCAAAACCGGATTTCAAACCCTCAAAACAGCCAGAGCTTTGAGTGAGGACCCTACCTCCACAGAGCTGCTTCGATCCGCGAGGCCAAGCCTAGGATCTTCCTCGCGCCGTCACGGTTCCAACGAGCCTTCAAGCTCCAAGAACGGTGGCCGGAGGAGGGAGAACGGCGAAGTGGAAGCTCTCAGCCAGAACAGGGGAAGCAGAACCGGGAGGAAGAAGAGGGAAGAAGGGGAAGGAAGGAAGGGAGAGGGGAAGGGGTAAGGCCGGGGGAAAGCCAGCGAAGGCGGGGGAAAGGCGAAGGAGGGGAGGAAAAGTCTCCCCTCCCCTGACAGGGGAAGCGACGGCCATCGCCGTGGCCGTCCTTCGACGCCACCGCCAATGACTTCCAGGCACAGAGAGATCGATCTTCATGCCATGGAGATCGATCTCCCTTGCCCAGAAACGGCGACCTCCAGGCACAGAGAGATCGATCTTCATTGCCATGTAGATCGATCTCCCTTGCCCAGAACGGCAACCTTGGGCTGAAACACAAGCCCAAGCCCAGGACTTTCGAACTAGGTCCCACCTAACCTTTCTAAACAAACACAAGTACCAAACAAGGTATGTGTGTGCACACCCAGTGTGAAACGACCGCCAAGGCGCAATTTCCCAAATTGCCCTTGGGGTAAATAACAAGCCACGGGGATGGAGGGACGGGTCCTCACAGCTATTGTATAATTGTTGAACTTATAATTGATGTCGTGGCATGTAGAGACATCTAGGTTAGATGTTTACATAGGTTCATGCATTATATGCATTAGAGGCATATCAGGTTAGACAGGCGATGGGTTGATCGCCGATCCGAGGCTCTCGGGTAGCTCGGATCTAGCCTTAGGGTCGAGGTTGGGCAGTAAGGTTTAGGACGTGATTATATCATTGGAATCTCATGTTATCGAGGATATGCTGTAGTTGGCTATGATCACATTGCTTTGAGGTTTAGAGGTCGTGCTATTTCTCCACGGTCCAGTGCTAAGGATGGTTGTCGATGCCCCTGACATGGTCCCCAGGCAGTGGTTTCCTGCTGGGTAAGGGTGATCCTACTGGTTTTGGTTCTTGTTCCTCCCAGCGTGTTGGTTGATGTTCCCAGCGTGGCCGGTTGAGAAGAGTAGGATCCCTTGGGGAGTCGATAGGGGTTGTGGGAACCCGTGGCATTCCTTAGGCTTGAGCGGGGAGACATCATTGTTGTTGTTTTCCTCCCTTCAATGTGTCGTAGAGTAGAACCCTACTGAGCTTGTCACTCACTCCTACCCGGGCTGTGTTTGCAGGTGTAGGCGCCAATTCTTCTTCAGTAGAGCCGGCGGGATCAGCTTTTGGTGGCGCGACAACTTCCAGAGGTGCTTAAGGTTGCTGCAGGGCGACAATTGTACTTTTGACAGATCTTGTATATTATAGACATCTTTCGAGGACTTTTGAATTAAATGTATAATATTTCCCCTTGGAGGAGTTTGATAAAAAATTGTATCGGATGTTTAATAGTACAACATGATGTTTCTTTTAATTGAATTACAGCTTTATCATTGGAAGTTAAATTGTTTAAATTATCTCTGTTTTCCGCAAAAGTATCGCGCCAGATTTGATGTGAATAGTTGTAGGAACCCTCACGCCTCGTCCTGGATGGGTTTTCTGGGTCGGGATGTGACATGATAGGCGATGGATTCGATCGACGATCCGGGTTGATCCGGGGTTCTTGGGTAACCCGGATCTAGCCCTAGGACCGGGGTTTGGTTAGAAAGGATTAGGTTGCGATTGTAAGGCTGACTGATTATTTATCATTCGAGGATTATTATGTAGTCAGACTGGAATATTATATTGATTGAGGTTTAGAGGTCGTGTCTGTCTCGAGCCGGGTGCCGAGGTGTAGCCAGTGTCCGATTTTGTTTTCTCTTGGGTAGATGGTGTGCCTACTCAGCGGTGTCGGTTCCCGCCTAGTAGTGTCGGTTTCCTGCTCGTGGGATGACAGTGTTGGTTTCCTGCCTCGCTGAGGGTGACCCAGTATGTGACCACCTCGGCTGAAAGACCATGACTGAGGCACTTCAGGGACACGCGGTGGGGTTATGGGGCCTCCGTGTACACCCAGGCTTTGCTTGAGGGCGACACTGTTGTGTTCCCTCCCTTGTGTGAGTCGTAGTGTAGTTTTCCTGTTGGGCATTATTGCTCACCCTACATGGGCTGCATCGGCGATGCAGATCGATGCAGTTTCTTCTTTTTTCAGGTAGTTGCGGCATTGGAGACGGTACTCCCCTTGGTGGTGCGTGAGATCGAGGATATCATCAATTTATTCTTATTCAATTGATGTACAAACTTAAGTGTATAAATTGTAATCTGAAAGAGAAATGTATTGGTATTCTAATTTGATGTAAATTAATCATAAATTGCTGTACTTAGAGGACTTGTACCATTATTGTATCATTTAAAAGTTAATTAAGTTTTTTAGCAGTTAGTTTTGTTTTATGACTTGATGATAGGATAGTTTTAATTAATTCTGAATGTAATAATTTATGCATCAGGTTTTAAAGTGAAATGTATAGGGGAGGCTTTCACCGTTCGATTTTAGAAATAGGTTTAGTCGCCTCACGCCCCGGACCGGATGGGGTTTCTGGGTCGGGGTGTGACAATCAACATTGTCGTATCCCAACTCTGGCGACCCTCCACCGCGCTGTCCGCCGCAGCTGCGCCGCCACAACCATGCCTAGTAGATACCATTTGCAGATATTTTCTCTAAAATGGGGTTTTTAGCAAATATCAAGTGGGGTTTTTAACTTTCCATGGTTGAAATCTGGCATATATGTGCATTTCAGACTTTTAGTTCATTAATACACCACAACTACCACCACAACGGGGTTTTCATCTTAAAAATGAGACTAACGGAGTTTTTAATGATAATTTTTATTAAAATGATGTTATTGATAATTAACTATATATTTTACCCTATAGTGAAAGCCTAGCCTGAGCCTAATTTGTAGAGGTTTAACACCGACTTAACTTAAATAACCCGGTCAATATACTCATATTTTAGTTTATCCACCGGATCAAATATCCTCCTTGCTGAGTCACCGTGTCGTTTTTAGTTGACTCACCACATCATATCGACCCCACAAAAGTTTTATGGTCCATGTAGTTCTCGAGACATTGGTCATATATAATCCATGTGAGTATCCCAAGTATGGCACAACAAATGAATAGTCGACGATCAAACTATATTAACTTTTCGAGGAGTTCAAACGTTACTTTTGCACCATTGGGACGCATGCATCATGCTCGGCGCTTAGGGAAGAGCAAGCGTTCCGCTTTGATTCACTCAACGTAACGTAATCAGATATATTTGAATGCCACTCTTGTATATTCTGCATGTATGCATGTCTCGGTAATCAATTGGTGTTTAGTCTTCCCTGGCAGGTACGTTATTAGATGCATTATCGCACCATCACATCAGTCATTAACCTTTCTATTTAAACCACAAGCCGTATGCATGTGCCCTTCCTTTGTAGCCGAGTACGTGAACCTGACGAGCCAAAAAAACACCGGGATGGCCACAGAACTATCCATGAGACTACTCATCGACAGCAAGGCCAACAAGGTCCTCTTCGCTGAAGCAGATAAGAACGTGGTGGACTTCCTCTTTAGCTTGCTAGTCCTCCCAATGGGATCCATCATCAAGCTCCTCACCAAAGACAAGATCACGTTCGGCTGCATTGCAAATATCTATACCAGCATAGAAACCTTAGAAGACACTTATCTCCAATCCAGCCAAGGCAGAGGGAGTCTCCTAAACCCTAAGGTCTTACCCATGTCTCCAAACAGTACTACTCTCCTCCTGGCAGCACCTCCTGTGGCAGAGGATGCCACGACTTACTATAGGTGCTCCAGCGTTAACTGCAACTGCAAAGTCTACTACACAGACGTTAAGGGAACTCTTTGCCCTACAGGGTGCGGCTCCCAAATGAGTTTGGCTATGTCATTGGTGACGACAAATTCCGGGAAGTAGGACGCTAGTGGAGGCGGTGGGTAAAGGCTGGAAAACAGAGATGAAGGTGGAAAAACAGAGTTCTTGAAGAAGCAGAGGAGGAAGAGAGTTTCTGGCAACTACTGTGTTGCTTATTCCATTGTTTCTTTGGCCTTAAAATAGCCGGAGGAACCTACAATTAAGGATTCTGTTACAGCAACAAATCATTCATCCTAATTAGCCAAATACAGCAGATCTATTTAACCAAAAAAAAACAGATTTGGATCTCCTTTGCTGTCAATAGCCATGCACCATCTTTGCCTTGATCGTGGGCCTCGAACTGCCCAGCCAGGAGCCAGATCCAGTTGTAGCCACGCAGGATTAGTTCCAACATGCTCCCCCCTAATCCTGATGTGGCCCAAGATTACGAACACCTAGCAGATGCCGCATTGTTGCCAGGTTTGCCGCCGGCAGCGCTTTCGTCAGTGAATCCGCTCGTTGCTCATCTGAGCGAATGAACTCCACGATGATCTGTCCTTCCTTGACACATTCACGTATGAAGTGAAAACTTGTGTCGATGTGTTTGCTGCGTCCATGGAACACGGGATTCTTCATTAATGCAATTGCGGACTTATTATCGACAAATAACTTCACTGCATCATTCTTCTTCCCGGTTAGCTCACCTAGCAAGCTTCTGAGCCACAAAGCCTGGCATGCCGCCGCTGTTGCCGCCATGAACTCGGCTTCACAAGATGACAGAGCAATCGTTTTCTGCTTCTGCGAGTTCCATGACACTAAGCATTCATTGACATAGAACGCCATGCCCCCGGTACTCTTCCTGTCATCGTTGTCGCCGGCCAGATCACTGTCCGTGTACCCTGTGATCACTTCAGCGCCTCCTCCTCTGGTATATACAAGACCATAACCCATAGTCCCTTTCACATACCTGAGGATCTGCTTGACCGCCTTGTGATGCATCACCGTGGGCCTTTCCATGAACCTACTCAGTACACCGACAGCAAAAGAGAGATCTGGCCGTGTGTGGAGCAGGTACCTAAGGCAACCAATGACACGGCGGTACTCCGTTGTATCCACTGGTTGTCCATCGGGGTCCTTGTGCAGCTGTGATCTTGATTCCATAGGGAACTTGGTGGGATTGCATTCTATCATCCCGAATTGAGTCAACACCTTCTTGGCATAAGTTTCCTGCTTGATTTTTATACCATCGTCTCCTTGCTTGACCTCAATCCCGAGATAGTAATTTAGTAATCCGAGATCACTCATCTCGAATTCAGACATCATCTGCTGCTTGAACGTCGTGATCGCACCTGGGTCTTCTCCTGTCACAATGAGGTCATCAACATATACACCAACAATGACTCTTGTTTGGCCTGTTCCTCTTGTGTACACAGCTTGTTCTTGAGCACACTTCTCAAGCCTGAGATGCTTCAAGCTTTTATCAAGTTTCATGTACCAGGCTCGTGGCGCCTGCCTGAGCCCGTAGAGCGCCTTGCTCAACTTTAGTACCAAGTGTTCCTTGTTCTTCACTGTGAATCCCTCCGGCTGTGCGACATATACTTCTTCCTCTAGCTCTCCATTTAGGAAGGCAGACTTGACATCGAGGTGGTGAACTTGCCAGCCGCGATTGGCAGCAATGGCAAGGATGACGCGCACGGTGTCGAGTTTGGCCACTGGTGCAAACACTTCTTCGAAGTCAATTCCTTGTCGCTGTACATATCCTTTCGCGACTAGTCTTGCCTTGTACTTGATCACATCTCCATCTGAATTCTTCTTCAGTTTGTAGACCCACTTGAGTCCAATTGGCTTGTGCCCAGCCGGTAGCGTCACGAGGGACCAAGTCTTATTCTTTTCAATAGATTCAATCTCTTTGGCCATGGCGTCCTCCCAGGCCTGCTGCCCAGCGGCCTCGTAGTAGCAAGATGGCTCCTCCGTCTCCACGACCATGGTCTCTTCTTCCATATTTTCTTCGTCAAGCTGCACACTTCGAGCATCTCTCAGGATGTCGTCGATGTGCCTGTAACGAACATGCCCATTATTTGAGTCGCTGCTCCCACCTGACAGAGGTGTGGCCACAACTGAGTCAGGTGTGGTAAGATCATCGGCCATCGCTCCAGGGGGCGTCACCACCATCGGACTGATGGGAGATGTCGAGGTAGGTGTTTCCGTGCGTGCTGCAGTGCGCGCCCCGGTTGCCGGTCCTCCCGGCGTCACCTCGCCGGACAGCGGAGTCGGTGAAGGGGCTGAGTGAGTTGGTCTCGCGGGCCCTGACTCGCCTGCCAGACCAATCACGGACGACGCAAAGATGTCGCGTTCCTCCTTGACGACGAAATCAGATGGATCCCCGCCACCTGCACTTGTACTCCAGCCACTCCCTCTTTTCTTCGAACTTTACATCACGACTTACATGAATTTTTCCGCCTCGTGGATCAAACAGGTGGTGTGCTTTGCAGCCGTCCTCGACGCCAAGGTATATCATCGGCTGGCTTCGGTCGTCGAGTTTCTTCTGGTGTGGCGCTGTCACTTTCGCGTGCGCCGTGCAGCCAAACACACGAAGATGCGCCAGATGTGGCTTCCTTCCGTTCCAGGCTTCGAACGGAGTGCGTTCGCCCAGTGCCTTTGTTGGCAAACGGTTCAGCAGGTATACTGCGTGCCGTACCGCCTCCCCCCAAAATCTTCCTGGCACGTTCATGCTCTTGAGGAGGGACCTCGCCATCGCCATCACGGTTCTGTTTCTCCGCTCCACCACGCCGTTTTGCTGTGGTGTGTATGGCGCGGTGAGGTGCCGCTCGATCCCGGCCTCCTCGCAAAGCCGGTTGAACTCGGTGGAGAGGAACTCCCCACCGCGATCAGTCCTCAGTTTTTTGATGCGCCTTTCACTCGTGTTCTCGACCTGCAACTTGAATCTTCGGAATACAGAGCAAGCTTGATCCTTCGTCTTGATCACGTACAGCCACATCCACCTGGAATAATCATCAACAATTAATAAGAAGTAACAGTTACCGGCGAGGCTCGAAGGTGTGATTGGACCGCAGAGGTCAGCATGTAGCAGTTCAAGCGGCTTCTCCGCTCTGTAATTTGCCGCCACAGGGAACGGCTCCCTTGTTTGCTTTGCCAGCAGACACCCTTGACACAGCTGGTTTGGGTGAGTGATCGGCGGCACACCCACCGCCATCTCTTTGTCAACAAGGAGTTTTATAGCGTGGAAGTTGACATGGCCAAGCCTGGCATGCCATAGCCACCCCGGATCTTCAAGGTTTGCCAGGAGACACACCCCTTCCACATGGTGCAATTCAATCTTGTAAAGGCGGTTTGCAGTGCGCCTCACCTTCATGAGCAACCTCGCATGGTTTTTGTCGAACACCTGCAGGACGTCCTCGACCATGATCACTTTGTGGCCGGTCTCGGTTAGTTGTCCGAGGCTCACGATGTTACTTCGGAACTTTGGGATATAGTATACCTCCTGAAGTAGCCACTGATCCATGTTCTTGCAGCCGAACAAGATTGAGCCCTTTCCCATGATTTGCACCGTTGAGCCGTCACCAAATTTGACCTTCCCGGTGACATTTTCGTCTAGCT
Source organism: Narthecium ossifragum (assembly GCA_963920575.1). Classification (NCBI taxonomy): domain Eukaryota; kingdom Viridiplantae; phylum Streptophyta; class Magnoliopsida; order Dioscoreales; family Nartheciaceae; genus Narthecium; species Narthecium ossifragum. Next base: position 8,148,993 of record OY986966.1, read on the forward strand.
CGCGGAACTTCGCCCTGTCGCCTGTCATGTGGTTGCTCGCCCCGTTGTCCAGGTACCATACATGACAAGGAGCAGCCTTCTCCTCCGGTCTTGTCTTTTCCTCGCTTAGTAAGGCGTCATTCTGCAGCTCCTGTTGTTTCGGCACCATCTCCTTCAACTTCGCGAGCATTAGGGCCGGCTCGGTGTCGTCCGCATGTGTGAGGTGCGCCTCCTCCTCCTTCTTTGGGCCCAGCATTCAGATGCATAATGGCCCATCTTGTCACAGTTGAAACAGCGGATGTGGCTCTTGTCACGCCAACCGCCGCTGGAACCATCCTTGCTTGGCGCTCCGCCGCGACCGCCCTTGCCGCGCCATCTGCTGCGACCACGTCCACTCCGGCCGCGGTTGCTGTTGTCTGCGGGATGCAGGAAATCGCCGCCAACCTTCTTCTGCCGTGTCTCCCACTCGGCCTGAGTGAGCAAGAGCTGGCCGCTCTGACGTGTCTCCCACTCGGCCTGAGTGAGCAAGAGCTGGCCGTCGCCGCTGCTCTTTTCACCAGATATCCGCGGTCGTGTTCGTTCTTCATAAGCCTTCAGCCGCCCCACGGCTTCCTCGAATGGCATGGTGTCAAAGTCGTAGAACTGCTCGATCCCGACGACCACACTCAGGAAATGATCCGGCACTGTGTCGAATAGTTTCCTGACCAACGCGGCTTCGTCGAGCGTCGCCCCGAGGTTTGCATATTTGACGGACATGCCATTGAGCCTTCCAGCGTACTGATCCAGGGTCTCTCTCTCCTGCATGCGTATGACGTCGAAGTCATTCTTCAACGTCTGCAGCCGTGCGTTCCTGACGCGATCTGCGCCAATGAACCTTGTCCTGAGACAATCCCAGACCTCCTTCGCCGTTTTCTTCATCGCCACCTGCATCAGGAGGTCCTCCGGGAGTGCTTGGAAAAGATGCAACCTCGCCTTCTTTTCCTTCTTCGTGTCGACGGCCACCCCGACTGCCGGCTCGATTGCCTCCCAGACATCTTGATCCTCCATTATTGCTTGCACCCGAATCACCCAGGTCGTGTAGTTTGTTGCCGTCAGCTGCGAGTAGCGGACCGCTGCACCACCACTCTCCCGTGCCGCCTCGTCGTGAGGAACGATTGACATTTTTGAAGATTCTCTCCTCGAGCTCTGATACCAGATAAAGGCTGGAAAACAGAGATGAAGGTGGAAAAACAGAGTTCTTGAAGAAGCAGAGGAGGAAGAGAGTTTCTGGCAACTACTGTGTTGCTTATTCCATTGTTTCTTTGGCCTTAAAATAGCCGGAGGAACCTACAATTAAGGATTCTGTTACAGCAACAAATCATTCATCCTAATTAGCCAAATACAGCAGATCTATTTAACCAAAAAAAAACAGATTTGGATCTTCTTTGGTGTCAATAGCCATGCACCATCTTTGCCTTGATCGTGGGCCTCGAACTGCCCAGCCAGGAGCCAGATCCAGTTGTAGCCACGCAGGATTAGTTCCAACAGTGGGTACGTGAAAGGTGTATTCACCTACACTATAATGGATGATCTAACGGTGACGTCCATGTCGGCCATCTCCAGCATCACCATGCTCAACAAGTTCCACATCAAGGACGTAGGCTCTCTTCAGGAGAAGGTGGTGACGCTGGGTGTTGAGAAGGTAAACTATCTATCTTTTTTCTTTGATGTGCTTAACTTCCATGCTACGATCTTCTTGCTGCCATTTGAGAATTTTCTTCGACTATGGTTTGCAATGTTGATTTGGTCAGGGACTGGAGATACTTAAGGGATCCTTGCAATAGAAGTCCGTGCTGACTGACGTGTTCTTGGTCACTGGCGCGGTGAAAGCAAGTAGTAGTTGATGTTCACCAATGCTGAATGCTTAATTGACATGAATATATATATATATATATATATGTTTTGAGTAGTTAAGCCCAAGGGCTGTGTGACAGGGAATGGCGGTGGTCAGCTCGGGAAAGGCCGATCACACCATAAACAGCCAGGCAATAATGCCCGCTGAATTACAACTCAAGGCTACAAGGCGCTACTTACAGCAAAGAGGAGGAGGCAGCCCAGTAATCGGCTGGGGAGTTATACTGAGTTACTGACATGAACATATTGCCATCTTTGTTTCATTTTCTGGGGTCGAGATGTTACTGCGTCGTTCAGTTTGAACTGGGAATTAATATTGTGTTGTGTCCTCTTTGCAATTATTGTTTACAAACTTTTAATGTTGGTCACTTTGTATTTTGAGATATATTCGTTTCATGGTTCATGGTTTCATCTGCAGCAATGAGCTCATGATCAATCGAGCTAGTGATTTTCTTTGGAACGGAGCTAGGAATTTACCATGGGAGTGGTCAACTCTTCTAATCAAAACATTTAGTATGCCACAGTAAGACAGAAAGTTATGTACCATATTAATATCGTCGTATCTATTCTTTTCTTATCTAGCTGATGATGTTTTGTATCTATTCAGAGCTGAAATTAGGTGTGCATTCCTTTCAGCTAACGAAAACCGTATATAAAGTAAAGTGAAATTATATAATCTTATTAAGATCCGATTACCAGGATAATTAATAAATAGTAAATCATGTCCAAAAAGAAAGAAATCAGCTGTGGTATATATACTTGATATCGGCGTATGATGTATCTAGAATAGCCATTAGATGCACAATTGAAGCCAAGCTTGATTGTGCCAAATGCTAATTAACCTCATTTCGGGATCGAAATCGAAGCTAACATCATGGATCATGCTCGGCTACGTTAGCTTTATTAACCCGATCTCAAGCTCTGGTGAGCTCGTGAGAAAATAATTAATTAGGCTTGACTATTATTAATAGGTTTTAAATAGTTAGAGTGGGGTGGCCATTTTATCAAAATACCTGTAGAATTATGACTATATATGTACCGCCATTGAGGTGGCCAATTTATCAAAATACCTTATTATCTATAGAATTATGAATATATTTGTACTGCCATGGCCCCCCACTGTCATAGCATAGTCCCGTAATTCAATGGCCAATCATCTGTTCGTTGGTCAGGAGCTTAATGGTGGGTCCTTAATTACGGCGGCATGATCATGATGTCAAAGCGGAAGTAAGCTATCATATCTTGCGAAAAGCACCTTCTTTTTCTCCAGTTTCTATGAAAAGCATAATGATGCGACCCCAGATCCGGGAAGATCCCACTGGATCATGAACCAATCGTGCATGGAAAACGGAGAAGATGGAGGTGGTAATAGTCGATGGCCGATGGCGTCCCTTTACTTCCACTTGATGCCTCAAAAAAATCCACTAACATCATTCAATTATTTTCTTATTTTTTTGAATAATGAGATTATAGACATGTGTCTCTTATTTATAGAGACCTATAAACACCCTAAGACTCCTAATCGACTCATCTGACTGACTCATTACGCAACTCAACCTATGAAATAACTAATTAATTAATAATTGACTCAACCAATATGAATAAATTAAGAGCATCAACATCAGCTACTCTTATCAGATTCTCTAAAATACAGTAAAAAGAGTCCTTTCTCTAGTTTACAGATTCTCTATCCAACAACACTCTGCATCAGATACTCTAAACCATTCTCTATCAGACTTAAATATTAATATCTTCATTCTTTTTTTATATTTTTTATTTATTATCCATTGGTCATATTATACGTTGATAAATATATTTGACAACAACAGTAACATATTGCATTAATTATATAATAGTAATATATTTATTTTTAAAATTATTAAAATTTGAAAATCGTAATATAATAAACCTTAACTCATGTTGATATTCCAACGGCTAAATCACTGGCTGTTTTAGCAACGGTCATTTTTCAAATGGTCATTTTTCAACAGCTATATTCCTAATTTTCAAAACCTCAACGGCTATATTTTGAACAGTAAATTTAAACGGCTATATTTTCAAGAATGAAATCTAAACGGCCATATTCACTCACTATAAATTGCAATATATTGCATTGAAGATATCAATTGAGAATAATTTCCTCCCTCATTTTCTTTCCTCTCAATTTCATTTCTCTCTCTATCGGTCTATATTTCCATTTCATAATGAGTTCCATCTACAATCGTATTCAAAAAATTATCGACGACTCATCCTCAAACTCATCATCCGAGGAAGAATTTGAAGATCTACTAGTTTTAGAAGCAGAAAGGTAGATCATGGAGAAGGAAAGAGGATCAACATCACGCAAAGGTTCTAGTCGACGACGTTTCATTGAACGCGATCCTCTACAAGGCCATCAACGTCTTTACTATGATTATTTTGCGGAATTACCGGTGTTTCCTGCCGATATGTTTCGAAGGAGATTTCGGATGAGTCGTGATCTTTTTATTCGCATCCAATCTGAGATAGAAGCTCGTGAACCGTATTTTCAGCAAAGAAGAAATGCTGCTGGGAGGCTGGGGTTGTCGTTTCTTCAAAAGGTAACTGCATCACTAAGAATGCTAGCTTATGGTGTGGCTGCGGATTTTATGGATGAGTACGTGAGGGTTGGTGAAAGTACATCCATACAAAGTCTTAAGAAATTTGTTAAAGCTGTGATTTCTATTTTTGGTGATGAGTATTTACGATCACCAAATAGTGACGACATAGCTAGATTGCTAGCAATTAGTGAAGATCGTGGATTTCTAGGGATGTTAGGGAGTATTGATTGCATGCATTGGAAGTGGAAGAATTGCACGGCTGCATGGCAAGGTATGTATACCGGTCATATTCATGAACCAACAATTATTTTGGAAGCTGTAGCATCATATGATTTGTGAATATGGCATGCATTTTTTGGACTACCGGGGGCGCTTAATGATATCAATGTGTTAGAACGATCTTCATTATTCTCTGAACTAGTTCAAGGGCGTGCTCCTACTGTCAACTACTCAATCAATGGTCATAATTATTCGATGGGCTACTATCTGGCGGACGGTATATATCCTTCATGGTCAACGTTTGTGAAGACAATTCCAGCTCCACAAACTGTCAAGACTAAACATTTTGCAAAGTGTCAAGAAGCTGCAATGAAAGATGTTGAACGTGCATTTGGAGTGCTTCAAGCACGATTCGTAATTGTACGTGGACCTGCACGTTTTTTCAAACAAGAAACCCTTAATGACATCATGATAGCATGCATAATCCTTCACAACATGATTGTCGAAGATGAGAGGCATTTATACCTTCATCAAGATATTTCCTCCACATATGAGCAGATTGAGACAGGTCCTCCGTCAACGTTGTCACATGATCATACACCAGAGCTGATGAATTTTATACAAAATCACATGAGAATCATAGATAGAGAAGTCTATTCCCAACTTCAGACGGATCTCATTGAGCATTTATGGAATAGGCATGGCCAGTCATAGTTTATGCCTTTAGAATTAGAGTGTTGTAATAACTATTTTTCTACCTTATATCAATGTAGCAAGTGATTGTTATTCTATATTATGATAATGAAAGAGTATTTGAATTTCATAATCTTCAACATACATTGACAACCTTCAAGATACATTTGACTTTAATGTATTACATATTTCTGCTTTTGGCAATGATTTATTCTTGAAGTAATTGAATATATTCTTTTTTATCATCATTTAATTTGCTCAAATCCATCATCATAATACGCATATCTTCTTTCTTTTCTTCTTGAGCAATCTTCCTTTCTTCCAGCTCTAGCGCTTTCGCCGCCATCTTCATCTTATCTTCATGTTCTTTCTTCTTCTCCTCACTTGATTTTATCCTTTGATCCTTCCAATCGGAGAAGATATCACCAGCAGAGCAAAATGGATTCATAAGCAGGAACAAATTAGAAAATATTCTGAAAGTAAGAGTGAAAAATCAATTTTCCACTGATCCGAAGACTCTGCTACTGATTCCGACACTTCTCGTGGAAGGGAGAGGAAGAATACAGAACTGGCAGCTAAGCAACAATTAAATGCATCTCCCAAATTAAATTCCAAAGAATAGAGTTCAAGAAAGCACAACAATTAGCCATAATGAAGAGACTAATGCACAAAAGACATCATGTTCAAATATTGATTCAAAGAGAAATTGGAATATATATGCATTGCCATAAGAATGATGCTAAAACTGGAACTATTACTCTTTAGTAATGCAGTCCTTAACACTTCTTCCTTGCTTTGCAATATATAAGCTTCAGCGAATATTAAATCTGACCAGCAGCTATCATCTCATTTCCATTAGCTGTCACCAAAGCTCAAGACTAACAAGACGAGCGAATTTCCACTCCTCAGTCTCCATAACTAAACTACTACTTTAGTAACTTGAAATATATGTGCATTGTCAAAGAGATCTTGGAAATGCTTTGTAACTTGTAAGCATCTCAAAATATAAACAGAGTTGATTCCTTCGAAAAGCTCATTGGCTCAAAGATACAAGCACCTAGTGGGCATCGTCACGAAAACCATCCAACAAGCACAGAAGAGCAATGCTTGAGTGATTTGTGCAAGAGAGCAAAAGAAAAAAGAGTAGATGAAGGAGAAGCTCACCGGAAAGAAGCTTGCTTGGCGGCGTGGGTGATAGTGGCTGCCGGTGTGGGTGATAGTGGTAGCCGGCTTGTGCGATGGCGGCGTCTGCGATAGTGGTCGCCGGCGAAATGGGAGAGAGAGAGCAAGGGGGGTGAGAATGGCTCACGAGGTTGAACCTCACCGGAGATGGAGGCGGATAGGAGCAGGAGCTGGACGATGTTGGCTTTTGGGCAGCCACGGTAGAGCAGCTACTTTGGAGAAGAAAAAAAGGTTGGGGAGAAGATAAAAAAAAAGAGGAGAAGAAGTTTTTTATTATAAAAACTGGTTTACAGTTGCTACAGTGATACTCTACATCTAGAGTATCACTGTAGCACATCTCTAAAATGCAGTATCTAGACAAGAGCTGATGGAGAGGGGTTTTTTGACATATTGCTACTGTAACTACTCTAAAATGCAGTAAAAGACTGATTTACAGATTCGGATGCGGATGCTCTAAGACTGACTCCAGACTACTTGTGATTTGTGATGTGGCTCGACCCACTACGGGTTTTCTATCACATAATGGATGGCTCTTTCCAGATGACCATGGAAATGATTTTTCGGTCATATAGCTTTTCAATCATACAGGCTCCATGCCTTTTTTTTTTTTTTGTAGTTAAGCACAAAGAGGCTGAGTTACAAACAGAAACTGTTTCTTTGTCAGAGATCAGGTTCCGTGCCCTTTGCCCATGAGGATTATCTTCACATGCAAACACGGCCACACTTGCTAATACTGATCGTACATCACTAGCTGGGCAGGCAGCCCACTTATTAGCCCACAAACAAGCCATCCGTTACGGAAATTTAAAAAAAAGGCCGTGGGTCCGAATCCAGCCCGTACCTGCCCGAGTCTGACACCTGTGCCCAAAAACACCCCACAACTCTCTGTCTTTGGATCGGGCTGTAACCTACCTAGGATTGATCCCGAGATAGAATTCAATCTCCGATAATTGTCCCTAGTCTTATTGGAACCAAAAATAACCAATAAAAGACAAATAATTGATTCTCAAAATATAAATAAATCATACTAACCACATATCACTTAATTTCTATTTTTTTTATTAGATAGCATATAGCTTAATTTCAAAATCCAAACTTAACTAAAAAGAATCCAATCTCCGAGATTTCCTCAAATCAGATCAGATCAGATCCTCTATAATTAATTACCCATTCCCTGCTTCCACTTTTAAACCACGTGAATTGAATGAAGAGAAGCCAACCAACCACCACCCAAAACATGGCGGAAGAGCTATCCATGAAGCTGATCATAGACACCAAAGGCGACAAGGTCCTCTTTGCGGAAGCAGGCAAGGAAGTGGTGGACTTCCTCTTTAGTCTCTTGGTCCTCCCCATGGGTTCCATCATCAAGCTCCTCACCAAAGACATCAACATGGCCGGCTGCATTGCAAACATCTGCACCAGCATAGAGAGCTTGGAGGAGACTTACTACATCAAGCCAAATGATCAAGGCAAGAAGGCCCTACTCACCCCTCAGGCTTCCTCAACAACAGCCGTCTCTCGCCAGTCTCTTCCTCTCCCTCTCCCAAACTGGTGCCAGAGTGTAGGATTACGTAGTTACTTCACCTGCACAGGCGCCTTTACCCAACATATTTATTGCACAGACGTCAAAGGAACTCTCTGCCCTATTTGCAATCAACAGATGACAGTATCTGTGACCTACGTGGCTCCTAAGTCTGGAAACATTAAGGTTAATGGTGGTCGTGGGTACGTGAAAGGCGTGACTTACACTATCATGGATGATTTGACTGTGGCGCCGATGTCGACCATCTCCGCCATCGCCATTCTTAACAAGTTCGACGTGAAGGACTTCGTTGCGCTGAAGGAGAAGACCGTCAAGTTTGACGTCGACAAGGTGATCAATTCCTATATATGCTGTTGTGGTCATGCTAGCTATCTATAATATAGATATATAGAGCTAGAACTCGTTCATTCATGTGAATATATGTAGTCTAGCATGTACATGATGATGTAGTAAATCTTATTAAATTGTTGGCCTTGGTGATTTGGATATGTGTCAGGGGTTGGACCTACTGAAGGCATCCTTCCAGTCTAAGACGGTTCTGAGTGACGTGTTCTTGACGGCGAAGAGAAAGAGAAATGCTTCGCCATTGACATGAACATATATGCATGCAGATGCTGCTGCCATTTTCAGGAGATCGAAGATGGTGAAGCTATGAACAACCGTAAGATCGATGCATATGATCTTTAATTGTTATTATCTAGCTCTTGCATTTTATTATGAGAATCTTTTCTTATCAAACTTCACTGGTGTTACAGTTTGTGAATACTGTCGCATATATGCTGGCAATTATCTAATGCGCTCTTTTTAGATGAGAAATGCGCGCAGGAAATAATACCATTATTATTATTAATTTTCTTTTCCTTTTTTTGTGGAATACCGTATATAGCTGTATATGCCACGCCACATCATTCAAGTCACAATAATACATTGTTTTACTTATTTATTTTGAATTTACATGCAAAATCTTGAAATGGCGGTATGATTTGTAGTTGAAACGAGAGAGAAGAAAAATTAAATATATTAATATATTGTCGCGACGACTCTAAATATAGCTTAATACAATTAATAATACTAAAGATCAAACGGGGGCATGCAATAAACTAGTTACCTACTTGTTATAAAATAAATTATTAAATTCAGATAATCTCTTAGGATAAAATGGTCATTTAACATGGGACAGAAGAACCTTCCTTTGCTTTGATTAGATATATTTAATACCCTTATATTAAATAGAAATATATAGTTTTAAAAACAACAAAAATTAAAAGCCTAATTTTCTATAATTACTATCTCCATCTTTGAATATATATATTTTCACCATTTTAATAAGTTTTTCATAAACAACAAAAGTGTATTTTTATCTTTTGGTTGGTTAACTGTAACAGTTATAGATGGAAGCTATCAGAAGATGTGTTTTTGTGAAGAAAAAAAAAAGTTAATAATGAAGGCACCGAAATGCAAAATAACAATAGTCCCAAACTTCTCCTGGCCAATTTCTCTCAAGAACAATCTCAAATCGATTTGGCGGATTTGTTCACATGCCAGATCCTTCGATTTTGCTTATATCACTGGGTCTCTCAACTCTATTGCACGCAATCTTGTTGTTCAAGCTCGCGTCAATTTTGTTTGATATAAGAGGTAGGATGTATCTTCCTCAACCCTTCTTCCCCCTGTTTCTAACCCCAACCTCCGAGTTTAATTTGTCAAAAAAAAAAAAAATAGACCCAAATAAATATTTTTGACAGATACAATCTTGTTCATTCAAATCTACTTCAAAAAATCTACAATGCCATATTTGTCATTTTAATTATTTGGGTCTGCTATTATTGGGTCAAATTAGTCATAAACAATTGTATGATAAATAAAAACATAATTATAAAACTTTGCATACAGTATCAAACTTTGAGGAGTTAATTTAGACAAATAACATTACTAACGAAAACCCTAATTTAATATGATGACAACCGTGTATCGGATCCGGATGCAATGTAATAGACCATGCCCCACTATTAATGTTATCAAGTCCTGACTAAACCAGTCACTTGCCTCGAATCACATGTCCATCTCAAATTCTCTCACTATTGCTGCCTGTGCGGCCATTCTTGAGACGTCCAGCCTCGATCGCCCGAGAGATCACTTGTCGCTTGCCCATCTCAAATTCTCTCACTATTGCCGCTTGTGCGGACATTCTTGAGACGTCCAGTCTCTAACCGCCGGAGAGATCACCTATCACTTGCCCAAGAGCAACCACACTATGAACATGTATTTACTCGATCGTCATTGTAGCCCTAGTAGAGTCTTGTGGGTTTAACTTAAACCAAACAGCATCAGTTCCGAAATCAAAATCTAGGTTCTGATATAATGAAAGAACTCTAATCACTCAACTAAAATCTCAATATAATAGGTAACAGCGAGTATATATTATGATATATCTAGTCTAACATTGCAAGACTTAGCTGGCTTTTCTTGGCCCATTCCTTCCATAGTACCAGTGTTCTAAAAAACGGTCTAGGCGGCCGCCTAGGCGCTGGGCTCTTCCCAGCCGCCCCGATTAAGGCCTAGTCGATCGAGCTAGGCGTTCGGCTGAAAATCGACCGCCTAGGCGGGCTGGGCGGCTTAGCGAGCGCCTAGGCGGGCTAGGCGGGCTAGGCGGCTAGGCGGGCTGGGCGGTTTGCTCTCTAGTTACTCCCTTATCCCTTATCCACTTAACCTAATCTTTTGCTCTTTGATCTCCACCAACCGCCGACCACCAAGCGCCCTCACCCCCGCGCCATGCCGCCCTCTCTGATCTCCACCGGCGCCTTGACGGATCTCGAGTCACCTCCGCCGCTCTGCACCGCCCTCACCTCGAGAGATCTCACCTTCATTCGCTCTCTGGTTTCAAATCTCCACCGACCTCGAGAGATCTCACCTCCGTTTGAGGCATATGCTTGAAGGTTGCTAAAATCAAAACTTTGAAAGGAATAGTGTTGTTATTTAAACTTTATATTTTTATTTATATAATTATATGTAATAAAAATTAAATTAAAATGAAAAAAAATAAAATCGCCTAGTCCTCGCTTAGGCGTCCGACTAGTCCTCTGGGCGCTAGTCCCCGGGCTTCCGCATGACTACCGCCTAACGTTTTTTAGAACCTTGCATAGTACTAGTATCATATTCATCCAGGGCGCGTTTGGTTGCGGTCCCATAATGGAATCCGAGTGGATGGTGACATCCGCTTAAATCGATTCTTAAATTTCGGAATCTGTTGTTTAAATTGTTTTGTCCATTCCGGATTTATTAAGCAGCCAAACAACGTGATGGCGGGATGAGAAAAGGTTGATTCCACTCATTCTTGTTATTCTGTTGATTCTACGTGATGTCAAACGCGTCCTCAAGGGCACCGGCAACTTTGTGGTAATGTATATAATACTAGCGGATTCTGGTTCCCTGACACAAGTTTTTTTGTCCATGTTTTCCAGCTATGTGCTGGGGTGAAGCTACTAAATTATGTTCCAACATAGCCAAAGAGGTAGCTGAATAACGACATGCGATCAATCTATCTAAAATAACAAAATAACCAAAGGAATAGATCCAGTCATATATCATGTTTCGTCCAGTTTTTAAAACTGAAGTAGAATGCATCTCACATGGAGGGAAGTGTTCACGCACATATATGTATGAGTACCAATTCATTGGCACAATGAGGAACTCACAAATTTTACACTCCTATATATATAGTTGGATTTGGACTATAATTAGAGCATCTCCAACCGGGCTGCAAAACTCAAATTTGCAGCCCGTTCCGCTCCAATCGGGCGGCAAATCCAGCTGCATATATGCAGCCGGTGAGTATGAGCTGCATATATGCAGCAATCATATTTAATAACATTCATAATACCTAAACTATCCTTTCTACTCTTCTCATTTAATTCTAAATTACTAACATATCCTATAGCTAAAGTACTTTAATTACAATAATTTGTGTAACTTTAAAATTACTGATTTATTTAGAATAAATAATATATCATTGGAAAATTCTTGTCGATCCCTACAAAACAAGACTAATATTGAATACTTTTTAATTATTATTTATCTAATTGTATATAAATTATTTTTTTACTGTTTTTTTTCATCATTGGGTTTTTAAATTATATATTAGTACGTGGGTGTTTAATAAAATTAATTCTAATCGTAATTACATTATCTAAAGTTATTTGTGCAGAATACTAAAATGAAGACGAATCTTACACACTAAACATTGAGAATTTTAATTTAATATGCATTAAGACATGAAAACATTGAATATAGATAAAAACGTTACATCTCTTCATTGCCATGTCGTTCCCATAAATGTTCAATCAGTGCATTCCGAAGTGCAAAATGTGCTTCTTTGTCCTTGATCTTTTTATGTCGATTAAGAAACTGGCGAAATCGTTCGGATTCACTTGCCTCCATCTCATCAGCATGCTGAGTACGTGGCGGAGTAGAAATGACATCACTTTCATCTTCATCTCGTTCATCTTCGACAATCATATTATGCATTATAACACAAGCAGTCATGATATCATGTAACACACGTTTATCCCAGAAACGTGCTGGACCCTTAACAATTGCAAATCTTGATTGAAGAACTCCGAATGCCCGCTCCACATCTTTCCGGCATGCTTCTTGCATCTTTGCGAAATATTGTTTTTTTTTATCTTGTGACTGGGAAATGGTTTGAACAAGTGTCGACCATTTCGGGTATATGTCATCGGCTAAATAATAACCAATGTCATAATTTTTTCCTTGAATTGTGTAATGAGCAGGAGGGGTAATACCTTCTGTTAAGTTGGCGAACAAATGAGACGACTGTAGTACATTAATATCATTGTTTGAGCCTGGTAAGCCGAAGTATGCATGCCATATCCATAAGTCATATGATGCTACTGCCTCAAGAATAATAGTTGGCCCTCCATGACGCCCTGAATATTGCCCTGCCCATGCCGTTGGACAATTCTTCCATTGCCAATGCATGCAATCTAGACTTCCCAACATTCCTGGAAACCCTCGTTCTTCGCCTTTCTGTAACAATCTTGTAACATCATTTGCATTGGGATACCTCAAATATTCATCTTTGTACACCTCTACAATTGCCCTGCAAAATCTCTTCAAACATTGGATTACAGTTGACTCACCAATCCGAATATATTCGTCGGTACTATCAGCTGATGTTCCATATGCCAATATACGAAATGCTGCTGTAATTTTTTGTAAAGCAGATAATCCAAGCTTACCAATACCATCTTTCTTTTGAACGAAGAAGTTGTCGTGCTCTTGTACTGCAGTGACAATACGGAGGAATAGATTCCTTCGCATTCGAAACCTTCTACGAAATAGATTATCCCCATATGTGGGGTTATCAGAGAAGTAATCATTCCATAGCCTTGTATTACCTTCGACCCTCCCGCGGTTGATCACCACATGACCAGGTACTGAACCTCTGCGTCTTGGTTGCTCATCATCTTCAAGTTGATAAGCAATTTTGGCCTTGTTGGAGGTATAAATATGAGCCAAGATTTCATCCTCTTTCGCCCACTCAGTTGTTTCTTCCTCCCACTCTTGAAAATATTGAGAAAATAATTCATCATCAGAAGAGGATGAAGATGGTAAATGTGATGACCCAGCTCCATAATTCATTTTTGGAGAGAGGGAGAGAGAGAACTTAGGTAGTGGCAGATCTTGATTTCACTCAAGTGCAAACTGTTGCTTTTATAGAAATATGAGATAGCTACCGATACAAACATTGGATTCTTATCTTCAAAATCTTATCAACATATCTCTTCTGTCATCAATCAAATCCTATCAGGAAATCAGAGGCTTTGTCTTTATTCACAACATTGGATTCTTATCTTCAAAATCTTATCAACATATCTCTTCTATCATCAATCAAATCCTATCAGGAAATCAAAGGATTTGTCTTTATCCGCAACATTGGATTCTTATCTTCAAAATCTTATCAACATATCTCTTCTATCATCAATCAAATCCTATCAGGAAATCAGAGGCTTTGTCTTTATCCGCAACATTGGATTCTTATCTTCAAAATCCTATCCACCTATCTCTTCTATCATCAATCAAATCTTATCAGGAAATCAGAGGCTTTGTTTTTATCCGCAACATTGGATTCTTATCTTCAAAATCCTATCCACATATCTCTTCTATCATCAATCAAATCTTATCAAGAAATCAGAGGCTTTGTCTTTAACAGGAACACTAGATTCTTATCTTCAAAATCCTATCCACATATTTCAATTGAATTCTATAAGTATTGCTACATGCTCTTTCAATTGCACACCAACGTTCCCTTCACATCTCTTTCTCCTTCACATCTCTTCTCATTTTCCTTCATGACTTCTACTCGTGGAAAATCATTCTTACCGAAAGAAGATCAAGCCTTATGTTATGCATGGCTTGAGGTCACTCAAGACCCAGTTATTGGTGCCAATAAAAAAAAAGACAAGCTGTGGGAAAGAATTTCGACCTTGTTTCACAATACAAGGCCTAGTTCTTGCGAAGGACGTAGAACCCCGAAATCTCTATCATGCCGCATGCAAATGATTATCAATAAGATCAACAAATTTCGAGGATGTATTCGACAGATAGAGCATCGTAACCCGAGCGGTGCTTCTGACCTCGATATTGTAAGTATTTAAATTATATTTCTAATATTCTTGTATATTATGTTGTATCTTATTACACTTACCATCATTTTTTTTAGCTCAATGATGCGAAAATGTTGTACCAAGAAGATCCACATGAGACAAAAGGATTTCAATTTGAACATGTTTGGTCGATTTTGAAGGATGCGGAAAAGTGGGTAGATACAAGTGTTGAGTCTACAATTGCTTCGAAATCACCAAATATTGGTATGTCTGAAGATTTTGATTCTAACTCTCCCACTCGTCGAAAATCTATAGACTTAAATGCAGACGACGATGTAATTTACCCTACCACTGCTGATGAACAATCGCCGATCTCTGATCCAAATAGTCGACCTACTGGAAGGAAGAAAGAAAAGGCAAAGAGGAGACAAGTAAGTGGTAGAAGTTATGATGTTGAAGCCATAACTCAAGAAAATGAGGAAATCCTGAAGATTTTAAAAAGAGGTCAAGAACAACGAGAAAATGACAGATCATCTATGCATCAACTTATGATGTTGAAGGCTGAAAATTATAGGAAAAAGTTAGAACTTCGGAGTGCTCAACAAGATAACGAAATCATGTTAATAAATTTGGATAGTATCACTGATACTTCGGAACGTGAATATTTTCGGCAGAAAAAACAAGCAGTTTTGAATAGAACCATAAGACAACCACAATGTGGAGGATCTTCAGCACTCGGAGGAGTTGAGTACGGAGGAAGTCAGCACAGAGGTACTGGCTACGAAGGTGGTCAGTACGGAGGAAACCAGTATGGAGGAAGCCAATACGGAGGGAGCCAATATGGAGGAAGCCAGTACGGAGGAAGCCAGTACGGGGGAGCTGGGTATGGAGGAGGTCAGCACGGAGGAAGTGCACGTGGGAGTGGTAGTGAATTCGGCGATGACCTGTCAGAATATTAATATTTTTATTTCATGTACTCTTTTTTATTATTAATTGCTGAAATGTAATGTTTTCTGTATTTTAGGTAATTATGTAATTTTTTTTCTATATTTTCTATAATTTTGTAATGTTTTTATATATGATAATTAATTATATAATATATTCTGTATTTTATGCACTTTTTTATTATTAATTATCTTGATTTGAAAATATTAAACAAAGAGGGAATCTTTTTTTTTGGAGGCCTTCGGTTGGAGTGCAATGACTGCATTGCTCCATATTTGGAGCAAACAGTGCCAACGCTGGCTGCATTTATGCAGCCAGCGTTGGAGATGCTCTTAGAGTCCTAATTGGACGCCTATCAACGGTTCGACCAATTTCTAGTCCAACTAGGATAGGTATGGAGAGTCATAGTTGGATCATGACTCTTAGGGCCAGTCCTCTATAAATATTGGGTGAGACATTGTGTTTCACAACATACAGAGATTCTAGTATTCTTCTCCCTCATCTCTCATAAACGTGAGTGCTGCGAGTGTTGGAGATCGTGTTCTTGTGTTGTGGATCTGAGGTGCTGTTCTAATAATAGCATCCACTGCGGGCTACGAGTGCTGAAAATCGCGTTCTTGTGCTGTGGATTTGAGGTTTTGTTCTAGTAACAACATCCATCGCGGGCAAACGAGAAGGTGAGGATAAGCGTTCTACAAAGCATCCGAGGATCGAAATTAGGAGCGAATCAAGGTACGCTAATCTAAGTCTTCCTCTGCGTCCTTAATGTGTGGCAACATATCTAACATATATACAGATAATCTCCAATGAAAACGGTTCACAAATAGGAAATCATCAGAAAACTAGGGTTCAAAGAGATCTTGAGAGTAGAATAGCTCACTGGCATCGGAGCTGCTCACCGGTGGTAGTTCGGAAACCTAATAAGGTGAGAGAAATGGTAACGATGAGAATAGGAGGAGCAAGGGGTCTTCTTCTCGTGCTTCACTTCTCTAATCGCGCGTAGAAAGACACAAGGTGACGAGCTTGTCGGGGATGTGAGGCCAAATAGTAGAATTTGACGAGCTCGGCGGCAAAAAGGCTAGTCGGGGGCGGCCGGCGAGGGGAGGGGAAAAGAGCGATCGAGAGAGGAAGAAGGGAGGCGAGAGACTAGGTGGTGGCGGCGTATTGCTACGAGGATGAAGGAGAAGAGGAGGGCATTCCCCGACGCTGGAACTCCAACGCCTGGGAGCCAGGGGGAAGGAGGGAGTCCGGGAGAAGAGAGGGTGGGGAACTGGCGGGGAAGGTGAGCGTTCGGGAGAGAGGAGCATCAAAGGTGTTCCCGCAGATGGTGACAAAGCACAGGGAGATCGAACGACGTCGAGGTTGCACGCCGGCGCAGGAGGGCTGGTCGGGGCGTGGGACGCGATCTTGTACGGAAGGGATCGGGTGAGTTGGAGGAAAGAGAAATAGTCGGGTTAATTAGATTGACTTATTGCGATCAAGATATTTTTTTTGTAACAAATGTACATCAAGATATTATGACAAATAAGTTTGTCATCATATAATTATTCACATTTTGTTCTAAATTACTCTTGACAATCTATTGTGACATTGGCTTGATTTATCACAATTGCGCAAATAAATGACTTATTGTGACAAACTAATGTGATGAAATTGGAGTTCATTGCAATTATATCATTGAATATGAATTATCACGATAAAACTGATATTGGTTGCAATATTTGACTTTTTACGATAATTCTGCATTTATCATAATTGATTTCATCGTAAATCTAATATTTGTTGTAGTGTATAACGAAACAAATTAATGGTTGATAATATTAACAAAGTCAAGCATGAGACCAAATTGGAACGCAGGACCTCTTTCAAATAAGAAAGTGAAATTTTTAGAGAGTGAAAAGTTATTCATCACTATCAGTAGTGCTACCCAAACAGCCAAATTAATTTGGGCATGCATTTGAGGTGATTGATGAGGATCCAAGTCAGCAAATAAAGGCAAGAGTGCATGCATACTCTTTTGCTGGTCTTCGGGAATTTTGCTTTTATAGGCATGATATCTTGCTTCCTTGTATGGACAAAGGGAATCACAATGGGGATGCTATCTACATCCATTACCAACCTTCAGGAAAACACCGAAAACATAGAAATTTATACAAAAGAAAAGCTCAGTAGACTACGATTGGAATTAATCACCTGGAGGGCTTTGATCCTTTTCTCTTGGCTGCTTGGTTGCTTCATGATCACCGACGACGGCGCATCCACTCTTGCAAAGACATGCAGAAGGAGTAAGATAAAGAGCATAGATCACCAAACCTCCACCTTTATCCCTTGGAAAAAAGGATAATGATGCCTACCGAGCAATCAAGACACATGCGTTGCAATTGATCCACCGATGAACCAACTCAATGGCTCAACCTGTGATCCCCATAACAGTTCCTCCAGTTGTCGACGGAGTCTCCACCACTCCTATAGAAGCGCTCACCGTTGCTGTCGTAGCCACAGTCACGCCCACCGCCGCGGCTATAGCCACCGCTGCTATGATACCCTCCACCGTGGCCGGAGTGGGCCTCAATGTTCATCCCTTCCATGGCATCACGAACCCAAACCTTCTCTAACTCTCGGATCGTTCACGATCCCCACGTAACCACGCGCTCTCGAATAGTTCATGATCCCTGCACGCGTAACCTCCTACCTCTTTTACGTGTCAATGTTCTTCGCCATATGATAGAAACTCGCATCGCTACCATAGTTCGTTTGATATAAACCTAACCCTGTCTTATATAGAGTTAGATGGATTAGATTAGATAGTTTTCAAAATGTGTAATTAGCTTTTAGTACCCTCTAATTTCAAGTTTTTACAATATGCTACCCTCTAGTTATAAAATATAACTTTAGTACCCTTATGTTACAAAACCAGGACGACCTCAAACAGCGTTAGCTCCCCCTTATGGAAAACCACTCACGTGCGTTGCATGTGAGCGTATTTACTCCACTGCCCTCCAAATGAAGTGTGTAGTTGGCACTTATGGGGTTTCGGGTAGGGTTTTGTATGGTCCCCCGATTGCGACACTCACCGGAGAACATTCGACGGATTCCACCGGGCTTTTGTCGGGGTTTTCGTCGGCAAGTGGGCCATCGACACCCTCTAACATTGTATTGTTAACTATTTTCTTCTATTGTTAACTATTTCTTAAGTTTTAGCCCGATGTTCCCGATGACTTTAGATTATTGATTACTCTGACGTTCCTGGTAACTCTGTGATTGTTTAAGGTAGGGTAAATGCATTCGCTGGGTTTAGTTTATTATTTGATTAGCCCGATGATCGTGCGTCGACCATCCACCTTTTGGTATCTACGATGAGGGACATATTAGGGTTACTGTCAGGGGAATTTAGACAATGTATTGCTATTGTTTTCTTTAGAAATCCCCTTTTCTTTACTCAGTATAGGGGTTGGCTATTCCCTTTTCTTTACTCAGTAATTGTGTTGGCCATCCCATTTTCTTTACTAAGTATTTATTGTGTTGACATATTAATTGATAGTAATTGATAGTAATTGAATTGTGTTGGCCATCCCATTTTGATAGCAATTGTTCTCTCTGACAATTACCAAAATGTTTATATGAAGTTGCATTGTACATGATGGACTTCACATTCACAATTAGATTGCACCATGGGGGTTATTTCCAATTCTCCCCTAAATTTGATTATGTTGGTGGGGAGGTGCAAATGGTGGATGGTTGTGATCCTGATAGATTGGGTATATTTGACATCTATGATTTTATCACAAGTATGAGCTACTCAACTTGGAAGGCTATATGGTATGCAAAGCAAGGTCATGAGCTAGTTGTAGAGGGACTGAAGGAACTTATGACTGACAAGCATGTCATTGGGATGACGTATGTGTTTAGAGAGGAGGGGATTGACATTAATGAGATAGATGTCTATGTGGACCACAATGCTGCTAACCAACAAGATGGTGCAATTCCAGTAGTTGGTTAGGAAGTCTGCCATTAAAAGAAGACATTGGAAGAGAAAATTTGTTATACAACTTGCCATTAGAAGAAGACATTGGAAGAGGAAAGCAGCCTGAAGCTAACACAACAATTATTGTTGTATGCAAGGCTAATTGTGCATTCAATCTGAGTAATCAATTTGTGCAATATCTCATATTACATTAGATTAGAATAGAGTTACATTGCACTAGAACAGGACAAAACAGAGCATCAAAACTACATTAGATTAGAATAGAGTTATATGCTATGCTTCACAGTTTGAGACAAACACAGTTTGAGACAACAACAAAGCAAGATAATTCTTGCAATACATGACAACATCAGAACACTTAGATAAATTCTCGACCTAATGTACAATTGCCTTTTATCCAGCTCGAGTGATACAACAACTCTGTCTTTATCATCCAAGCAACTCCTCAGGCTTTGCTTTTCTGCCATGGCCATCTCCTCTCTCTCCCTACATGAACACAGTTCTCCCAACAGTGTCTCCACTTTCTTCTGACAATCCTCAAGCATTGCCTCTGAATTCTTCAGCTTATCCCTGAATTCACTGATCACTTGCCTACCAAGGGCATAGGTCTCTGCATCAAACCAAACCCAAAAACGAAAACCCCCACGATCCTTCATGTGTAAACAAAATTAAACATCAGTAATTACTCTAGTAATACAAAGAAATTTTTGAAATTTTACTCACTTATGAACCAAACTACCTTAGGAATCAAATAGCATAGGAATCTTCTTCCAGGGTTACTATTTGTCCATGAAGTCCTCAAAGGGGCCTTATACTCGCAAAAACACTCATAGATAGGTCTCCTTTCTCTTGAGGAGATAGAGCTACCACTAGCTTGGGAACTTCCCTGCGATGACGACGACGGCATGGAGCTGGCCACCCAAATCCTTTTGTAGAGTGCAATTGTCTCGCCCCGACCCGCGAAAGCCCAACCGGGCCGGGCGACGCGAACCGAAACCTAACCAACGCGGAAAAAGAACGGCGAGGGTTCCCTCTAACCTATTGGTCTCCCTAACAGTTCACCAAAAGCACCCTCAATTTAAAACAATAATAAATAGCCAAATCTCGAACCACAGATTTAAAACTCAAAGAAGATTTAATATACATAATCCTCGGAGAGGGGGGAGTTCAAATACAACATTGCTCCCGTAGGAGACTAACTAACATAAGGGTAAAAGCAGTAAATATCGCCACCTCTCAAAAGCCATCAAGCGCCGCCGCACCGCCGTCCAACTGCCCGGTAGGGGCCACAGAAGAAGAACTGCCGCCTGCACCTGCAAACGCAGCCCGGGTAGGTGTGAGCACTAAGCTCAGTAGGGATCTACACTACGACACACAGAAGGAAGAGGGAAATGCAACAGTGTCGCCCTCAAGTAAGACCTGGGTGTATACAGGGGTCCCATAACCCCACCGCGTGTCCCTGAGGCCCCGATCATGGTCTTCCAGCCGGGCTGGTCACATGTCGGGTCACACTCAGTAGCAGGAAACGGCACTGCTGACTCTCAACAGGACACTGAACACTGTTTGGTGGGAAGAGACACCACTGAGTAGGCAAAACCTCTACTCAAGAGTTTTAAGAAAAGCCGGACACTGGCTACACCTCAGATCCGACTCGAGGCCGACACGACCTCTACAATCATCAAGCCACAAGTGTACCAGTCATCTAAGCCTATCATCGAATCGACTAGACATCACAATTCAAACCGGGTCCAAACAACCCAACCCTGGTCCTAGGGCTAAGTCCGAGCTTTCAGCCTCGGGACGGCGACCCAAAGATAACCCACGCCCTAACCAATGCAACTAATGCACAAAACAACAATGCATGCTATGACATACACAAATAATAAAAAAGGCATGCAACAGTATGTCAAGCATCATATAAGTCTACTGGATCGCTGCAGCGGTACTACCAACCGCTGCCAGCCGATCCGCAGCGGGTCCCGGCATTACGACGGTACCGCGACCGTCGACCGCGGACTCCTGCAACGGGAAGCAACCCCGAAAACCGTTGATGAACAGTACACAATATAATATTATATTCCGAAATATAATATTATATTCAAACACCCAAAACCACTACTTAGGGGCTAATTGATCCCGTCGATCCGACGTCCAAACGATGTCAGATTCAAGATCCAACTTAGCCACCAGTAGGCGTATAAACCGGGATCATCATATCCAAAAATTATAATCATCCAACGGTTGGATTAACGGGAAAACGCTAATCAAAATCGTTAATCAAACTAACTTACCCATTAATTGCTGCAACGCAGCCCTTCAGAAAACAATTCATAAAAAATCGTAGAAAAATTGGAAAATTATGAAACAAGATGTAATGGAAAGCTAACGAATAGTTCTACAACTATTATGTTTATGAAAAGCCATGATCATGTACTCACCGGACGGAAAACTCGCCGCAAGCCGGCTGTTTCTCAAGAACAGCAGAAAACCAGAAATCCGAGACTAATCATACATAAAACTACTCAAATCTCAACTGATTAATATGAAACGTAAATCAGTTATTCTAAAAGTCATAAGGAAACCAACAAAGCAAGGATAAACAAGATCCAACGGCTAGATCTCAAGAAAACCCGAAATAAACACAGTAGGTATAACCCTACCTAGCTGCGCTTTCCTCGGCTGATTCCCCGCGATTTGATCACCAACAAGCCTCCAAACCTCTTCAGGGATCTTCCTCTCGTTGTCACGAATCCAACGAGCCTAAGAACACCCAATTTGGTGGTCGGAGGAGGGAGAACGGAGGAGGGGAAGGTGGCTGCCGGAAAAACAGGGGAAGAGCAAAGCTTCGGGAGAGAAGAAGGAAGGAAGAAGAAAGAGAGGAGAAGGGGGAAGAGGAGGGGAAGAAAGGAGGGGAAAGGGGGATGGGACAGCCGGGAAAGTGGGGGAAAAAAATGAAAGAAGGGGAGGGGAAGTCTTCCCCCTCTGACAGGAGAGAGCGACGGCCAACGGCGGCCGTCCTCGCGAAGCAGAAAACCAACCGACTTATAAATGATCGATCCTTCCTCAACGAAGGATCGATCCTTCAAGACGATTCACAAGGCTTTCTGGCACGAAGAGGATCGATCCCTTAGCCAGAGAGGATCGATCCTTTGTGTGCTGAAAGCTAAACTTGGGCAAGAACTCAAGCCCAAGTCCGGATCTTTCGATCCCGGGTTCACCTCGCCATTCTAAACAAATACTAACACATACAAAGCCAGTGTGTGCACACGCGGGTGTGAAACAAACCAACAAGGCGCAATTTATCAAATTGCCCTTGCGGTTTACAATGAGCCACAGGGGTAGAGGGGCAGGTCCTCACAGCAATAGAGCACAATAGGAGACTTAAACCATACCCGACATGATCTTCGATGAAGAACCACTCTGATTGCCGAATTTCTACATGGATTTCAGATCGTTGGAGAGACCATTTGAAACCCTAATCTAAACCCCACTTCACGGTAGTTATAGGATGGAGGGAAAGCCATATTACCACCTTCCTATGGCGGGAAAGTACGGAAAATCACTCACGTAAGCGCACGTGAGTGGTTTTGGGTGAACGGTGACTAATGTCGTCTGACGAGAGGATACTAAATCGACCTATTTTGTAACATGATGGTATTAATGTTACATTTTATAACTAGAGGGCAGTAGATTGTAAAAACTTGAAATTAGAAGGTATTGAAAGCTAATTTCCCCTTTTCAAAATGGCTTTTCATAAACTTTCTCTGTTATCGCTCTCTTTTACCGAATGTGGAATGTGGACCGACAAAACTTTTAGCACATCGAGTTCTCGAGACTCTGGTCATAATCCATGCGAATATCCCGAGGATGCATGGCATATCAAATGAATAGTGGTTGATCAATTTATAGTTAGAGTTAAAGACAAGGTTTTTTGATAGCATGGGGACGCATGCATCATGCACGGCCCTTAGGGAAGAGCATTGGGACGCATGCATCATGTACAACGGGTCGGGCTAATAGGTTAACGGGTCAATTCAGATCTGACCCGTTAATTTTTGAGGGTCTTGTGACCCGCCCGTTAATCTGTTAATTTATCAACATGCTAACAGGTTAACGGGTCAACAAGTTAACAGGTAAACATATAACTCATTAACCCGTTATTAGTACCACATGAATAAATATAAAGTTTTAAAGTATAATCTATTAATCCAAAATTCAAACAACATAAGCACGTAAATCTAAGTTGTGTCACATGAAAAAATATAAAGCTTTAAAGTACAATCTATTAATCCAAAATTCAACCATAAATAGCATAACAAATGATTAAATCATAATTGAGCTTTTCCGAGTTGATTTAAGGATGAAGGCCCTGGGGTGGTTGTGAAAGATGGACGACTACCATCACTTGGTTCTGAGGAGGAGCTTAGTGGACTATCTATCTCTGCATCACAGCTAAAGGTACAAATTATAAATAATTCCAAGAAACACCACATGTTATGTATTGTACTTACATGAGTGACATTATTATATTATATTATATTATATATATATATATATATATATATATATATATTTGTAAATAGTCTTTATTCTAAACCGGTAAAACAGGTTACCCATTAAGCAAAGACATAAACACCCATTACCCGACTCGGTATTATTGGGAAAGGGGTCGAGCTCGAGGGGTTGGGTTCCGTCGAAGAGGACAACGCCGGAATGGAGCTTGGAGGCGTCGCAGGGGGTAGTGGAGGGTCGCGGGATGCTGTGAGGTCATCGGAGATGTCAGGGGAGCTATGGCTTGCTGGGAAATGGTGGCTGAGAGGTAGGGGTGGCGTTGGGTGGCGTGGAGTGGTAGTGGGTGTACGTTGCCAACAGAGTCGCCGGAGAAGAGAAAGTTGGTGGGTGGAATGTTGCTGCCGGGATTGGGAAGTGGTGGCAGTGAGCTCAATGGTGTGGGAGGTAGAAGGAGATGAGAGATTGATTGGAGTTTCCAACTATCGGCGAGGTTGCCGGAGTTGGCTGCCAAAGATGGTTGGATGGACGGCGAAGGCGGATGAAAGGGCATTTCGGTTACAAATATTTTAGAAATTAATTCTAACCTTCATTATATGGCCCTAATGCCTTAAACAATACGAATATTTGGACCTAATGCCTTAATAAAATAAACGTGGACTATGGAATGAGAATTTACCTAAAATTAGACCTATTGCCAAATATCCGTTAATAATATACTAAAGATCAAACATGTCATTAATATACAAACTAGTTAGTAGTTACCTACGTGTCTGCTATAATATAAACAGATAATTGAGGTTAACCCCATTTTAATGAAACATATTGATAAAAAAACCCATTTGTAAGTTTTTTAAGACGATAACCCCACATAACTGTTTTAGTTAGTTGTTAATTTTGGATGACAAAAATACCCATATATGATATATCAAAAGACTGATTTGGCTTGAAGAGAAGAAATGGTAGATCTGGTGGCTGAAGTTTTCTTGAGCTTATTCGCCGCCAAGGAGGGTTCTTCGAAAGCAATCCATCGGTGCATGAGAGTTCGTGGAGGCCTCAGGAGGCAATCCACCGATCGAATCTTCCGTCAGGCGACGGAGGTGGTGGGATTGAGATTGGCTGCGCTGAAGTTGGAGGAGGAAGCCGATCGAGGTGTTTGGCGTCGGCGAGGGTGGAGGAGGTTGGAGGTGGGTAGAGGAGGAGATTTTGGTGACTTTAGAGGTGGTTTGGAGGCGTGGATGTGGTCGGAGTCGTGGTGACAGAGGATGGTCGACAGTGGGTTCTTGGGAGTTGATGCCGGTGTCGGAGAGGAGGGCAATAAAGGCGGTTGAGGTCGGGTATGGAGCGTGCGGGAGAGAAGATAGGATTAGTTTGGGGGTGATTTGAGGGAGGTTTGGTGGTGGGAGGGCGCCGGATGACGGCGCGGTGGTGGTGGCTCGCGGTCGAGCCGTTTGAGCAAATTGCGGGGCAGGACGATGAAGTTCCGGCTTGTTGTTGAGCCGTTTGCAGCTTGAGGGCGAGCCAGACCGAGCCGGGTGGGTGGCAAGAGAGAAAGAGGAGAGAGAAAAGCTGTGAAAAATAGGAAAGAAGGGGTAGAAAAATAGTGGAAAACAGGAAAAATGGGTGGAAAATAAGGGAAAATATGGGAAAAGGTGAAGAAAATTATGGAAGAACAGTGGAGGTGAATGGAGAGACCCTTAATGGAGAATCTCAGTCAATTGAGCAACATTAAGTTGTGATTTAGTGAGTTAAAAAGATAAAATTGTAGGAAAGATAAAAATGAAGGAAAGATAAAATTGGCAGAAAGATAAAATTAGTTGAAACATAAAATTATATCGACGGCTAAATGATAAGAATTGAAGGAAAGATAAAAATCATAAGAATTGAAGGAAAGATAAAAATCATAAGAATTGAAGGAAAGATAAAAATGAAGGAAAGATAAAATTGGCGAAAAAATAAAATTGGCCAAAAGGTATTGATGGCCAAATGAGCTCATCGGAGGTCAAAATCGGCACATGAAATTTCATAGGGGATCTGGGAAATTCCCAGTGTCTGATCAGCGAGAACGGCGTCGGTGGTGATGTATATCAGGTGTAAAAAGTAACAAGATAAAATTAGAGAAAACATAAAATTGAAGGAGAGATAAAATTGGATCGACGAAAGATAAAATTGGATCGATGAAAAATAATTTTTGTCATCCCGGAGGTAGCCGGCGTTGGGGTGATCACTGGGAAGGGGGTGGTCGCCAGAGTGGGTGGTCGACGAAGGCGTGGACGTTTCTCTCATCCCGGAGGAGAGAGGAGAGAGAGGAGAGAGAGGAGAGAGAGGAGAGAGAGGAGAGAGAGGAGCTAGAAAAGGCTTGGAAAAAAAAAGAAAAAAAGAAAATGGTATTTTGATCTTTTATTAAGTATTTTGGGTTTTTTACTCCAAAAATTATTTGCTTGGGTTAAGGATGCATGTTTGCCTGCAAATAATGACTGCTTTGCTATTGATGTTATCGATGATTGTGTCTATATTTCTGATTCATCCTTATTTGACATTGACTTAGGTACTGGATAATTTTGTGTTGATTATACTAAAACAAACTTATGCACAAAAATATCAAAATTTTCTAAAGTTGAACCACCACCTCCTCCTTTACCTATATCTACACCATCATCCATGCCCACAACATCTATCTTGAAATTAAAACCTTCTACCCCTTCACTTACGGATTATCTCAAGGGTGATTTCATAACTATGGGGGAGACATACCGTAAACCTGGGTGTAAGATGAAATATGAAGGTTTGATCGAAATTCAAACAAAGTACGATAGGTTGTCTTTTATGGAGGATGGGGTTTTTAATACACTTGTGGGAAGGAAGGAATCAATAGGTCTTCATCATCAAATGCTTGACATACTATGGGACAGAGTATGGTTAAACAATTATGTGGAGGAAAGTATGCTAGTGAATGTGATTGAGTCCGTCATCTTGACGGATCCAGGTGATAACTGAGTTTTTAGGGACGTCTAGTGAAAGACGTTAACTTGCGCGCTTGCTGGGAGGCAACCCATAAGTTTTTAGGACTTTTCCTTACTTTTTAGAATTTTCCTTAATTCGTAGGATTTTTCCATGATTTTTCCATGTTTCTTTCCCATTTTTTGTTTTTTTCTTGAATTTCCTTCTTTTCCCCACTTTTTCTCTCTCCTCCTCGTCGCGGCTCAACAGCGAGCCATGGACTCATTGTCTCGGCTCCATCTGCTCATCCCCAAGCCGTTAACTTTCACCGCCCATCGCAGCCTCTCCGGCCACCCTCTCCTCTCCTACAATGTAATAGAGAATCTATCTGGCAGATCTCTCCTTTCTTGTATTGCTGCAGGATTGATGTTGTAAAATTCGATGTCTACAATATTATCTTTGATAACAAGCTTTGTAATGCTTTATATTTCATTTCTTCAAAAACTGGATGTCTATAATGTTAGCTTTGTAATGCTTTGTCTGTAATGTTGTAAAATGACTTATTCAGACTGTTGCTAATTAGTAAAGAACTTTTGTCTTGCTATTAGGAACCACTTTTGCCAAAAAATTAACTTACACAACTGTTCGCACTTGCAAACATTACTTTGCCAGATTGTATTCTCTAGTATTAACACCACTTTGTATCTAAGATCCTCAGTAGTCTTCTGGGGATGGAGATGGTCGTGGTTGTGGTCGTGGGGGCTAGAGGTGTGAGGACCCGTTCCTCTATTCCTGTGGCTCGTCGTTGACCGCAAGGGGCAATTTGGTAAATTGCGCATTGTTGGTTTGTTTCACACCCCTCTTGTGCACACACAGACCTTGTTTTGGTGTTTGTGTTTTAGTAGAATGGCTAGGTGGACCCGGGATCGACAGATCCGGGCTTGGGTTTAAGTTTTAGCCCAAGTCTAACTTCCTGCGGAGGAGGGATCGATCCTTCCTGGCCAGGAGGATCGATCGTTCAGCGTCATGAAGTTGGATCGATCGCACCCTTGGGCGGATCAATCTGGCCTTGCTAGCCGGATCGATCCGACAAGCCGGTGCGGATCGATCTCACCCTTCCCGAGCAAGGTCTCTGTCGGTGGAGTTCGACGGGACGGCCTGGGCGGCCGTCACCTCCCCTGTCAGGAGAGGGAAGACTTTGCTTCCCCCCCCCTCCTCTCCTGCTTCTCCCTGACCTTATCCTCCTTCCCCTCTCCTTCTCCTCTCCTTCCCTTCTCCTTTCCCTTCCTCTCCCTTCTCCCGTGCGTGAGCTCTGTTTCTTTCCCCTGTGCCGGCTGAAGCTTCCTCGTCGCCGTTCGCCCTCCTCCGGTCACCATTTCTGGAGCTTGGAGGATCGTCGGGACCGCAGCGGCGTGAGGAAGATCTGAGGCTCGGTTTCGTGGGTTGAAGCTGCGCTGTGGAGGTAGGGTTCCTACTTTAGACTCCGGCATGGTTGGGTGGCTTGAATCCGGTTTTGGTCTTTATCGGTTTTCCTCGTCTCGTTGGTGTTTTTCCCAGTTTTGGAGGCCTTGAGTAGCTTCCCTTTGCTCTTGGCTACCAGCCCACCAAGTTTGGTGAGGATTGGCGTTGTTTTTTCGGCCAAGGGCGCCGTCGACGCTGGCCAGAGGGAGGCTCTGCTCGGAGCGACCTTTGGTCGAGCGGGATCGATCGGTGCTGCTTGTCGGATCGATCCGAGTGGGTGTCGGATCGATCGAAGCCGCACTCTTGTTGGTTCATCTTCCAGGGGGGGGGGGGAGTCGGATCGATCCCGATGTGAGTTCGGATCGATCCCGATGTGAGTTCGGATCGATCCGAGGCCCCCTGAACGATGGCTGTGAGTTTGACTAGCCAGATCGATCCAACTGTGTGTTGGATCGATCCGAGGCTAGCCAGATCGATCGGCAATGGGTTTTATCTTCGCTTTTCCCCTAGCCGGATCGATCCAATGGTGACTTGGATCAATCCAAGGCTAGTTGGATCGATCCAAATGCTGGTTGGATCGATCCGAGCTGTGCCTGTTTGCCTGTTTGAAGCGGTCTTGCCCACGGGGCTTGCTACGTTGGTTTTGTGTCCGGCTTTCTGACTTGCTTAATTGTATAGTTGTTAACTGCTGAATGTTTACTGCTTTGTGGTGAACCGAGGGAGTCATGACCCTCGGGAGTGTTTAGTATAAATGGGCCGAAGGTGTGCCCCTGCTTGGTGCTTGCTTACTGCTTTCTTTATTATATTGTTTATTGCTTTGTGCATGATAGGCATGATAGGTTGATTGTGGGTTGGGGTTGTCCCTAGGACTCCAGGTTCAAAGGCTAAGTTGTGGTTGACGTTACCCCGTGTAGGGTTGTCCTACCTGGGTTGGGGTCCTCCCTGTTGAGACAGGAGAGGTCGGCTTGGGTGAGGACCTTGAGGGG
Organism: Narthecium ossifragum; assembly: GCA_963920575.1. Classification (NCBI taxonomy): domain Eukaryota; kingdom Viridiplantae; phylum Streptophyta; class Magnoliopsida; order Dioscoreales; family Nartheciaceae; genus Narthecium; species Narthecium ossifragum. The sequence goes on from OY986966.1 coordinate 8,178,533, forward strand.
ATAACGTTGGGATGGGTGAGTCCCGGGTTAGACTTAACCTTTGAACTGGAGTTTAGGGATGTATTGGCCCTATGCTTTGAGTGCTGGGAGATGGTAGTCGTAACCTCGGATGTCCGACAAGCTTGGAGATCCCGCTTGGAGAGGGGTGTCCTACTGGTAGCGTCGTTGTCCACCCGGTGTCAGGGAATGTCGAAGTAAGCCCACCCCTGAACTGAGGCCGTCGGAGGACGTACTTCGGACAGGCGCCCTTCGGGTTATTGACGGGATTTATGGGATCCTTGGCAGGCCTCAGCACTTGGCATAGAGTTAGTACAGTTGGTGTCGCCTTTCCTTGTGAGAGTCGTAGAGTAGAACCATGCTGAGCTTTGGCTCATTCCTACCTGGACCGTATTGTTGCAGGTCCTGGTACCAGCGCTTCCCCTGTGGGCCACCGGTGTTCTTCCTGCGGCAACGCGTCGCCAGCCGATCATGTTTGAGGGCCAGGATGGCTTCGTTTGTGCTTACACGGAGACCTCTAAAGATGTAATTCCTTTTTGTTATATTGTAAATGTTGTAAATTTGTATAACTCTGTTGTATATAACGTTTGTCTTAGTAGTTGTTAACTTTTCTTCCGCCTTTTTATTT
>OY986966.1:8179357-8341971 GCA_963920575.1 Narthecium ossifragum
AATCCAAAATTTGCAAGAAACATAGCAATTTGTTAAACGTTCTTTAAACCTTGTATAAATACTTTGAATTCATGAAAAACTAGCATATTAACCCAACTCATCGATACAAGATATTCTCCAAAAATCGGATCGAAAGGAGATTCAAAAACTATCAAAAACGGCTAAAATACCCATATGCCAGCTTGGGATCGATCTAACCCAAGTTGGGATCGCTCCCAATTGATTCAGGCCTATTCTGCCAGTCATTGGGTAAGGATCGATCCCAACTGGTCAGGTAGAACCAATCTGCTAACATTTGGGTTGGGATCGATCCGAATCAGGTTGGGATCGATCCCAACGGGTCTGGCAGCTTCGGATCGGTCTCATCGCATGCCGCGAGAAAAATCATAAAAATTCATAGAAAAATATGAAATAAGTGGGATCTGAAAATACACTCAAAGATCTACAACTTTAATGCTAAAGATCAACCGAGATTATGCAAGTACAGAACTAAATTCGAGCCTAAACACACTAGTTTCAATCAAAATAGAAATCTGGGAAAAATTATGGGAAAAGATGCATAAATCTCAACTAAATTCACTAATAAATCCTTTCAAGCTTCTATCAGTTGATAAACAAGTATAGAAGGACAACCTAGAGAAGAGAAATCAACAAACAACATATCAAAACCTAAGGAAAACCTAAACTTCAGTTTAGATATAGAAACCTACGTCAAATGAGCTAAACCTTCACTAATCTCCCTTAATCCGACCTCTGGTGGCCTCCGTTAGCCTTCCTCCTCGCCCTTGCCTCCTCCAAGTCGTCGGGGAACCGCCGAATAGCCTCCCTCTCGCGCGACGGGATGAGGAATCAGGAGAAAAAGAGAAAGGGGAGAGAAAAGAGAAGGAAAGAGGAAAGGGAAGGTATTTATAGTAAAACTGAGATTTATTCTCTGCCATCTGTTTCGATCTTTTCCGATCGAGCTCCGATCTTCCGATCGAAAGCGCACCTAATGGTCTAATTAATCACATATATCAAATCAAGGCCATGTGTGCACTATGAGTGTGTGAAACCGACCGACAAAGCACAATTTACCAAATTACGTTTGGAGTCCAAAATCAACAATGCAATCGACTGATCACACCCGGCGCGGAAACAGACCAACAGAGCATAGCCCCGACCTACACGGTCGAGCCAGGTTAAAGAAACAGGTCCTCTCAGCTTCTACGTCGACTCTTCGATCAGGGTCATCGTTCTCAGCAAGCCCCTCGCATACGAGACGATTAAACCCATATTACACAAGGCAAGGCTATTTTAGTACTGTAAAACTAAAAACTAACCAAAACTGTTAATAGATGGACTTATCACCCTAAAACAAATTAAGTGGGTTATCCGTTGATATTTTACCCTATAATAGACTAATATCCAAATATCCATAGTTTTTAATCTTAAATATGAACGGGGCTGGGCTTGACAACAATTATCGGCCCGAAATACTCCTAGGCCATGTTTGGTTGCACTATTCATCCAGGAACCGGAATGAGAATTCCTTAAAATAAGGAATTCAACGTGTTTGGTTACAGCTTTCATTTAGGAACCGGAATTGAAGTTCTTGCGATTGAGGGAACTCTGGATTCTCGAATTTGATATACGAATCCAGAGTTCCCTTAAACGCAGAAACTCTCATATTCATGGAATGTACATGAATATACCTTTCATCTTTTTTTGATTAAACTGATCAAACGGCTAGAATTAATATTAAAAATAATCTTATTTCTTTCCAAATAATATTAATAATATTATTTCTTTCTCTTATTTATTAATAATATTCCAAATAATATTAATAATATTATTTCTTTCTCTTATTTATTAATAATATTTCAAATAATAGTAATAATCTTATTTATTTCTCTTATTTATTAATAATATTTCAAATAATATTAAGAATCTTATTTCTTTCTCTTATTTATTAATAATATTTCAAATAATATTAATAATATTATTTCTCTCTTATTTATTAATAATATTAGGAGCTCTCATATTAATAATCTTATTTCTTTCTCTTATTTATTAATAATATTTCAAATAAGAATCTTATTTCTTTCTCTCATTATTAATAATCTTTCATCCAAATAAGCTAAGATAATGCAAATATATATTCATACATAAATATATTCGTAAATCTATGCTATTAGAGTAAGGGGTATTTTGGTCTTTAATTTATATTCTCATTCTAGTTCCATGCCTATTATGTATACCAAACACTTGCAACTTCCATTCCCATTCTAGTTCCTTAACGTACCAAACAACCACAATTCCTTCTCAGTTCCGGTTCCCATTTTGAATCCCGTTCTCATTCCAATTCTCATAGCAACCAAACGTGGCCTAGTGAAAGCCTAACTGAGCTAATTTGATGAGGTTTAACACTAACTTAACTTAAATAACCCGGACAATTTTCTCATATTTTAGTTTATCCACCGGATCAAATGTCCTACTTGCTGACTCACCGCGTCGTCGTATTTAGTTGACTCACCACATCATATGGATCCCACAAAAGTTTTATGGTCCATATAGTTCTCGAGACATTGGTCATATATAATCCATGCGAATATCCCAAGTATAACACATCAAATGAATAGTCGAGGATCAAACTATATTAACTTTTCGAGGAGTTAAAAGGTTATTTTTGCACCATATCATTGGGACGCATGCATCATGCTCGGCGCTTAGGGAAGAGCTAGCGTTCCGCTTTTATTCACTCAACGTAACGTAATCAGATATATTTGAATGCCACTCTTGTGTATTCTGCATGCATGCATGTCTCGGTAATCAATTGGTGTTTAGTCTTCCCTAGCTCGTACGTTATTAAATGCATTATCACACCATCTCATCAGTCATTAAACTTTCTATTTAAACCACACGCCGTATGCATGTGCCCTTCCTTTATAGCCGAGTACGTGAACCTGATGAGCCAAAAAAAACACCGGGATAGCCACAGAACTATCCATGAGGCTACTCATCGACAGCAAGGCCAATAAGGTCCTCTTCGCTGAAGCAGATCAGAACGTGGTGGACTTCCTCTCTAGCCTGCTAGTCCTCCCAATGGGATCCATCATCAAGCTCCTCACCAAAGACAAGATGGTCGGCTGCATTGCAAACATCTATACCAGCATAGAAACCTTAGAAGGCACTTATCTCCAAGGCAGAGGGAGTCTCCTAAACCCCAAGGTCTTACCCATGTCTCCAAACAGCACTATCTCCTCCTGGCAGCACCTCCTAAGGCAGAGCATCCCACGACTAAATATAGGCCCTGCAGAAGAGCTTGCTGCAGAAGACGTGACCGCAGAGACGTTCAGGCAACTCCTTGCCCTGGGCGCGGCCTGGGGTTGAGCTCGTCCATGTCCTACGTGGTACCAAATTCCCCGAAGCAGGACGCTAATGGAGGTGGTGGTGGTGGTGGTGATGGGTATGTCAAGGGCGTGGTGACTTATACTATAATGGATGATCTGACAGTGACACCCATGTCGGCCATCTCTTGCATCGCCATGCTCAACAAGTTCAACGTCAAGGACTTGAGTGCTGTGCAGGAGGTGAACGTCAAGTTTGGCATAAATAAGGTAACAAATTAGCAACTCCATCAATCTCTCTCTCTCTCTCTCTCTCTCTCTCTCTCTCTCTCTCTCTCTCTCTCTTAGATGTTTCGTTCTATGTTATGGAGCTTTTTGTGTTTGGTGGTGTTGATTTGGGCAGGGGCCGGAGATACTGAAGCAATCGTTACAATCTAAGTCCGTCCTGACTGATTTGTTCTTGGCGGAAGGAAAGAGTGTCATTAACTTTAATTAAGCAATGTTGTATGGTTCGTTGACATGAACATGATACTCTGTTTGGAATAGGTACTTGGTCAAGTATATCTTTTTGAGATATAATCGTATCAATTTATCATGGTGGTTCAATCGAAGCCCAATAACAGAGCTTGATGCTCATCTTGATTCCTTTTTAACATTTATTTTTACTTCGACTTAGTATCTAACTTATTAAAATCGCCAGATTTTGATATGATGAATGAACAAGGCGAGTTTTCTGATGATAAACTGGCCACATGCCGTGCGTATCACCTGCCTGTTAGTTATCAAATCAGAGTAAAAATAATTAGACTAAAATCCATAAAATTACTCTTTTGATAATATAATACCTGAAATATCAAAATTAAGTTAAAACCATGTCATATGCGTTCAGGTGATCTGCTCACGTCAATTTCGAGTAACGAGACTAAAATAGCGAGGGTAACTTTATATATCAAAAGTACCTAAAGTAAATTTTAGCCTATGATTTTATATTTTTCTATTATTTTAGACTTGGAAAATTTGAAATTCCATTTCAGATTTTCAGAATCTGAAAATTCTTCACGCGTGGGATAATAAAATTCAAATTTTGAAACTGTTTTTAGATATGTTGAATCTCAACCGTTCAATGAAATAACGACCCAGGCGTCAGATCAAAATCCAACGGTTAGGATCTTAGATAAGTTTTTTTTGACTGAGAGGCACGCATAGGATAGGGTTAAAAATTGTAACCCTGGCCGCCGCCCTCTCTCTAGCCGGCCATCCGCCTTCTCCGACCTCTTCCCTTTCTTCAATGGCGAAAGAGCTGTCCATGAAGCTGCTCATCGACACCCAAAGCAACAGGGTACCCTTCGCCGAAGCAGGCAAGGACGTGGTGGAGTTCCTTTTCAGCCTCCTAGTCCTCTTAATGGCATCCGTCATCCAGCTCCTCACCAAGGACATCATGGCCGGCTGGATCGCTATGGTTAGAGGTGAGCAAAACCGCACCGAACTTTTAGAACCGAATCGAACCGAATTGTTCGGTTCGGTTTGGATTTTTTTGTCAAAAATTCTGTATTCGGTTCGGTTTCGGTTTTTATTTTTAAAATTCGATAAATACCGAAATACCAAATTTTTTTAAGTTATATACCTTATTTCGGTTCGGTTTTATATTGTAAGTAAAAAACTATGAATTATTTCGGTTTTTTCGGTTCGGTTCGGTTTTTACATAAATTCAGTTTGGTTCGGTTTTTAAATTAGTGTATTGAATTAATTCGGTTCGGTTCGGTTTTATGCACTAATTCGGTTCGGTTCGGTTTTTTAAATTATGGTATTTCGGTATTCGGTATTTCGGTTCGGTATGTACCGAATTCTCACCCCTAGCTATGGTCTACACAATTTTGTTATATATTTTATCGTTGTAGATCAAGTTTATAGCTTGGTGATATATATTGGAAGTAATTTTGGAGATGGTTTTTTTTTTCATTTTCCTGCTTTATCTCGCCACCATTACTTAATTGTTTACAAAAAATTAGAGAAAGAAAAATATTTTCGAAAAATAAAGCAAAAAATAATGTTTTCAAACATACCTTTATTTAACTAAAAATATGGAACACCATGGTTGCGTTTAGATGCGGGATGGTTTATCTCGGGATTAGAGGGGATAGGGATTAGTAACCCGGATAAGTTTTATCCCACTTTGGTGTTTGGTTGAAAAGTGAGGATAAGAGCATCCACATCAGATACCGCAAAAGAGCCCTTTACTGTATTTTAGAGTAGCTACAGTAACAATTTGTCAAAAAAATCAACTCCATCAGCTCTTGTCTAGATACTGCATTTTAGAAATGTGTTACAGTGATACTCTAGACGTGGAGTATCACTGTAGCAAATGTAAACCAATTTTAGTAATAAAAAACCTCCTCTACTCCATCAGCTCTTCTCCCAAGCCTTTTATTTTTTCTCCAAAACAGCTGCTCTCCTCCCTGCCCATCTTCTCTTTTCCGTGGCTGTCGAAGAGCCAACCATCGCCTAATTCTTGCTCTATCCGCCTCCATTAAGGAACAATTTAAGGTTCAACATGAAGTGCACTTAGCTTATACTAACATCGGTGCAACGCCGGCAACCAATCTACACATCCCAAGCGGCATGACTCCCTTGGTTCAACCACGAGCTTCACGTAGGGCTTAGATACACACAGAAAGCATACATAGGTTCGTAATTGTATATATATATACATAGATAGCATGCTAACATTGATACAAATCCAACATTGCACAAACTATACCTACGATTTAAATTACATCCAAAACACCCGTCAAATCCCTCGAAAAACACATGGGTAAAAGCATGCATGCTTCTTAACATGATTTGGTACCTATCATGAAAGAAATCCAATCAAAGAACTACAAAAATAACTATTCAAGGGCTGGCGATCGATGCGAAAATGAGAATCTGAAGCACACATGGTTTATTAAACTATGTCCTGAGGTCCTTTATAAGGATATTCTAGCATGAATTTATGACTGGTGGCACAAATGTGGTGCTGAATTGGATATATATATTGCCAGAACCAATTGCTGCTCTTTATGAAAAATGGATCCAATTCTTCATCTAAAGAAAGAAGATGAGATCCTCGAGAGAATGTGTCCTCTATACTTCTTTGCAGAAGTAGAAATTCCATGGATATGGAAATGGTGCTATGTATCTGGAACAGATGATCTTTATCTCCCCGACCTTAAAAGGAGGTACCAAGTCAAATGGTGGAAAGGCTTGGATGTCAACACCAAAGCCTCTGAATTAAAAGAGATTATAAGCACATATGAAAATGCTTTGAACCATACTATGGTTCGAGAAATTCCTGAAGATAATCACATGGCTCAAATTGAGCGAGCATTTGAGAGGAAATTTCCTCATGCTTCTGAAGATCAAATTATGCAGAAGTGTTATGATTATATGAAGAAAGAGTTCGCTAGTACTTTTGCTTCTTCCGATAGAATATCTATTGGATCAGATGATCTAATGCAAGATGCTCAGAATCCCTATGAGGATGATCACGAGGCTCTTTGGGATCAGTTGGTGGTAGGAAAAGTTCAAGGAAAAAAGCCATCAAGTGGAGCACCAACAACTAGTGGAGCCTCCACTAGTTAACGTGGTCAGCACCATATAAGGAGAATCTCTCCTTTAAAGGCCATTAGCAAGGAATAAAGGTCACTCAACCGACTGCACACCATCAAGCACACGAAGTGGCGGGCCCTATTAGCAGATGGCATAAAAAAAGTGATAATCCACTGGCCGATAAGATATAAAGGGAAATATTCCCTCTGAATTATTGTACGATGCCATCATGAAGCATCCTAAGCTCTCCTATATAAGAAGTATAACTCCTCTGAGTTCAGCACGCTGGAATTCACCCCCTCTTCTCTCTTATAACCCTCCTTCCTCTCTTGTAAGCCTCTTCCAGTGGCATAAATAAAAGCTTGGAATATAAGTCTTTACCTTCCGTTTAATTTCTTAGATAGTTTTTAAATCTGATTTCTAAAGGCTAGAACGTTAATTGTTCAGTTCCATCTTTCGATCTAGAAATAGATCGTTCGTATCGAGCACCAGTCCTTTAGATATTGATATCTAATCAATATATCCTCCCTTCCGCCTTCCTGGTATCAGAGCCATGAAGCGCGAGTAGTGGAGTTGTGTGGATTTGATCTAGGATAGATGTAGGTATAAGAAGAAATGTTGTATATATGTTCTTTCTTCCTTATAAATTTGTCTATCAGCTTTCTAGTCGCGTAACCTTCTTTCTGCTTTAAGTTCTTTCTATTATTGAACTGATTCTGTGGATCATCACCAAAGCTACGTGTGGCACCGTTAGCCGGAGTAGGCATTAGGGTAAGTCTTTTAAGTCATTGGCAGATGAGCAGAAGCATGTTCAAGAAGTAGAAGTGATACTAGAATAGAAAAGAAGTTGTTTTAAATCGTTGATTGAAAATGAACGATAGAATTATAAAAATGAAAGAAAAATATATAACTATTCTCCTTAGATTTATATCTTCCGATGATTAAGTCTGCATAACAGCTAGAGTCATGGCATCTACCTCTCTACGAAAAATTAATTCCAAAAAGTATAAAAATTTAAAGAATGTCCAATTGGCAGAATTCCCTTCTAAATTAGAAGCCTTAAATAACTGGGCTATCCCAAATGTTCCTAACACGAACATCTACAAAATTGGTTTCTTAGACCTTAAATCGCTTATAGTGATAAAGACAGTAGAAAAAACTGTGACTGCCGATCAAGGAGACGATACAGTTAAGCTTCTCTCTGAAGAAGACTTAGATCCTTATATGGACAAATATAATTACATCCACATAGGATTAATTCAAATGGCTTATAAACCACTTACTTTACAAGGGTTCAACGCTTCCATCCTCTCATGTTTGCGAGATGCTTGTTGTCTTAATTGGCCTCAATCCTTTATGGGAATTATGGAAACTAGTCTTAGTCACGGTCCAGTTTATTTCAATGTTTATCCTAATTTAAGTATGTCCTTGACTTATCCTAATATTATGGAAGCCACAAGTCTTAATATTAAGACTCATGGTTACGAATTCTTACCTCATTCTGAGACCATTGCAAATGTCTATAGAATCCATTACAAGGTCCTTAGCACCTTTGCTCCTAGAGCTAGACAATTTAGTCATTAGGGGAAAACTATTTTAATTTAAACTAATTTATTGTCTTCTAGAATTGCTATCAATAAAAAGATTAAGTGGGACGAAGTTAACTTCCCTGATAATTGGGTTATAACCAACGTTGTCCCACCCAGACCAATTGTCAATCAACAAATTGACCAAATATCTCAAACTGATGACGGATAAGTCACTATAACGTTTGATCCTAATAGGATTATAAAATAGTTAATTGTCAATAACACCAGTTTAACAAAAAATATCATTAAAAAGCCCATTAGCCTCATTTTTAAGATGAAAACCCCATTGTGGTGGTAGTTGTGGTGTATTAATGAACTAAAAGTCTGAAATGCCCTTATATGCCAGATTGCAACCCCAATTAATATTTGCTAAAAACCCTAGTTTAGAGAAAATATATGCTAATGGTATCTACTAGGCATGGTGGCGGCGGCGCAGTGGTGGCGGACAGCGCAGTGGAGGGTTGCCGGAGTTGGGATACGGTGATGTTGATCGGCGTTGGGGAAGGAGGAGGAAGTAGCTGGATCCAAGAGGGAGGAGGAGTTCGGATGGGCTCTCGACGTGGAAGGAGGCTGGGAAGGACGAGCGGCGTCAAGGTCTCATCGGGCGGCGTTGGTTTCCAGTGAAAGCTGGGCCTCGGGATAGGACATGAGAGGCGGCGGATGGGGACGATGGATATGCCAGACAACGGAGGGTTTGGGTGGAGTTCGCTGGCGTCGATGGAGAAGGTGTTGGAGGCGGAGTAGGTTGGAAAGAGGTCGGGAGTGAGGAGTTGACTGGCAGGGGAGACGACGAGCAGTGGAAGGTGCTGGATGGCGTTGGAGAAGTCAAAAGTGGCTGCGTTGGGTGGAGGTGGCGCTGGATCCGACAGAGGAGAGAAGCTCGTCGAGGAAGGAGGCCGGGAGGGCAACGTGGTGGCGTCGGGGAAGGATGAAGCTTCTTCGAGAGCTGTAGAAGACGCGACGTGATCACCGGAGATGCTACGGGATCGGTGGATGAGCCGTGGGCCGGCCGGAGGAGAGAGGAGATCGGAAGGAACAAAGGAAGAATCGAGGTGGGAGGCAGCGGATGGGGACGCGACCTCCGGCGTCGCGACTCCCGACCTCCTCGATCTCTGCACCCGACCTCGCGACCTCCGACCATCGGATCCGGATGGGGACGGGGAGGCAGGAGGCGGCGGCGTGGAGTGGAGCAGTGTCGGGGGTGAGCCGGGGGTGGAGATAGAAGAAGAGGAGAGTGAAAAATCGGGAGAAATAGGGAAAAAGGGGTAGAAAATAGGAAAAAGTGGTAGAAAATAGGGGAAAATATGGAAAAAAAGATAAAGAAAATTACAGAATAAAAGTGGAAGTGATTGAAGAAACTCTTGATGGAGAATTTTAGCCAATTAAGTTGTAATTTGAAGAGTTAAAAAATGTAAATGCATGAAAGATTAAAATGCATTTAAAAAGAAGAAAATAAATTTAAAAAGATGAAAATAGAGTTAAAAAGATGAAAATAGAGTTAAAAAGATGAAAATAGAGTTAAAAAGATGAAAATACATTTAAACAGATGAAAATCAATTTAGAAAGATGAAAATAAATTTAGAACGATAAAAATGAATTTAGAAAGATGAAAATAGAGTTAAAAATATAAAAATCAAGTTAAAAAAGATGAAAATAGATTTAAAATGATGAAAACAGAGTTAAAAAGATGAAAATGTATGAAAGATGAAAATGAATTCAGAAAGATGAAAATGAATTTAGTATGATGAACATGAATTTAGAAAGATGAAAATGAATTTAGAAAGATGAAAATGAATTGGGAAGGATGAAAATGAATTTAGAAAGATGAAAATGAATTGTGAAAGATGAAAATGCATGTACAAAGATGAAAATGAATTAAGAAAGATGACAATGCATGTAAAAAGAATAAAATGAATTCAAAAAGATGAAAATGCATGTAAAAAGATGAAAATGCAGGAAAGATGAAAAAGAATTTAGAAAAATGAAAAAGAATTTTAAAAGATGAAAATGAATTTTGAATTTAGAAAGATGAAAATACATTTAAAAAGATGAAAATGAATTTAGAAAGATGAAAATGAAATTAAAAAGAAAAAAAATTATTTTTGTCAATTGTAGATGGTCAATTTTCCAAATTTTATGTACAATTTTGATCAAAAAATTTCACTGCTTTGGCTCTTGGTCGAATCTGGGTTCAAATCTGGATTGCTGGATCTCGGCCTGATCGGATTAAGTTTCCAGAATAGATTGGGCTCAGTTGTGCTCGGAATAAGACTACTACAATTAAATCAGGAAATCCGAGTTGTAATTGAAGTCAAACTCAACTCAAACTCTAATTTCGGGAGTTCTCCTATAAATAGGGTTATTAGTCCGAAAATAATCATCTTTTTGACAATCTTTGGAGGAGGAAGGAGAAGACGGTGAGGATGCGGATGGTGACAGCTTCCTATTCCAACCCGATGGCTTTCATCCAAAAGATGAGTTACTAATTATTGTACTTAGGATTATTCATGAAACCCAGGAATAGTTTTGGTTTTTCTTTAGTTGGATTCTTGTGAACTTCTCGATGCATGATCTCATGAATACGGTTTTATTGTTAATAGGGTTGATGGAACAAAGTTCCCTTAACGTACTTTCAGTCCTACATGATTTCTGTGATTGATTGTAAAGATTTATGAGATAGTTTTCATAAAGTTATTGGTTTGCCTTTGAGATAAGCTATGCTACGCGAAGATAGGTTGTGTTAAGGTCATTAGGAGTAGTATAATTTAAGGTAATCGTAGGACCAAAGACAATCTATGCCAAGCCAAGATAGGTTATGCTGTTGGGAACATTAACTTTCTTTTAGGGATTCATGTGAGCTTGTAGTCATATGATCCATAATGTTGAGAGAAGGGAACAAGATGATAACTAGAGAAGACTAATAATGAAACTAGGGCGGATTGAGTAATTCCTAAGTCATTTATCCACTGATTCAAATTGAACAACCTTTTATTTCCTTTCTTTATTAATTTAGATAACTCTATTCTATTTTTTATTCTTTTCCTTTGTTTTAGGGTTTCGAGAATTGATTTCAGTTTCCAACGTTTTTCCTGTAGATCGACTCTCGACTTCACCACTATTTCTACCTAGTAGTTTAGTGATTTAATAAGGATTATAAATTTAATATTTGATTGAGGTTAGCAACGTTTTAACGACACGTTCGCAACACATCAGTAACTTCGTTCATTTTCTTTAGTCTTTATTTCTTTATTTCGGCTTTGATTTTCCTTCTTTATTAGGATAGTTTTCTTTTATTGAGTTTTAGTTAGCTAACTTAGTTTCTATTATTGGTTTTGCTTATTTTCTTTAGTTGGTTTGCATCTTTTGGATTGTGTGATTGTTGGTGTATGCCTCGGTATAGAGACGAACTAGGCAGATTTGCTAGACGCCCCGATGGTGATTCTGAAACTTTTGATAGTGAGACATATATTGCTAATCTCTTTGACACACAGTCACAAACTTCACATCATACTTTCATTATGGTTGAGCATGAGGAACAGTAGGCTCCTTGGAGTTTGCACGAATATTTACATCCCACACGCACGGCTACACCTTCATGCATGATGAGTGCATGAAAGTGCACTCTGAACAGTCTTATAACCATCTCAATTGCTAGATTATTATCCTTAATCAACATCTTTATTACGATTTTTATATCTATATGTTGCTTCACATAGTTGTTTGGAAAATGCAGGAAAAAGGAGCAAAGAAGCTGAAAAGTTTACATAGATCAACTTGAAAGATTAAACTGTATCTGTTAATGAAGAATTAGATGATTTTCCATAAATGGTTGGAAAGCTCTTGAAGTCTAGTTTCTGGATAATTTTACGGTTCATGATTCCGAGTTTCCTAGAAGAAGTTACGGCAATTTTAGTACCAATGGCGCAGTCTGGATGGCAAAATAGTAAATACTTAGGAAAGACGAATCGATCATGTTCCCTAGAAGGATCGATCCTTTTATGCAGACAGAGCTGATAGGGAGCAGTATTTTGAAAGACCCATGAAAGGATCGATCCTCCTTTCACTCGAGAATATTAAGGAAATCGCCAAGGAGAAGGATCCATCCTACTCCTTCAGTAGGATCCATCCTACTAAGAAAGATCCATCCTACTCTCACAGAAAGATCCATCCTACTGAGAAGGATCGATCTTCCTCGGGTGTAGCCAGAAATTGAAGATTTTGATATCAAAGGATCGATTTACACCTATGGAGGATCGAACTTACCTTCCTAATGAAGAAAATTAACGGCTCAGATCTAATCCGAGGATGGAGAAACTTTGGGCTATAAATATGACTCTTTCTAGGGTTTGAGGGGGCTTTTTGGCAGCGTTTGGAGGAGAGGAGACTGTTTCAAGGCTTGGTTTTCTTTTCTTTTTCTCTTCTTATTTCTTCTTTATTTCATTATTAGTTTTGTTGCCCTCATGATGAACATGAGTGACTAGTTTCTTCTTTATGGTACCGATCTAGCCTAACAGAATCATTCTATGTTATTGGATCATATTTATTTAATCAGTTTATATTTGTTGTTTCATTCATTATTATAACTGAGATCTTAAATACCTTTATCTGGCCAATAGAAGTATTATAGATTGTTTTATGTAAGATTGGGTGAGGGTTCATTCCCTAATCTTGCAGGATCTATGAATGAATGAGTTTATGTCAAAGCCGGCTTCAAGCTAAGACTATTCTTGGTTCATGATTGTTCTTCAGAGCTTAATGGATTCTTGGTTAACACTTAGTTATGGGTTCATTAGCTAGAGTTAATTGAGGGTACTTGGTGAAGACCGCGGCCGAACGGATCATCATACCGGAAGAACGAACCCTTGGAATTAAACTGAGATCTTGATTGATTCAATGCATAGAATGAGGATGTTATGGTGAAATCGGAAGCTTAGTATTCATCCATCATATTTCCATCATTTTATTAATTCGTTATTAGATCATCTATTTTTGATACTTCATAATTTTTACTTTCCCGTCCTTAATTTTCTTTCTTCCAGGATCTTTAGTGTTTCACTCTAATAATCTTTACAAATTCCTGTGGGTATGATACTCGTCTTGCTGCAATACTGATCACACCGATTCATATACTTGCGAGATATAAAATTTATTCATCAATGCATCATGTTTCCACCTAATGTAGCACATGTAGACTTTAAACCTGGAATGATTCAGTTGCTTCCTACCTTTCACGAGTTGGAAAATGAAAATCCAAATGTGCATATTAGGGGATTTGAAGAAGTAGTAGCGACCTTTCATGGCCAATCAGGTGCACTAGACATGATCCGATTTAAGTTCTTTCCCTTCTCACTGAAGGATAGAGCGAAGAGTTGGTTGTATTCTTTGAGGCCACGATCTATAAGATCTTAGGCTGAAATGACACAGATGCTTTTCAACAAGTAATTCCCACAGCATAAAACCAATGTACTTAAGAAACAAATTTCAACCTTTACACAGAAGGATAGTGAAACCTCGTATCAGGCGTGGGACCGATTTAAAAACATGTTGAATTTATGTCCTCATCATGAATATGAAAGTTGGCGTCTTGTTAGTTATTTCTATGATGGTTTGACTGTTAGAGGACTCCAATTTGTTGAAATGATGTGCAATGGTGAATTTTTGCAAAAAGATCCTGATGCAGCTATTGAGTATTTGACAGAGCTTTCTGAAAAAGCTCATACATGGACTGGGCCGAGCGCAACAGATAGTACCAGCAGAGCCAGACCATTATCGCAGCAACATGGTGGAGAAATATATCAACTGCACGAGGAAGATGCACTCAAGGCTAAAGTGGAGAGCCTAACAAGGGAGCTAGAGTTATTAAAGACCAAAGACATGATGGCTGCCCGAACTTCTCCATATAGTGAACCTCCAAGGCCGGCTGTCTCTTGTGTGATTTGTCAGGGTGTGGACCACCAGATTGACGGTTGCCCTGCTTATGTTGAGATGAGGGGTGTGTATGACGAGCATTACAACGTTGTAGGTGGATTCAGGAAGCCGTACACTCCTTACTCGAAAACGTATAATCCAGGATGGCGAGAGCATCCAAATTTCAGCTGGAAGTCGAACGTTTCACAAAGCAACGAGCATCATCAACCGCCACCTAATAAGCCTTTTTCTAACCCTCCCTACAATGCATCTATTTTTCCTAGGCTTACATTTTCTGATAGTTTGCAGGAACTGAAATCTATAATTGTGTAGGAATCTATGGAAAGAAAGAATAATGTTCAAGAGATCAAGAGCCAGATCACGAAGTTGATCAACTCTTTGAGCGAGCATGAACGAGGGAAGTTGATAAGACTTTTAAAGTGTCGTGTCTTAACAAGTCTACTCAAAATTACAAATTTATAATCAAACTACTAACTAACTACTTTAGGGGTAGATAGCAGTGAGTCTGAGTCGAATCCACAGGGAATGCGTAGGAAAATAATTAAACTACTAAACTCAATCTAAGTATTCCTACCGATAAGTTGATAAAAGATTCAGAATTGGAATTAAACTCAGTTTATACTAAATGATTAATAAATACGAGAAAAGGTACCAGGGAATTCTTAATCAATAACCAGGATTCTACCATGTCTTCCTAAGATCAGGGCATGCAAACACGATGAGTGGCTTCCTAATAATTGATAAGTGAATGACTAGTTCTCCTTATCACTCAACAAGTTCTGTTTAGGATTCCTTGTTGGCAAGAACAATTACTTAAAGAATCAGTGATCGAATGATTAGTTACATTCACTGTTAATGAACCCTCTTATTAGAATGAATTCATCGCAAGTAGTAGTACGGATATGGATTTAGGTGTAAGATCAAGATGGGTTAGCATCTTGATGGCCAAATCTACAAAGGTAGGATGTATGAAGGATTAGAGATAGAACGTAGTGGGACTAGCACTACTATAGTGGGACTAGCACTATACAATCCCTAACCACGAAGAAGATTTCATCCGAGATACCATGGGACTAGCATGATCCTCTTATTTGGAAGAATTCAATCCAAGCCCTAGCATACACAAGCTCCGAAATCAAGTGCAAACAAGAACAATCCATACATCCAGCAAAAAATCGACACCAAAGTATAAAAGAAATAGAAATCAATCCATATAAGCCAATCAATAACGTATACAAGCCCTAGATCTAAGAAATCCCTAGTAAAACCCCTAGTTACATCATAAGAAATCCTTGGTAAAAGTTTAGTTACTCATCTTTAGGAAGGAGATCCGTCGATGAAGGTTGTCACCACGCTCCACCCATGGATCTTCCCCCAAAGATCTAACCTAACTTATGTAAAAGAAGGAAGAAAAAGAACCAAGAAGGCTCAGCCAAAAGGCCAAGGAAGAGCCCTCCAAAAACCCTAAAAGATGCCTATTTATAGCCTTAAGTGTCTCCATCCTTGGTTTAGATCTAAACCGTTGATTTTCTTCACTGGGAAGGTAGGATCGATCCCTCCAGGGGTGTAGGATCGATCCTTTACATCAAAATCTTCAATTTCTGGCTACTTCCGAGTCGGATCGATCCTACCAGGGGTGTCCGATCGATCCTACTGTGAACAGCTGAAAAGTATGCGTTCTGTCAGGTTTCTGCATAAACGGATCGATCTTCTATGGGTGTAGGATCGAAATGACTTTCCAGAGTATCTACTGTTTTGCCATTCAGACTGCGTCATCGGTATTAAAATTGCCAAAACTTTCTCTAGGAAACTCGAAATCACGAACCGTAAAATTCTCCCAAAACTAGACTTCAAGAGCTTTCCAACTATATATGTCACATCATCTGGTTCTTCCTAAGCATGTACATTTTAATCTTCAAAGATGGCCCACCTTTGCTCCTTTGACTTCGCAGGTTCTTTATTTGTTCGTTTTAGCACCAAACATGATCTAATCTTCATTGAAGGCTCTTATACCTGAAATGCATCATAGACTATCAAAATAGCATTGCTCGGAGACTAACGAGACCTAGTTAAAATGGTGATTTGTGCACTTTTCACGTCTTATCAGAAGTTCCCAGCTCAACCTCAACAGACTCATGTATCTAGTGTTGAGTAAAATAATATAAAGGAGATGAACGTCGTAACTACAAGAAGCGGGAAAACATATGCTAAAGTGATTAAAGATTTATGCACTATGAAGAGACAACATCATGTTAAGAAATCTGCATTTTTAACAGAGCAGGTTAGTGCATTGCTCCAGCATAGGATATCTCCTAAATATAAGGATCCTGGTTGTCCTACTGTGTCTTGTTTCATTGGAGAGCATGAAGTAGAACAAGTTTTATTAGATCTTGATGCAAGTGTCAATTTAATGCCATATTCTGTGTACTTGCAACTAGGTTTAGGACAAATTAAGTCGACATTCGTGGTTTTGCAACTGGCAGATAGATCCATGAAGACTCTACTAGAAGTAGTAGAGGATGTGCTTGTTCAAATAGATAAATTTTATTATCCTATTTATTTCTTAGTCTTAGATACTCAGGTTGTAGTAACTGCTGATTCTAAGATTCCCATTATTTTAGGTAGACCGTTTCTTGCTACTACTAATACTAGAATTAATTGCAGGAATGGCTTAATGAAGTTAACTTTTGGGAATATGACTTTTGAAATTAATGTTTTTAATGTTGCTAAGCAGCCTGACGAGGATGATGAATGCCAGTAGTCTTACCAGATTGATTCGCTCACTGAAGAGGAGTTTGCTGAAAATGAAATTAATTCTCTTGAATTAGATTTGGATGAAAATGTTGATGTTGATGGTATGTGCAAAAATTTGAAACATTGTTCTTTTGCAGGTCCATGGCATCCAAAGTTTGAAGAATTGCCACAAAGAGGACCACCACCAACGCCATCAACAGTGGAAGCGCCCAAGCTGGACCTGAAGCTGCTTCCTCAAGGATTAAAGCATGCCTATCTTGGTCCATGTGATACATATCCAGTTATTATTTCTTCAGCTTTAACTACAGAACAAGGTGAGCAATTACTTAATGTTTTGAATGAACATAAATCAGCTATTGGTTGCAGTATAGCAGATCTGAAAGGTATTAGTCCCTTGATATGTTCCCATAAGATTAATCTTGAACATTGGGTTGTACCTTGTAGGGATCCTCAGCGTAGGTTGAACCCTACAATGAAAGAGGTAGTAAAAACTGAAGTGTTGAAATTATTAGATGTAGGGATCATCTATCCCATTGCTGATAGCAAGTGGGTGAGCCCTACACAGGTTGTACCTAAAAATCTGGTGTCACCGTTGTTAAAAATGAAAGTGGAGACTTTGTCCCCATTAAATTGGTGACAAGATGGCGTATGTGTATAGACTATAGGAAATTGAATGCATCCACCCATAAGGATCACTTTCCATTACCTTTCTTAGACCATATTTTGAAGAGAGTAGCTGGACATCCTTTTTATTATTTTCTTGATGGTTATTCTTGATATTATCATATTGAGATTGCATTATGCTTTTCGTAGAATGCCATTTGGATTGTGTAATGCTCCTGCTACTTTTCAACGTTGTATGATGAGTATGTTTGCTAATATGATCGAGAAATGTATTGAAGTATATATGGATGATTTGACTGTGTTTGGTACTACTTTTAATGCATGCTTGAAGAACTTAAAGAGAGTCTTGGTCAGGTGTGAAGGAAAGCACCTTGTGCTTAATTGGGAAAAGTGCCACTTCATGGTGCCCTCAGGCATTGTGTTGGGCCATTTTGTCTCTTCCAGAGGCATTGAGGTGGATCGATCAAAAATCGATCTCATCTCAAAGCTTCATATGCCAAAGACTGTTAAAGATGTTAGATCCTTTCTAGGGCATGCTGGTTTTTACAGGAGATTCATTCAAAAAATTTCTGCTATTGCTCGACCTTTGTGTAATCTTTTGATAAAGGGCACCCCTTTTGAGTGGACTGTTGATTGTCAGAAGGCTTTTCAGGTTTTGATTGATAAACTGACTTCTGCACCTATTACCTGATTGGAGCCTTCCTTTTGAATTGATGTGTGATGCTAGTGATTTTGCTGTAGGAGCAGTATTAGGGCAGTGAAAAGATGGGAAACCACATGTTATTCATTATGCTAGCCGAACCTTGAATAGTGCACATATGAACTACTCTACTACTGAAAAAGAACTGTTAGCGATAGTCTTTGCATTAGACAAGTTTCGTACTTATTTGATTGGTTCTCCCATTACTATCTTCACTGATCATGTCGCACTTAAGTACCTTCTCACAAAGAAGGAGGCTAAAGCGCGCTTGATTCGTTGGATTCTAATCTTATAGGAATTTGATATCTCTATAAAAGATAAAAAGGGTGTGGAGAACGTGGTTGCTGATCACCTGTCAAGATTAATGGTGAAAGTAGTTGTTGATGAGCCACCAATCATGGATGACTTTCCTGATGAGCAGCTCTTTTTAGTTGCACGATTGCCCTGGTATGCGCATATTGTCAATTACTTGGCGACATGTGACATCCCTTCCTTTTGGAGTGCGCAGGATAAGCGTAGATTTTTTGTTGAGATAAAGAAATTTTATTGGGATGATCCTTGTCTGTTTAAGTATTATCCTGACCAGATTATGCGCCGTTGTGTCCCTGATTATGAAATAGAAAGCATCATTACATTCTGTCACTCTCATGCATGTGGAGGCCATTTTTCGATGAAAAAGACTACCGCTAAAATTCTTCAATGTGGTTTTTACTAACCTACTATGTTTCATGATGTTAATATTTTTTGCAGATCCTGTGATAGATGCCTAACGTTAGGAGCTTTATCTAGACGTCATATGATGCCTTTGAACCTCATCCAAACTGTAGACATTTTTGATTGCTGGGGTATAGACTTTATGGGACCTTTTCCTTCTTCTTTTTGGCATTTATATATCTTGTTAGCTATCGAATATGTTTCTAAGTGGGTAGAAGCCATTGCATGTAAGAGCAATAATCATTCCACTGTCATCAAGTTTCTTAAAGAGCATGTTTTGTCTAGATTTGGTACTCCTAGGGTTATTATTAGTGACCAAGGATCGCATTTTTGTAACCGTTCTTTTGAGGCTTTGATGCGCAGGTATGGAGTCACACATAAGGTTTCCACGGCTTATCATCCACAGACAAATGGCGAAGTTGAATTAGCCAATAGGGAGATAAAATAAATCTTGGAAAAAACAGTGAGCCCTAACAGAAAAGACTGGTCCTTGAGGCTATCAGACGCATTGTGGGCCTATCGCAACGCTTACAAGACTACCCTGAGGATGTCGCCGTTTCGCCTAGTCTATGAAAAACCATGCCATCTTCTAGTAGAATTGGAACATAAGGCATATTGGGCTATTAAATCCCTAAATTTTACTTTGGATGCGATAGGTCAAGAACGAAAACTCCAGCTGTCTGAGCTGGATGAACTCCGAAATGTTGCTTATGAGAGTTTCAGGATATTCAAGGCAAAAATAAAGGCCTACCACAACAAGCGGATCCTGAGGAAAACGTTTCAAAAAGGGCAGCAAGTCTACCTGTATGATGCACGGCTGCACCTGCATCCTGGGAAGCTACGATCACGATGGACCGGCCCCTTTAACGTTAGCAGAATATTTGAGAATGGGTATGTGGAGATTGAAGACCCGAAGGATGGGCGGCTGTTCAAGGTCAATGGTCAGCAACTAAAGCCAATCCCGGAGAAGGCGGACACTGATGAGCATTACATTCCTCTCGTAGACCATGTCTACGAGGGATGATCTTTTTACTATCTATCATTGGGATGATCTGTTTACTATCTATCATTTCCCTTTTGATTAGGTTAGGTTGTTTTAGTTTGCTTGTTTTCATTATCATTTGTTTTTGTTTGCTATGTTATTTCTTTTAGGATGATTCGACCACTGTCTGTCTTGCTTGAGAAATTCGGCCACCATGAGGAGCCTTGAGTAAGATTTCAGCTATTTTGTCAGGTGGCCTCGCTCCTATATTGATTTTTAATTCATATCTATTCTATTTGACATTTAAACGTGCACCATGTTTTATTCTGTTACCGTACTTAGCACATATTGAGGACAATGTGAATTTCAGGTTGGGGGGTGTAGGCATCCATGACCTTATTCATGCTACTTTGTGGGTTTAATAGTGTTGAATTGAGTATGTTACTAGAAATTGTACATGAGCTGAAATGTTTATGCTTATTATACATGTTGCTTTCACATGGATTGATTGTATTGCATGTGTGATAACCTGAAGGTAGAACATCATGTGATTCACACACGAACACTTTATGTGCAGTGACAATTATACTCCCCAGAAGAATGAGCATGATATTGTTAATCTAGACCATGATTTCCTCTTTAGTGAGTATGTTGAGTATTGCATGCAGAAAAAAAATTCTGGAGCTTAATCAAGCTGTGCCAAAACAACTATTAAGCGATCTACTGAGTAACCGGGTGTTCTTGCCTCAGGAATCGGGGAGCTCGCGTAAAAAGGTAAACCTACAGATAGCTAAACAGAAAAGAAAAAAAACTATTAAGTATTTTGCTAAGTAACCGGGTCTCTACTCCTCAAGAAGCGGAGAGTGCTCACGTAAAAAGGCAAAGTGTCTGATAGTTGAAAGAAAAAAAAGAGAAAAAGAAAAGGCATGGTGTACTTAAAGTGCAAGGGTTGGATGGTTGGTCAGGAAGATAGTAATGTGTTTGGACTAATGGTGGGTAGAAGTTGCTTCTGTACGTAACATTTATTTGTCACGTCACATGTGTTCTTCTGGATGGTGATTAGCATGTTTGAAATGTAAAAGTTAATTTCATGTGTTGGTAGTATGTGTATGAGTATAAGAAGTTTTCATGCTCTGTACTATATATAACACTATTGACCTGACAAAGTAGAATTTTTGTCATCCATGTCTACATCATTAGACCGTGGGTGTGATTAGTTATCTTTTTATGCGCTTTGAATTGCTAGAGACTAGCAATAAGCTGGTTGGGGGATGTGATGAGTGCATGAAAGTGCACTCTGAATAATCTTATAACCATCTCAATTACTATATTGTCACCCCTAATCAACCACTTTAGTACTATTTTTATAGTTATACGTTGCTTCACATAATTGTTTGAAAAATGTAGGAAATTGGAGCTAAAAGGAGCAAAGAAGCCGAAAAGATTAAGTGGGTCTCCTTCAAATATTAAACTGTACCTATTCAAGAAGAACCGAATTATGTACCATATACCATTGGAAAGCTCTGGAAGTCTAGGTTCTAGGGAATTTTATGGTTTGTGATTCCGAGTTTCATAAAGAAAGTTACGATATTTTTAGTACCACTGGCACAGTCTGAATGGCAAAAGAGAAATCACGCGGAACAAATGATCGATCTTCACCCCCTATAATGATCGATCATCTGATGCGCCAGAGCTAATAGAGAGCATATTTTCAAAGATCGATCTTCTACTCATAGAAGATTGATCCCTTATGATACTGGAGTGATTTTGGGATAAAAAGATTGATCTTCTCCCTATAAATGATCGATCATTTATGTGACAGAGCGTTATACTTCAAAGGATTGATCATCTCCCTTATAATGATCGATCATTGTATGTAGCCAGAGATGACAGAGAGCCATGTTTCAAATGATCGATCAAGCCCTTTAAGATGATCGATCGTCATCGGGGCATGACACTTCTACGGGATGAAATGATCGATCATCTTCCTCTATGATGATCGATCATATACGGCGGCTGAGCAAAAATCAATGGTGCAGATCTAATCCGAGTTGCAAACTTTTGGAGACTATAAATAGGCAACTTAGGGCTATTCAATGAGAGCTTTTTGGCAGAGTTTTGGAGGGGAGAAAAACAAGGCAGAAGATGAAGAAATCTCCATCCATGGCCGAGTAAGCCGCGGGCATGGCGGACGGATGACCTAGCCAGGATTAGGGTTTCTTCTTCATCATTGTTCATAGTTTTAAACTCTTTTCTATGTATTGAATATTCAAGGATTATTTTCATATTATAGATTTCTATATGGATGAATTATAATATGAATCTAGTCATGCTTCTTTCATGATCTTGTAATCCCATGGTTATATCTATTGCTTACCTACTTTATCTCGTGAAATCTTTATTATGCATTGCCGATTGTGAGAGTTGCTATTTTGTATTCTTAGAGATCTAGTAAGATAGGGTTAGGGCTTTGTCCTGATGAATTTTTGCTATACGTTGCATGTAGTGACAGCCGGTATCGTATATTCTTAGGTTTTGGTAGGATGAAGTTAGAGCTATAAAAGGAAGAATCAATCGTGGGAAGAGGCATTTATATATTTTGTTAGGTTTATAGTTCCATATCTTCCGGTTAAGGTGATTGGGATATGAATCCCTTGATTGAGTAGTATTGTATGAACCATTGAGAAGAGAAGAATCTAAGTCCGAGTGAAGTGATTCCCGATGCCTAGCCTTACTAAAATCCTGATATATTTAGTTAATCTTAGGTATAATTAAACCATTTGATCTAATTTAGTTAATTCTTAAGTTCTCGTTTGTCTTCAATTCATTGTTATTTGTGTTTTCGAGGTTTTCTTCTTGTCTCTCTGTGGGTTCGACCTCTCTTATGTTATGTTGCACTGCACCGCTATGTTATGACACATTTGAGCGATATCACCGGCCACACCCCTCCCTAGCTCCCTCCTCCTCCTCTCCTTTCCCACGATCCCCCGCAGCTTCTCCCTTCCTCCTCTTCTCCTCTCCCATTGCGCGTGGGCAGAGGTGTTAGACGTTTTTCGGCAGCTCTCCGATGAGCTGGAGACGACAACGGTGATCGAGGACAGCGGATAACTGTGGATCAAGGTTGGATTTCGGCATTCAAGGTAGGGTTTTTACCTGAAACCGTCGTTTAAGTAAAAGTTAGTGCTTGGTTGCTTAATCCGTGGTTTTCTTTGCTCTATTTAGTGCCTTGATGCATACCTAGTAACTGATTGAAGCCTCATGCAATTTGATAGTGGTTTTATCTGGATTTTAGCAAGTTTTTCCCGGATTTTATCGGTTTTATGTTCTTCGATGAACAATCGAGTTCAAGCTCGATTTCAGAGCATTGTGAGCATGATCTCGTTTGATCATCAACATGAGAGTTGTAAATCCTTCAATCTACTTTGGATTGGCGTTGGTTTCATAATTTTTAGATTTATATACAAAGTTTGGTGATTTTTCTACGGAACTGCTGCGAAACAAAAATTATGGAGTTAGTCAGTTAATTAAGTGGAAATTAGACTTCAATTAGATCCAATTCTTGATCATGATGTTCCTAGCATGGAATTTCGGTACATGATTAAGTTTGATTTCAAATTTGACATCGATTTGACGTGATTTCATCGTTTCTAATTTAGGGTTATTGTAGTAACCGATTTTAATCATTATATTGGATTTATATATATATGCATGTTTAAGCCCTATGTGAGGTTTGTGGTTGAACCAAGGGAGTCATGTCCCTTGGAATGTTTAGATAGTTAAATGGGCCAAAGGTGTGCCCTAGTTTTGTAAACTGTATTTATTATTGTTCTTGTAATTGTGTGGCCGGGGGTGTGCCCCGTTGTAGGAATTTTGGTAGACGGTCGTTTGTACCATCGTAATGCTGAAATTTAGATTGAATGTGTACTTGCTTGTTAACGGCTTGTGGGTGCCGTTGTCACGCCCTGACCCGCGAAGGACCAACCAGGCCGGGCGACGAGAACCGGAACCTAACTAATTGCGGAAAAATTTTGGCGAGGGGTTCCCTCTAATCTACTAGTCTCCCTAAACAATTCATAAGCACCCTTATTATAACAATAATTCCAAACCTCAACAAGAAATATAATGTAATATTCAAATCCTCAAAAGGGTTTACATTTATACAACATACTCCCGTAGGAGACTATCTAAACAAAAAGGGTGTAGAAGACTATCACCGCTCCTCAAGCACCGCCAAATGCCGCTGCGCCACCAAACACCTGTCCGGTAGGGGCCACTGAAGAAGATCTGACGCATGCACCTACAAAACACAGCCCGGATAGGAGAGAGCATAAAGCTCAGTAGGGTTCTACACTACGGCACACAGAAAAGAGGGAACTCAACAGTATCGTCCCCAAGTAAGGTATTGGTGTACACAGGGATCCCATAACCCTACCAGTGTCCCTGAGGTCCACGATCATCATCTTCCAAAAGAACTTGTCACATGATGGGTCACGCTCAATAAGCAGGAAACCAGCACTGCTAGCAGGAAATGTTACCGCTGAGTAGGCACACCCTCTACTCAAGAGTCATTATAATCGGACACCGACTACACCTCAGAACCTGACTCGAGACCTACACGAACTCTAAATCATCGATCAAAAAATATATTCAAGTCATCTAAGCCTATCATCAATATCGACTGAATACTACAATCCAACCTGGACCTTGCTACCCGCCACGGTCCTAGAGTTAAATCCGAACTACCCGAAAGCCTCGGATCGGCGATCAACCCATCGCCCACGGCCTAACCTTATGCATCTAATGCACAATAGAAATGCATGTTATGATCATATGCATTCAAGAGGTAAGCATGCAACATGATGATAAAGCAACACACAAGCCCAACTAGATCGCTGTAACGGTACTACCAACCGCTGCCAGGCAATTCGCAGCGGGTCCCGGTATTACGACGGTACCGCGACCGTCAATCGCGGACTCCTGCAACCGGAAGCAACCCCGAAAACTCAGATGAACATATAATATAATATTATATGTTCAGAACATATAATATTATTTAAATCATCAAGATCCTCTAATTAGGGGCTAAGTGACCTCGTCGGTCTGACATCCAAACGACGTCGGATTCGAGATCCAACTTAGACACCCACAGATAAACATGCTGGTATCAACATATCCAAAACCGAGAAACATCCGACCGCTAGATTACTGAGAAAATACTAATCAAAAACCATTAATCTCACTAATTACCTTTAATTACTACAACGCAGCCCATCCGTAGGAAAATCATAACAAATCATAGAAAAATTAGAAAATTATGAAACCGGTTGGGTCTGAGAGTATATTCAAATATCTACAACTCTCATGCTCATTATAAATAAAGATCATGAATGCACAGACCGGAAACTGCGCCGTAAACCGGCTATTCTTCAAGAACAGAGAAACCGGAAAACCCGAGTTTAAACATGATAAAAACCTAGTAAAATCTCAATCAAATCTTATGAAACTTGCAACAGAAATTAAGCTAAGCAAGAGGCACCCAACAACACCAAGAACACCTAGATCTACCAGCTAGATCAAGAGAAAACCCCCTATTAACCCACGTAGGTAGAAACCTACCGGAAACGAAATCCTCGACTGATTCCCCGTGGCACGACCACTAAACCGGCTTCAAACCAAGCCAACGATCTTCCTCTTGCTGCCACGAATCCAATGAGCCTTCAAGCACCCAAAATGATGGCCAGAGGAGGGAGAACGGAGGGGAATAAGTGGTTGCCGGAAACAGGGGAAACAGGGTCGTGGGAAGAAGAAGGAAGAAGGAGAAGGAAGGAGAAGGAGAAGAGGAAGAAGGAGAAGAGGAAAAGCCAGGGAAGGGGGAGAAGAAGAGGATAAGGGAGAGGAGAAGAGAGAAAGTCTTCTCTCCCTCTGACAGTGGAGAGCGACGGCCAATGACGACCATCCTCTCACTATTTTGAGTAGACAAAAGCTGGTGAGATTTTGAGCCTTTAGACTGACACATTCATATCAGTCTCACTATTTTCTTTCATGAGAGATATTCTTCCATGGATTTGTTTCTCTAGAACTTGCTTTGATTCTATTCGTGATCACATTGACACATGTATACATGAACATGATTAAGGCCATCTTTGTTATCAACTACATAAGCCAAATAGCCTACCTTGTGCTTAAATTCTTTTGCTAAACACCTTTGAGCTTTATTGACTTCATTGTGAACCTACATTACAAGCCTTAAACCTGAAAAATATTTCTGTTACCCAAGCCATAAAACTAGTGAAACATTGATCATCATTATGACATGTATGGGTGCGAAAGTTCAAGTGTGGGGGTGTTTGGCTTTGTGGTTTGGCTATATTCGAAAAAGAAAAAAAAAGAAAAAAAAAAGGAAAAGAAAAGAAAAGGAAAAAAAGAAAGTGAAGGAGGAAATTGTTTCTCATGTTACAAAATGTGTTTTTGAATCCTCCTAATACTCCAAGAAAGGGGTATGTTTATGTATGATCTCTACAAAGGTGGAAGTTTTTGCAAAAGAATGTTCACTATTTCAGTTAAAAAGTATTCCTTTGAACAATTTCTTTACCAAGGTCGTAATGTTATACGGTTTGAGTATGTTGAAACCAAATTGAAGAAGTTGCTGAATGGAGTGATTGGTTGTACATGTCTTATTGATGCATTTTTGCTCCATTAGTTCCATTGGTTTTTGAGCTACATTCCCAGATATTTTGAAGTCCTTATGATTTGTGTTATGCATGAGATTCTAGTGGTGGAGAATGAGAAGATATGCAAGCCTATGGTAGATCACTTTTATTGGAATGAATTTGAGTGAAATACATACCCTTCAAACACATGAGAGTTGAGTGTTAATTTCCGTGAGGGTCTATTTATTTAGTATGCTTCATCTTCAAGTGGAAATGCTTACTGATTGATTTTTATGTTGTCTAAAAATGTTTGTTCATGACGTGTTATGAGTTTTGTGAAGAGCTTGATTGTTCTTTGTTGATGGAGTTGCAACCTTGATATCTTGAGTAGAGTGAATTTTAGTTTTGCCCGAGGACGAGCAAAAGCTAAGTGTGGGGGAATTTGATGATGATGCATAATGTTATATTTTTATCCCTTAATACTTAGTCTCTTGTGCTTATTTAGTTCCTAAATACACTCATTATTCTTATATTTTGATTTAGGATGCAATTGAAGTCCTTAAGTCGAAAAGAAGCTGAAAAGAGTGCATGGATCAACTTTAAAGATTAATCTGTATCTGTTCATGAGGAACCAGATGATGTGTCATATATGGTTGGAAAGCTCTTGAAGTCTAGTTTCTGGAGAATTTTACGGTTCGAGATTCCGAGTTTCCTAGAGGAAGTTACGGTAATTTTAGTACCGATGGCGCAGTCTGGATGGCAGAACAGTAAATACGCTGGAACGTCCGATCGATCAGACACCCAGAGTCCGATCGATCCGACTATGCAGAAACGTGACAGAACATATATTTTTTGGCTGAACTAAGTCCGATCGATCCCTCCATCCATTTTACTAAGTCCGATCGATCGGACACCTAAAGTCCGATCGATCGGACTCAGGAATAGCCAGAGACGGAGGATTTTTACGCAACCGATCGATCCAACACCCATAGTCCGATCGATCGGACTTTCCCAGTGAAGAAAATCAACGATTTTGATCTAATCCGAGGATGGATACACTTAAAGGCTATAAATAGGACTCTTTCTAGGGTTTGAGGGGGATTCTTGGACACTTTTGACTGCTCTTTCTCCTCTTTTATATTTTCCTAGGTTTTCTCTTGTTTAATTAAATCTTTTGGAGGATTGTTCTCGATAGCCCTGCGTGGCTAGATCTTGACCCTTGGTCGAGGAGACTGAAACCTCGGAATCGATGAAACTGTGAGATCTAATTTATTATTCATTGCGATCTACTGCTAGCTTGGATATCAAATTCGGAATTGTTTGATCCCTCTAATCTGCGAAGCAACTAGGGTTTAATAATCTACTGCGTTTCAGAGATTGTTAGG
The DNA here is from genome assembly GCA_963920575.1 of Narthecium ossifragum. Taxonomy (NCBI): domain Eukaryota; kingdom Viridiplantae; phylum Streptophyta; class Magnoliopsida; order Dioscoreales; family Nartheciaceae; genus Narthecium; species Narthecium ossifragum. The sequence goes on from OY986966.1 coordinate 8,207,598, forward strand.
TCTTAGGAAGAATATTCGACTAGATTAAATGCAACCGCTTGTGCTTGTGTTGTTTAGCTTCATCGGTCTCCCTGTTCTTAACGCTGCTACTAGATTAAATCTACAGCGCTTGTCTTAGGTTGTGTAGTAGTTAGGGTTGATTAGATCGCTTGTTTCTAATTAACTAAGATTGAGGAGAGATTCGAATTGGATTCGGACGGTGAATATTCATGGTATGAATTGATTGATATTTGCATCTATGATCAGTTGTTGGATTCCGATGGTGGATGTTGACTCAGATCAAGATTTGTTCTCTTGATTTAACTCGTTTCTTCGCTTTAGATTATTTCTTTATTGTTTTCCTCACGTTAAAAAACCCCCTATCTTTATTCACTTAGCACAAAACCAAGCTAAACACTCTTCGTGGGATCGACTCGTCCTTGCACTACTACATTTATTTTGAAGAGTATTGGTTTTATTTTTGAGTGCCTACGACAGCACATCAAAGATCGATCTTCTTTTCAAGGAAGATCGATCTCCTTAGCAAGGAAGATCGATCTCCTTAGCAAGGAAGATCGATCTCCTTAGCAAGGAAGATCGATCTCCTTTGCCCAGAAACTCAAACTTGGGCTAAAACACAAGCCCAAGCTCAGATCTTCCGATCCCGGGTCCACCTAACCATTCTAATCAAACACTAACACAAACACGGTCAGTGTGTGCACAGGCGGGTGTGAAACAAACCGATAAGGCGTAATTTACCAAATTGCCCTTGCGGTCTACAACGAGCCACGGGCCCGACTCAGGCGGTCGACCCAGGAGTAGAGGGGCAGGTCCTCACAGCCATTGTGCTTTTGTAATATTTAGTTGTTGTTTAGACCTTTGCTATGTCTACCCTTTTTGTGAGTTGTATGCTATGCCCAGCCCTGTATATTATTGTGTCATCTTGCTGCATGTTGTAATGTTACTTTATGTACGTATGAGCATTGCATGCATTTGATTGCATTAGAAGCATAAGGCTAGGACGTGGGCGAATAGGGGTTACGCCGATCCGAGGGCTCGGGTAGCTCGGATCTAGCCTTAGGACCGTGGTTGGGTAGCCATATTTAGGGCGAGATTACTGTGCCATTGGTTTATCAGATCGTGGTTCTTGAGGTGTAGAGGTCATGTCATCCTCTCTTGTCAAGCTTAAAGTGTGGGTGTGCTTTACCTATCTGTTATTGAGTTCGGGATGCACTCGAGGTGTTATGAAATCCCTTGTTACCTTCTTTACGTTTGGGGAGCTCTTTGAACCCGCGTGATCCCCGGCGTGGTTCGCGATTGGGGAGCGTCCAGAGCCGGTGTGATCCCCGTCGTGTTTGCATGCTTGTAGTTAGTTGTGCCTTAGAATTGGCGAGGAGACAATATAGTTGCAGTTCCCTTTTCTTGAGTGTGACGTAGAGTAGACCTCTACTAAGCTTTGTTGGTCACTCCTGCCCGGGCTGCCTTTGCAGGTGCAGATGCCAGTGCTTCCGTAGCTCCCAGCAGATCAGCTTTTGGCGGCGCATCGACTCCTTGAGGTTCTTGAGGTTACTGAAGATCTGATTGTACAGTTTGACAGTTTTGTATACAGTATCCCTCGAAGATCAGTTTAAATGTATAATTTCCATCTTTGAGAAATTTTGTTATAAATCTGTACAACTCTAATGTTAATGGTATAGTAAGTTTTTAGATTACAGTATTGTCATAAGTAGTCAAATGTTTAAATTATTATGGTAATTGTTTGTATCGCGCCAGATTGGAAGTGACCATGTGTATGTCCCTCCCTCACGTCCCGGTTCGGATGGGTTTTCTAGGCTGGGGCGTGACATCTTCACCCCTTGAAGTGTGACGGGAACATGCATCAATCCGGAAATAGGATTAGCCCTTAACGCATTAAGAAGTTGGATAGGGTTTACCCGTGTTGGCGAGCCCTGCTTCCCCTCGCCTTCATGAGTGATCAGTGTGTTGAGCTTCTCACGTTTAGAGCAGTCCTCCGCAGATGAAGCACCCAGAAGGATTCTCGGCCAGTTCCTGTGGCTTGGCCTTCTCCTTCTCCTTAGGCCACACTTTTCCATTGCCCTTGTCTCCCATGGACTTCGGCTTGTCCTTGGGCTTGGGAGCCCGGTTGCTTTGCTCCACCGGCTTGGTCTAACGGAAGCCTACTAATGATGATGCATAATGTTATATTTTTATCCCTTAATACTTAGTCTCATGTGCTTATTTGATACCTAAATACACTGATTATTCTTATATTTTGATTTAGGATGCAATTGAAGCCCTTAAGTTCGAAAAGAAGCTGAAAAGAGTATATGGATCAAATTTAAAGATTAAACTGTACCTGCTCATGAAGAACCAGATTAAATGCAACCGCTTGTGCTTGTGTTGTTTAGCTTCATCGATCTCCCTATTCTTAACGCTGCTACTAGATTAAATCTATAGCGCTTGTCTTAGGTTGTTTAGTAGTTAGGGTTAATTGGATCGCTTCTTTCTAATTAACTATGATTGAGGAGAGATTCGAATTTAATTCGAACGGTGAATATTCATGGTATGAATTGATTGATACTTGCATCGATGATCAGTTGTTGGATTCCGATGGTGGATGTTGACTCAGACCAAGGTTTGTTCTCTTGATTTAATTCAATTCTTCTCTTTAGATTATTTCTTTATTGTTTTCCTCACGTTAAAAACCAACCATCTTTGTTCACTAAGCACAAAACTAGGCTAAACACTCTTCGTGGGATCGACTCGTACTCGCACTACTACATTTATCTTAAGGAGTATTGGTTTTATTTTTGAGTGCCTGCGACAGCACATCAAATTTTGGTGCCGTTGCCGGGGAGTGATTCTAGTTGATTTTTGTGCTTATTGTGATCTTTATTTTCAAAAAAAAAGGGAGTTATACAAATTTTCATGATTTGTTTTTCTCGGTTTACCAGAATCTTCTTGATTGTTTATGAGTATAGCTCGATCTTTTAATCAATGTGATTTGCAGTACGATCCAGAGATAGAAAGAACTTTACACACGTTAAGGAGGGAAGCTCGGAGAAACATTGAGGAGAACGATTTGGCTCTTGACCACTTATCTATTAGCAATTCTGAATTAGAAAAGGAAGAAGTCATGGCCAAAAATCGGACTTTGAAAGAACTTGCAGTGTGAGGACCCGCCCCTCTTTTTCCTGTGGCTTGTGGTTGACCACAAGGGCAATTTGGGAGATTGCGCCTTGTCGGTCGTTTCGCACCGCGTGTGCATGCGCAGACCTTGGTTGATGCTTGTGTTTGTTTAGAAAGGTTAGGTGGACCCGAGATCGGAAGATTTGGGCTTGGGCTTGTGTTTCAGCCCAAGTTTGCCTTTCTGGACGAAGGAGATCGATCCCATTTTCGAGGGAGATCGATCTGGCCTTCCTAGCCAGATCGATCCGGCCTTGCTAGCCAGATCGATCCGACATGCCATGCGGATCGATCTCACTGGCCCTGGAAGTCCTTGTCGGTGATGTCCGAGAGGACAGCCACGGCGATGGTCGTCGCTTCCCCTGTCAGGGGAGGGGAGACTTTGCTCCCCTCCTTTCCCCCGGGCTTCCCGGCTTTCCCCGACCTTATCCTCCTTCTCCTACCCTTCTCCTGGGCTTCCTCTTCCCTTCTTCTTCCTTCCGGCTCTGCTTCTTCCCCTTGGCTAGCTGAACCTTGCTCGCCGCCGTTCTCCCTCCTCCGGCCACCGTTCTAGGAGCTTGAAGGCTCGTTGGAATTGTGATGGCGTGAGGAAGACCCTAGGCTTGGCCTCGTAGATCGAAGCAACTCTGTGGAGGTAGCGATCCTACTCAAAGACTCCGGCTTGTTTTTAAGGGATTAGGAATCCGGTTTTGTTTTCAATGGATCTCTTTGTGTAGTTGATGTTTTCCAGTTTTGAAGCCTTGAGCAGCTTGGTGGTACTTGGACCTACCAGCCCACCTAGTTTGGTGGGGTTTGGTTGCGGTTTTCGGCGGCATTCCTCGCCGTCCGTCCGCCGCCGAACCCATCCGGATCGATCTCATGGGATGAGATCGATCTCGTTTGGGGTGGCATGCCCCGCCCGAGCGAGAACGATCTCCCTGGGAGGGAGATCGATCTCTTGGCGGTTGGCGTCGGCCCGTCAAGGGTCACATATGAGATCGATCTCCATATGGGTGGAGATCGATCCCGTTGGGGTGACCAGGACGGGTGCCCCTAGCCTCGAGGCAGATCGATCTCATTGTTAAATGAGATCGATCTCCTTCGGTGCAGGGAAGACCTTTTTATTGTTTTAAATGTTGTTTTGCTCTCGGGGCTTACCATGTTCTCTTATCCTGCATAATTGCTTATTATTACTGCTTTGTAGTTGAACCGAGAGGATGATGCCTCTCGGGATGTGTAGAATAAATGGGTTGACGGTATGCCCCTTTACCGCTTTGTGGTGAACCGAAGGAGTCATGACCCTTGGGAGTGTTTAGTATAAATGGGCCGTAGGTGTGCCCCTGTGTGTTGTTTGTTACTGTCTTCCTCATTCATATCTTGCCCTGCTTCTTGTGCATTAGACATGCTAGGCTAGGCTGGGTGGGGTTGACCCGTGGACTCCTGTAATCAAAGGCTAGGTGGTGGATGCCGTTACCCGACTTGTGTCCCCATGCTGGTGTCCAGCACGGGTCAGGGTGTCCTACAGGTATCGTCTTGCCCACCCTGTGTCAGGGACCGTCGGAGGTAGCCCAGTCCTCGAGCAGTGGCTGTCGGAGGGACGCACGTTGGACAGGAAACCTGGGGGGGGGGGGAATATCGATGGGATCGATGGACTCCCTGGCTAGACTTAGTCTTTGGTCAGGAGATTGGGGTCGTGTTGGCTTTGCTGCTTGGAGTACTGAGAGATGGTAGTCTTAACCACGGTCGTTCCGCCAAGTGTGGAGATCCCGCTTGGAGAAGGGTGTCCTACTAGTAGCGCCATGTCCCCCTGTGACAGGGATTGTCGGAGTTGCCCACCCCTGAGCAGTGGCTGTCGGAGGGGCATACTTGAGACAGGAGTCCTTCGGGTTATTGACGGGATTTATGGGATCCTTGGCAAGCCTCAGTACTTGGCTTCAGAGTTTGTCCGTTTGGTGTTACCTTCTTTGCGAGAGTAGTAGAGTAGGACCCTGCTGAACTGTTGCTCATTCCTACCTGGACTATGTTGTTTGCAGGTGCAGGTCCCAGCTCCTCTCCGGTGCTTCCCCGTCGGTCGTCCCGTGGTAGCGCGCCAGCTCCTGGCAATGTCTGAGGGTCAGGAGGGTTTTGTTTGTGCCTTTGCGGAGACCCCGGTGGGTGTTGTTTTCCTTTTTGGGGACGGTTGTTGATCCCTTGTAAACCTGTTGTACTAGAACCCTTGTTTAACTCTATTTTATCTATTTTGTAATAGATGTTAATAGACGTTGTTCTTTTGCTTTCGCCTTGTTCTTGTCTTTAGCTATTTCCGCCAGCTGTGTGTTAGTTTCAACTGTTTCCGCCAGTTGAAGCTAGTAGATGTAGGTCTTTCCCCCTCGTGTCCCAGCCCGGTTTGGCGTCCGCTGGTCGGGGCGCGACATGCAGCCCCAGATTTGAATCAACAACCCTTATGCATTACATTCCCTACTTTGGATGTTGCTACTACTTTTGAATTGAAATCTGAACTAATACATCTCTTACCCACTTTTCATGGACTTTCAGGTGAAGATCCTCACAAGCATTTAAAGGAGCTTCATGTTGTGTGCACAAGTATGAAACCCATGGGGGTGACTGAAGATCAAATTAAATTGAGAGCCTTCCCGTTTTCTTTGAAGGATTCGGCAAAGGATTGGCTTTATTATTTACCCTCTGGGAGTATTATTACATGGAATGAGATGAAGAGATTGTTTTTGGAGAAATATTTTCCAGCTTCAAGGGCGGCCAACATTAGAAAAGAGATATGTGGTGTAAGGCAACATAACGGAGAGTCTCTACATGAGTATTGGGAACGGTTCAAGAAATTATGTGCAAGCCGTCCCCATCATCAAATTAGTGAGCAATTACTTGTCCAATATTTTTATGAAGGCTTACTAATCAATGACAGGAGTATGACTGATGCCGCTAGTGGAGGAGCTTTGGTGGATAAAACTCCTGAAACCGCAAGGAAAATGATTGCAAATATGGTGGCTAATTCTCAACAATTTAACACTAGACTTGATTCTTATTCAAAACATGTTAATGATGTAAATGTCTCATCCCTTGAACAACAGATTGCGAGTCTAACTTCTCTTGTTCGTCAATTGGTTGTAGGTCATATGCAAACAGCGAAGGTTTGTGGGATTTGTTCGGTGGCAGGACATCCAACCGACATGTGCCCAACTCTTCAAGAGGAGCCCAGTGAACAAGTAAATGCAGCGGGTAGTTTCCCTGGACTACCGCAAATGAAATATGATCCCTATTCAAACACGTATAATCCAGGATGGAGGGATCACCCCAATCTCAACTATGGGAATCCACAAGTAAATCAGCCCACAACTCAATTCCGTCCAAGTGGCTAGCAATATCAACAATATAGACCTCCATACCCCCCAAGACAACACCCAAACCCCATTTCTAATTCTGGTATGTCTTTAGAAGATATAGTTAAATCTCTTGCTACTAACACTTTGCAATTTCAACAGGAGATGAAGGCCAGTATTCAAGGTTTGGAACATCAGGTGGGTCAGATGGTGACTGCAATTAGCAAGCTAGAGGCGCAAAATTCGGGAAAATTACCCTCTCAAACGGTAATAAATCCAAGAGAAAATGCAAGTGCAATTATTTTGAGAAGTGGTTAAGAAGTTGAGACTCCAGTAAAGGAAGTTCCTGCATCGTCACCGCAAGGAAAAGAACAAGACATTGTTGCGGACAAAGACTTTCCCGATGACGATGACGTACCTAAACGTAAGTTTCCACCTCTTTCTGATTATAAACATGTACCTCCTTTTCCACAAGCTTTAACAGAATCAAGAAGATATGAGAAGAATTCAGTTCTTTATGAGACTTTTCGCCGATGCGAGGTAAATATTCCACTCTTAGATGCTATTAAACAAGTACCTCATTATGCTAAATTCTTGAAAGAATTGTGCACAATTAAGAGGAAGCAGAAACTTAAAGGATGTGAGAAGGTGAGAGTAGGTGAGAATGTTTCTGCAATTCTTCAAAGAAAAATTCCTGCAAAGTGTAAAGATCCAGGTATGTTTACTATTCCATGTACAATTGGTAGCACCAAATTTGAAAAGGCCATGTTAGATCTAGGAGCTTCTATCAATGTCATGACATATTCTATATATTCTTCTTTAAAACTTAGACCTTTGAATGAAACTGGTGTTGTGATTCAATTGGCTGACAGATCTAACGCCTATCCTAAAGGTGCAGTTGAAGATATTCTTGTGCAAGTTAATGATTTAGTTTTCCTTGCTGATTTTTATGTGCTTGATATGGAGAATGGTGATCAAACTACTCCTATTTTGTTGGGAAGACCATTCTTAAAGACATCCAATACTAAGATAGATATGCGTAGTGGTACACTTATCATGGAATTTGATGGTGAAATTGTTAAGTTTGAAATATATGATGCCAAGAAGTATCCTACTAATGATTGTCATGTTTATTCTATTGATGTGAGGGAATTGAAAGCTACAGTTAGAGATGCTTCGGGGAAGTGTCTAGAGAAGGCAGATGAAGAAGCTGTCCAGTCTTGGCCAGACAATCGCGAGGAAGATTCGGTCGACTGCCAAGAATACCAGGAGCACTTATCCGACTAACCTCCTCCGGCTGAAGTTGAATGCATTCCTATTACGTCGCGAGGTATATTTCCTGTGACTATTTCATTTTCATTAGTGGTTAAAAAGGAAATGACCTTAGTAGATATTTTCATATCTTGACGGATTTATTTTCGATCATGTAATCTTGACATCCTTGATAATCCGAACGACGACAGTATTAATAGTTCAATGGATGAGTCGATTATATTTGAGCATAATGTTGACTCCTTTCTTCTTGATCACCATGATTACATGTATTTCTGTTTGAGAGATCTAGCTATCTTGTTTACTGGTATGAGTATGGAAAAGCTAACTGTCATTTTTGAAAAATACCACTTGGATTTATATGCTAAATTAACCTTGGTGGCACTATTGCGGTCAAATATTCAGATTATAGCACCCAGTGATTTTGCATCCCATCGTGCTATAGAATGTCCACCGAGGGCACGATTTAAAATTCTCTATATTGTATAGAGTGGTTTAGCTGGCTTTATTTGCTTTGTTGTGTGCTTGAGCGTGCTTGAATTATTTTTAGGTTGTGTGTTTGCATGTTGCTTTTGTTTTTGCTTTGCTTTGCTTTTGTTTTTAGGTGATCTAGCATTCCCTATCATACTTGAAGAATTCGCCCAGCCATGGTGGTTATGAAATTAAAAGTTTGGCAACTCCGACACTATTCAAAAAGAAGGAAGCATGAAGTTGAGCCAATGACAATAAACAAAGGCGCTGCTTGGGAGGCAACCCAAGGGGAGTTCGTTCCTTTCTCTTTTTATTTTCGCATTTACATTTTAGGTTTTTTTGCCTTTCTTTGCATTCCACCTTACATTGGGGACAATGTCAGTTTCAAGTGTGGGGGAGGAGATCTAGGTTGCATTTTTCATGAGCGAGAACTAGTTAAGCTTGACATATTCATAACATGATTAAATGAGTAATCTTGCGACTTAGAATTAATTAGTTGAGTTATTTTCCTTGAGATGGTAGTGACTAAATGAGTAGACAAAAGCTGGTGAGATTTTCAGCCTCTAGACTGACACATTCATATCAGTCTCACTATTTTCTTTCATGAGAGATATTCTTCCATGGATTTGTTTCCCTATAACTTGTTTTAATTCTATTCGAGGTCACATTGACACATGCAGACATGAACATGATTAAGGCCCTCTTTGTTATAAGCTACATAAGCCAAATAGCCTACCTTGCAATAAATTTTTCCTTTTGCTAAACACCTTTGAACTTTATTGACTTCATTGTTAACCCACATTATAAGCTTTAAACCTGAAAAGAAATGCCGATACCCAAGCCATAGGACTAGTGGAGCATTGATCATCATTATGATATGTATGGGTGTGCAAGTTTCAAGTGTGGGGGTGTTTGGACTTGTGGTATGGCTATGATTGAAAAATTGGAACATGGATCATGTTTTCATTCGCAATTTATGAGTTCTACTGTCTCTAAAAAAAAAGAAAAAAAAAAGAAAAGGAAAAAATCAGAAAAGGAAAAGAAAGAAAAGAAAGAAAAAAAAATGAAGGAGGAAGCTGTTTCTCACGGTACAAAATGTGGTTTTGAATCCTCCTAATACTCCAAGAAAGGGGTATGGTTATGTATGATTTCTACAAAGAAATGTTACAAGGTGTGAGTGCTTTAAAGTCATATTGAAGAAGCTCTTGAATGGAGTGATTGGTTATACATGTATTATTGATGCATTTTTACTCCATTAGTTCCATTGGTTTTTGAGCTACATTCCCAAATATTTCCCACCTTAATCCTGGACCCCACTACAACCTTTTGAAGTCCTTATGATTTGTGTTATGCATGTGATTCTAGTGGTGGAGAATGAGAAGATATGCAAGCTAGATCATTTTTATTAGAATGAATTTAAGTGAAATACATACCCTTCAAACACATGAGAGTTGAGTGTTAATTTACGTGAGGGTCTACTTATTTAGTATGCTCCATATTCAAGTAAAAATGCTTACTGATTAATTTTTTAAGTTGTCTAAAAATGTTGTTCATGATATGTTATGAGTTGTGAAGAGCTTGATTGTTTTTTGTTGATGGCATTGCAACCTTGATATCTTCAGTAGAGTGAATTTTAAGTTTTACCCGAGGACGAGCAACAGCTAAGTATGGGGGAATTTAATGATGATGCATAATGTTATATTTTTATCCCTTAATACTTAGTCTCCTGTGCTTATTTGATACCTAAATACACTCATTATTCTTATATTTTGATTTAGGATGCAATTGAAGTCCTTAAGTTCGAAAAGAAGCTGAAAAGAGTATATGGATCAACTTTAAAGATTAAACTGTACCTGCTAATGAAGAACCAGATGATGTGCCATATATTATTGGACAACTCTTGAACTCTAGTTTCTTGAGAATTTTACGGTTCGTGATTCCGAGTTTCCTAGAGGAAGTTACGGCAATTTTAGTACCGATGGCGCAGTCTGGATGGCAGAACAGTAAATACTCTGGAAAGTCCGATCGATCAGTCTCCGTAGTGGGATCGATCTGTCTATGCAGAAACCTGACAGAACGTATACTTTTCAGTTGTACACAGTCCGATCTATCCTATTATCCATCCTACTTAGAAGATCGATCCGACACCCCTGGTAAGATCAATCCGACTCGGGCGTAGCCAGAAATTGAAGATTCCGATGAGAAGGATCGATCCGACACCCATAGAGGGATCAATCCTACTTTCCCAGTGAAGAAATTCAACGGTTCAGATCAAATCTGAGGATGGGAAACTTATGGGTTATAAATAGGGTTCTTTTTAGGGATTAGTGGGGGCGAATTCTAGAGGTTTTTGACTGCTCATTTCTATTTCTTTGATATTTCTAGGGTTCTTCTTTCTTATTTAAAGGATTGGATTGTTCTTGTTGGCCTTGCCTGGCTAAACCTTGATCCTTGGTCGAGGAAACTGAAACCTCGGAATCAATGAAACTGTGAGATCTAATCTATTTTTATTGTTCAGTTTATACTTGAATATTGGATGTTCTTCTGAGATTAAATCTTCAAGATTGTCTTGTCTAATTGCTAGGAGGCCTACTAGTTTATTATTCATGGCGATCTACTGCTAGGTTGGATATCAAATCCGTAATTGTTTGATCCCTCTAATCTGCGAAGCAATTGAGATCTATTGATTTACTGCGTTTCAGAGATAAATAGATCTTAGGAAGAATATTCGACTAGATTAAATGCAACCGCTTGTGCTTGTGTTGTTTAGCTTCATCGATCTCCCTATTCTTAACGCTGCTACTAGATTAAATCTACAGCGCTTGTCTTAGGTTGTTTAGTAGTTAGGGTTAATTGGATCGCTTCTTTCTAATTAACTATGACTGAGGAGAGATTCGAATTTAATTCGAACGGTGAATATTCATGGTATGAATTGATTGATACTTGCATCGATGATGAGTTGTTGGATTCCGATGGTGGATGTTGACTCATACCAAGGTTTGCTCTCTTGATTAAATTCAATTCTGCGCTTTAGACTATTTCTTTACTGTTTTCCTCACGTTTAAAACCCCCCATCTTTGTTTACTAAGCACAAAACTAGGCTAAACACTCTTCGTGGGATCGACTCGTACTCGCACTACTACATTTATCTTAAGGAGTATTGGTTTTATTTTTGAGTGCCTGCGACAGCACATCATCTACCAAGACATCCACCACGACCATGGTTGAAGGGAGCTCTTTCACCCCTTGTCTCCTCAGCTCGATATGCGCCCATGTTTGAAGCCCTGACAAGAAACTGAACAGCTTGTCAGACTCGAACATGTCCTTGATGTCCAGCATGAGACTACTAAACGCCTTCACGTAGTCTCTGACGAGTCCGGTCTGCCCTCCCTACCAATCCACGCCGTGTTGTTAGTGAGAAACTGATCCTTCAGCTCCTTGATGAAGGTATCCCATGTCGAAATCTTGGGACGTCCGGCTGTGGCATCATCATCTAGTCTCGTGCGCCACCACAGCTTGGCGTCGCCGAACAGATACATGGCTGCAATGGAAACTTTAAGTGCAGCCTGGTTGTGAGCTGCTTCGAAGTACTGCTCCAAATCCTAGATAAAGTTCTCCAACTCTTTGGCGTTCCGCATTACGCTAAAGTCCTTCGGCTCAAGCACCCTAAATTTTCCTGAACCCTCCCGCAGCACCATCTACGCCACTGCCCGCTTGAGCACGGTGAGTTCTGATAAGTCACAAAATATACATAATTCACCCATTCAACTGGGCTTTGTTAGCTCTCAAGCAATGCATTTTTAATATCTTTTCATATGGTTTCAGATAAAAGAGCTTACGAAGAGAGTTGCATTGATTTCAAGCCAAAAGACATCAATTATACAGATTCAACTTAATTTGGATCGATCCAGGGACATTTTGGATCGATCCCGACCCTTTTCCAAAAAGCCATACTTTTTATCCCATGTTGGATCGATCCGGATTCTTAATGGATCGATCCCAATATCTTCTCATAGAGAGCTCGGTACAAAATGGATCGATCCAAACCGTCATGGGATCGATCCATATTTCTTTTCCCAAGAGCACTTATTCTTGGATACAAATTGGATCGATCCACATTTAAATGGGATCGATCCATATTTCCTTTCCATAAAGCTATGATCTTTTGCTCATCTTGGATTGATCCAAACCTACTTCGGATCGATCCAAGATCGCTGACGGTTATAAATGGACAGCTCGGATCTAATCCGAGGATCCATGACTTGGGGTCTATAAATAGGGGTTTTGGCTCTAATTTTAGGATCTTTTCTCCACTCTTGTTCCCTCCTTTCTCCAGCCTTCTTCCCCCTTAGTGTGAGATAGAGATTGAGTGCTTCAAGGGTTGGATTTTGATGGAGAAGATGGGTAAAGCCTCCTCTTCCATGGAGATCCTACCTAAGATGAGTAGCTAAATCCCTCTTCCTTGGGAATTTTGTGATGTCTTAGGGTTAGATCTTTGATTTCTTTATAATTCTTCATGTAATGACTCTTGTGATGATGGATTTTGTATGAATTCACATGTAATTCTTAGTTTTCTTCAATGAATGCTTTATTTCTTACAAGTGTATGTAGAGAGATTACATGCTTGTTTAGTCTTTGATTCAATTTCCCAAAAAAGAGGTCATATTAGAATCATGCCTAATTCTAGGGTTTGAATCATAATTCATTGAGGAATTAAATAATCGAATAGTTTCATGATAAATTCTTATATGTAATTACTTGTGAAATATATGTTTGATAGGTGTTTGATGTAATGTTTCAAAGAGAGGTCCATGCTAGAACCATGGCCAATTCTCCTTGATCTAGGGATAGGATCTTGAGGTGCTAGAACCACCCAAGCCATAGCTATCCTATCCACTACTTGGGTGCTAGAACCATCCAAGCCTCACTCTACCCTATCTACCATTCTTATTCATGCAAAGCCTAGATCTCTAATTAACAATAGGACCCTAAGCCGGCCATTGTTGCCAACAATAGGACCCTAGCCGGCCATTGTTGAGCCATGATCGAATTAAAGCCTTGATCATGGATCCTACCCTTGTGCTAAATGCGATGAGTTGATCCTAACCCGACATCTCATTAGCGACGAGCGATACTAATCCTATGCTCGTCGATCTCTTATTTTGACCATCTCATTTAGAAGTCATGCATCTTGATTTATAGAGAACATCCTTAGACCCTAATTCGGATCAAAATCCCCTAGGACCTTTATCCTAATAAACCACCTTCTCTACTTGTTTTTAAAATACTTTAGTTAACTAGTTAATCAAAACCATTCAAATTTTATACAACTCTTGTAGAGATCATCTTTGTAATTCAACCATCAAATTCCCTGTGGACTCGACCCGTACTCCTACTACCTACATTGTAGTTAAGTAATAGTCCGGTATTTTGTTTTGTCCACCTTTGAGATAATTAACGACGCATTTCAAGGCGAGTCAAATTCGCTATCGATCCGATCAATAAACTGGTTAAGAAGGGCGAAGATATTAGACACGTTCACCACCGAGGCCGCCACCTTTTCCTCGATCTCCTCCTTGAATGCCACCGAAGCTTGTCGCAAGGCCATGACTCCTTGCTCCACCGTTGTCAGCCGTGTGCTAAGAGGAAGAACCGCTTCCTCAGAATCTCCCCCGATCCTCTCCTTCAGTTGGTTGAATCGTTGATGAAGCTCTGTGAAGTTCACCATTGATTACAACCGAACTTTGATGCCGATTGTCACCGGAAAAGTGCAGCGGAAAATTTTTCTCGAGCTCTTCCCGATGATGGCTTCAAGACCCTTCTTAACAAACCCTCCTTCGTCTTCTTCACTTGCAAAGACATACAAGAAGACACTTAGGCAAAAGGATGCGCCCGTTTCCTTTTTTCAAGCAATCGTACAAGAGAGTATCAAGCTGCTCAACTCTCTCTCCCAACCCCTTGGTTACACAATCACTCAAGTAAAAAGAAAACCCCAACCCTAAGCCACCGTCCATATGCCCCAACATCATGGCCGGTTGCTTCCTTGTATAAAGGCCGGCTCTCAGCTTTTGTGACGCCCCGCCCCGGGGTATACCCACCCCGACCACGGGACGCGAGGAAAACCTGTTCTACACTAATACAACCTAAACAACCTGCTCTCAACATCACAATCTAAAGCATCATAAATTCACTAGATTCACCCAGACATATAATCAAGTTACAATGCAGTAAATTATTCATAAACGACCTAATAATTTATTCCAGACTTCCAGGATCAATCACATAAATTCAAGTAATCCAATACATAATTCAAAATATTAGTTACAATTCCCTGATTCCGAATACATTAATCAAATTATTGCTCAAACCCCATAATTCCAATATCACTACAACTCTCAAATGAATGTAATGAAATAAAATAAATGAATTTAATGCCGAATCCTCCAACGATCTCAAGCTCGGGCGTCATCACCTGATGAACCTGCAAAAGAAGGGGTGAGTAAAAAGCCCAGTAGGAGACTAACTAACGACACACAAGAAACTAACTAATAACCAACCTAAATAAGCAATGTAATCCGGCGCCTAAGTCTTAGAAGTCACAACCTAAGCCCAAGCTCGCAATCGACCCATCGCTCTTCACCACGGTCCGGGCGACTACCCTGCCAATCATGGGCACAGCTCGCTCTCCACCACAGTCCGGGACATTACCCTACCAACTGTGGGCACAACTAGACTGGCGTCGACCAGCAGACATTAGGCTACCTCCCAATAGCCACTAAGACTAAGGTTCCAGAGAATCAATCAATCCTCGAACGATAACAATTTAATTCATCTTAATCATTCTCCTAAAATCCCAATAAATCACGGGGACCACGTCCACCCGTAGACTCGATAGCAAGCTCCTAGACCCGACCCCGACCTAGACCCATGTCATGAGCACTCGTACAAATTCTACATTACACCTTGCGATGTCTCAACAAAGAACTATAGCATATTGAAGCAACGACACATGTCTACATGCTAATAACAGTTCAACATAACATTCCTTGCCCATAACAATTAATTCAAGTGCACAACTCAAGTAAACAACATAACCTTTGCACCATACAAAGCATCGATTATAACCAGCATCACCACAATTATTTATATGCTTCACAAAGTACATCCAATAATACAAAAATTCATTGCATAATAACAATCAAAGCAATTCGTGCATCCAGGTGGCCCACCTCAATATCAATAAGCAGTTAACATACAAAAATCACATCTTGCAACATCCTGGTCAGCCATAAACTTTCATCCATGCATTGACTATATAATGATTACAATTTAAACGCATATCCTGTGTAGTCACCCTATAATTATAACCGATATATAACCAACATAGAATTACCACCGTGAGCAAGACATGAGATATATTCATCTACACATCATTCATGATTTTGGGTAGTTATAATAGTCAGTTTCATGCATGTATCTGAATAGTCCACCTACCTCAACAGAAGAACAATAACAACTTCCCAGGCCACCAGATCCGAGCACTATACCTCATCTTCCTCTGTTGCCATCAAAAGAGACATCCTACTCAATTACCTAGCTGACCCATTACCGCTCATTCTCATCAGAGAACATAACTAAGAAATGAAAGAAAGCATGGCCAGCCTCAATCCATACCAACACAAGGTTACCCAAGCAGAGGACTATAAAGCTCAACCAAACCCTAAGAAATATGCTTCAGTTAAAACACTAAGAAAGAAGGAGAATTCCACTGCCAAGGAACCCAACATAGCCATCCATGCAAACATTATTCCAAATAATAAGGAAGAAACTGAGAACTCAATCACAATTGAAAGAACACCCACTCGGCATAGCTAAGTCAACACCACTACAGCAAAGAAGCCATTCATCGAGCACCCTCCGTGCATACGTAGAAGGCAACCAAATTCAAGAGGAAAGATGCCAGCAAGCACCGGCAAGCAACTAATACCCAACGAGCAAAACATCCTCTGTTTTAGATCCAAAAATAGAGAAACTAAATAAAAATCCATAGCCCAGTAATTGACCCAACAAACAAACACCAAAAACAGAGGGGAAACAATCGATCTCTATACCAGGTTAGGGGAACTTGATCCAAGAGAAATCAAATCCACAAGCCAATCAGACCAGTTGAAATCCATCAGAAGGGGAGGCCATGCTAAAGAGAAATTTCAGATCCAAGATGCAAAGGTCACGGGTGAGGACTCGATCCACAAGAAATCAACCCAATGAGAGAAAATCACATGATACAACACCATCGTATCCACAATAGCTAAGAGGGAAAGGAATGATCCAAAGCAAAGCACGAACTGAGCTAAGAAATCCCATAAGATCTAATGAAAAATAAAGAAAAAAAATCAATCGATCAATGGAAACCCGTCGGAGGAGAACGCGGCAAGGAGAAGGAAGAACACAACCAGGAAGGAAGAAATAGAGGAAGGGGGTTTCTAACCTCCTGATGGCGAAGCGTCTCCCCGCCGGCGAGGATGATCTTGGCGACGTCCGTCACGGGCGTCGAGCGCCGCTCTCTCTCTCTCTCTCTCTCTCTCTCTCTGGTTCAACGGCTGGAGAAAGGATGCCAAAGGGGTTTGGGGTTAGGATTAGGTATTAGGGTTATAGCTTATTAATGAGGATTTTGCTAAAAAAAACCCTACGAAAGAATGACATTTGCATATAGGTCCTCGATTTGTATATGGGTCCTCACAGCTTTCCTCTGTTAGGAAGACTCCTTACTCAACTCCAACTCTAGGTCCTTGATTAGCTTCATGTCGATTTGGACTCCTAGTTGTACTGAAAGTTGCCTTGGATAGCTCTTGCCAAAACCCACCTGCACCTTGACTCAGAATAGGACTCGTTCCTATTTCCGCGCGTCAAGTCTGGAATCTTCCGTGTCATCCTCCATCTTTGTCGCGTCATGTCCTCCCAAGGACCTAAGCCAAGTGGAATTTGGTCAATGGCCCGCTTGGATTGACCCCCATGGCCAACCGCATCGTGCCGGGCGCGCCAAGTCCTAGTCCCACTAGGACTCCCGTGCAACTTGGACTTCTTTCGCGCCAAATCTTTCCTTCGCCGCTTCAAGTCCTCCCAGGAACCCAGTTCAAATGAAACTTGGACAATGGCACAGTTGGATTGGCCCCAACGGCCAACCGCATCATGTCGGGCGCCAAGTCCTAGTCGAACTCAGACTTAGCTGCCCGACCGCGTCACCCACGCAGTTTGCATGTCATCTCACGCGCCGCACGCATGCGCGCCTTCCTGACTTGCTTTGTCGCGCGTCCCGCTCGTCGAAATTGTGTCATCGCGCCATGCTTTGTCTTGACCCGGTCTGCCTCGCTATCTTCGAAATTTGTCACGCCATCTTCAAAATTCCTCGTGCCATTTCTAGGGAAGATGCTTGTACACTTGTTGGGGATGTTTTGCTCGCTACCTTGAGGCCACCAAACCTCTCATGACCCGTGGCGCCAACCACGTGTCATGGACTTGGCCTTTGTCCGTGCCACCTCCGAGTGACGCGCACCAAGGCCCATATCAGGGGCTCAAAGCCATGACAGTGGGGGTGAGTGGCTATCCGTGCCAGGTGACACGGTTGGCCCACCTAGTATATATATATATATATATATATATATATATATATATATCTATTATATAAGGAAGAGCGGTTTTTGAAATGTTTCAACTATAAGACATAAAGAACGGTCCATATTTATCTCCAAACACATCCAACGGTCAAGATTTCATCATCAACTTTACATTCCCATCCAAAGTTTTCAGTTCCCGCCCAAAATTTTCACCCAAAATTTTCAGTCAAATAACACTCTCCCACCGATTTTTGAATTTTTTTTGAAGAGAGAGAGAGAAGGGACGGGATGTGACTGAAAGAACCAGCCATCCCATCCCCCTCTACTTCTCCCGTCTCCCCTTACCTCTCCCACTCTCTCTTCCCTTACCTCTCTTCCTGGCTCCCCAAGCCGTCGGCCATCCCCCATCAGCCATTGGCGATCGCGAGAAGGAGGCAGAGGAAGAGAGCTTAGATCCAAAGGGATCGCTTCCGCCTCTCAGTGATCAACCTCGCCCCTCGCCCAACCCGCCGTCGGCCCGTGACTTGCTCCGTGAAGGCCGGCCTCCAGTTCCCCATCAGACGCATCATCCTTGCCCCATGCCGTCGGCCACACCTCCCTCTCCATTGGACGCATCGGCCTCCACCCACGTCGCCGTCGTTAAGACCCACGCCGCCAACATCATTGATCTCCGAGCATCCAAACCCCGTAGAGCTCCCCTCTCTCCATTTGGCCACCATCGCCGCCGGCGCTTTGTCTGCCGCATCCTCTCCCGGACATCCAGGTAGGAATCCCCGCCGCCGATCGCCCCAACCCCACTTCGTACTCTCAGCCCCCTCTCTCACTCTCTCTTCCCTTTCCTCACTAGGAGAGGAGATGTCCACCCACGTCGTCGTCGTTGAGCTCGACCCATGCCGCCAACATCATCGATCTTTGAGCTTCCAAACCCCATGGAGCTCCCCTCTCTCCATCTGGCTGCCATCGCAGTTGACGCTCTGTCTGCCGCATCCTCTCCCGGACACCCAGGCAGGTATCCCCGCCGCCGATCGCCCCAGCCCCCCTTAGTACACCCATCGCCCTCTCTCACTCTCACTTCCCTTACCTCGCTAGGAGAGGAGCTATCCACCCACGCCATCGTCGTTGAGCTCGACCCACGCCGCCAACAGGACCTGTCCGCCCACGCCGTCGTCTTCGAGCTCGACCCACGCCTCCAACATCATCGATCTCCGAGCATCCAAACCACGTGGAGCTCCCCTCTCTCCGTCTGGCTGCCATTGTCGTCGGCGCTCTGTCTGCCGCATCCTCTCCGGGCCACGCGATCCACGCCTCACGCCATCGGCCACGCCCAACCCGCGTCGCCCTAGCCCCACGCCGTCGGTTACTCCCAACGCCGTCGACCTCGCCCAACGCCATCGGCCACGCCCAACCCGCCGTCGGCCACCCAATCCACGATCATCGTCTTGGTGGATGGCGTCCTCTGGTTTATCGACCTCCTCGACTACTTCATGACCACCAAGGTTCCCATCGACACCAAGGTTCTGATCCTACTCTTCCCTCTTCTCTTCTCTTCTCCTCCTCAGTACTCTTCCCTCTATTTTTGTAGGACTAGCCCCTCCTTCCCTTCGCCTCTGGATTCTTACCAGCGTCCAAAGCCCGCCCGTCGACGCCAAGATCCGATTGCTTCCTACCAGTGGGAGCTCCTCCCTTCGCTGTTCTATGTCCTCCAAATCCAAGCTCTGTTGGTATTGGTCTCCTCGCTGTCGCCGGATCCGGCCGATCTCGACATCCTTCTGCTACTCCGCCAGATCTATCTCCTTCTCCACCCCCGTTGTCGTCCAAGCCTCGCCGCGCACAGCTCCGACATATCTCCAGTGAGCTTTCCCTCTCCTCTCCTTTCCTCTCTTCACTTCTGTGAGCATCTCGATCTCTTAATCTATTCCCATTGAAGAGACATTGAATCTCTTCATTGTCACTTTGCATGATTTATTAGTGCTCCTGACCTAATAATTCCTTCCTAATTTTCTGATAATGATCTAATTTCAACTCTAGATGACAGGATCGCACGAATCAGTTTTAGAGATAGGAAGCAAACATGGAGATTTTTATTTCTGAACTTGCATATGATCATTTTTGTAGTATGTTATACATTTTCATTCTTTGTTGCATTCTTTCTGGCCATTGTTGATGTTTTGATATTATCCCTATTTCTTAATGAATTTATATCTAATCTTAGATGTTTCTCCTTTAAAACCTTTTCCTGTTAAATTCCTGCTCCAGCATGTAAAGGACTTCGAGTAATTGAAGAAACAAAGAATTAATATCTTAAAAAGATAAAAGAAAATGAGAAGTGGTTGTGAAAACGAAAAAGGAAGGAAGAAATGCTCTAATGCTCCAGCCTGCAAATGACTTAAAGTAATTGAAGAAAGAAAGACTTATATCTTAAAAAAATAAAAGAAAATGAGAAGTGGTTGTGAAAGCGATGAAACTCTTGCATTTTCAACCATCTTCTTCTTCTTCTTCTTCTAAAGGTGGAGAAAAGAGGAAAGAAAGTTGCAATGGAGATGGCTAACCATATCTCCACCTTCTTTATTGCTTCTTGTTCTTGTTGGGCTTCTATGTTGTGCAATAGCTTATGGACCACATTTTTGTGCTTGAGCTCTTTGAAGGATATATTTTGTGAATGTGATCATATAAGTGTCGAAGATTGGTTTGGTTTTTTTTTTCTTCTTGGAATGTTGGATTCTGATCTGATTGTGTTTTATTTAAAAAAATTAGTTCTCATGAATGATGGTTTGAATTCTAATAGTGTAATCAATTGCTTGGAAGGCAGGAAACAAAAGTTATGCAGCAAAGGATATGACTAGCTTGCAATGTGTAAATCATCATTTTTTTTTGCTCTTTTTGTTGGAAATTGCTCATGTTTCGATCTTGAGCTCCTTGGTGTTGATGTCTATTTTTGTTTTGGTTGTTGTTTCTTTCCAATTACTGTTCTCCACATGTGTTGGTGACGTCTCTGTTTTCGATTTGCTCCAAAATCGCAACTTTTTGAAATATTTTCGGTTTGCTCTAATTGACTATTGAATGGCAATAATTGTGGCTAACATCAAATCAATGACTGTTGAGCTGCTTACTTCTCCTTTGTTCTTGCTCTTCCATCAAATCAATAACTTGAACCTCCCAAAGGAGCTTATTAGTTATATGGCATGGCGGGGATACAGTGCGTTATGAATGCAGGCATTGTTTAGAAAAAATATATATATCATGATGTCAAATATTATATTCCTCTCTAAACGGCATGGCGGGGATAAAGTTGTGGTTTGTGGAGACAAGGTTTGCCTCAGAAACAATATTCACCCTTTTTATATTGTGATTTAATTTTTGTGAAAAATGTTATAGAATTGTCTCATTTAGCCCTCGGTACAGGGGAGTTTTTGCTGAAATTTTTTAAAAGAAACCCTAAATATCCGTGTTGTAGGCACGGATATTTACTAGTATATATATAGTAAACAATGTTGTATCATTTGATATGAGCAAGCAATGATAGAAATTTTGCCGGTGTAACTCATCTGGCAAAATAATTTTTTTCTGTACATTGTGTTGCCATATTGCTGATTTTCCCTGTTCAATGCAATTCGATCTTCTTGGGCTTCATTTTGCAGTAGTGAAGGGTTTGTATGAAAAATGAGCATGTTATCTTCCATTGATAAGGGAAATAGGTGGCTGTCAGTGTTTGGAAAGACGCATGTATTTATGATGAAACAAATAAAACTGCATTCTTAGCGAAACCCAAACTCTTGAATCATTTTGGAGTATTAAATGCAGGAAAACCTCTGACAGAAGATGCAAGGAAACAGTAAACTCTAAGCATTGGAGATCTTGAAGGAATCGATGACGGTATGCAGTTTATCCTTCATCTTTTCCCACCTCCTTTCATTGGCCCCTGTCGTCAGAGTGTAGAACTTACCTGCCAATATGTACAGTGATGACATCAAATGATGCTTAATATAGAGTCAAATATGGAGTAAAGATTTCTGATGCTCTAAAACATGTTCTTGATATTCTATGAAAGTCATTTGCCTTATCAACATTGTTGACCAATTTTGTAAAGCCTAATGCAGCACACCTAATACAGTTGTTATCTATGGCTTCAGTTACTTAAACATGTTAATTACAATTTACAAAGAAGATCTTTGGTTTTAGCATAATAGTCGATTGAGTACCTACAACATGATGACGGACAGCTTTGGCCACAATGC
Organism: Narthecium ossifragum; assembly: GCA_963920575.1. Lineage (NCBI taxonomy): Eukaryota > Viridiplantae > Streptophyta > Magnoliopsida > Dioscoreales > Nartheciaceae > Narthecium > Narthecium ossifragum. Next base: position 8,229,666 of record OY986966.1, read on the forward strand.
TAATGATGAAAGTAAAACTATTAGTTGGCATCAACTGAAATTTCCGTTAATGTACTAAAGCAGATTCAGAAACTCTTCAGGAAATCAGTGTCATACCATTTCCAATGGTTATAGTTCCAAGAGCATGCCGAGTGAAGTTTGGAGCCTGAGCAATGAACTCAAATGTGTAATAAGCTTTTCCATCGACATCATGCTGCAATTTACCATGTAAGAGTGATTTAAACTTATACTTGCTCCAGAACTTTTACTTTTATACAAACTTCAGGCTAGCAGACTAGCAGTTGCATAGTTACAAGGCATATAAATTTAGGTCCCAGCTGATCAGATGTTGAAAGTCGATAGTGATTTCGGGAAGTAGATAGTCAGCACATTTTTAAAAACTTTGTCATGTGGTTATATTTTTTTGAGAAGAAAGAGACGTGTAAACCCTAAATGCATACAAGAAACTGAAAAAAAAAATTCATGTGATTAACAAAAAGGATCAGAGTAATTGAACATCACAGGCATAGTAGACAAATTAGGAATCATGTTTGAGCAACAACTAGGAGACTGTCTGTCATTAAGGAAGCCGCCTAAAAACCTTGTAATAGCAAAAACCTATCCATTCTGGGATATTAATAAACAGGCTAATCTGGTATCGAAAAGATTACCATCAATTGCACGACTGTAGAATTAGCGTCAATTACACTAAGAGCAGCTTTTGAACTGGGAAATTACTATTTGGAAGGAGCATGGTTTAGATTCAAGGAAACATTTGAGCTTTTTGTTGAAATCATGAGGTAAGAGGTCTAATACACTGTTTTAACATCTCCTAATAAACAGAAGGTCATAATTCTAACCTCTGTTGCATCAACCAGCTTTGTTTTTTGTGAAGGTGGAGCTAAAACCCTTCTAATTAAAGCTTCAGCAACCTGAGGAATGAAGAAAGGGGGGAAAAAATACTTATCTTCTGAACAAAGATCAAAATAAGATAGAAATGACAACCTCTTGACACCAGATGAAGCTTTTCTTCTGATAAAAAAAAGCAAAACAAACCTCCTTTGGTGGGCCAAGGTCTCGAATATCTTGCTTGTTCGTTGCAACCATGTTAACGCTGACACTTTCTAAGGGTTCTATAACATCTTTATATACCTTATCTTGGCCTTGGACGACGACTTCCTGGGTAAAAAATAAACAGTTATTTGTATGGCATATTGACTACTAAAGAAACCCCTCTTCGTAACATTCGTATGCATAAACATAGTTAACAGTTTGAGTGAATGAAGCCAAGTACTCCTACCTGCCATCCAAATGGGTAGACAAACGAATATCCATCCTTGTTGTCGACGACGCCTTGAAATCCTTTCTTACTCTCTGCTGCAACTGAGCCATATCAAATGGACTCTTTTAAGAAATCCATCATTATTCAAGGAAACAACGCGCTGCACAATGAGCAGGCGACCTCTCAAATTTCCAATGCTAGTTCAATTAGGTGCTGCTAAGATGAAATTCCAGGACCTATTCCCCGTAAAGAATGACAGAACAGGAGATTAAAACCATAACACTCACATGATGCTGATTGGGCTTCCGATATAGATATACAAGTTGTAACTCCTCCTAGAAGCAGTGTTTGGCGCCGTCCACATCCATCTGCAATCCAAACAATCCACTCCCGTTTCAATTTCCATGATTGGGTAGAAGAAAGCAATACGACCATGGAAGGATTTCATACAGACAAGGAAAATAAGCATTTCCAATGAAATTTGCAAAAATAGATTCTCCAGTTAAACTAAGCTTTCTAGTACTTGTTCTGTGAACATGACTACAGCTCAAATAACTCAAACTCTTAATTCAATATGATGCTCCAGAACAACATTTTGTTCATCCGTAGCACTCAATTGGATACTCAAATCATCAGTTTATGCTCCTTTCTAACATCTATCAGTGTGAAATTATAAATTGGTACCATCTCGTCCTTCATTCACAACTTACCCTGTCTAGGAAAACTAATCATCCATTTCTAACCCTAACTAATTGAAGAATAAACTAGCAGGAGAAGTACCTTGTGAGGGAGACGGACACGCCTCCGCCGCCCTGACCCGTAACTGCGAGCGGGAGTTGCGGCGGACACCGGGGGACGAAGCGGAGCCATGTAACACCAGCTGAGAGCACACAACAGCAGAACAAAATGAAAGAAAAACTAGTAACGGCGAACACATGGAGTCGAGCGGTGGGAGAGCACATAGGTAGGTGGGTTGCGAACCTGGTGAGGAGGGAGAGCGGCGTTCAAGAACTGGGATCGATGGAATGCTTGCGGCGTGTGGAGGGAAGCCATTGCTGTAGAGTTACTAGCAGAGGGTCGTTAGTGTCGAGGAGAGGAGATATTGGAGGGAATGGAGAGGGGGCTTCTTAATTTGCCTTATCTCATTTCTCTCCTTCCCGCTGGATATCCATTCGTTTGGCGCCACACCAGACCAGATCATGGGAATTATGGATATTCCTCAAGACTCTCTCACAACTCACAAGACTCCGTTATTTCAGCCCATGGGCCTCTATGGGGTACTGATTTGTAGCTTTTTTTTATTAGTTAAGCCTTTTAACTTAAATGCCCTATACTCTCAATAAATTTGAAGGCCCAGCGCATTACCATCACCCAATAGTGACCACTTGAGTTACTCGATGCCAGACGGGGAATTTTAGTGAAGATTATAGTTTTAATTACTGTGATGTGATGGTAGTAGGCCCAGACTAATCATGTCATTATTCAAATTTTTAACTGCGGTCATATATATAGCAAATTAGATGCCTCGTCGATTGACCATATCTCACGATGCAACATTAGAGTCAATCGAATGGTTGTTTTAATTTCAAAGTAAGTGATAATGTGCCAGACACTTGTTACAGCATGCCAAAGAGCTACATCAAGCCTGATGCAGCATCAAACGGTAGAACAAAGAAGACAAGTCTGGATTCAAAATCTTAAGCTAATGGGGCGAACTAAGAGATGTGTTTCTGATCATAAATATATATAACTTATATTGGTCAGTATCTTCTTCGTATCTTGGTGGATAACATGAATGGCTTTCTTATGATATTGCAATTATCTGAGAAGAGAGCCTAGAACTCTGACCAACAAGAGGGTGACTGAGAGAAACTTAATTATCAAATACAAGCCTCGTGTGGTGCTGGGGCCATTAGCAGCTCAAAACAGTCTATCCAGAGGGGATAAGAACGAGGACCATTTAGAGAAAGCAAGCTAAAGTATGGTTCTAGAAAAATCAAAGCGCGACATGGAGAGGTTTAGCATGCGATGGGAGCCACGTGCGACGTGCAAATCCAGATTCCAGGGCGCCGCCACCTTTCCAGAATCCCTCCCACGTTTGTCAAATTCTATCTCTCTTAATTACACTACTATTGTATGATCTGTTTAAAACCTTTTGATGATCTATTATTCTGTGCAGAATATATACAGCATGCATATGGGTTGGCAAATGGCACTCTCTAGCATTATTTTGTTTCCAGAGGGTTTCTTGGAAGAAAGACAGCGACCTATGCTGGTCAGAATCAAATTAAAGCTTCTCGCATAATCCTTTTTGTATTCAAACATCTGGATGGAATTAGAAAGAGGGTACGTCTTTTAATATCCCACTTTTTCACCAGGTCGCGGTGGCGTGGAGGCTGGAAGGCTGGAAGATAATAAGAAACGAAGAAGACATGATAGTGATCAGAGTGTCCAAAAGAACAAGGAGTAGATGAAGCAGGATGGCTTTGCTGAAAGGTACGTAAAGAGTATCCTTAGATCATAAAACAACTCCATTCCGATGTGTACGTACGTGTGCATGTATATTATGAGCACCGTAACTTTGGCTGGATATGTATGTATGTAAACAAGGTTGATGGCTTGGTAATTCTTGCATACTGTCATAACATGTCACGCAGTTCACCATTGTTCTATGCCATGATACACCTTGTTTATAATTAGACTAGAAGATCACCGACCGGTCTATTGCAAATTTGCAAATGAGGTTTTCATCCATCTATATATATACCATTTTCAAATGGTGATACCTGTCTCAAAATTAGTATCACTGTTGGGAACAAATATGATTCAAAGCTGGACACAAACAACTCTAAATTTCATTGGGTCAGTTTGGGAGATTGTTGTGTTTTTTTACTACGATTGCGGTGAGGTGAGGGTTGTTTATAAACTGTATAAGGTGATCTTAGATGGCAGATGAAAAAGTGTCCGTCGTGTCATATTATAATTGTGTGTGTTCATAAAATTTGTTTGAATGTGTGTTTAATTTCAACTGTGATTTAGGCAAAATGTTAATTTTTTCATCTAAAAATCAATTATGGTTTTGTTTATATGTTTTTTATGCCGCAATCGAGTTTCGACCAAATCGAATCACATATAAATTGCTTCACCTTACCTTTAACGTGATTTGTGATTTGGATATGGTCCTCACCGGTCCATCATTACTCTCCAAATAAGGGTTTATTATGAACACAACAGCGTTTGATAAAAAGAAAAAAAAAGTTCTTTTAGGCAACACGAACCGAATGCACATCCAAACATACCCATTGTCAATCGTGGAACCAGAATGAGACTTAGGGGGGGCGAAATCTAAAGCAAAATGACCAAATTTGTTTTCTTTTAATTAAGTGATGCAAAACGTATCTTAGAATTACAATATCGAACAATAAGGAATAAAAACAATGCAAATATTAAAATATATGTACCGTACTATGTGCTGCGATTGAGAGGTACAAGTTGGATCCTACGCTTGTATTTTTTTGAAAACATTGCAAAATGACTTCGTTCTCAATAGTTTCAAAAACTTCCCGCTCAATGTATACTACCATACAACCATTCATCTAGTCATCTCTCATCTTATTATACAAATCAGACTTGATAATCTTTATCGAAGATATGACTCTCTCAATGGTTGCAGCCACAACTGGTAAGACCAATGCAAACTCAATAAGAAGATAAACCAATGGAAATAGAGCATTTTTTCTAGTCTCAACCATCTTCACATCAAGACTTCCAATATCTTGAAGTCCACAAAATCATCATTTCTTCTAACATCTCCAATGTACGTAGGTGTTAAGCTGATCTCTATAAGGATCATACGATCATCTGCTGTGAAATCCTTTGGATAAAGTCCAGCAAGACGACATAACTTAGCATGGTCAAATGCTGAGAATGAGTTTCTTGGATCAAAGCATGCTATGCAAAGAAGTAACTCTGTACGCTTCTGTGAAACGATGATTCATCTCTTGAGCAATGAAATCAATAACTTGGAAAAACACTTCAACACGAAAATGGTGCATATAAGTAATACTTTGCCCTCCACGCATCGAACGACTGCGAGTTGATATAATATCTTCCATATTGGATACACTAATAGAATTATCGACACAAAAAGTTTTGACTTCTTCCAAAAATTTATTCCATTTTGTCTCCCTCAAATCCTGCAACCTTCACACTCCAACCAAACTCATAGCATTAACTATGTCTTGATCCTTTCGCTGCAAGACCTGTGACAATTCATTCGTAACTCCCATTATATTCCTCTTCAAATGCATAGTGAATACAAACTCAAAGCTTTCCATCTTATCCATCAAGTTCATAGCCATGGATCTTTGTTCTGATTGAACTCCATCATCTTTTATGTTTTCAAGCACTTCCAGCACTGATGAACACATAGTGAAAAGATGGATTATTGTAAGGCGATGTAAACCCCAACAAGTATTACCTACAATATTATGGGAATTAAAAACATATAAACAAAGAAATAAAATATTCGAAGAGATTTCGCAATTAACGAGTAATCACCTGGTCGTGCAAGACTGATTTCTTGATTTTTACCTTTTTTCACTAGAAATCTCTCCTTTGTCCAACTGATCCACTAAATTCTCATGATGTCTTTGGCGAAGAGTATATTTTCTTTTACAATAAGCTCCGACCATATTAACAATCAAACAAGTGTAATTAAAAAAATCACCAACTTATAAGTTATTTTTTGCAATACCCACAATAACCAATTGAAGTTGGTGAGCAAAACAATGGATATAGATAGCAGAAGGATTGTCCCGAAAACTAAGAGACTTTAACCCATTGAACTCCCCTCGCATGTTTGATACCCCATCATACCCTTGACACCTCTCAATCTGGATATTGATAACCCGTGTCTTGCAAACAATCCGTCTATTATATTTTTTAAAGCTTGAGAGCAAGTGTCAGCAATGATGTCGCTCAAATGTGTCACGCACAGCGGTCGCGGTGCAGTACAGCATAAGAGAGGTCGAACCCACAGAGAGACAGACAGAAAATATCCAAAACACAAATAACAATGAATTGAAAACAAACGAGAACTTGAGAATTAACTAAATTAGATCAAAGGATTTAATGATAATATAAGGTTAACTAAATATATCATGATTTTGATAAGGCTAGGCTTCAGGAATCACTTCACTCGGATTTAGGTTCTTCTCTCCCAACGGTTCAATCAATACTCAGTTAAGGGATTCACATCCCAATCACCTTAACCGGAAGATGTAGAATTATGAATATGATAAAATATAAATGTCTCTCCCTATGATTGGTTCTTCCTTGTTATAGTTCTAACTTCATCCAACCCAAACCTAAGAATACACGATACCGGCTGTCACTACAGGCAACGCGCAGCAAAAGTTCGTCGGGACAAAGCCCTAACTCTATCTGACTAGATCTCTAAGAATACACAATACCAACTCTCACAATCGGCAATGCATAGCAAAGATTTCACGGATAGAGCCCCAACCTTGCCTTACCAAATCTCTAAGAATACACAATACCAGTTGTCACTACGGGCAATGCATAGCAAAGGTCTCGCAAGACTCGGTAGGAGAATCAAAAGATAAGACTATGGGATTATAAGATCATGAAAGAAGCATGACTGGATTCATAATATTAATCATCCACATAGAAATCTATAATCTGAAAATAATATTTGAAGATCCAATACATAGAAAAGAGTTTAACAATGAAGATTAAAAACTATGAATCATTGTTGGAGAAGAAACCCTAATCCTCGCTAGATCATCCGTCCGTCATGCCCGCGGATTACTCGATCATGGATGGAGATGTCTTCATCTTCTTCCTTTGGAAAACGTCCAGAGCCTCCAAAAACGTCCAAGAAGTTCCCCTTGACTTACCCTAACTTTCCTATTTATAGGGTCCAAAGATTAGCAAACTCGGGTTAAGTTTAAACCCGTTATACCCCCCTGGCTGATCTGGCGGTCTACCGTGAGATCTTGACGGTCGACCGTGAGGTGCACAAAATAATTCGGAAGAGCGACGGTCGATCTTCGCATCAACCGTCGGAAGTGTTTTTCTTGACAGAGGCTGACGGTCGATGCTACGGTCGACCGTGGCATCTTACAGTCGATCTTGAGGATTTTTGAGCTCCACGGTCGACCGTGAGGATTTGACGGTCGACCGTGGGGATTTTCGGGCGCGATGGTCGACCGTGAGGATTTGACGATCGACCGTCACTATTCACTCAGCACTGCGCACTGGTACGAAAAATGTTGTAACTTCCTCTACGAAACTCGGAATCACGAACCATAAAATTCCCCAGAAACTAGACTTCAAGAGCTTTCCAACCATATGTGGCACATTATCTGGTTCTTCATCATCAGGTACAGGTTCATCTTCCAAGTCGACACATATAATCTTTTCAGCTTCTTTCAGCTCCAATTTCCTGCACTTTCCAAGCAACTATGTGAAGTAACATATACTATAAAAATAGTGCTAAAGAAGTTGATTAAGGGTGAAGATATAGTAATTGAGATGGTTTTAAGGTTGTTCAGAGTGCACTTTCATGCACTCATCAAGCAACATGTTCCACACTAAGAAACCTTTCAATTAGTTGTTCACGTTTGTTCACATATCTTAAAACCACTGTCATTTGGTCCTTCATTGAATTATCTCACGACTCATCAACCATAAGAGAAAAAAATCCTTCCCCAATATCATTAATGATCGCAAGTGTGGTCTCCGTTGCACAAGCATTCACCAATTCCTTTTGAGTTTTTGGAGAAGTCATTTGGTTGTTTCCAGGAGCATTAACCATAACTGTCTTAGCAATCTTTTCATCATGTAAGATGTACCATTCCAAAAGCTCAAGAAAGTTGCCTTTCCTCAATGAACTCTCAGACTCGTCATGACCACGAAAAGCTAATCCATAAATCAAAAGATGTGCGACATACTTTGCCGTTGATTTCTGAGTGTTTCACATTTTTCTCTAGTTTCATTGTGAAAACTGTTATGTGCACCAACATGTTCACCAAATTTTTCTGTTGCCTTTTTCCAGCTATTGAATCCTGTACGTGTAGACACATCTCCTCCGCCTTGTTCTCCTTGAGGTTTCCTAAACATATAACACCATAAGCAATACGCCGCATCCTTTGATACACTGTATTCCAACCACCCATAGTCTTTGAACCATATCTTCCTAAAACTCCTCATATCTTTTTCATATTTGTTCTAGAGAAAATTATGACCAAACAGTTGACAAGGGCCTTTGATCAAGTACCCCCTACGAATTTCATCCCTAATTCCAACATCATATGTTTTAATGGGTTTACGCAACCCTGGGTCACAAACAATATCTGTTACATACCGACCCAGAAAATCCATCCGGTTCGGGGCGTGAGGGTTCCTAATCTATTCAATCCATCAATGGCGCGTTTATAATAAAATAATACAACTAATTTAACAATTGATCTATGGTCAGAATAAAATCACTAATATAATTTGAGATTCTGATACAAATTTAATCCTCAAAATCTTTACAGAAGGAATTTATACATTTAAATAATCTAACAAGATAAACATGAACCCCAAGTCCTTGAACACCTCCAAAAGGTCGACGGGCCACCAAGAGCCTGTCCAGCTGGGAGCTACGGAAGAAGAGCTGACGCCTGCACCTGTAAAATGCAGCCCGGGTAGGAGTGAGTGATAAGCTTAGTAGGATTCTATACTACGACGCTAACAAAGGAAAGGGAACAATAAAGTCCCAGGTTCCACCACATCTTTAGAGGGAACTCACGTCACGTACACCGCCTACCCTAGGGTACGCACGCTAATGACCTGTGGTACTGTCAATAGTCGTCCCTCTCAAACCAAGCACTCCAGCGCTGAACAATAGGGCCTAGGACACCGGATGGTACGTAACTTCCCCTAACAATGAAATTGAAACTGAGACTGAGCCTGGAATCTAAGACGACATCTACACCTCAATCAGAGTTATCACAACCAACTAGACAGTAACCTCAAAACATCAGATTATTATAACAATTTCCATCCTAAACCTGGCTATCCAGCCTCAGACCTACGGCGAGATCCGAGCTACCCAAGAGCCTCGAATCGGCGATCAACCCATCACCTACATCCTAACCTCTATGCCTCTAGTGCAATCAAAATGCATGCAATGCTCAGGCACAAATTGTCATACCCCGACCCAGAAAACCCATCCGGTTCGGAGCGTGAGGGTTCCTACTACTATTCACATCCAATCTGGCGTGATACAATGCGGAAAACATAGATAATTGGAACAATTTGACTTCCAAGGGTAAAGCTGTAAATCTAACATTCTATAATTCAATACTAAAAGAAACAAGATTCTATTAAAATTAACATCAAGTTGTACTATTTAGACATATGGTACAAACTCTTATCAAAATTCCTCAAAGAGAGAAATTATAAATTTAAACAAAACCTCGAGGGATGCCTTTATACAAACTTATCAAAAGTACAACAGGTAACCCGCAGTAATCTCAAGTTCCTTCGGAAGTCATCGCGTCGCCAAAAGCTGGTCTAGCTAGAACTACAGAGGATGAGCTAGCACCTGTACTTGCAAAACGCAGCTTGGGTAGGAGTGAGCAACAAAACTCAGTATGGTTCTACTCTACGGCACACAGAAGAAAAGGGAACTACAAAGTCCCGGGGTTCCATCTCATCTTTAGGGGAAACTCACGTCACGTCCACCGCCTACCCCAGGGTACGCGCTCTGTAACCTCCACTGTCAACAGTCATCCCTCTCTCTACAACCAAGCACTGAAGCGAAGGGCGTAGGACACATGGTGGCACGTAACTTCCCCTAACACAGATACTGATACTGGATCCCTGGACGACCTCTACACCTCAATCGGAGAATGATTGTAGCCAACTAGACACCAACCTCAAGAATACAATGATTTAATCCAATACAATCGCCCTATGCCTATCTACTCAGCCATGGTCCTAGAGTTAGATCCGAGCTACCCGAGAGCTTCGGATCAGCGAAAACCCTATTCACCCAAGCCCTAACCATATATTTGAATGCAAACAAGATGCATGCAATGCTCAAGCACAAATAAAGAGATATAAGCATGTAAAAAGATGACATCAATTATACAGAGCTGGGCATAGCCTGAAGCTAGCCACAGGGTGAACATAGCAAGGGTCTAACGCAAAGAAGATTTAACTAACAAGCAATGATAAAGAAGATATACAATAGCCTTCAGCGCAACCTGTTACCTGACAGGCTAAGGTTCCACAGTTACCAATGGGTAATTGCCCCACAAGCAATACCAAGCAACAGAGCCAATTTCGGCATTACAACGGCCTCCACAGCCGTCAACCGAAATTGCCACAACGGGGATGCAACCCTGGCGAACCCTGATAGCGCTTGAAAAGTGTCGCAGCTTAACGCGCACGATCAAAATTACAAATTTATATTCGAACTTCAAACTAACTACTTTGGGGGTAGATAACAGTGAATCCAAGTCGAATCCACAAGGAATGCGTAGAAAAATAATTAAACTACTAAACTCAATCTAAGTATTCCTACCAATAAGTTGAGAAAAGATTCAGAACTGAAATTAAACTAACTTTACACTAAATGATTGATAAATACAAGAAAAGGTACCAGGGAATTCATAATCAATAACTAGGATTCTACCAGGTCTTCCTAGGATTAGAATGAGCTAACCAAATTGAATGGTTTTCCTAATGGTTGATAGGTGAATGGCTAGTTCTCCCTATCACTCAACATGTTCCGGTTATGATCCCTTGTTTGTGAGAGCAATTATCTAAAAGTCAGTGACCTAATGATTAGTTATGATCACTGCTAATGAATTCTCTCATTACGATGAATTCATCACGAGAAAATAGTATAATATGGATTTAGGTGTAAGATCAAGATGGTTCTAGCACATTGAGATCGCTAAATAGAATGTATCAAGGATTAAAAGTTACCCTAATGGTTCTAACACTACGAAATCCCTAATCTCGAATTAAGATGAATAACGGATTAAGAATTGGTCATAATGGTTCTAGCATTACGTGTAATGGTCATAGCATCACAAGACATTTAATCTAGAGATGAAAATTCTCACATCCATGGTTCTAGCATGAATGTTTTGATGAAAATCTCTAATCTCAAGTCCTAACATGCTCAAGACCTAGATCTAGGGCATAAAGGAATAAATCATTCATCCACTAATAATAAAATCACACCAAGTTTATAAATAAATTAAAATCAATCCATACAAACCATTTAAAGAAATATACAAGCCCTAAATCTTAGAAATCCCTAATAAAAACCCTAGTTACATCATAAGAATCCCATGGCGATGAGTTTACCTACTCATCTTGAGGGTTTGATCCATAGATGAAGGTTGATGAAGCTCTTCCGCCATTGATTTCCTCCCAAAAGATTCTAAAAAGAAAAGTTAAAAAGAGGAAAAAGAAACTAAGAAAAACTGCTCCCTCTCCTTGGCCTCCAAGCAGCCAAGAGAGTCTCGAGAGGCCCCCAAAAACCCTAAAAGATGCCTATTATAGCCTAAGTATCCCCCTTAACTCGGATTAAATCTGAGCCTTTGATTTTGCTTAACTGCTACATCCGAGGATGATCGATCATTTGAAAGTAAATGATCGATCATTTAAAACATGGCTCTCTGTCATCTCTGCTACAGTACAATGATCGATCATTTTAGACGACGAAAATCGCTCATTTGATCTGCGTATTTTCTATTTTGCCATTCAGACTGCGCCATTGGTACTAAAAAAGTCATAACTTCTTCTAGGAAACTCGGAATCACGAACCGTAAAATTCTCCAGAAACTAGACTTCAAGAGCTTTCCAACTATATATGGTAAATTATCTGTTTCTTGTTGAAGAGGTACAGTTTTGATGTCAAAGTTGGCCCATCTTTGCTCCTTTGCTCCTTTGACTTCGCATGTTTTTTATTTATTCGTTTTAGCACTAAACCTGATCTATTTTTAATAAACATCTTTATTTCTTTAATCAACATCTTTATTTCTATTTTTATATCTATATGTTGCTTCACATAGTTATTTGAAAAATGCAGGAAATTGGAGCTAAAAGAAGCTGAAAAGAGTATATGGATCAACTTTAAAGATTAAACTGTACCTACTCATGAAGAACCAGATGATGTGTCATATATGGTTGGAAAGTTCTTGAAGTCTAGTTTCTGGAGAATTTTATGGTTCATGATTCTGAGTTTTTTAGATGAAGTTATGACAATTTTAGTACCGATGGCGCAGTCTGGATGACAAAACAGTAAATACTCTGAAAAGAAGGATTGATCCGACACCCATAGAGGGATCGATCCGTCTACACGCAAACTTGACAAAACGCATACTTTTCAGCTGTTCACAGTGAGATCGATCCTATTATCCATCCTACAGAGTAGGATCGATCCGACACCTATAGTGGGATCGATCGGACTCGGGCGTAGCCAGAAATTGAAGATTTTGATGCAAGGGATCGATCCTACACCTATAGAGGGATCGATCCTACTTTCCCAGTGAAGAAAATCAACGGTTTAGATCTAATCCGAGGATGGAGAGACTTTGGGGCTATAAATAGGAAACTTAGGGTTAATCAAAGGGGAGTTCTTGGACGTTTTTGGAGGCTCTTTTCTGGACGTTTTCTAAAGGAAGAAGATGAAGGAATCTCCATCCATGGCCGAGTAATCCGCGGGCATGGCGGACGGATGATCTAGCGAGGATTAGGGCTTCTTCTCCAACAATGGTTCATAGTTTTAATCTTTATTGTTAAACTCTTTTCTATGTATTGGATCTTCAAAGATTCTTTTCAGATTATAGATTTCTATGTGGATGATTGATATTATGAATCCAGTCATGCTTCTTTCATGATCTTATAATCTCATAGTAATATCTATTGTTTACCTACTTTATCTCGTGAAATCTTTGCTATGCATTGTCGATTGTGAGAGTTGGTATTGTGTATTCTTAGGGATCCGGTTAGATAGAGTTAGGGCTTTGTCCCGATGAACTTTTGCTGCGCGTTGCCTGTAGTGACAGCCGGTATCGTGTATTTTTAGGTTTGGGTTGGATGAAGTTAGAACTATAATAAGGAAGAATCAATTGTAGGAAGAGACACTTTTGTATTTTGTTCCGTTTATAGTTTCATATCTTCCGGTTAAGGTGATTGGGATGTGAATCCCTTAACTGAGTATTATATGAACCATTGAGAAGAGAATAACCTAAATTCGAGTGAAGTGATTCCTGAAGCCTAGCCTCATTTAAATCTTGATTTCTTTCGTTCACTTTATCTTATCAATACATCTTCGATCTATTTTCTTAACTTTTATCGCTCTTAATTGTATTCGATATATTGTTATCTGTGTGTCTGGATCTTTCCTGCTTGTCTCTCTATGGGTTCGACCTCTCTTATGTTGTACTGCACCGCGACCGCTGTGCGTGACACATTTGAGCGATATCAGCGTCCTATCTGGTTACTAAGTTAAAAACCATACACTTTTCATACAAATACTTTTTACGAACAGAAAATTGCATATGTTTATGTATCTTCTGTGACATGACAGATAACTGTAAATCTATCCTAGTCTCATGCTCATAATCTAATTTCAACTTCTAAACATGTGAAAGTGCTCAAACGCATTAAGATATGTCAAGTTATTCCTAAATCATGGTAAAAGTGTTAAAGTATAGAGATAATGCAATGCATAGCTAAATTTACTAAATCTTATATGACATATAAATTCCTGAATAATTCATAAGACAACTTTCTAAATCAAGCATATTTATCAATAAGTATCATAATTTCATTCTTCTGACATAATCTAAGGGATGTATAATAGTTGGTTATTATGAAATAAATAAATAAACATGAATTTCTAGAATTCTATCCCCCAACTTTAATGTAATTATCCTCAATAACATTAAGTCATAAAGATAAAGCAATAAAATAGGGTAGAGATAACCATAATGAATGCCCATAATGGTGGTTCACGGTATGCAAGTGGCATGTGGGACGCGTATCGTTGCCTGACGTTATTCAATGGATAGCATATGGCCCTGTAAAATGGTAAAGAGAAGATACCACATGATTGCAAATGTGAAAAGAAATAAATGTTGAACGTCAAGAAAAAAATTTGGCAGCATATCCTCTATGTATTCATGAAGCACTCTGGCAGTACAAGATTTGCATGTATAACAAGCCACAAAAATGCATCCAGATATATCATTAACCACATAGCTGCATCCACATCCCACGGGGCACACCCCCCAGAGTCAAAATTCATCATGTATAACTATAGCAGAAAGATGGGCATACATGATATAAATTTAACTGTCATCAAAAGGACACAAAATATCACCAAACCAACATCACAAAATGTCTATCCACATATGACATGATCTTGGGTACAAGACGCCTAAAAGGCGCACACAAAACAAGCAAGACATAGGAAACATGCGAACAAGATCGCTCATGGACGAGGCGCAGAAGGAGCAGGAGGTCGGAAGGCTACGATGCTGCGATCGACCGGGGTGCTCGGTCCTTTTCAAGAAAATGATCAATCCTTAGAGCTTAAGGGTTTAAGTCGGTCGGGCCTTCTTGTTTTTTTTAAATCACCCCTTGCAAATGATCGATCATTTTGGGTCGAAAAGATCGATCATTTTTTACTTGGCCTGATTGCTTGGAAGGGAAGATGGAGATGATCGAACATCATGGGAGCGATGATCGATCATCATGGGAGCGATGAACGATCATCCAAACACACCCTCACAACTTGTGCACAAAAAAGATCGATCTTCCTTTAATGAAAGGATCGATCATACTTAACTCCAGTCTCTGCCTCATGGTGATCTTGAAAATTATCGATCCTCAAGGTATTGATGATCGATCATCTTAAACACAACGTTCTGTCTCCATAGGTGAACAAAAATGATCGATCATCCAGATATATGAAGATCGATCAGTGTAATACCCAGGTTCTTTATAAATATGGTGTAAAAAATTATCGATCATTCTAGGGCGTGATGATCGATCATATGCATCAAAACTCCAAAACTGAGTTAAAACCTGGGAATTAGGCCTCTAACCACATATGCATTAATACTAACCAACACAGGGTATCTAAACTGAATTAAGAACACCCCAATCTATCAGTCAACACAAAAATTCAGCAACAACAATTACGGCATTATCAAACCATCAAGCAAAGAGCAACTTGCATACATTAAAATCAAACATGCAAATAATTAGAAAACAAGCAAGCATGCAATTAAGAAAACTTCAAACAAACAAATTAAAATCAAAGCAAAGATGGGTTGCCTCCCACCAAGCGCTTGGTTTAACGTTTCTATCTCGACTCATGCTATGTATACTAAAGTTTGGGTAGTCGATGGTTCCATGTAAAGAAGTACATGGATTAAAGAATGAAGAAGACATGCAGACATAATTCATCAAAGAAGAAAGACATGTTCCAGGTAATGAAATCATTAAAAATTTTAGTTAGTGGCCAATCACCATCCTGCAAATCATGTGTTCCAATAAATTTGTCCATCATCAGATAGGTTTTTGGTGGCCTATGGCTTAAAGTATAGAAATACATGTATTGAAGGATGGAAATGAGGTGCAAACATGTTTTATCAAAGAAGAAAGGAGAATTCATGGCAAATAATTCATTATAAGTTTTAGGTGATTTTTTCTCAAAATGGACCTTCAATATTCAGTTTTGGCACTTTAAGACCCCATACCATGTTTTCTTGCATAATAGGACCTTCAATAAAAAATACACGTAACGAACACGCGTATAAATAAATACACGTATAACGAATAATGATACGCATACCCATGATACGTGTATAACCAATAATTATACATGTATTTTTTTATATGCGTGTTCCTTACGTGTATTTTTTGTTGGGGGTCCTATTATAAAAGAAAACAGTGTATGGGGTCTTAAAGTGTCAAAAGTGAATATTGGGAGTCCTATTTGACAAAAAATCCAGGCTTTAGGCATTGGCCAATTGTCGTCCTTCAAGCCATGGATTTCAATAAATGGAGTCATCATCAAGTGGTGATTTGGCGGCCGATGATTTAAAGTATAGAAATATATGGTACGAAGAAGAGTAAAACCATGCAAACATCCTTTGTCAAAGAAAAAGAGAATGTCCTTAGAAAACGACATACTAGAAGGACGAGAAGACTTGATCAGATCTTTGATGAAGTTTTGATACAAATTGGCATGGTCTCCAATCAAAACAAGCTCTGGTCTCACAAAATGTTCCACTAGTGTGGATGACATGGAGGATAGAAGCTCAAATTGAGGCTGCCTATAGGAAGTCTCACTAATATCACCAGAGTCCTCATGACCATTTAAACAAGGCAATGCATCATCACCATCCGACACGTCAAAAACCGGTAACTTGTCATTACACATACCTTCATCACCATACTCATCAAAAATCGGTGAAATATCATTCTCATATGATGCATCAAATATTGGCTCAATATCATTAAAAATGTTATTCACCGATAATGAATCGTCAT
This sequence comes from Narthecium ossifragum, assembly GCA_963920575.1. NCBI lineage: Eukaryota > Viridiplantae > Streptophyta > Magnoliopsida > Dioscoreales > Nartheciaceae > Narthecium > Narthecium ossifragum. The sequence goes on from OY986966.1 coordinate 8,246,527, forward strand.
GAACATTATCATCAATAAAATACTCAAACATCGGAATGTCTTCATGAAAAATCTCATGGACCTCAAACGCATGCAATATTTCCTTGCTAACATCATCATCATCATTTTGTTCATCGGAAGCTGGCGAGTTATCATAAACCATACCACCATCACATGCCTCACAATCATTAAACAGATAAGCAATATAAGCATCATCATCACTCATAGGAGGCCTTAAGTCACACATGCTTTCATCACTATCATCATCATCATCATATAAATTATGAGGCACTTGTTCATTCACCAAATCAATATGTGCCAGCCAAACATCATCCCTAATATCATCACACACCGGCGAAACATTATTCCAATCATCATGAATGAGTGAGGCCTCATTAGGAATCTCATAGTTGTATGCGTCGCTAACATTGGTAAATTGGGTATCACAAGCCTCGTCATTAGAACTATGAAACACCGGCTCATTTCCACAATCATCAACCTCATCATAATAAGATTCCATCAAGGAGTTAATTGTCTAATTTGAACTTCCGTATTAACTAATAATTGTGAATGAGAATATAGAATTTGATTTTGTGCCTCAAAAGTCTCTAAAGCGTTAAGAATCCTTTCATCTAAAGATGGATCTACTTGTGCTTGTAGCTCAAAGGGATTGAGAGGCTCATACCAATGTTGGGGTGGTGGGTATTGTGTTTCAGGAAGATAAGATGGTTCAAAACTGGGTGCAAAGTATTGATCCGGTATGCTTGAATCTTGTGGTTGAATATTATGATGATAGTAACCTTGAAATTGCCAATAAGGGTATGGATGAGCACTCAAATCTTGATCATAGGTGTATGAATATGAATCATATGTCGGGTTTGAGAAATTATATGTATCATTAACATAAGCGGGTGCATAATTAGATGGTAAAAAGTAATCGTTCAATGTGGCACTCGATGGTATATAATTATCGGCCATGTATTAATAATTAATTAAATAAGGACCAAGCAAAAAGTTAGAAATACATTACAATGGATTGGTCCAAGCACGAGACGTCCGTTGTTGACCGTAGACTGTTGATTCTTCTCACGTCGGCGTCTCCTAACAACAAGAAGATATAGCAATGTAAGTACGGATCTCTTTTTTTTTCTTTTTTTAGATATGAAACAAAATTTAAACTAAAGATATTTATAACAAATATTAGACTAAGCAAAGCAATTCAATCATCTCCTATAGCACTTCCAGGCAGCGGCACCAAAATTTTGATAGTACTTGAAAAGTGTCGCAGCTTAACGCGCACGATCAAAATTACAAATTTATATTTAAACTTCAAACTAACTACTTTGGAGGTAGATAGCAGTGAATCCGAGTCGAATTCATAGGAAATGCGTAGGAAAATAATTAAACTAATAAACTCAATCTAAGTATTCCTACCAATAAGTTGAGAAAAGATTCAGAATTGAAATTAAACTAATTTTACACTAAAGGATTGATAAATACGAGAAAAGGTACCAGGGAATTTTTAATCAATAACTATGATTCTACCATGTCTTTCTAGATTAGAACGAGCTAACCAAACTGAATGGTTTTCCCAATGGTTGATAGGTGAATGGCTAGTTCTCCCTATCACTTAACAAGTTCCAGTTAATATCCCTTGTCGGTGAGAGCAATTATCTAAAAGTCAGTGACCTAATGATTAGTTATAGTCACTGCTAATGAATCCTCTTATTAGGATGAATTCATCGCTAGAAAATAATATAATATGAATTTAGGTGTAAGATCAAGATGGTTCTAACAGCTTGATATCACCAAATAGAATGTATCAACGATTAGAAGTTACCCTAGTGGTTCTAGCACTAGCGTAGTGTTTCTAGCACTACGAAATCCCTAATCTTGAATTAAGATGAATAACGGATTAAGAGTTGGTCATAATGGCTCTAGCATTACGTGTAATGGTCCTAGCATCACAGGACTCTTAATCTCGAGAAGCAAATTATCACATCCATGGTTCTAGCATGAATGTTTTGATGAGAATCTCTAATCTCAAGCCTTAACATGCTCAAGACCTAGATCTAGGGCATAAAGGAACAAATCATTCATCCACTAATAATAAAATCACACCAAGTTCATAAAGAAATTAAGATCAATCCATACAAACCATTGAAAGAGGTATACAAGCCCTAAATCTTAGGAATCCTTAATAGAAACCCTAGTTACATCATAAGAATCCAATGGCGATGAGTTGAGCTACTCATCTTGAGGGTTTGATCCATAGATGAAGGTTGATGAAGCTCTTCCGCCATGGATTTCCTCCCAAAAGATTCTAAAAAGAAAAGTTAAAAAGAGGAAAAAGAAACTAAAAAATAGTGCTCTCTCTCCTTAGCCTCCAAGCAGCCAAGAGAGAGTCTCGAGAGCCCCCCAAAAACCCTAAAAGATGTCTATTTATAGCCTAGGTATCCCTCTTAACTTGGATTAGATCTGGGCCTTTGATTTTCCTTAACTGCTATCAAATGATCGATCATTTAGGGGTGAAGATCGATCATTTGATCCCAAAAAGCTGGTTGCGCCCGAGGATGATCGATCATTTGAAAGGAAATGATCGATAATTTAAAACATGACTCTCTGTCATCTCCGCTACAGTACAATGATCGATCATTTTAGACCACGAAAATCACTCATTTGATTTGCGTATTTTCTATTTTGTCATTCAGACTGCGCCATTGGTACTAAAAATGTCGTAACTTCTTCTAGGAAACTCAGAATCACGAACCGTAAAATTCTCCAGAAACTAGACTTCAATACCTTTCCAACCATATATGGTAAATTATCTATTTCATGTTGAGAAGGTATAGTTTTGATGTCAAAGATGGCCCATCTTTGCTCCTTTGCTCCTTTGACTTCGCATGTTCTTTATTTGTTCGTTTTAACACTAAACTTGATCTAATCTTCACTGAGGGTCATAATACCTGAAATGGGGAGAAAGCAATCAAAATAGCATTACTCAGAGACTAACGAGATCCAGTTAAAAGGGTGATTTGTGCACTTTTCACGTCTTATCAAACCCCAAACAATACATTCATTCATTTTACACTACTGCCCTCGACGCACGCCGGCAATCAGCGGGGCTATTAATCAAAGCAGTAAATCTAGACTAAGCATGCAGGGCATACATTCAGCCCATTTACTCTACACATTCCACAAAGTTGTAAATGACTATGTACAAGGGTTAGGAAAGCTATTAATGCAATCACATATTATCTGTACATATACATATAGCATGTTTATCAGGAAGCTGATTGAAAATCAGTAGAAATTGGAAAACCGATTTGAAATATAAATCACGGCCTAATCCGAAGATAAACCCATAAAAATCCCGATTAAAATATTATAATATTCCTTACCTGTCATTGGGAAAGCCACACGAGAAATTTGGGTCGAAAAGAAACCGAAAACACCAAATTCGAATCAATTATAACAAATCAGCATATAAAAGATTGATCATCTTACCCAAGATGATCGATCATTCATATGGGTGCTCACTGTCAAGGAAAAATAATCAATCTTCAATCCCAAGGAAGATCGATCTTTCTTAAGAGTGTTCCCTACCTGGAAGGAAAATGATCGATCATGATACCCATGATCGATCCCCTCCAAGAGCTCCCCCTGTCAAGGAGAAATGATCGATCTTTCCTCACAAAGAAGATCGATCATCCTTCAGACGAGACAAAACATTTCAACAAAAATGATCGATCATTTTACCCAAATGATCGATCCTTCATAAGTCGGCAAGAAAGGTGAATAGTGGCTGAAATCCAATTTCTTGGATTTCGACCATCAAAACTCGTCGGAATCAAACAAAACTTGGTAGGTATATGCAATTGGATGTGGGGAATCTAATGACACTAAGAAATCCAACTTTGGATAATTAAATCCTCCGAATTAAATCAAATTTCCCGAAAACCAACGAAACCGACGAAAAACTGAATTTGTTGGATTTGATCTATCAAACGGCGATGGAATCCATTCAAACTTTGCAAGAAGGTCTATTTGATGGTGGGGAATTCATTCATGCAATAAAACCAAACTCAAATTGTGAAATATCAGATCTGAGTCCGACCCCGTCGAAAAACGGACAAAAATACAGAATTCGACCGAAAGAATACAGAAACAACACAGTAGTTATCTTCTCAGCATGCTAAGGAATAAGAATACAGAAAATCAAAGCATTCCAATACACACAACAGCTACAAAACACAAAAAAGCGATCCTCGGGTTACCAGTTCACCAGAACTGGGTAGAAACAGCTACCTGTAAAGACAACCAAGACGATCTACGAGATCCTCCACTCCGATCCACGCGGATCCGCGCCGAAAATCCACAGCCCCAAGGTCCAGCCAGCAGCCAAGGGGGAGAGAGGAGAGTAAAAAGACGAGAAAAAGAAAGAGAGAGAAAGGGAAGGGTATTTATAGAGATCATAACCGATCTCGGCCGTCCGATTCGATCTTTCCCGATCGAGCTCCGATCTTCCGATCAGAAGCACCCCTAAGGTCCTAATCAATCACACACATCAATCCAAGGTAGTGTGTGCAATGCGGGTGCAAAACCGACAGCCAGGGAGCAATTTTACCAAATTACCACTGGGTCAAAAAATAGCCATACGATCATCCGATCGTACCCGACAAGGAACCAAACCAACAGTAAATGGCCCTCGACCTACGTGGTCGAGCCAGCTTAGAGGAACGGGTCCTCACACAAATATAGAAGTATAAGTATACAACATGATGTCATGTCATAATATACAGGGCTAGGTGAAACGCATAGCTCGTCAAGGGGTGAACATAGCAAATGTGAGGGCCCGTCCCTCTGACCTGGCTCGACCGCGTGGGTCGAGGGTCGTTTTCATGTTGGTTTGATTCCGCGTCAGGTACGATCAAGCGATCGTATGGTGGTTTTTAGCCCCAGAGGCATTTTGGTAAATATGCCCCATGGTGGTCAGTTTCACACCCACGTTACACACATGGCCTTAGATTGATGTATGTGAATGATTAGAACCTTAAGGGTATATTCGATCGGAAGATAGAAGCTCGATCGAGAAAGATCGAATTGGACGGCTGAGATCGGTTCTGATCTCTATATATACCCTGACCCTTTCTCTCTCTTTTCTTCTTCCATGTCGTTGTCTCCTTCTCTCTCTTTCTCTCTCTTACCGGCTGAGCTAGGGTTTGGAGGCACGAGCTTCGAGGAGCGAATCTTGGCGGTTAAAATCATTGGACGCGTGGAGGAGCTACCCTACTTGATCAAGTAGGTGTTTCTACCTCGATCTTGTGATCGGGTTCTCCTAGGATAGGTTTATTGTGATTTCGATGTAGGATTACTTAGTAGAATGTTGTGTAGCTTAATGCTTGAGTATTATAGCTTGCTTCGAGTATTCCTACCGTGTGATTTCCGTATTTTATAGGACGATTATCGTATTATCGTCGTTTTGTCGGTTTTCGGCTATTGAGACCTACATTTGAGATTTAACCATCAAAATTGTATTTTCTTCGTACCAATAGCTTCTCCACCATTTATTACGCATGTCTGCAAAGTTTCATCGATTTCCAACAAGATTTGATTATTCAAATCCAAGAAATTGAATTTCTGGAACTATTCTGAGGAACTGTGCATTAGGCTCGACGGTCGATCGACGGATCGACCGTCAAGTGTTGATACGCTTCTTGTGGGCATGACGGTCGACCGTCGCATCGACCGTCAGGCTCTGTCGCGTTTTGGACCTCCCACGGTCGATGTGCCGATCGATCGCGGGCTCCTTCCCTTTTTCCATTTTGCTTCACGGTCGACCATCGGATCGACCGTCAGGCTCTGTCTCATTTTAGGCCTCCCACGGTCGATGTACCGATCGACCGTGGCCCTTATGTTTTTCCCTTGTTGGCCCCACGGTCGACCGTCGGATCGACCGTGGCATCGACCGTGGCCTCACGGTCGACCGTCGCATCGACCGTGAGCCACTGAGCTGTGTTTTCTGGTTTTCTTTGATTGATTTTCATTCATGATAGATGCCCAATCATGTTAGGGAGCATACACGTTGTTTTCACTGGATATTAATGGATTTCTATCGAGATTGGGAATTGAATTGGGAGTTTAACGTCTTGACGAATTTACGGTCTTTACTCGCATTTAAATACTTGGTTGGATAGTAGCTTAAATGCTTATTGCTTCCCTAGTCGTTAGCTAACGATGAGTGTTAGCTAACGAGATATTGTGGAACCTTAGCCCGTTGCCAGCGAGTGTCGAGGGCTATTGTATAACTGTTGAACTTATAATTGATGTTGTGGCATATAGAGACATCTAGGATAGATGTTTGCATAGGTTCATGCACTGTATGCATTAGAGGCATATCAGGTTAGGTGGGTGATGGGTTGATCGCCGATCCGAAGCTCTCGGGTAGCTCGGATCTAGCCTTAGGACTGCGGCTGGGTAGTAAGAATTAGGGCGTGATTGTATAATTGGAATCTTATGTTATCGAGGATGTGTTATAGTTGGCTATGACCTTTGCTTTGAGGTTTAGAGGTCGTGGTGTCTTCCCAAGGCCGAGTGCTAAGGATGGTTGTCAATGTCCCTGACATGGTCCCCAGGAAGTGGTTTTCTGCTGGGTAAAGGTGATCCTACTAGTTCTGGTTCTTGTTTCTCCCAGCGTGTTGGTTGATGTTCCCAGCGTGGTCGGTCGAGAAGAGTAGGATCCCTTGGGAAGTCGATAGAGGTCATGGGACCCCGTGGCATTCCTTAGGCTTGAGTGGGGAGACATCACTGTTGTTGTTTTCCTCCTTTCAGAGTGTCGTAGAGTAGAACCCTACTGAGCTTATCGCTCACTCCTACCTGGGCTGCGTTTGCAGGTGCAGGCGCCAGTTCCTCTGCAGTAGAGCCGGCGGGATCAGCCTTTGGCGGCGCGACTTGTGAGGACCCGCCCCTCTTTTTCCTTTGGCTTGTTGTTGACCCCAAGGGCAATTTTGGAAAATTGCGCCTTGGCGGTCGTTTCACACTGGGTGTGCACACACAGACCTTATTTGGTGCTTGTGTTTGTTTAGAAAGGTTAGGTGGACCCGAGATCGGAAGTCCTGGGCTTGGGCTTGAATTTCAGCCCAAGTTTGCCTTTCTGGGCATAGGAGATCGATCCCTTTGTCAAGGGAGATCGATCCCGATGCTAGCCGGATCGATCCCGCATGCAATGGAGATCGATCTCACTTGCCCTGGAAGTCGTTGGCGGTGGAGGTCGAAGGACGGCCACGGCGATGGCCGTCGCTTCCCCTGTCAGGGGAGGGGAGACTTTTGCTCCCCTCCTTCACCTTTTCCCCGCCTTCGCCGGCTTTCCCCGGCCTTATCCCCTTCTCCTCCTCCCTTTCTTTCTCTTCTTCTTTCTTCTTCTTCCCGGCTCTGTTTTCTTCCCCTGTTCCGGCAGCCCTCTTTCCTCCTCCGTTCTCCCTACTCCGGCCACCGTTTCTGGAGCTTGAAGGCTCGTTGGAACCGTGGCGGCGTGAGGAAGATCCTAGGCTAGGCTTCGTGGATCGAAGCAGCTCTGTGGAGGTAGGAATCCTACTCAAAGACTCCGGCTTGTTTTAAAGGTTTTGAATCCGGTTTTGATTTCAATAGATCTCCTTGTGTAGTTGATGATCTCCGGTTTTGAAGCCTTGAGTAGCTTCGTGGTACTTGGATCTACCAGCCCACCTAGTTTGGTGAGGTTTAGTTGCGGATTCCGGCGGCATTCCTCGCCGTCCGGCCACCGCTGAACCCATCGGGAGATCGATCTTGTTTGGGGTGGCACGCCCCGCCCGAGCGGGAGCGATCTCCCTGGGAGGGAGATCGATCCCTTGGCGGTTGGCGTCGGCGCGTCAAAGGGTCACATACGAGATCGATCTCCATATGGGTGGAGATCGATCCCGTTTGGGTGACCAGGACGGGTGCTTCTAGCCTCGAGGAAGATCGATCCCATTGCTACATGGGATTGATCTCCTTCGGCGCAGGGAAGGTTGTTACTTGTTTTAAACGTTGTTTTGCCCTCGGGACTTATCATGTTACTCATCATGCTTGAATGCTTATCGCTTTGTGGTTGAACCGAGAGGGTGATGTCTCTCGGGATATGTAGAATAAATGGGCTGACGGTATGCCCTTTACCGCTTTGTGGTGAACCGAAGGAGTCATGACCCTCGGGTTATTGACGGGATTTATGGGATCCTTGGCAAGCCTCAGTACTTGGCTTCAGAGTTTGTTCGTTGGTGTTGCCTTCTTAGCGAGAGTGGTAGAGTAGGACCCTGCTGAGCTGTTGCTCATTCCTACCTGGACTGTGTTGTTTGCAGGTGCAGGTCCCAGCTCCTCTCCTGTGAGGACCCGTACCTCCAACCTGGTCCGACCGCGTTAGGTCGAGGGTCTGGGTTTGTGGTTTGGCCTGGTTGGCCTTGGGATGCGATCGGTTGATCGCATCGCTGTTTTTGACCCCAGTGGCATTTTGGTAAATATGCTCCCTGGTGGTCAGTTTCTCACCCGCGTTGCACACATGGCATTTGATTGATGTATGTGTTTGATTAGAACCTTTAGGGCGCGTCCGATCGGAAGATTGGAGCTCGATCGGGAGAGATCGAATCGGACGGCTGTGATGGATTCCAGCTTTCTATTTAAGCCTTTCTTTCTCCTTCTTTCCTTCTTTTCTTCTTCTCCTGCGTTCTTTCTTCTCTCTCTCCTGCGGCCGGCTGTGCTAGGGCATCGGAGGATGGATTTCGAGGAGCGGCTTCCGGCAATCGGACTTGGGGGACGCGTGGAGGAGCTGCCCTACTTCTTCAAGTAGGTGTTTCTGCCTCGATCTTAGGATCGGGTTCTCCTAGGATAGGTTTAATGCCTTTTCGCTGTAGGAGTATTTATTAGAATGTTATGTAACTTGTAGCATGTGTGTTGTGGACGATTTCGAGTATTCCTACCTCGTGATTTCCGTATTTTATCGGTTGAATCTCGTATTATCGTCGTTTATCGGTTTCCGGCCATTTTAACCTAAATTGGAAATTTAACCGTCAAAATCGTGTTTTGATCATACCATTGACTTCCCCATCATCTTTTATGCATGCTTGCAAAGTTTCATCAACTTTCCACTTGAATTGATCCTTGAAATCCAAGAAATTGGATTTCCGGCACTGTTTCCGACGGTCGATCGGTGGATCGACCGTCAAGCGTTAATACACTGTTTTCGGGCCTGACGGTCGACCGTAGGATCGACCGTCATATCGACCGTCGCGCTCTGTCTTGTTTTTGGCCTCCCACGGTCGATGCACCGATCGACCGTGGCCCTCATGTTTTTCCCTCTATTGGCCCCACGGTCGACCGTCGGATCGACCGTGGCATCGACCGTGGTCTAACGGTCGACCGTCGCATCGACTGTGGGCCACTGAGCTGTGTTTATTGGTTTCTTTTGATTGGTTTTCATCCATGATAGATACCCAATCATGTTAGGAAGCATACACGTCGTTTTCATGGGATTTCAAGGGGTTTCTATTGAGATTGAGAATTGGATTGGACGTTGCCCTTTTTATGGATTTATGGATGGATTTGCATTTAATACTTGGTTTGATAAGTAGATAAATGCTATTTTGGGTTGCTTAACCATTAGCTAGCTATGAGTGCTAGTTAATGAGGAATTGTGGAACCTTAGCCTGTTGCCGGCGAGTGCCGAGGGCTATTGTATAAATGTGGCCAGTTACCTGCGAGGTAACTGTGGAACCTTAGTCTGTCAGGTGCAAGAGAGCACTGAAGACTATTGTATATCTGTATTTAATGCTTTGCTCAAATGTTTGTTTGGTTAGCATAGTTATTCTGTATCTGAGGCCTTTGCTATGCTTACCCTTGGCTAGCTGTAAGCTATGCCTAGCCCTGTATGATTAATGACATCGTGTTGCATGCTTTTATCTCTTTATCTGTGCCTGAGCATTGCATGCATCTTGATTGCATTAGAGGCATTTGAGGTTAGGCGGGCGATGGTTTTAGTCGCCGATCCGAGGCTCTCGGGTAGCTCGGATCTAGCCTTAGGACCGCGGCTGGGTAGTCAGGATTAGGGTGTGATTGTTTGATCAGAATCTCATGCTATTGAGGATGCACGCTAGTTGACTCTGATCAGTGTTTGAGGTTTAGAGGTCGTGTTGTCTTCCAAAGCCAAGTGCTAAAGATGGATGTTGATGCGTTCCCGACGTGTTTCCCCAAGGCTTGGTATTCCAGCTTGGGTAAGGGTGATCTTGCATGTTACTGTTCCTTGGCCTCCTGGTAACTTGTTCAGGAGAGAGGTTTCATGACAGGATCCATTGGGACATCAACAGGGTTATGGGACCCGTGGCATCCGTTGGACTTGAGCTGGGAGACAACACTGTTGTTGTTTTCCTCCCTTCAGTGTGCCGTAGAGTAGAACCCTACTGAGCTTATCGCTCACTCCTACCCGGGCTGCGTTTGCAGGTGCAGGCGCCAGTTCTTCTTCAGTAGAGTCGGCGGGATCAACTTTTGGTGGCGCGACTACATCCAGAGGTGCTTAAGGTTGCTGGAGGATTATCTGTTGTACTTTTGGCAGATTTTGTTAATTATGTATATATTTGAGGAATTCTGGGGTTACTGTATAATATTCTTTCATTGAAAGATTTGTATCAAATATTGAATAGTACAACTGATGTTATGTAAATTGAATTTCTGTTTCACCTCTGGAATACATTGTTTAAGTTTTCTTTAATTCCGCATTGTATCGCGCCAGCTGGAGATGAATAGCGTAGGTTTCCCCTCACGCCCCGTCCTGGATGGGTTTTCTGGGTCGGGGTGTGACATCTCCGGTGCTTCCCCATCGGTCGTCTCGTGGTAGCGCGCCGGCACCTGGCCATGTCTGAGGGTCAGGATGGTTTTGTTTGTGCCTTTGCGGAGACCCCGGTGGGTGTTGTAGCTTTTTGGGGACTGTTGTTGATCCCTTGTAAACCTGTTGTATTAGAACTCTTGTTTAACTCTATTATATCTGTTTTGTAATGGATGTTAATAGATGTTGTTAGGTTTGCTTCCGCCTTGTTCTTGGTGTTAGCTGTTTCCGCCAGCTGTCTGTTAGTTTCAACTGTTTTCGCCAGTTGAAGCTAGTAGTTGTAGGTCTTTCCCCCTCGTGTCCCGGCCTGGTTTGGCGTCTGCGGGTCGGGGCGCGATAGCTTGGTATCAGAGCATAGGTTGTAGATCCCAGGGAACTGGATCGGGTCTCTGCGGAGACGTGCATGGGTTGGGGTAGTTTTAGGGTTGGAACATCCCTGTTTGCTTGCTTTCTTTTCCGCTGAGTGTGTTTGTATCTCTTTGCTGAGTGCTGTTCGTTTTCATCTTTGACGAGTGGAACTCGTGTCTCTGTTCTTGGTACAGATGGCAGGGCAGTCTGGCAGTCCTCGCGGGTTGGGCCGTGGCGATCCTCCTGAGGCGAGTGATGCCCGGCAGACTTCCGAGGCTGGGGAGCGTCAGCACCAGGCCTATGTACCAGTGGCAGAAACAGACTCTGCGGTGGGCGGCGAGGTGGAGGTTCCCTTCCGCCGTAGGGAGGCCCCTCCACCCGTCGCCAGCCGCTCCTTAGCGTCTGAGGTTCTTGAGTTCCGCCGTTTGGACCCGCCGAGGTTCAACGGCGGAAGCGGGGATCCATCAGCAGCTGAGGAGTGGCTCGACAGGGTCACCAATTTGCTTGACCTCCTGTTTGACGAGAGCGACCCCCTCCGGGTTAGACTCGCGGCACTCCAGCTTGAGGGAGATGCCCGGGACTGGTGGCGCACCGTTCAGGCCACCAGAGCAGAGGGAGAGTAGTTGTCCTGGGAGGGCTTCCGTGCAGTTTTCCTCGACGCATACTTCCCCTATAGTACGCGGGTGGCGTTGGCTGAGGAGTACCTCAGTCTCACTCAGGGCTCTCTTACGGTGCCGCAGTATGCCACCACCTTCACACACCTGGTCCGGTACGCTTGGCCAATGGCAGCCGACCCTAACGCCCGAGCCCAGCACTTTGAGAGGGGGCTCCGTGAGGAGATCAGGAGGTTGATCGCCGCGCGCCAGGCGACCACCTACTCCGCGGTTTTGGGTGCTGCGTTGGCGGTGGAGCCTCGTTGCCAGGGGAGGCCGAGGACTATCCAGCCAGTACCAGCGACAGGTGGGGGAGGAGGCGAGCAGTCCCAGAGGTCTCATGGCCGTAGAGACCAGCACCAGAGGCCCGCGCACCCGCAGCAGCAGCGTCAGACGTACCGCCAGCAGCCGTACCCACAGCAGTACCAGCAGCAGCAGCCCCACTAGGGTGACCAGCTCCTTCTGACAGCGGGACCCACACAGCAGACTCCCTGGGAGGGAGGCCGAGGACAGCAGACCGAGCGTGGGCCAGCGTTGTGTTTCCATTGCCAGCAGCCGGGGCACTTCCGCAGGGACTGTCCGCGGCGGAGATCGCAGGGCGCGGCGGAGCTCGCAGGGTGCGGCACCGTCGGGAGGTCGAGGCGGAGAGGCCTGGGCTGGGTGTGGGCAGAGTGGTGGAGCCGGGCAAGGCCGCAGCGGAGGCAGAGCCAGAGCGGATGGTGGGGGACATGTGTTTGCCCTACCCGACCGCCCCTACGCAGACGAGGTACAGCCGTCCTATCAGGACTACCTGTCTCAGCACCCGCTTCCACTGACTGTAGCACCACCCGCCTCCAGAGGTAACTTTTACCGCTTTGTAGTACCCTGCTATGCGTTGTTTTCGTTTCCGAGCCCTACCTTGATCGAATCTCGAGGACGAGATTTCTTTTAAGGGTTTTAGGATGTGAGGACCCGCCCCTCTTTTTCCTTTGGCTTGTTGTTGACCCCAAGGGCAATTTGGAAAATTGCGCCTTGGCGGTCGTTTCACACTGGGTGTGCACACACAGACCTTGTTTGGTGCTTGTGTTTGTTTAGAAAGGTTAGGTGGACCCGAGATCGGAAGTCCTGGGCTTGGGCTTGAATTTCAGCCCAAGTTTGCCTTTCTGGGCATAGGAGATCGATCCCTTTGTCAAGGGAGATCGATCCCGATGCTAGCCGGATCGATCCCGCATGCAATGGAGATCGATCTCACTTGCCCTGGAAGTCGTTGGTGGTGGAGTTCGAAGGACGGCCATGGCGATGGCCGTCGCTTCCCCTGTCAAGGGAGGGGAGACTTTTGCTCCCCTCCTTCACCTTTTCCCCGCCTTCGCCGGCTTTCCCGGCCTTATCCCCTTCTCCTCCTCCCTTTCTTTCTCTTCTTCTTTCTTCTTCTTCCCGGCTCTGTTTTCTTCCCCTGTTCCGGCAGCCCTCTTTCCTCCTCCGTTCTCCCTACTCCGGCCACCGTTTTTGGAGCTTGAAAGCTCGTTGGAACCGTGGCGGCGTGAGGAAGATCCTAGGCTAGGCTTCGTGGATCGAAGCAGCTCTGTGGAGGTAGGGATCCTACTCAAAGACTCCGGCTTGTTTTAAAGGTTTTGAATCCGGTTTTGATTTCAATAGATCTCCTTGTGTAGTTGATGATCTCCGGTTTTGAAGCCTTGAGTAGCTTCGTGGTACTTGGATCTACCAGCCCACCTAGTTTGGTGAGGTTTGGTTGCGGATTCCGGCGGCATTCCTCGCCGTCCGGCCACCGCTGAACCCATCGGGATCGATCTCATGGGATGAGATCGATCTTGTTTGGGGTGGCACGCCCCGCCCGAGCGGGAGCGATCTCCCTGGGAGGGAGATCGATCCCTTGACGGTTGGCGTCGGCGCGTCAAAGGGTCACATACGAGATCGATCTCTATATGGGTGGAGATCGATCCCGTTTGGGTGACCAGGACGGGTGCTTCTAGCCTCGAGGAAGATCGATCCCATTGCTACATGGGATCGATCTCCTTCGGCGCAGGGAAGGTTGTTACTTGTTTTAAATGTTGTTTTGCCCTCGGGGCTTATCATGTTACTCATCATGCTTGAATGCTTATCGCTTTGTGGTTGAACCGAGAGGGTGATGCCTCTCGGGATATGTAGAATAAATGGGCTGACGGTATGCCCTTTACCGCTTTGTGGTGAACCGAAGGAGTCATGACCCTCGGGGGTGTTTAGTATAAATGGGCCGAAGGTGTGCCCATGTTGTGTTGTTTATTGCTGTATTCCTTATTCATATTCTGCCCTGCTTCCTGTGCATTAGACATGCTAGGATTGACTGGGTGGGGTTGACCCGTGGACTTCGGTGATCAAAGGCTAAATGGTGAATGCCGTTACCCGACTTGTGTCCCCAGGCTGGTGTCCAGCACGGGTGAGGGTGTCCTACAGGTATCGTCTGGCCCACCCTGTGTCAGGGACCGTCGGAGGTAGCCCAGTCCTCGAGCAGTGGCTGTCGGAGGGACGTACGTTGGACAGGAACCCTGGGGGGGGGAAACATCGATGGGATCGATGGACTCCCTGGCTAGACTTAGTCTTTGGTCGGGAGTTAGGGGTCGTGTTGGCTTTGCTGCTTGGAGTACTGAGAGATGGTAGTCTTAACCACGGTCGTTCCGCCAAGTGTGGAGATCCCGCTTGGAGAAGGGTGTCCTACTAGTAGCGCCATGTCCACCCTGTGTCAGGGATTATCGGAGTTGCCTACCCCTGAGCAGTGGTTGTCGGAGGGGCGTACTTGGGACAGGAGCCCTTCGGGTTATTGACAAGATTTATGGGATCCTTGGCAAGCCTCAGTACTTGGCTTCAGAGTTTGTTCATTCGTGTTACCTTCTTAGCGAGAGTGGTAGAGTAGGACCCTGCTGAGTTGTTGCTCATTCCTACATGGACTGTGTTGTTTGCAGGTGCAGGTCCCAGCTCCTCTCCGGTGCTTCCCCCTCAGTCGTTTCGTAGTAGCGCGCCGGCACCTGGCCATGTCTGAGGGTCAGGATGGTTTTGTTTGTGCCTTTGCGGAGACCCCGGTGGGTGTTGTAGCTTTTTGGGGACTGTTGTTGATCCCTTGTAAACCTGTTGTATTAGAACTCTTGCTTAACTCTATTATATCTGTTTTGTAATGGATGTTAATAGATGTTGTTAGGTTTGCTTCCGCCTTGTTCTTGTTGTTAGCTGTTTCCGCCAGCTGTCTGTTAGTTTCAACTGTTTCCGCCAGTTGAAGCTAGTAATTGTAGGTCTTTCCCCCTCGTATCCCGGCCCGGTTTGGCGTCTGCGGGTCGGGGCGCGACACAACTACTTCCAGAGGCGTCTGAGGTTGCTGTAGGATGACTGTTGTACTTTTGATAGTTTTGTAAATTGTAAACATCTTTCGAGGATTTTTGGATTATACGTATAATATTTTTTCCTTGGAGGAGTTTGATAAGAAATTGTATCAGATGTTTAAACAATACAACTTGATGTATTTATGAATTGAATTACAGCTTTATCTCTGGAAGTTAAATTATTTAAGTTTATCTCTTTTTCCGCAAATATATCGCGCTAGTTGGATGTGAGTAGTGATAGGAACCCTCACGCCCCGTCCTGGATGGGTTTTCTGGGTCGGGGTGTGACAGCAAAGGTCTAAGGAAAGCGGATAAATAGGCACGCAGGCATACAAGTCTCAACGAGACAAAGCAACCAATCTAGATTAACAACCAACATTAATCTACACACGAGATACAACCGCGGATAAACAATTAAACAACTATAACATCAGGTATAATAATAATTTAATCAAACTTAGGGCGCTCCTACGACCCATTTATTCTACACATCCCATGGGAAGCGTGACTCCCCTGGTTTAACCACAAGCCACACACGGGCCTACACAGATATAATATCATATATCTAGATTAAGATTAAAATAATCGATTTATCGTAATCAAACCATAATATTACACTAAGCTTGAAAAATCATATCGTCCCATCTAGCTGTCCGATTTACATGAAACTTGATATTCCCACTCAATGGAATACCCCGAATCACATATCAAAAAATTGGATCAATTGGATAAACAAAAGTAGATGAAAACCTACAATTTTGGTAAAACATCCAGATTTGATAAACCAATCAAAATCCCTTCTAAAATAACTTGGATTGAAACCAAACTTTGCAGATCATACCTAAATATCACTAAGATCATCTCCTCCAAAAATTAAATCAATTAGATAACAAAAAAGCACTTAATTTCTCTAATTAAACGGACTGTCATGTTCTGCACAGCCTAGCCATTTAATTCACTAAAAATCGTTCATAAATAGGAAAAAGTATGACATCAGTTGGAAATGAAAACTAACTCATAGATCTATAACTTTTATGTAGAACATCAATTGAGTCATGCATACACAGCCCGGAAATATAGCTACAACATCACTGTTCTAATTGAACAAGAAAATCCAAAAATACTTCAATGAAAACATGCTTAAATCCATATCAAATCAAACCAAAATCCATCCAGACTTAAATCAGTTATTAAGCAACACTAAACGCATCTCATAGCGTTGATTAGTTGAAGAAACAATCATCCAATAAGCCAAGAACACCTAAATAAGCCTAAAGTAAGAATCCTACCAAACTACGCTTAATCCACATTTAATCCTCGATTAAACCGTCCAAAGAGGGTGTAGGCCTTCTCCCCTAGCAGCTGGCAACCTCTCCAAACGCATGCGACGAGCTATCCCGACAGATCGAAGAAGAGAAAAAGAAGGAAGAAGAAAAGAGAAAACAGAGTTGCCCGCGGGTTCTTATAAGCTCGCGATCGATCGATCGTCCCTGTGAGACCCGGGGTACTGGGTGTCGGTGTTCGCCTGGAGGGCGTGTGGGCGAACCAGGTAACCGGGTAAGCAACCCCACGTAAATAATAAGTATATTAGTAACCCTTATAAAACACAACTCGTTTTAAAGCCGTGATGGCAGTGATCCGTCAGAAAACTCCAAGGTTAAGCATGCTTGCCTTGGAGCGGTCCCGGGATGGGTGACCCACTAGGAAGTTTTCCCAGATTTCTGTGGTGAGCCAAAAGCGGATAATATTGTGTTGGGTGGGGCCCTCGAGTGGATCCTGGATGGAGCCCACAGACCCTGGGCGGGCATGGACGGCGGGGGCCGTTACAGATGGTATCAGAGCAGGCTGTAGGTATGTTAGCCGGATTGTGCCAGCGAGGATGCTGGCCTCTAAGGGGGTTGGGTTGTGAAACCCGGGGTATTGGGTGTCGGTGTTCGCCTGGAGGGCATGTGGGTGAACCAGGTAACCGAGTAAGCAACCCCACGTAATGCTTGCTTTGGAGCGGTCCCGGGATGGGTGACCTACTGGGAAGTTTTCCCAGATTTCTGCGGTGAGCCAAAAGCGGACAATATTGTGTCGGGTGGATCCTGGACGGAGCTCGTGGGCCCTGGGCAACCCCGGACGGCGGGGTCCGTTACAGTCCCAATGGCCGATCGATCGTCCCGATCGTTCAAGGACCGATCGATCGTCGATCGCCCTATGTCGGTTCAGCCGACCTTATCCGGACACATCAAAGGTGGTGCTGACATTGAGCCCGATCGATCGTCCTACGGCTGACAGCTGTCCTAAATCCTAAAGATAAGCTGTCGCGCCCAACTTAGGATCTTTCAATCCTAAGCCCCACTTAAGGTTCTAACAAACACAAATAACAAACAAAAGGGATGTGTGTACAACATGGGTGTGGAACCAACCGGCAAGGCACGATTTACCAAATTGCTCTTGGGGTCTTCGCGATCAGCCCGATCGTAAAATAAGGCCAAACAGGCCAGATCTTCGACCTAACGCGGTCGGACCAGGTTGGAGGTATATGTCCTCACAATGTTATTCAAGTGATTCAACCCTGGGTCATCAACAATATCATTCAGATTAATTAAACGAGTTCGGGGTCTTTTCGAACTAGTATTCTCTGAAGTAGTATGCAAGTCATGAGTATTAGACGATTTACCGTTTGATCTGCTTCGCAGTTTTTTTTATCACAAACTTATCCATTATCTAAATTAAACAAAACAAAAATAAAAATGCGACAATTAGAAATCAAACTAATAAATTATAAATTTTTATAAATGATCAAATAATTAACTAAATCCTAACAAATAAATAATTAACTAAATCAAACTAATAAATTATAAATCATAACATTACCAAATAATTAACTAAATCAAATAAAAAAAATTAAAAAAAAAAACATATATGCACCTGCTCTGCTTCTTCTCTATGTAACATAGACTTGCGGGTAGTGGTAGGAGGAATGGGAGGAGGACGACCTGGGAGAGGAGTAGCAAGAAGGGGTCTTGGTGGATGCCGGAAGAGGAGGTATCGCTCGAGCCTTAGAACTACTTGGTGGGTTTGAAGTAGATGGGTCTTCTTCTTCAACGGGGACGCAGGCGGAGGAGGTGGACCAGGAAAAGGACGACGTCGGGAGGGATGGGTTGGGGGCTGGGAAGAGAGGAGCGGTGGCACGAGGCGAGGATGGCGGAGAAGAGAGTGGAGTTGGGGATGAGGAGGAGAGGAGGCGAAGGGGCCGGTCTAGCATGAAGGAGGAGGCGAGGAGCTGAAGGGTCATGACTGTGGAGGAGGTGATTAGGGGTGAGCAAAACCGAACTGAATTTTTAGAACCGAACCGAACCGAACAATTCGGTTCGGTTTTTCGGTATATTCGGTTCAGTTCGGTTTTTTTTTGGGTCAAAAATTCGGTATTCGGTTCGGTTTCGGTTTTTATTTTTAAAATTCGGTAAATACCGAAATACCGAAATTTTTAAAATTATATAGCTTATTTCGGTTCGGTTTTATATTGTAAGTAAAAAAATTTCTGTATTTCGGTTTTTTCGGTTCGGTTCGGTTTTTTCATGAATTCGGTTCGGTTCGGTTTTTAAATTAGTGTACCGAATTAATTCGGTTCGGTTCGGTTTTATGCCCTAATTTGGTTCGGTTCGGTTTTTAAAATCATGAAATTTCGGTATTTTTATATTTCGATATTCGGTAATTCGGTTCAGTATTTACCGAATTCTCACCCTTAGAGGTGATGGCGCCCCCTTCCGCCACTGCATATTGTCATGATCAAAGTTGATCACAAGGATATTTAGATAAAAAAAAACATATACAACCATTTTAATCTTATTGGATCTCGAGACAAATCACAATATAAAATGATATATATATATATATATATTATAATAATAATCTCTTTGTAAATTGATACCAACGTCCATTTTAGTTTGTTCGCCTACTCGGTCCTCACCGAGTTAAAGCGGGGAAAACTCTCTCTAAGTCTCTCATTTTAACCATAATGGTATCAATGCCTAGCCACTGCTCGTTTTATTCCTCGGTATTCCATTAATAAAGCCCCCCCAAACATCCCACCGCACGCCATTGACTACTTGGTCTCTAAACCCCACCGCCGCAACCATCAAATATTTCCTAAAATGCCCTTCGCCTCCCCAAATAAACTTCCCATCTTTCCCAGATTGCCCCTGCCGCCTTCAAAGATGACCGTTGTACGGCCCCGCATTTAAGTCAACGAAGTGACAAATAAATCCCGACGTTTTGACACCGGGACAATCTCCGCCGTCGATCGCCGTATCACGACGTTTTTAAAACCGGGCGTTAAAAGTATCCGCCCACCGGATTAAAGCCGCGCAGAGGTGGGGCCCCCGTTTTTTTAAAGCAGCGTTGGTAATGATACAGCTCGGTGATCACCACGTGCGGGCTTTGTCAATCCACCGCACATCGTCGCATCTGGTCGGATCGGGATCCGATCTCGAGGCGAGCAGCGGCCTCGCCCTCCCGCCGCGTTTGACCGAGTCGCCGGATCGCTGGCGCAATCGCCGATCGGACTCGTTCGACGAAGCCATTAATAATAAAGAAAAAATCTCGTAAATTAGGGAAAAAATAGAGCGGCGAAGGGAAAAAGACGGCAATCCCAGCAGCGACTCAGAGCCGAGAAAGAGAAGAGAGAGAAGAGAGAGAAGAGAGAGAAGAGAGAGAAGAGAGAGAACTCGAAGCCCTAGATCGTGTCTCGCCTCTCCTCTCCTCTCCTCTAGGAATCCCCCCCGGGATCGATGAGTTTCTAGGGTTTAGGGTTTTGTGCGGTGAATCTTCTTGAGGGTGAGAGTGATGATGGGTTCGAGGGGGCTGTTCGGGTGGTCGCCGCCCCACATGCAGCCGCTGACGCCGGTGTCGGAGGTTTCGGAGCCGCCGGAGTCGCCGTCGCCCTACTTGGACACCGGGGTGGAGGCGATGCCGATGGAGGAGGATGAGCCCGTGCCCGACGAGGAGGAGATCGAGCCGCCGCCCGCGGCTGTTCCGTTCTCGAGGTTGTTCGCCTGCGCGGACGGGATCGATTGGGTTCTCATGGGCATCGGGGCCCTCGCGGCGGCGGCGCACGGGGCGGCGCTTGTGGTTTACCTCCATTTCTTTGGGAAGGGCCTCAACCTTCTCGACATGCGGGATGCTGGCCCGGAGGTGCTCTTCCGGAAGTTTAAGGAGGTAACTCAATAGACATAAGAGGATAGGGTTAAAGAAATTGGAGTTCTTTCTTCCATTGTTTTAATTGTTGCCTAAGATCATATGAATGGGTATTTTTTCCTGGAATTCTTTAAACTAATTGACGTAGTTGCTGTTCCTTTTATCAGTTTTTGGACTTAAACCCTGCTGTGGGAATTGTAGGATTGTTCTGAAAAGGTGTTGTTGTTAGGTTTAATTGGTTTTAAGGTTTAATTGGGATCACGGCCCTATTTGATTACATAAAATCTGTTTTCCTGGGCGAAGTTGTTGGTTTGGGCTATGCCTATTGTCGTGTGTAGTGTAGGATTTCACCAAGCCTATTCTTTTTCACATTTGCTCCAATATCTTAGGCATCGCTTATGACATGGTGATATGAATAATAGTTATTGCAATAAATTCATATTCAGATTTCTGACTAGTAGTTATTATGATAAATTCAGATTCGGATTTCTGAAAGATAGTTATAATAACTTCATATTCAGATTGCGTGAAGACAATCAAATCTTTTGCCAGTATTGACTTCGTGAAATGATTTGGGTCAAAAATTATACTAGGTGTTTCTTCCTTTACTGTTATAGTTGGATATTGATACGAGCCCCTTTAGTAAGCATACTTATCTCTATGATGTCTTATTTGCTCCTTTGTCGTATTATGTTATTTCAGCCAGCTATATGTCTCTTAGTATGCTTAGCACTCTTAGTTTCTGGTCATTCCGTGCAAGCAAATAGCTTTAACTTCGACAAATTACCATTGCCTCTTTGAGTTTTCAAAGACAAACGTTCTTTAGAATACTCATCATAGTTCTGAATATTGCAAGCAGTGGGTTCTAGATATATCATTATGACTAGGCAAATAGGATCAAGAAAGAATATTCAATCATCATTCTAGCAACATGTCTCATCGGGGGCGTCTTTTGGATTTTCCTTTAGAATACGAAAAGTTCAATGGGTTACATTGTCCCGTTGTTTTGACCGATGTGATGGAATATGCAAGTTTTATGGGGACAACTCGATGCTAGTAGTGAATTCAACAATAACCATGAACTCTTCTTTTTCCTTCTACTGTAGCCAACTTTATTCTTCCTCTTTCACCAATAATCTATGGCCCGCATCCAGTTTTACTATAAATTCTTTGAAAAGTCTTCCCCACAGCTTCAATGTGTCAATTCTGGTTTTCCATTGGATTCCTCTTCTATTATAAAACAATTTGAGCTCCTTTAGTTACTGGAACTACAAACGAACTGAACTGAAATGTACGTTCTATACCGAGACAGCATTCAGAGAAGGTAGATTGAGATTTAGCTTGCTTTAGATGTTGAAAGTTGTTAATTCTTGGCTAGCTAAGGGAGCTACTCTCACATTATCACGGGCATCAACTGTTATAGTGAAGATGCTTTTAGAGAACTGTGAGGAAGTGTCATTTGCAGTGAATGTACTTAGATAGATCGTAAGGGGCGAAAAGTAGATGTTTTTGTCGTTTCACAAAATGAATATGGTGATGTTTTGGCAGGATTTAGAAGTCATTATGTACTCCTATGAATCTGTTTTTCCGAATTCCCGTTTGATTGTTAAGGTTGACCTGTGTATTTATGTGCTCTGTGGCAGTTATTACCTATTGTAGACACTGTTATTTTGCAGACTCCCAGATGCATCCATTTTGTTGTGCAGTGATATTCATGTAATGTGTATCTTCTAGTGAAGTTTAAGTCCTCTGTCAATAAATTTTTGTTGTGTGCAGTCTTTTGCAATAAATGAGCAGTCTACTTTTCCACGATTTCTGAGTCAGCTTGTTCTGAGAAGGGGTCTTTGTTTTATTAAGGAATTTGTGTATCCCTGGTACTGGTTGTTCCATGCGCGTTTTAGAAGTCTCTCTCTTTAGTTTGTTTCGTTGTTGAAATTCTCCTGCATTGGGATATTTCCAGTCATAATTGCATGGATGCTGGATGTTTTCTATAATGTTCTATGAGCTGTTGTATAGAATTTTCTATTCAGTAATAGTGTCTTCTTTCTTGCAGCATGCTTTGTATATCATTTTTATAGCTGCTGGTGTTTTTGTGGCTGGATGGATAGGTAAGCTGTAATTATCATCTTCTTCCATTGATGAATGCTTAAGATATTCTGATCCTGAAATTGGCCTAGAACTCAACTGATGTATGTGATAGAGGTTTCATGCTGGATTATTACTGGAGAAAGGCAAACTGCGGTCATCAGGTCAAAGTATGTCCAAGTATTGCTGAATCAAGACATGAGCTTTTTTGATACTTATGGGAACAATGGAGATATCGTTAGTCAAGTATTGAGTGATGTGTTGCTTATTCAATCAGCTCTTAGTGAGAAAGTACGCCCCCGGTTTGACTCTATGCAGCTTACAGTACTTAAATTTCTTTTTTTGCTACTTGATTACTTGCTTGAGGACCTCCAAGAGTTATAATGTAGAATCTTGGTTTTCGTCATTTAAGAAACCCTTTTGTTTGACTTTTCTTTTAAAATGTCATCAACAACACAGGTTGGGAATTATATACACAACATGGCAACATTTGTTGGCGGTCTAGTTATTGGATTGATCAACTGCTGGCAGATTGCACTTCTGACATTAGGCACTGGTCCATTCATTGTTGCTGCTGGAGGAATATCAAATATCTTTCTTCATAGGCTTGCTGAAAACATTCAAGATGCATATGCTGAAGCTGCAAGCATAGCTGAACAGGTTTTTATTTTCCATTGAAACTGCATACTGTAGTTGATGAGCTTTGAGGCAAATTTTTTTAATAATAGAAAGTTGATGAGCTTTGAGGCAAAAAAATTTCTGTTTGAGAATAACTTGATTAAGTATGAAATCTAATGTTGCATTCTCTCCCAGCACATCTCTGATGCATAAGTTTCTTTTTAAACGGTGAACTTGCTTGATATATAGTATTTATAGATATCATGTGTTATAGGTTCAACAGAAATTTCACGAAGGATTTACCATCTTAGATTATCATTTTTCCATCATTATATCATGTTTTGCCACCTTGAAATTATTGTCTGCCTATGGCATAAGGAGGGCCAATTGCCCTGCCCAAATATGATGCAAGACTATCTCAAAAGATCAAGGCTGTAGAAATTTTTAGAAAGTCTCCAATGCTAGCGCTCCTAATATCTCAGATGATCCATCTATGCTGTTAGATGGGCTTCTAAAGAATGCATCCAATAAAAATGAATCGTCTTATTTGGCATCCTCTTCTGATTATTGCTTCTGTGAAGATTTCACCATATGCTGCTAATATGAACATTTTTTTACCTCGTAGAAGTAGAAGTGATTGATTGTAAATAATTATTGGAGGTTTGGCAGCAACTGTCATAGAGGCCTTGCTTTCATGAATTCGAATTTTTCTATCAATTTCCTTTCCTTATTGCCTTAATATCTCCTTATGTTGAAACTAGCTTTCTGTTCAACTTCGACCAAGTTGTACGCTTATTTACTCGTCAATATTTTTTGGTCTTATTGCTAATTTATATTTTACTTTATCCTGTTCTATTTGGAATTTTAAGAATTTGTTGCTCACATTAACGGGGATAGCAGCAGATTTTGCTTTGCTTGAATTCTTTGACTCAGATTGTAAGGTTCTTCCACACTGTTGTTAGTAAGTTGATGGTTAATTTTCTACTCTTGCAGGCGATCTCTTATGTTAGGACTTTGTATGGTTTTACAAATGAAACATTGGCAAAGTATTCATATGCTACGTCGCTTCAAGCGACACTTAGGTACGGCATATTGATTAGTCTTGTGCAAGGCCTTGGGCTAGGATTTACATATGGACTGGCCATTTGTTCTTGTGCTTTACAACTCTGGGTAGGAAGGTATTTGGTTGCAGATGGAAAAGCCAATGGTGGTGAAGTAATAACAGCTTTATTTGCTGTAATTTTGAGTGGCCTGTAAGCATCTGTTACTCAAATTTCATGTCTTTTTTTCTCGCCGTCTAATTGCCATCTTTTCTGACTTCAGTTGTTTTTAATTTTAGTGGTCTGAATCAAGCAGCTACCAATTTCTACTCATTTGAGCAAGGAAGGATTGCTGCCTATAGACTTTATGAGATGATAAGCCGTTCAACTTCCACTGTAAACCAGGAGGGAAATACGTTGATTTCTGTACAGGGAAACATTGAATTTAGGAATGTATATTTCAGCTACCTTTCTCGCCCTGAAATTCCCATATTAAGTGGCTTCTACCTTACTGTTCCTTCAAGAAAAACTGTCGCACTCGTAGGCAGGAATGGTTCAGGAAAAAGCAGTATAATCCCTCTCATGGAGCGTTTCTATGATCCTACATTAGGTACAATTGCTCAAAAGCTTTTCGAGTTTGTTACATTTTCATTGCAACTGATGAGCATGTGGCTATAGCTCGACTGGTAATTGACTGCAAAGCTAAATAATTTCTTTCTGGTTCAGGCGAAGTCCTTTTGGATGGTGAGAATATAAAGAGTCTGAAGCTGGAATGGTTAAGGAGCCAAATAGGACTGGTCACCCAGGAGCCGGCATTGTTGAGTCTAAGCATTAGAGACAATATTGCTTATGGAAGGTCAGCCACTTTTGATCAGATCGAAGAAGCTGCGAAAACAGCTCATGCTCACACTTTTATCAGTTCACTTGAAAAAGGTTATGACACTCAGGTAATCTGCTAATTATATTTTGACATAAATCACACAAGTCATTAAATGTGCTTGTTTTCTTTTACATCATGTTGACTTCACAAATTTCAGGTTGGTAGGGCTGGTATGGCATTATCGGAAGAACAAAAGATAAAGCTTTCTGTTGCTCGTGCTGTTCTTTCCAATCCGTCAATTCTTTTACTTGATGAGGTGACAGGTGGCCTTGACTTTGAGGCAGAAAGAGCTGTTCAGGAGGCATTGGATATACTCATGTTGGGACGGTCTACGATTATAATTGCTCGGCGTCTTAGCCTTATAAGGAATGCTGATTATATAGCTGTCATGGAGGAGGGTCAACTTGTTGAAATGGGTACACATGATGAATTGTTGACTCTGGATGGCCTTTATGCAGAACTTCTAAGATGCGAGGAAGCAGCCAAGCTTCCTAAGAGGTAATATTTTTTCTCCGGTGACATATTCATAGCTGGAACATATATGCTGTTTTTTTGGACAGTGTTTTTAAAAAGTGTGAAACGTACTGTTTGAAATGCTCACAAATGTATTTTGGTCTTTGGCTTTAGTTATTTTAGATTTTGGTTCCTCTTAATGAGTACAACATGCATGAACTTGGGATATGAAATGATTTTGAGGCTTCTTTGAACATATTATATCACCACAAGGTCCTCTTTCTGAGGAGAACTGTGATAGGACTTTTAAGTGTTGTATTCTGAAGTTATATCCGTTAACTTGAGGTGTAGTTAACATTCAATTAAATGTCTTAATTTGTCAGAAACTTCTGTAATTTTTTCAGGACACCTATCAGAAATTCTAGAGAGATGACAGCTTTTCAAGTCGAGAAGGTCTCATCAACAAGTCACTATGAGGAGTCATCATCTCCTAATATGTCAAAATCACCCTCTCTCCAAAGGGCTCATGGTTTTCTTGCATTTCGGCGATCAGATGCCAATCACAACTTGCATGAATCATCAAAGGTTCACAGTCCGCCCTCAGAGCAAACGGTGGAAAATGGAATGCCCTTGGTGCCAGCTGAAAGAGCGCCATCGATAAAAAGGCAGGATAGCTTTGAAATGCTATTACCCGAGCTTCCTAAAATTGATGTTCATGCTGTACCTCGACAAACATCAACTACTTCTGACCCTGAATCCCCTATCTCACCACTTTTGACATCTGATCCTAAAAATGAGCGTTCTCATTCAAAGACCTTTAGTCGCCCACTTAATCAATTTGATGATATGTCTACTAGTCAGAGGGTTTCGAAGGATTTGCCGAACCAGAAACCTCCATCTTTTTGGAGGCTGGCACAACTCAGTTTTGCAGAATGGCTTTATGCTCTTCTTGGGAGCACTGGGGCTGCAATTTTTGGTTCATTTAATCCTCTTCTTGCTTATATTATTGCATATATTGTGGCAGCATATTATAAAATTGATATCAAGAATAGGCACCAGGAGGTGGACAAATGGTGCTTGGTCATCGCGTGTATGGGTATCATCACAGTGGTTGCAAACTTTTTGCAGCACTTCTATTTTGGCATAATGGGGGAGAAAATGACGGAGCGAGTTAGGAGGATGATGTTCTCAGGTGATTGATTGCTTTCTTTTGTGTTGAGGGACGGTGTCATGTCTGTTCCATTTATATTCTATTTGTCAAAAAGAAGAATCCAGTAAATATACTTTGTTAATAGAACTATGTCGTGAGTCTTTTAAATAAGACTTGTTTCAAATACCTTTCAGCAATGTTGCGCAATGAAGTTGGTTGGTTTGACGAAGAAGAGAACAGTGCAGATACACTATCCATGCGCCTAGCCAATGATGCAACTTTTGTTCGTGCTGCGTTCAGCAATAGACTTTCGATATTTATACAGGACACTGCAGCCATTGTTGTTGCCCTTCTTATTGGCATGCTACTAGAATGGCGAATTGCACTTGTTGCATTGGCAACTTTTCCAATTCTTACAGTTTCTGCTATTGCACAGGTCAGCATCAAATCTGCATTGTAGTTATAAATTATATCTTATTTTTCTAAGAGTTCTCTTTTGGCAACATATTAGCCTATCATGGTGTTATAAATCATCTGTGAAGCACAAAACATACTTCTTAGTAGTTAAAACTTGGAAAACATTTTCTGTCATTTTAGTTGGGTTATGGTTGCATATGGTTATGTTTCAACCAACTGCAACACGGCCATAGATGTCATTGTCTATGCCTTTTGTATCTTCACTAAAAGAATCATGAAATATTGGTACTCATTTTTCTGTATAAAAAACCTACTTTAAGGATGGAGACTTTATATTATTGTACTAGCTTCATGGATATTGCAAGTATGATGCCATCATAGAAAGTATGACACTTCCCTAGAAACTGTAACAGCTGATTGCACAAGTATGTGCAAACCAAATGATGATGATTGTGATCCGATGGTAAACTAAAACAGATTTTAGGATATTGTAACCTTCCACCTGAGTGGTTTATGGCTTCTTGTGTTTCTTTAACTGCATTTTGGCTATTTTCCTATGATACTAATGGTGGTGAACATAATTCAATAGAGAACAGGATAACCTTCCAGGCCAATGATTTATATCTCGTTTGAGCTTCTGGAAATGCATTTTTGATTTTTTCCTTCTAGGTAAGAAAATCTGGATCAGTGCAATATCATCACTTTTCTAGGAGAATGCTGCAATCTTGTCTAATTAAGAAGTGATCATAATTTGCTGTTCAGCTAAGAATGTTATGATTCCTTGCATCAGGTTTTTTCCTCAATTTAAGTTGCTGTTGCATTTCTAGGATTACCCTGTTGGATATTAACCGGAGATATCCTTTAAGCTTATCCTGCATAACTATTTGCAGAAGTTTTGGAATGAATTGGTATGAGGGCAATGTTTATTCATTCTCTGGAAGTGTTTTGCACCTATTTTATTTCTATTTCCATTTATGGCTACTTTGCTTTCTGATGCCTCCTGCGCCAATATGATGGCGGGCAACACCGCATATAATGATGATCTGGAGTGTTTGGCACTTTTGTCACTTGCATACAATCTAATCTGAAGCTTTTCTTTTGGTCCTGAATGACCATTTGTCTTGTCTCCAGAAAATGTGGTTGGCTGGCTTCTCAAGAGGCATTCAGGAGATGCACAGAAAGGCCTCCTTAGTTCTTGAGGATGCAGTTAGGAACATTTACACTGTAGTGGCATTCTGTGCCGGCAACAAGGTGATGGAGCTGTACCGCTTGGAGTTAGGTAGAATATTCAAGCAGAGCGTTTTGCAAGGAATGGGCATCGGCTTTGCTTTCGGCTTCTCGCAATTCCTCCTTTTTGCCTGCAACGCTCTTCTTCTCTGGTATACAGCCATTGCAGTAAATCAAGGTCACCTCTCAATAGCCACAGCTCTCAAGGAGTATCTTGTCTTCTCTTTTGCGACCTTCGCATTGGTGGAGCCTTTTGGCCTTGCTCCGTATATTCTGAAACGGCGAAAGTCACTCACCTCAGTATTTGAAATTATAGACCGTATTCCTGAGATCGATCCAGATGATAATGCTGGGCTGAAACCTCCTAACGTCTATGGAAGCATTGAGCTCAGGAATGTCGACTTTGCCTATCCGACCCGACCGGAGTTGATGGTGCTGAACAATTTCAGTCTCAAAGTCAACGGGGGACAAACTATTGCGGTGGTGGGCGTCTCAGGATCTGGAAAGAGCACAATAATTGCTCTGATTGAGAGATTCTATGATCCTCTATCAGGTCAAGTCTTATTGGATGGGCGTGATCTGAAGCTATTCAACTTGAGATGGCTGCGGAGCCACATGGGTTTGGTCCAACAGGAACCCATTATCTTCTCAACAACAATAAGAGAGAACATCATCTATGCACGACACAACGCGTCCGAGGCTGAGATGAAGGAAGCTGCAAGAATAGCAAATGCTCACCATTTCATCAGCAGCTTACCCCATGGCTATGACACACATGTTGGCATGAGAGGTGTGGATCTGACTCCAGGTCAGAAGCAGAGAATTGCTATTGCTAGGGTGGTGCTGAAGAATGCACCAATCTTGTTGCTGGATGAGGCCAGCTCTGCAATTGAGTCCGAGTCCAGTAGGGTGGTGCAGGAGGCCCTAGATACGCTCATTATGGGAAACAAGACCACTATTCTAATTGCCCACAGAGCAGCAATGATGAGGCATGTTGACAACATTGTGGTACTCAATGGCGGCAGGATAGTCGAACAAGGCACCCATGATTCCCTTGTGCAAATGAATGGTTTGTATGTTCGGTTGATGCAACCTCACTTCAGTAAGGGTCTCCGGCACAATCGACTAGTCTAGAACAGTGTTGTTTGTTGTATTGTGTAAATTATTGTGATACGATCAATCGCCTTCGCCCTTACACTGGCCATTGGAGGTATCGCTGTCTGCCTGATTGTGAGAACGATTGGCGGGTATGTGCAGAGTGGGTGGAAATGAAACGGCACACGGCCTGTGATGCAATTGATTCAGCTTGATAGTGCTAGCTGGCATTGCTCACAGAGTTTAGGCTTGGAAACGGTAGTGAAGTTTGGAGGAGGTTAGTGTAGAGCAGCGAAGGCGGCAATGCCAAAAAGTTATATTCTTTTTTGGAGGCTTGCATTCTGCTTTCGGTTTGTGTTGCCTCCATAATGTATTTATTTGTTAGTCAAACGCAGAGATGTAATATTTTTTCATTAGAGGTTGTGGATTAGTAGCCAGAGAAAGAGAAGTTGTTTTCCAATTTTGCTCTTCTGAATCATATGATTTCTTTCACTTATATACATCATTTGACCTGCAATGTTGCATTGACAACAGGTTATGTGACCAAAAGTGGTCAACTGGGGTATCATTTACAGGTTATATATCAATCATCTTGAAAGAATCTGCTACCACTTTCAGTTGGTTTCTAACTCTGCTCCATCTCCTTTGATTTGCACCCACAACCAGTGTGTAATATCTCCCTGCCAACAAGATGTTAATTTTGGTCAAACTCAAGCCTTGAAATCAAACAACTATCTCAGCTGTGAAACATTCTAGTCCTGAATGATGCTTCACATTGGACCTCAGGTCATTTTTTTCCCTCAGATGTGAAATCAAAATCAAAGAGTTGCTCTTGCTTTATTAAAGTGGTCATTCATGTGAAACAATATTTTTTTAGAAGTGGTTAATGTAAAACAATCTTTTTTATATTGTTCCTGCTGATGGATTTCCGTTGTAATAAAACTTCAAGATGAGATGTTTGAAGTATATACCATTTCCAATCGCTATTGTTGCGAAGGCCGTCCTCGAAAAGGCTGAAGACTCGAGTTCATACTCAAAAGTCCAGTAATTCTTCCCATCAAGTGTACGCTGCAAATTGGAAATGCAAAAGAATTTATCAGTGCTTTCAAGGATGATATGTTGTCTAGTTTTACCTGTCAGTCAAAGGGAAGAGTAAGAGCAATCAACCTCTTGGATTTCATATATGGTTGGTAGTTGGTTTGGTGCAGCATATACATTTTTCACCAAATCAAAAATAACCTGCTACAACACAGATAAGAACTCATAATCCTCTAAAAATGGCAATGATGAATAATAGTGTTCTTGCATTGACCATAATGGAAAATCTCTACTTCACTGTCACATAAATACTATATAGGAGGATTACCTCTTCCATTGGACCCAAATCACGAATGTCCTTTTTATCACTAGGTATGAAACAGACTCTAACATGCTGCAGTGCTGCAGTACGATCTTTGAATGCTGAATCATGCCCTCTAAAGTCAAAATCCTGGAAGGCACCCAGACTATTTTTTTCTAGTTAAAAGAAGCTACAACCAAAGCTATTCCGGTTTGCAATTTTGATGTCTAACTTACTCTCCAATCTGAGGGGTAGTAATATGAATATCCATCAGTAAAATCTACAAAAGCTCTATACTTCTCTGGTACTTCTGCACACATGAGAGAGATATATCTAAAGTATTTAAACATAAAAACCATGACTGAGATGAGAGTGAGAGATAACATATAATTACTTCTGCTAAATTATTCCACCTTCAGCAGAACCAGTGCTTGCTGGAATTATGCCTGTAGTCAATGTTCCCAATCCAAATAGTGCCATTCTTCTCCTAAAACAACCTAAATTCACCAAAAAAAAAGACATGAACACAGCAAATTAATTGACATCTTAACCACTTAGAACTATGCAAGTCCTTTCTTTTTACATTCAGATATCATCCAGAGCTAACATGGATTACCCTTCTCATCCAGAGACACATCTCTTGCTGAGCTTGCTTTTACGACAGAATTCCGGACCGCCATAGAGCGCCCGGTGACGGCCATCATCGAGTTCTTTGCAGATAGCTGAATCCACAGATCACAACAAAGATAAGAAGTTTGTATGATTTAGTTCACAATGGATTGAAAAACTATGAGACATACTTGGCTAAAGAGAGTGGAGACCCAGCTTAGTAGAGTTGCCATTGCTGCAATTGCAGGAGGTGAAGCAAAGGATGCTAAGCCTGCTCTATACTGAGTTCAAAATTATCTTTAGCGGGTGAATGAGAGATGGCCACGTCGGATAACCGTTATCCAGGAATAACGACCTGACAGTGATTTGTATCCACTGGCTTCATGGGTCCAAAATCCAAGGGCTTTAAAGGCCTGCTAAATATGGACCCGTTTTGGAAGGACTTTAAAGGCCTGGTAATCCAGGGGCCCCTTATCAAACTAAAGGCCTGCTAACTCTAGGCCCTTTTTCCAAGGGCTTTGAAGGGCTCCTCTTAATGACTCACTATGATTGCTACCGCCTAGCCAGTCATCCAGGGTCTTCAAAAGGCCTGCTAACTAAACGCCTGCTAATAATAGGCTCGCTTTCGAAGGGCTTTAAAGGCCTGCTACATAAAGGGCTCACTGTGATTGACACCCACGGGCTGTATAGGCCCCTTTCTAACTAAAGGCCTGCTAACATAGGCCCGTTTTTGAAGGGCTTTAAAGGCCTGCTATCTAAAGGGCTTACTATGATTGCTACCCAAGGGCTGTACGGAATCGTTGTCCAAGGGCTTTCAAGGCCTGCTAACTAAAGGGTTCACTGAGAGTGGTATCTATATCCACGGGATCTATAAGGCCGTTAGTGGTGCCTTTTTTAGAGGCCGGCTAATGAAGCCCATATTCGTGACCCCACCACCCAAGGTATCTATCGATCTACTCGTCTCTCACCTCGTTTTAGTCTCCATGGTTTTCAGGACAGCTTGGAGTTCACCATCTCGCCTTGTTCCCGTCGATGTTGCTGTAAGCTCCTCCATGAAGCCCTAACCCGCCATTGAAGTCGTAGACGATGGCTTCCGATCCTACCTTCCTGACCCCTCCTGCTAGCGATGGCGAGGAGATCCCTGATCCTGACGCTGGCCTTGACTCTAGACCCGATCCTAAGCTGGAGCCCCGAGAATCAGGCGATGAGGAGCGATTGGCTTCCTTAACCCTGGGTGAGACCGCCCATGACGAGTTGCCGGCAAGCAATGGGGCTCTGCCGGCGGATTTTCTGGTGCGAGGCGACGAGATCGAGGTCGAAGTGGAGAACGCGCCATCCGAGGTGGAGGAGGTGGGAGCTGGCGTAGGCGAAATTGTAGGCCCTTCGTTGTCTTCTCGTAATGGTGGTAGTGGTGTTTGGAGGCAGAGCTCGGAGTTGGATGGGGATGGCCCCGGAAGCCCTAGCAGCAGCGGATACGCTGGAGAGAGGGGGAGTAGTGGGGCGTCGAGCGGGATTGAAGAGGGCGAGGATGCGGTCGGCTCGCAGGACGATTGGGTGCCTGGGAAACGGCATCTGGACGAGGTGAGTTCCCCGTTGCTTTTGCGAGGTTGTTTCAAGTTTATTTTTTTTCCTTCTTGTTCTCATGTTCTATCTGGATATTTATAGAACCCGATTTCCTTAAAACTAGGGTGATTGCATAGTGTTTCATTTGGTCATTTGTGAAGCGGATTAAATGTATGTTTAATGGTTGCTTAGAAATCATTACAATGAGGTAAAGATGTTGAATACATAGCCAACAACTAACTAAATTATCCTGTGCAAGACTGCAATTTTCAATTCATTTTCCTTGTCCTCTCATTACCCATGTGCAGGCTTCAGTATGCTCAGAGGTAATGAATCCTAGACTATCGATCATGCTGTAGTCTCAACTATATAACTCTACTATGTATCAAGAAAACCAGCAATTTTTATGCTACTCTCCACATGATTGTAGACCAAAAATTGTCCTCAATTTTGTCAAGGGCATCTGTTTGCTCTTCTCATCTTTATGCATGCCGATTTTTTTTGAAATTTAATTATAGATACTTCAAATGGTCTAACTTTAAGTATGAAAAGCAAATGCGTAGGATTTGTTTTTCTTCTCTAAAAAGGCATTATCTACTTGATATGTCTTGTTTCTCTGTTTGGAATACTTGTTGGTTATGGTAGGTTCCAAAATATATTTGATAGCCTTCTTAATGAGCTAAGTTTTTTGTGTTTGAATAAACTTTATGGAAGGAAAATGAGATGGTTTAAGATTGTGCACTTGGATATGTGTAGCGAGAAAAGCAGATCAGTCTATGTTTGTTAGTTGAGGGACATAGATGGAAGAATAAAATAACAAGGGTTGAAGGTCCGAGGAATGTTTGAAGTAGCATGGAATAAGTACATGTAGCCTTTCATACACTTTATTTTGGAGAATTTTCATTGAGGCAGTTCCTATAATGGGATAAAGCTTGATTGTTATGGTGATGAATGTCCACAACAAGTTAGGATCAAAATGTTCATGTTTCCTTCAGTTTATTGGTTCTTACCTAATATATTGCTGCTATTAAATTTTCTTGTTGACTACACCCTTTTTGCCAATTCATAATAATCTACTTCATCGAATTAGGCCATCACTCAAGTTTTGCTCATGTTGTGTGCATCATAGGATGAAGCTTCAATTTCTTGGAGAAAGCGGAAGAAGCACTTTTTTGTCTTAAGTCACTCTGGGAAGCCGATATACTCTAGGTTTCCTCAACTGCTGCTCATGTGACACACATTATTATCTCCTTTTATGTCGCAGTGGTCGTAATCAATTCTGAGAACTTCAATGTGTCTTCAGGTATGGAGATGAACATAAGCTAGCAGGATTTTCTGCAACACTGCAAGCCATCATTTCGTTTGTGGAGAATGGGTATGCTGTTACAACATGCTATTTTGAATGCTTACTCCGAAGACTCATATCATCTGTTTGGGGCTGGCAGTGTGATTGTTCTGCAGCTGTTAACGCATATAACGCTGTTAAAAGTCGCTTAGAAGATACTTATGGAATGATTCCTTTTTCTCATTGTTTCTCAGGGGTGATCGTGTAAATTTTGTTAGGGCAGGAAAGCATCAGGTCAGTAAGCTTTCTTTCTCCCAATAAATGACTTTCTAGGTTATGGTAATATGTAGCCAGAATTTGACTCAGCCAAGCATATTGCATTTGATTGGCTTGGTTGTATGCTCCACATTGGCAGGGAAGCTCAATGGGTCAAGGGACGCCAAGAATTGGTGGTTTCCACCACCAAAAGACACCTTGTCAAAGTACAAAATCAGAATATCATAAAACAGCCATGAAAAGTGCCTATTTTCTTAAGAAAGATTGGGCTACATGATTGTCATTAATTGTGCCTTCCCACTCTGTTTTGCCCATATGTGCCCCTAATCTCTCATTGAGTTAGGTGCGGATTTATACTAGATCTAATATTTCAGTTGCACCTGTTATCCCTCACATGTCGGATGATTTAAGTGCCTGTGGTGAACTGTCTAGCATGCTGGTAGCCTGATGCTTGCACTTTAAGTTTTTTTAAGAATTGTAGAATCCAGGTGCTCTTATTGAGGTCTGAGAGCTGAGTTTATTGAAGAGCAGCAGATGCATACATAATTTATTTCGTGTATGTAATGTATTTTGGTGAGGGAGCTTATGTACTCAGGTAACATTGTTTCAGGTAGTGTTTCTTGTAAAAGGACCAATATATTTGGTCTGCATAAGCTGTACTGAAGAGCCATATGAGGCATTAAGGGCACAATTAGAACTTATTTATGGGCAGGTACTTCATTGCAATTCATCTTAGTTTATTTTCGCCATGTTCATGAGTGGTTTATTTCCCTCCAATCTTGACAATATTGAATTCTTTGGTATTTTGCAGATTCTACTTATCTTAACAAAGTCAGTTAACAGGTGTTTTGAAAAGAACCCAAAGTTTGATATGACACCCTTGCTGGGAGGAACAGATGCTGTTTTCTCATCTCTGATTCATGCTTTCAGCTGGTTTGTCTCTTTCCAGATTCTTACTTAACTGGACTGATCTCTTCATTTTTATTATTGGCACAAACTGAAGTAAAACTAGGTTAGTTAAAGCGTGCCAGTTAAACTAATTGTGAATTTTATTTTAGTAATGAATATGTGCCTTTTGCTGTGTGCTGCTGCTAACTGAAGACTTATACTCAACATTATAATAATCAGCTTAAGTTGACGAAATAAATGTTTCTAGTTATGTAGAGTTGACATGAATCTCAGACATATTTCTCTCACAAAGTTTAAGATACAGGAAACTCACTTCGGTGTATTATTATTTGGTTCAGAAATGTGGACTGAGTCCCACTTTCTATCTATGTTTGCAGGAATCCCGCTACATTTCTCCATGCATATACATGCCTTCCTCTTGCTTTCCCAACGAGAATTGCTGCGGGTGCCATCTTGCAAGATGTTGCTGATTCAGGGGTTCTGTTTGCAATCTTAATGTGTAAGCATAAGGTTTGTTTCATCTTATTGGATACTTTTTAAAGATTTAAATGACGAGCTTTTAAATTAAGAATGAATTTCCATTGTTGATGCTGGATTTTGATTCATATCTCTATGTAGGTTTAGTTTCTGTTTGTGGTGACTGCTAAACTAAATTCTAACATTGTTCAGATTCCTCATATACAAGTGAGTATCGTTATGATCCAATCCCCAATGCTAATATGTTCTTTAGTACAGTGTTCTGTAGCACAAATCATTCCTTGTGAGCCCCAGGTGGTTGAATTGACGTGCCTATTCTTGTTAAGAATTTCTCACGTTTAGTTCTTCACCAAAATTTAATATCTTCCTTGTTGTCCAGATGGCCATTCAGATAAGACTCTGCTCATGCTATGTTCCTTAGGCTTCCATTTGATGCTATTGCTGTCTGCTTTGCTTTGGACACTATCGGCACTACTTCTATCCATGTCTCAAACTCTTCCCTTTGTTCCGTGATATACCCTGCCTGAGCTTATTGTATTGACAAGATTTGGCCCCATCAAATTATAGGCGAGCCATTTTTGTCTTGGAGCATTAGTTCTTTAATATGTTCTTCTATCTAATTGGAGCGAGCCAATGTTGTCTTGGAGCCTTAGCTACTTTTAGAAATTACAAGCTTTTACATTTTAGTGGTTGATGGTTGTATCAGTATCTTTTCATGTTTTCTTAGTTTCTTGTTGATGTAAGTGGTTAAAGTATATATCGGATGTTTTGTCAGATGTTCTGCTCTGGTGACTTTTACGTTTTCTTTCGGTTCAAGATGTCAATTCAGTTGTTATGCATCACTTCAAGGCTGCAATGTAGCATTGTCTTGTTTCTAATACTTTGTTTTGTATTATATTCATGTGGACTGCCACTAGTTAAACCTAACTTTCTTCATCTTTTCTTTTGTTAATTTTCTGCTTGTTCATTTATATGGATCATGCAGGTAGTCAGTCTTGTTGGTGCTCAAAAGGCATCGCTCCATCCTGATGACATGCTCTTACTTGCCAATTTCATATTGTCTTCTGAGTCTTTTAGGTAGGTAGAGATATGCTTATGTAATTTCGACTGACGAATGTACATGATTGCAAATATTTGGTATGTAAAAGATGTCTTTTTCATCATTTTAATAAACGAATGGAGACCAAGAACAATGATCATAGCATTTTGGCAATACACGTTACTTTTATTCTGCCCAAACCTGCTATAATTATATCAATATTTAAGTTGCTCCAATTGAAGTTCTAGTCCTTTGCTGGAACAAATTTCAAGGAATAATCTATCAAGTCCATCCCTATTCTAATAGCCTATAGTATCTAGGATTGATCCCGTTCCTTTGAACGTATTGAAGTTCTTCACCTGTCTGTTCACACTCACTCATGGAGCTGTATGCAATAGGGTATTTACCTTTTTGCCATGCATACAGCTCATTGAAAATAAAAACCAAATAAGGAAACACTGTAGAATACTACTGATAAGTGCATTCTGATGTGTATCATCTTCTAGATCATTGGTTGAGACTTTCATTGCCGACTCTATGAGAAGACTGAAAATCCTCGTGTCACCAGTTCAAATCTGGATCCTGACACGTAAATAAAGTGATTGGTTGATCATAGAAGCTATTAATCTAACTGTGTTCTTGAAGCATAATGAAAAATTTCATGCGTAGTTGAGTGTCCAACACAAACTTAATGCATGAAAAGTGAAGCTGATGTTGTGATCCGCCTCTTTCCTATGTCTGCCATATAGCTAGTGAGAAACCTTTTACTGATGCACGCACTTATTTAGCTTAGAATAGCATGAAATGTGGGTTTCGTGTGAGCTTGTCATATATACTAAGATCATAGTGTTTTATGTTTGTACTCTGCAGGACATCGGAATCTTTCTCGCCAATCTGCTTGCCACGATATAATCCAATGGCTTTCTTGTATGCTTATGTTCAATATCTCGATGTGAGTGAGGCTCTGATTTATGATTTTTTGATCTCATGCATCATCCATTTTGGGATCTTTCTTCGGACTTGTTTGACGAGATATCATTGTTGTCCAGCCTAACCTATATTTTAATTAGCTTCCTTTTTTCCTTCATATTTTGTACTTTCCAGAGACCATACTTCGAGAATTCCTTCTCCAACCTTGGATGTTTGGGCCAATGGTGAGGGTAACAGTTTCAGCTAACTCTGTTTCCTTCTCTTTGACAGGTTGATACATACTTGACATTGCTTACTACCAGTTCAGATGCTTTTTATCATCTCAAAGACTGCAGGTTATTCCCTAGTCTCCCTAGTCCTCTTTATGGTAAATAACTGTCGATTAGTTGGCAAAGCAGGTCTAGTCCTTCTGAATGGGCCAATCCGAGAAGGGAGCTTGGGCCTATATTTTTGGCCTGTAGACCTGATTCAGGCCCCAAAGAAAGATCCGTATGGATTTCAAGCCAGGCCTCAAAGCCGCTAGTATCAGGATTGGAGTTGGGCCTGATTGATTGGGCTTCCTTTTGGTCCACAGGGTTGAGCTTAGTGTCTAGACCTGGGCTAAACCATACGCCTGCTTATTGACACCCCTAGCTAGATGAAACTAGAAGCCACATTTTTTCATTGGGAAAAGATAATTATTTTGGTCAGTTAGTTAAGAGTACCCTTTTAATACTATGAAATCTGGTTTTCTTACTGCTTCGACATTATTAATTCTCTTTCCATAAGCTCATAGTTCTTTAACTAACAGGATCCGTATTGAGACAGTGCTTGTGAAGTCAAATGTTCTTAGTGAGGTTCAGAGATCCTTACTAGATGGTGGTCTACATGTGGAGGACCTTCCAGTCGATTCTTCTCGTCGTCATGCATCTCTTTCTCCTCATTTGGGCCAGGAGGTTAGGAGTGATGAATATCCGTCCCCGGCCATGAGTCTGGGTGGTCCAAACGGGCTTTGGCATTTCATTTATCGAAGTGTCTTCCTTGATCAGTATGTATCTTCAGAGTTCTCCTCTCCTCTAAACAATTCTGCTCAACAGAAAAGGTAATGTAGCTGAATTCAAACTAGATTTATTTAAACCTCTACCTTCATGTTTTCTTTTTGCTTTTTTTTTGGTGTGTTTGTTTCGTCTGTATATCTATATTCTGCTACCTGTGCTAATTGAGGTTTAATGGTTTCCACAGACTGTACAGGGCTTATAAAAAGTTATATGCTTCCATGCATGATAAAGGAAGTGGTCCACATAGAACCCAATATAGGAAAGATGAGGACTATGGTATGACTTTATCCCTTAATTTGATAAATAGTGTGATTCTGACTGTGTTGAATAAAGAATGTAGACTGTCTAACCTGCAGAGGTTTGAAGATTGGTTCTCTTTAATTCATTTTTCCTTCATCCTCTCTAATTTGCAATTGCAGTTGGAATATGCTTGTTAGTGGGTTAAATATTTTTATATACCAGACAGTCCATGAAAATCTGGACACTGTATACTGTGACAGTCGACTACTCTAATGAAAATTTCTTGAAGTAGCCCATGCTGTCTTGCGGCTTTTCCCCTTTTAAACTTTTTTCATCAATATTACATGTTGCATATGAAGCATGGACGGCCTTGGTGTTTTGTAAAGGAATTACTGTGGTAGTTTTTTTCCCTGTCAGTGAATACTATCCTGGCTTGTTTGCAGGCGATAGTTAGTCATTAGATTGGATTTAGTTGTGATGGCTGATTTAGTTAACCAGTAACATCTTTTCTGCTTTTTCTTAATGACTATATCATTGTTGTCGTAGTTATACTTTGGGTGCTCTTCCTTATAGTTATTGTAGGCAATTCTCTTGTAAGCGCTGTTTTCTTCAATCATTTTGTGCTTACACTTGCTAGGATTTCCTATTTCAAGGACTGCTACTTTATCTTTGTTTTGACAGCTTGTTTGGAGGTTCACTTCTTGCCTTTTCTTTATGTGGCTATCTTGCAAATTTGTTCTTGACTTCTATTCAAATCTTTTTATATCGCAGTCCTGCTTTGCTGGATAACTCAAGATTTTGAACTTTATGCAGCATTTGATCCACTTGCGGATAAGGTTAGTTCCCATTGAAAGATGTTGCAACTTTATGAAATGCTCATAGCTTTATTCTTTCAGGACCAGATTAACTGCAATTTGCCTTTAATTATAAGTCGACATCCGTACTGTAGCTGATATCTATAATGAAGCATGTAATATGTATCACTTAGCCATGACTTCTGGCATTGCGGGATGTTGCAATCTAAATTATATGCTGCACTTCTGGCACATGTTACTGGGACTATGGAAGAATAGAGATCCTATTTGTTTTTTTTAGGGTTATTTACATATGTGCCCCTGAAAACTTACTAAATTACATATATACCCCTACATTCTCTCATATTACATATATACCCTTACAAACATTAACAAAATCCAAACCATACCCCTCCGTCCTCACCCCATCAAAAATGCCCTATAAAATGGCCATTTTGCCCTTATCATACCCTTGTGAGTTGAATCCTAATAAACATGAATAAAGGGAAAAATGGTCATTTTATAGGGCATTTTTAACGGTGTGAGGACGGAGGGGTATGGTTTTGATTTTTTTTTGATGTTTGTAAGGGTATATATGTAATGAGAGAATGTAGGGGTATATATGTGATTTAGCAAGTTTTCAGGGGCACATATGTAAATAACCCTATTTTTATTATTATCAATAGATACACGTAAACCAATAATCAAGTTTTGCTGCTTTTGTATATATAGAAGACATACAGATGGTTTTGCTGTTTTCTGAAAACTATGCTTAGTTTAACTAGCATGCATGAATAGAGCACTTATTAGACTACATCATAGAACATTATGTCTTGCAACCTTCCTTTTCTTCCAGCAATCTCTATAGGTTTGTATTCTTCACATACTTAAGAAATTTGTTACGCTTAATTGAACAAAGCACAAGTATTGACTTCAAATATTTTTACCATTCTTTGCGTGCCTTCATATGCCTTATGTGGACATCATGGAAATGCAGGCATCAGCAATAAAGACATGCAATCGCGTCTGTCAATGGGTGAGAGATTTGGAAAATGAGATATTCTTACTGGGAGCAAGCCCATTTTCTTGGTGATTCTCAGCTGTATGTACTCCACAATTGTATTCTAGGTTACATCAAACAAAAATCTTCCCTTGTATGTATATTTTTCATGCCAACACGAGTTCGTAATCAGTTTAGGATACGAGTCACATTGCCTGATCCTCTTGTCCAAGGATAGATTTGTTTAATTCTTGATTCTAAAAATCCACCGAGCGTCTGAAGCACCGGGCTCCTCATCCAAGATGTATGCCACCTAGATGAACCTAAAACAAGCAGGGTGGTCTTGATGCAGCTGGAAGCACTATACTTCTTCTCTACTCAGTTGCTTATGGAGTTACTACCAGAAAACTCAATAAATTGTCAGTGTTATAAAGTATGAAAGGGTGAATATTATCAGACGCTGGAATGAGCTCTTTTCGAATGAAGCCTATTGTCTTGGTAGTTAGTATAGCTGTAGCCTCTGGCACTTGGGGGAAAAAGAATAAGGACACTAGTATATCTGTTTCTTTCTTTCCTTTTGAATATTTCAAAGGTGCTGCAGATTTCTTCTGTAATGACTAAAGGGGCTTTGGAGGCTCTTATTTTCTGTAGAGATAATTTGACTGGTTGTAAGCACATTATCTTCTGCCTTCAAATTGTTTGGAAGTTCGCTAGTTCCGATTGTTGAGCTTTTTCACTCATGTGCATTGAGCATGTCATTTCTTAGATGTTTACCCTTAGCTCGGATGATTACGTTAAAAGTTGTTTCAGTTGTTTAACGCTTGTTTGAGTACAAAATTCAGACGTTGAGCGGTATTCCTGTGTGTATATCACTGGCAGATCTAATGAGGGTATATATGCTTTCGTGGCTACATAAACCCTCCACTCAAATGAAAAAAAAAGCAATCTAAATTTCTATACTACTCTAGAGCCACCCGATATGTACCTGATCGGAGAAGAGGAGGGGAGGAGGAGCCGGACATCGGAGGGAAGAAAGGGGAAGGATCATAGAAGGGAAAGAGGGAAAAGAGGAGAAAGCGAAGGAAGAGGGAGGAGAGAAAGAGAGAGGGAGAGGAGGGAAAGAAGAAAGAAACAGAGGAGAGAGACAAAGGAAGGGAGAGGAGAGAGACAGAGAGTGGGAGGAGGAGAGAGGAGGGGAAGAAAGAGAGCGGGAGGGAAGGACGAGCCGGAGCAGAGGGGGAGGGGGAGGGGGAGGGGGAGCCGGGGGGGAGGACGAGGCGGAGAAGAGGAGGAGACGGAGGCGGAGGGGAGGAGGAGCCGGTGTTGGAGAAGAGGAGGAGCCGAAGCCGAATGGGAGGAGGAGCTCGAGACGAAGGCGGAGGAGAGGAGGAGCCGCGATCGCGATCTCGGGGGTAGGTAAGGAGTGAAGAGGGCCTGCGGGAGAAAAATAAGAGAATGAGAGAGGAGAGTAGTGGCCACGCGAAGAACAAACAAAGAAATAGGAGGAGAGAGAGGAGGGTGACATGTGAATTTGTGGGCAGCATGTAGAGCAAGATAAGGAGAGAAATGAAAGAGGAGAAGCTGGTCGGGTAGTCAGCAAGTCAGAGAAGGAGAGAGAGAGGGGGTGAGTGAGTGCGACAAACTAAAAATTGGTATGTTATTTATTATTATTATTTATTTAATGATGGTAATTAGTAATATTTTTTTATTTAATAATGATTGTTTTTAGCGTTTTTTATCTAATAATAATAACTTTCCAATAATTAAATGTCTCATATGAAAATTTAAAATTTTAATTATTATATTACTTTCTGATGCTATTTAGTTTTTTTTACGACTTATTCATGTTAATTTTTACGTTAATTGCTTATGTTACTTTTTATGTTAATTACTTACGATAATTTTCATATTAATTGATAAATTTTGTATTTTACATCAAAATTAATTAAAATTAGAGAGAGATATGAATATGATAGTTATGTTACGTCCCAACATTCTAGTCACGTTGGCCAGCCTCAGTGGTCACATGAGCCTACATTCATGCAGGGTATTTTTGGAGATACCGGATCATCTACTTCGCATGATAGTTCCGAATTGCCTCAGTGGCTATCTTAATACAAACCAGCCGTACCAACCATATCAAATAGAAGTGGTGACTATACAGACTCCTGAATCTGTCATTGATTTCCAGCGTTATGTTGCAGAGTATCAGTTGCTCATTAGAGAGTTTGAAGTCTATTTTTCTCCTTATATGACTATGCAGCACCTGAATTCTACTAAAAACATTTATCATAGACCACCGGATGACGGATTATGGTTAATATGAGAAAGAGCTTGGTATGCACTCATATAAGAGATGTATTGAGCTGTTGATTATGTGTCATGTATTGTATTATATTACTTTGATATGTTTTCACTCTGCTATGGTATAAGAAATTATATTTAGCCAATTGGAGATGTTGAATACGAGTGAATTTCACTCATCTTGATCAGCACGGGGGCGTGCCGGCATCACATACGTCACGGGGTGTGCCACCGGCATGGCAATCCATGCTCCCAGGTAGCCCTCTCATGATGAATGTTTCTATGCGAGGATCTCCAGCAGAGCTGTCGTCAGTACAGGGGTAAAGTCGGTTAATTAGTGTTTTTGTTTGGGATCAAAACGTGGATATGGAATTTAAGGATCAGAATGAAAGAGCCACGATTCAGATCTCTCGAACTTTGAAGAAATATCATGTAAAATCACAAATTGTCTTAATGACTTGAGCTGATAGGCCAGGCCAATTTGAATTATATCCTAGGATCTCTCTACTCTCAAGCTGATTGCACACTGAGTCCTTTTTTCGACAAGAAACAGCATTCAGCACCAAACGTACAGCTTTTTAAGCCAAAAGAACTCAATTTAAAGCTGTAGAGATATACTAGTAGACATGGATACAAGGCCACAGAAAGAACTGGGAAAATTCAGAAGCTTTATTTCGACTACATCAAGCTTAGGCCTTGTCAACTACAAAACAAGACTGAGTTTCATTTACAGCGTTAACATGTCAGATTTACATATATGTATATATATAAGCTTCAGATTAGTAGCTCCTATGAAAGCCAGATCATGCAATGTAATGTAGTAAACCATCTAATTAACTTCATTGGGACCTCTGCCTCTTGGCACTCAAACTCTGGTAGCTACTGGCACACAAAGGCAAAGCAGATCTCTCCTTAAAACCCAATTCATTTCCACCAGAAAAGCTCAGCATCGACGCAGCACAAATCTGTGGCCCTCCTCGTAAATGCTCCTGATGCAACTCAAATGCAGAGCTCTGAATCGAATAATTCTCATTCAAATTGTCAGTTTGATTCATCTTCTGGATGCTGTTGCCTCTAACTGTGACAGGAGGGATGTGAAATGGCTGCAGGGGTGGAGGATTGCGCCATCTTGGAAGCGGCCCGGCCACGAACAGATTCTGAAGCAGAGGGCCTGCATCCATCACAGCCTTCAACAAGCCGCCTTTCTCCGGTAAAGGCTTCTTCATGACAATCCTCTCAATCATCGCGGTAGCCCTGTCATACTTGGGACTTTCAAAAGGAGGAATTGCCGGCGAGCTGGAGTTGTTACATTCTGCCAAAATTGTCTGTTGGGGACCTTGAGGAAATCCTCTGTTGTATGAATCAGCCATGTTCATGTTCGAGAGATCCGGAGAAGAAGCTGCGTCGAAGAAGGATTCCACAGGAGATGAAACATAAGAGTGGTGGTTCTGTGTTTCGGATAAGCTATCCAAATCAGTGATGCTGGAATTGCCTCTCAGAG
The DNA here is from genome assembly GCA_963920575.1 of Narthecium ossifragum. Classification (NCBI taxonomy): domain Eukaryota; kingdom Viridiplantae; phylum Streptophyta; class Magnoliopsida; order Dioscoreales; family Nartheciaceae; genus Narthecium; species Narthecium ossifragum. The sequence continues at coordinate 8,291,170 of OY986966.1, forward strand.
GCTTTGCTTGTGGACTCTCAAGCTGAGGACTTGGAATTAGAGGGAAAATTCCAACTGGGCTTGATCGAGTGAGATCATTCAGTAGGATTTGAAGCTGGTCTCTTGCTTCATCCCTTTCTTGGCTGGTGATCTTGAGAAGAAGGATCAACTGATTGATGTTCTCCTCGCTTCGCATCAACTCCTCTTTCGCGTTTGTTCGTAAGGATTCGAGCTCGAATGTGGCACAGAGAAGCTTATGTTTCAAGTCCTCAACGCTCTGTTCGAGTAAAATTAGAGAATTGTAAGCAATTAGAGCAAAGGTCCTATGCAACAATAATTGATAGCTTTTAGAAAGCAACTTATAGTCTGAAGATCACCAGCCTTTGACTGATAGATGACACTGGTATGTTTCCAAGACTTCTTATCAATTTTCATCAGGTTTTTATCTCAAGATGTATCACAATGATAATTTTACAAAATTCTTCCTCCTAGATTGCAGGAAAAACACATCAGTGCCCTTAAAACGCAACAATCTAAGAACAGAGTAGGGACAATCAAAAACACTTGGGAAATACATGGCTTTTGCCTACAGTAAATTCCAGTCTAAATATCCAACAAAATGCTAGAAAGATCTGACAAAGATTTAGAAACCCAACAAAAATAAGAAATCAACTACAAAGGCACAACATGAATATTCAGAGGACTCAAAACTAAAGTCCAATTTGAATGTTAATTTGCTCTAAAAACAAAGGGGGAAAAGGTGGTATATGCTCCTACATGCCAAGATTAGCTGAGTTAAGAAACACAGCAAAACAACAATTCTCAGTAGAAAAAGAATGAAGCTCTCTGTGCTGTTGGGTTTAAAGCACACAAAATCCTCAAGAAAACCTGGCCCATTGTCAGAAGATTAAAGAAAAGTAAACTCAGAGGATTCAAGACCCCATAAATCTTCTTGAACCAAACCCATGTCTTGTATCATTGACAACAGAACTGAATCATAGTTTTCTGACAGAAATCAGTCAAAAAGACATCAACCTATTCCCATGCAGGGGAGAGAGAGAGAGAGAGAGAGAGAGAGAGAGAGATGTGAAACAGCACACTCACCTCATGGTAACCCCACACAGAGGCCATTCCCTCCATTGTCTCCTCCCCAAGAGCACAAGAGTTCACACCCAGCCGAACACCTAACCCACCCCCCCCCCCCCCACAGAGGCCCTTCTTATATGCCTCACCCCACAACCTTCCAGAACCCAAAGCCAAATTAACTTGGAAAAAAAGGAGGGTCTTTCTTTTTGAATTGAAATATAAAAGGCATCCAAACTTCCCTTGTCCAAACCTTGCCATATCATCTCCCTCTCTCTCTCTCTGGCTTACCTTATTGGAAACATAACGTTCCTTTCACCTTCTTTTGAATACTTTATTATAGTTTAGGTAACTTTGTTTTCCCCCTCCCAAACTTCCTATTTGTCCTTAAAAAGTTTCCAAGTTTCCAAAATAACATATATGGTATTTTTCTATGCATGCATGATCTACAGAGGACTAAAAGTTGATTCTACAAGGTATGGTGTAGACACTGTTACACAGTAGAATCCAATCATGTACATGAAATCTATGAAACAAAGTTCTGAGTACGTACCATCATTTCATATCAGACGGTGCATATGTGAACAGTGTGTGATACATCAAATCATCTCCATATCCATGCATTGCCATCTACCAGGCTACTGATTAGTTTTGAATTTTTTTTCTATTAAGTCTATATAGGTCAGGTCTACAGCTGGGTTTTCTTCTTAGGACTGGGGCCCATGGGTGGCTCATATAAGCCAAGATCAAGAGTTGACCTATATCATCCCCAGCTCTCTTTTATTCTTGGATCCACATAGCCATAGAACATTGTGTATTTTGGGGGTGTTTCCCTATGATATGTTTTAATCCTACTGAGAGGAAAGGAAAGAACCAGATGAAACCAGACAAAATCCTACAGTAAAGGGCACCATGTGGATATATGTTTTAACTGCTGCTCTAGGATAATGGATTGAACCCAATAGGAGATTAGGAGTAGCAGTGCTGCAGCTGCTGCTAGAAAGGGTTGTTTAATTAATTAATGGCGTGTGCGGGGGTGGGGGGCGTGTGGGGCAAGCGGCTACAGCAGTGCTAGAAGAAGGGTTGATGGATATTCTATATTGGTTTTTGTTTGATATGTTTTGATTGTATAAGATCTAGACTACTGAGTAAGGGGTGGGGGTGAGGTGGGGCTTTTTTTTATTTTTTTCCCCTGGAGGGAAACGGACAAACGTCATAAGACATGGAAATCCGGGAGGGTCTTGTACATTGGATCTTACCCAACTTTTTAGCTAATTCATTTCACCCCTCTACTAAAGAAAGAAGACGGCCCCTCACTCACACACACTCTCTCTTTCTCTCGCTTGCCGCGCCCCTCTCCCCCACCCCCTCCCACACTACAGTGTGTGACCAAACTAACCCTTATTGGCTTGGCCCAACAGGTGCAACAGATGGTTTATTGTCCACTTCCTTGGCTACAAGGGGAAGAAATAAAGAAAAATTTGTCCCACCCACCCCCTCACATGGCGCCGCACGATTGGGTCCTTTGATTGGATGGGTTCGGGCTTTCGGAGTTTTGGGTGATCCTTATAACCACGTAACTGCAAGACAATCACATTCCCACCCCTCCAGTAAGGACCCTTGTCACTGCTCAATGAACAATAGAAACCACTTCAACATTATGTCTTCATAAGTCTTAAAATCGAGATGAGATTGGACTAATAATCTCTTCAGCGGAAGCTTTCACCAATAATAGTCTACCGACTACCATGCATGAGTGTAGCTATCCTGAAAACTTAAGCCGATAAAAAAGACTGATTTTAATTTTAAACTCATAGTTTAAGCAGCGCTTGGTTAGTGATCATGTAAAATTTTGCGCACATAAAATTACACTGGAGTTTTTAAAAAAGGACATGCAACAGGAAAGAAAATAAAGAGAGGACTCAGAGGAGAACTGAGAGGCAAAGGCCATGCATGCATCTAGGCTAATAATGAGTCCTCAAAAAGAGACGGCAAACTATAGCTTGTAGGCTTGTGTAGCTTTCATCATAGTATATAAATAAAGCAGCACTGGGCCCACATCTGGCCTTTTAGGACGGGGGATCGCTCCCGCGGAGACCCGGAGGCCCGGTCCACCAAAGAGGCGACCGTTGCTTCTCCCCGTCTTCCCCCCTCTTTTAACCCCAACGGCTTTACCCGTCGGCCTAATCATATGCCTCCCCACCTTAAACAAATCCCCTAACCTTCTTTTTTTTTCTTCTTTATTTTTATGAGTTGAGCCGATTGGCTAATTAAATAAACTAATCCTCTAACCTACACCCTCTTTTTATATAGAGCATTAAATGGCGATTAGGGTTCTTAAGAGTGCCAGGTGTCTGCTATTACGCGTTTATTCTGTAATTAATTAGGATTTAATAATGAGGTCATGGCCTACGGACCTTGTCGTCTAGCTCGGCCCACCACATGGGCATTAGGTACGCCCCATGTGTAACCCGCACCAAGCATTGGTCCACGTGTCGATCTTTCATACACGTGCGGCGTAGAAGAGGATAAAAGGTGGGACACGTGTGGAGCAGCCCGCATCGGGTGGCACATGCATAGGACTTGGGAAGTTAGGGGCCGCACGTACCTCGAGCCCCCCGGCCGTGTGGACTTATAAGAGGAGGAACTCGTGAGTGGGACCCACCCATGCCGGTGCTTAACTTAACCCCTAGAACGAGCTAGAGAGCTATCTAGCTAGCTAAGAAAGAGATAATGCATGGATTTGGGTTGGGGAATTGGTTAGATTCGGCCTCGCATGTTCCTATTGGATGTTGATATATTTAAGGTCTTCTTAGCCATGTTACCCGCACAGGGAAAGGAAAAGGACGTTGCACTTAGACAAAGCTACATATATTATATATTGTGATTAGGGGTGGAAAAATGGGTCAAGTTCGGCTTGGGTCGCGATAAGGTACGTTGTTTGATAGGGTCAATCCAAACCCGATCCGTTTACTAAGAGTGCGTTTGGATGCCATGATGCCCTCTGGATCCCGCAAATGGGGGCGAATCCGCAGGATGGGAAGACATGTGTACTCCAAATCCGCAAGATCCTTTTATTTGGATCTCAAAGCGGATCCTAAAAATTGAGATCCGACCTCCATCCCATTTCGATTTTGATGAATCGTAGGGTCCGCTCGGATCGAGCGGACGTTTTTAGAGATGGCAAAATCGACCGCACCGCTGGATAACCGAGCCGATCCGCACCGATGGGGACGGGTATGGTATAGATTTTTTTACCCATGGATACGTGTATGGTTTACAAAATTAAAATCCACGTGGGTACGGGGCGGATTATGATATTGGGTAATATCCGCCCCGCCCCGCCAATGAATGTTGGTTTGGTGGATTTTAGAGAGTATATTTTTATAATAATACTCTAATAGAGACTAAATGCTAATGACTGTTTGGTGGATCTAGATTTTAGAGAGTGAATGTTGATGATAGTTTGGTGGATTTAGATTTAGATTTTAGAGATTGAATGGTTTTCTTTAGGTTTTGCGGATAATCGTGGGTTGCGGGTAATACCGCATACCCGCGGGGATGGTTATGGTCCGTGATCTCCATTATCCGCGCGGGGACGGGGTGGTGCGGGTATGGGCGGAGGAGTGTGGGGACGGGGATGAATATTCCAATATCTGCCCCGTTGCCATCAATAGTTGTTTCTCATTGAATTTGGAATGTGTTGACGGTCGACCGTCGAATCGACCGTGGAGTAACGTTCTCTTCATAGAGACTTACTGTCACACCCTGGCCCAGAAAACCCATCCAATCCGTGGCATGAGGGGAAACCTACACTATTTACATCCGATACGGCGCGACAATACACAAAACGAAATTAATTTGAACTTAAAGACTTCCAATGGCATAAAGGTAAAACTAAGTATTACATTACGGAATAAAACTCAATCAAAGGAGGGAACATGATTTCATATATTAAATATTAAGTACATTATCCTTAAAAGGTAACTATAAACAAAAGTTGCCAAAATGTACATCTGTCCCTTTGAGACCTCAAACGCCTCCGGAAGTCGACGTGACGTCAAGACTTGATCCAGCTGGAACCACCGAGGATGAGCTGACGCATTCAACTACAAACGCAGCCCGGATAGGAGTGGGCAATAAGCTCAGTAGGGTTCTACTCTACTCTACGTCGGACAGGAAAAAGGGGAAACCACAAAGTCCCAGGTTATGTCTCATCTCTAAGGGAAACTCACGTTACATCCACCGCCTACCCCGGGGCACGCGCTCTGTGACCTCAATTGTCAACAACCGTCTCTCTCAACCACCAAGCGCCCAGCGTTGAACAACAAAGAGGTAGGACCCAGGGCAGCACACAACTTCCCTTACCACGGATACTAAACATGAGACAAGAACTCTGGACGACCTCTACACCTCAAGCAACAGATAGTAGCGAACTAGACCCATCCTCGAGAATACAAAGATTTGGCATAACAATTACACCCTAGTCCTTGCTACCCAGCCACGGTCCTAGAGCTAGATCCGAGCTACCCGAGAGCCTCGGATCGGAGAAGACCCTATTCACCCGCGCCCTAGCCTTATGCTCTAATGCAAACAAAATGCATGCAATGCTCAGGCACAGATAAAGAGATATAAGCATGCAACAACATGACATCAATTATACAGGGCTAGGCATAGCCTATAGTTAGCCAAAGGGGTGAGCATAGCAAGGGTCTCAAATACGGATATACAATAGTTTTCAGTGCTCTCCGGCACCTTGATAAGACGTGAAAAGTGCATAAATCACCTTTTCAACTTGGCCTTGTTAGTCTCCGAGCAAGGCCTTACTGATGATTATTATTCCATGGCAGGTACAAGAGCCCTCAACGAGGATTGGATCAAGTTCCGAGCTTAAACGAAGTCATTCGGGCCAGTTTTTATGAAGAAGATCGATCCTTTATTGAAGAAGGATCGATCCTTTGAAGTACATTAAGAAGAATCCAGTCGGGACAACAAGGATCGATCCTCCATAAAGAGAAGATCGATCCCTTATGCGCATTTTTCAGTGACAGAGCGCAAGTTCTGAAGGATCGATCTTCACTATGGGAAGGATCGATCTCTCATGTGCATTTTTCAGTGACAGAACGCAACATTCTCTAGGATCGATCTCCATCTACTATAGGATCGATCTTCATCGGGGCGCAACCAGAACTCAAGAACAGAGATCGATCCTTTCCTATAGGAGGATCGATCTTCCACGGGACCAGCGATCACACGGAAGAGGAAGATCGATCCTCTACCTTACAAGGATCGATCCTTTTGTGCCAGCCGAGCAAAATCAATGGTCCAGATCTAATCCGAGTGGGGGAGGCTTGTTTACTATAAATAGACCCCTTATGAGGGATTTTAGGGATCTTCTCTTAGTCCTTTCTCCAGCCTTTCTAGTTTTCTTACCCAATTTAGAGGAGGACTTCTTGGAGGAAATCCATGGGAGGAGAGCTTCATCAACCTCCATCCATGGATTCATCCAAGATGAGTAGCTAACTTCCTTTCTCTTGGGATTTCCATGTAGTTGTAGGATTCTTTTGTAGTTTTCTTAGGGTTTTTGATGTGTAATCTTTGGGAATGATCTATTGTATGGATTTGAGCATTATTTCTTTATCTTTGTACATGGATCTTATATGTTGAATGGATGAATGCCCTTCTTTGATATGAGCTAGAACTTGTGCATGATGGGTGTTTGTTGTTATGCCCCAATGAGTTGGATGTGCTAGAAACACATCCAATTACATTGGGAGGATGAATAGCCCTAGATTAGAGATTAGGGATGCTAGAACCATCCTTATCTCTCTAATTAGAGGATCCATTCTATCTTTCTCTTGCATTGGATTCGAGGTGCTAGAACCATCTCGATCCAATGCCCGATTCCATGCAATATCTTTTTCTTGCGACGAATCCATCTTAATCGAAGGTTCGTTAGCGACGATAGAAGCTAATCACTCATTCGTCGACTTTGTGAATGTGATTCTTTCCGGCGGATGATTCTAAGCCAACTTCCGTTGAGCGATAAGTGAGGCTAACCACCCGCTTGTCGACTTCTCGATCTCGATCGTCCCAATTGGATTACACACCTCAATTCCTTAGGAGGCTACACTAGAACCTACAATGAAATGGAAGTCCCAAGGCTTCTCTATATTAGTTTTTCCTCCCTTTGCATAGTTAATTACTTTAATCATCATTAATCCAAAACCCAAATTATTTTAACTATTTGTTGGGAGTTATCTATCGAGCACGTTAATCAATTCTCATTTCCCTGTGGATTGACCCGGACTCCCGCTAACTACGTAGTAGTTAGTTAGGATTCGGTATAAATTGTAATCTCGACGCCCTAGTCACTTTTACGACGAGTGGTTTGGGTGCGTCACACCTGATAGACTAAGGTTCCATAGCTATCCTGCATGTAACTAGGGATGGCAAAATTGACCGCCCCGCTGGATAACCGACCCGATCCGCACCGATGGGGACGGGTATGGTATAGATTTTTTACCCGTGGATACGGGTATAGTTTACAAATTTAAAATCCGTGCGGGTATGGGGCGGATTATGGTATTGGGTAATATCCGCCCCGCCCCGCCACTAAATGTTGGTTTGGTGGATTTTAGAGAGAGTCTATTTTTGTAATAATACTCTAATAAAGACTAATTGTTGATGACTGTTTGGTGGATCTAGATTTTAGAGACCAAATGCTGATGATAGTTTGGTAGATTTAGATTTAGATTTTAGAGGCTTAATGCTAATTGAATGGTTTTTTTAGGTTTTGCGGATAACCGCGGATTGCGGGTAATATCCGCGTACCCGCGGGGATGGTTATGTCCATGATCCCCATTATCCGCGCGGGGACGGGGCGGTGCGAGTATGGGCGGAGGAGTGCGGGGACGGGTATGGTATTTCCAATATCCGCCCCGTTGCCATCACTACATGTAACTGGCCAACAGCTAAGCAACAATAACAACGAGCCAATTTCGGCATTACAACGACGTCCACAGCCGTCAACCGAAATTGCTACAAGGGTATACAACCCCGCCCAAGCCCACAAGCCACACATACAAGATATATAATCTACCAGTACAACGGGTTAGCTCCTGACGCACGCCGACAATCAACGGGGCTATTAATCAAAGCAGTAAACTATTCTAAGCAGGTAGGGCACACCCTCGGCCCATTTATACTAAACATTCCCGGGGATCGTCACTCCCCCGGTTAACCACAAAGCAATAAAGCAACCGCAAATTATATCTATATAGGTAAAACATGCTTAATCGGAAAACTGCTTGAAAATCGATAGAAATCGATAAACTGATTCGAAATGCAACTTATGGCGTGATCCGGAGATAAACCCATAAAAAACCCAGTAAAATAATATACTACTCACTACATATCATCGGGAAAGCCCCACGAGAAAATTGGGTCGAAAGGAAATCAAAAACATCGAATTCGGATCGAAATATGTTGGCAGCAAACAAGAGATCGATCTTCACACCATGTGAAGATTGATCTTCTCTTCGTAGCCAACCATCAACAAACAAAGGATCGATCTTCATGTCCGTCCACGAAAGGGTCTTCTGTCTGAACAAAAGGGATCGATCTTCTCGTCCAAGAAGATCGATCTTCCCAAAGTTCCCAAAGTGGGTGTTCTGTCTGGGATAAGTGGGATCGATACACCAAGAGTGGGATCAATCCACACGAGGAGATAGAACGCCGACTCATGAATGATCGATCTTATTGGGAAGAAGATCGGTCCTTCATAGTCGGCAGCCTACTTGGCAACAAGGAGATCGATCTTCATGCCTATGAAGATCGATCCTTCATCCTGTCGAAAGAATTCATGAATAGTGTTGCGAATCCAATTTCTTAGATTCGAACCACCAAAACTTGTCGGATTAAAACGAAACTTGGTAGGCATGTGAAATTGGATGTGGGGAATCTAATGACACTAACAAATCCAACTTTTGATGATCAAATCCTCCGAATCAAATCAAATTGCCCAAAAATCGACGAAACCGATGAAAAATTGAATTTGTTGGATTTGATCTATCAAACGGTGATGGAATCCATTCAAACTTTGCAGGAAGATCTATTTGATGGTAGGGAATTCATTCATGCAATAAAAACCAAACTCAGATCGCGAAATATCAGGTCTGAGTCCATTCCCGTCGAAAAACCGATAAAAATACTGAATTCGTTCGAAAGAATACGGAAAGGAAACCATAGCTAGCTTATAAACATAGCAAGGAATAAGAATACCGAAAATCAAAGCATTCCAATACACACAACAGCTATAAAATACAAAAAGGCGATCCTAGGGTTACTAGTTCACCAAAATTGGGTAGAAACACCTACTTGTAAAGACGAGTAGGCGATTTAGGAGATCCTCTACTCCGATCCACGCGGATCCGTGCCAAAAAGCCACAGCCCAAGCTCCAGCCGGTAGCCAAGGGGAGAGAGAAAAGGAGAGAAGGGAAAGAAAGTGAAGAGAGGGAAAAGAAAGGGCTATATATAGAGATCCAAACTAATCTCGGCCGTCTGATTCGATCTTTCCCGATCGAGTTCTGATCTTCCGATCAGAAGCACCCCTAAGGTCCTAATCAATCATATACCTCAATCCAAGGCAGTGTGTGTAGCTCGGGTGTGAAACCGATCGTCAGGGAGCAATTTTACCAAATTACTCATTGGGTCACGGGTGTGAAACTGATCGTCAGGGAGCAATTTTACCAAATTACTCACGGGGTCAAAAACAGTCATACGATCATTTGATCGTACCCGATGCGAAACCAAACTAACACGAATGGCCCTCGACCTACGCGGTCAAGCCAGGTTAATGAACAGAGGAGGATGCATGGATCACCCGTGAGTGAATAGAGAATGATGTATGAACCGACTATGACTTATATTTAGGATGTGTTTGACTGACGGTCGATGTGATGGTGGATGTGTGGATTGATCGTGAACAATGAAGGCTGTATTTTGAGCTACATGATTGAAGCAACAGTCGATGCATGGATCGACCCGTTAGCATACTCATAGTTGGGTTTTCAAACAGGTCACGTGAGTCAACCCGAAGCTGACCCGCTTATAAATGGGTCACTTATGGGTCGATCCGTTTTCACCCAAACCCGCTAATTTTTAGTTGGGTTTGCGAGTGGCACCCGATTGCCGCCCCTGATTATCATGACATACACTCATGTCACACTCATGTCATAAGTCAGGAGGAAAATATAGTTGATTGGATAATTTCATGGATACAGTTTTAGATTGCTTTTTTATTTGTCATTCTCGGGTCTTCTTCGTTAATCGTTTCACATGGTTTATGTCAATGGCAGTAGACATGGCTCCGGCATATACTAGGTTTTGTTCTTCTTTCCGTAGCATGATAAATGCATGGTCTCAATCTTGGGAGGGCTTACCTCAGTATGCACATGCTATGAGAAGGGTAGGGTTCTGTTGGAGTAACAGACCTAACGGTAGTTAGTTATTGTTATTTTGAGCAGCTAAAGATCAATATAAAAAAGTTTAATATCGAATGACATTTATTACTGATCCATGTGTTAGATTGAAAAAAGTGTTTTATCTGACTTGAAAAATTTGAAGCCAGATAGCAATTAGCAGGTTATGAATACCACCTGAGCCCAGATAAGAGTTTTGATGTTGGGTCATGGCCCATATGGACTCTGAAAGCCGAACCCACTGCACCGTACCCAGGAAGTTAACTTGGCCTTCAGTTCCAAGGAATAGATATAAGGGGGAAGTGACTCCAGCACCATAAAATGAACTTATTTCGTTAAAAAAAACACTAAGCATAAGATTTGGGTCTTAGTACAATTTTACGTTACAAAATACACATATACCCTTCTCTTCATTACTATCAGATCCCCTTTAACCTTGCATCCACCCCCTCGACACCTCCCCCGACATCCTCTCCTCCTTCCTCCTCTAGACCAAGCAACACCCCAGGCTCCTCTCCTCTTCTCTAGACCCCACATCCACCGTGGCCTCGTCGGGATCCTCCTCGGGCTCCAACCCTCGTAGGAACCAGCACCGTCCGCTGCTCAGCACCATCCACCATTAGATCCAAGGACCTCTCACCGCCGCAACCTTCCTCCGTCCATTCTCCACCCAAATCTGGAGACCAAGCACCGCCATCCTCTCCTACCTCGCAGTTCGTCTCCTCCACGAGCTCCAGCGCCGCCTCCTCTCAACTACGTCCCTTCTCCTCTGTCGACGAGGTCTCCCCTGTCAAGTTCGTTGCCATCATCGTCGTCGTCGGGGCCGGATCTCCACGCCGCCGTTGTCCTCCAGTGCACAGCATGGGATGTAAGAAGCGGTTGTCGAAATCTGCATTGAAAAGAGAAAATAGAAAATAGAAAACAGAAAACAGAAAATAGAAAATAGAAAACAAAAAACAAAAAACAGGAAACAGAAAATTGAAAACTGAAAAGAGAAAACTAAAACAGACCTGCAAGCAGCCACCATCGTCGCGGGCTATCACCGCTCATCAATCCATTCACGAAGACGACTTAATCAAGAGTTCAAGCGGAGCTGTAGAAAGCGGCTGTCGGAATCCGCATTGAAAAGAGTAAAGAGAAAACTGAAAAGAGAAAAGAGAAAACTGAAAACTGAAAACAGAAAAGAGAAAAGAGAAAACTGAAACAGACCTGCAAGCAGCTGCCGTCATCACCGCTCATCACCCCATTCACGAGGACGACTTCATCAAGAGTCCAAGCAGAGCTGCAGGAAGCGGCTGTCGGAATCCGCATTGAAAAGAAAAAACTAAAAACTGAAAAGAGGAGAGAAAACTGAAAAGAGAAAAGAGAAAACTGAAACATACCTGCAAACAGCCATCGTCGTCCCCACCTATCGCCGCTCATCACCCCATTCACGAGGACGACTTCATCAAGAGTCCAAGCAGAGCTGCAGGAAGCGGTTGTCAGAATCCGCAATGAAAAAAGAAAAGAGAAAACTGAAAAGAGAAAAGAGAAAATTGAAAAGAGAAAACTAAAAACTGAAAAGAGAAAACTGAAACAGACCTGCAAGCAGCCGCCGTTGTCTACCTCATGCTTGAGAGGTTCAGGATTCTTCTTGGCTTGAAGACTTCCAAGTTTGGAAGGCAAACTGATATATTAGCCCTAGCTCCGGCGCCGGCCAAAGAGATTGTAAAGCCACCTCATGTCCCACCATTCCTTCGCCCATGGACTCAGCTGCTGGACGAAGCCGTTCATGGGGACGGGGTCTGGGGATGTGTCCGCGAAGCCAAAGATATGCTCACGAATGTTCTGAAAGGAGTGGACGGGGTCGGAGTAGACATAGAAAGCATCGTCCGTCACAAAGACCTCCTCCGATGATGGATCGGAGGGGTTGTCGTGCTGTGACGACGGATCAGAGGCGGCGGAGTTGCAGGGGGAGAGGAGGGAGAGGGAAGGTGGAGAGGACCTCAAAAGAGGGACGGCGACAAGAGAAAGGGAAGAGGGACGGGGAGAGGAGGAAGAGGGGGATGATGGAGTTATAGTTAGGATTAGGATTTGGGTTATCATAGAGGTAAAAAGGTCATCAAAAATACATCCCCCTCTTCCTCTCCTCTCCTCTCCCGTCCCTCTTTCCTTTCTCTTGTCCCCGTCCCTCTTCTCTTTCTCTTGTCGCCGTCCCTCTTCTGAGGTCCTCTCCCCCTCCCTAGTTATAGTTGGGATTAGGATTTGGGTTAGAGGTAAAAAGATTATCAAAAATACATAATCAACCATAGCTATCCATAACTGATGTAAAATGATGTTAAGACCTTAAATCTAATGATAGGGGTGTGCTCATCAATAAGTTTTACAAATTTGATGTAAACACTAATAAACTATAAATATAAGAGGTACAGTAGGGGGCGTTTGGCACACGATAGCGAATACCGTGCACAGGTCAAATCAAGCAGACACAAAAAATGAATCCAATGAATCCGTCCTTGCTGTATCCCCACGAGATCCAAATGCACAGTTCCCACGGATCGGGAATCTGCGCGTCCCCCGTCCCGTGAATTTGCGGGATCCGGGGGCATCCAAACACGTCCTAATTGAAAAAGGGCTATGGATGCAACTAGATAACGAACGAATTGCGTTCACAAATTGCGTTCCACAGGGCTGAAAGCAAAATTATTGACAGCCACTAACATAAGAAGATAGTTAAAATGATACAAAACTAGTACTGCTGCTTGCAGCAAACTACAAGTTGCCTGCATAGCATGTGACAAAATCTTACATGAAGGAAATTTTGTATCATGAGACACAATTAAATGGTGAATTTTCAACTTTCTGATCCGGAGGTCTTATCCTCTTTCGGTGATGCCCACTGTTGTTTGGCGCGTGACAAAGCCCATGGATCAAGAGGGGTTCTTTGTGGTGGCTGCGGAGCAGGGGGTTTAGCCTCCCGGAGTTCATTCTCTCTGTCCACAAATCTGGAAAAGCACGAGTCAGAAAATTACGGAGTGATAACAAACTAATTTGGCTGTTACACATGTATACATGTCCAAGGCGTCAGCATGGCTGTCAGAAGCAAGATTTATTCAATTGGATTATGCCCAAAACTAATCAACTCTCAGTGCAGAAAAATTAGTTATATTTGCATTGAAAGTCTAGATATAACATTCAGTCCTCAAAAATTTATGATGCTTCTAGTGCTTTGGCTGGCATTTTCATAACTAAACAACCTTTTGAAAGGTTGAATACCACAAGACTTTCTAAAATAAGCAAATATGAGAAGCCAGCAACTTCTGAAAATAGGTGAAGCAGCGTGTCAGACCGAAAAAGCAAATTAGCACTCAGTGGCAGAAGCATGACAGAGTAACTGAAATATTGACATCTTTAACTACTGCTCCTAAATCTTGATTGACTGCAATTATTTGAATAATGTAAACAGTAATGTCAGCTGAGTAAGTGAAAAGATGGACCTACTAATCATATGCTGAAAACTTGATCAAATATGGAAAATACAAAACCAATTTCAGGGAGTTACATGGACCAGAGAACTTGATCGAGGTCAATGGTTGCAGTGAATATGATTTGTGTTGCACATGATAAAAGAGCTGTAATATAACTTGTAAGGCATGGAAAGCTCCACTATCATAGTTCACAATGATCGTCAGATAAAATTTGTCCACTTCAGTCATATGCTCTTGCATTGCCAAATATGGATCTAAAACCAAAGCTATAAACAATAGGGCCCTAGCACAAATTGGAACTCATGATTGCAGATGAAAGCTAAAACATTTTAGATCGACTAGCGACTAATAGGCTATGGAGAAGAATGCGATGGTAATGACAATATCTTCTCAAACAAGTACTTGTGTTTTACAATTTGCTTTCTTTTTTCCAGAGCAAAGGAAGCCATTGCATGACAGGGGTCACATTCTTCATGGAGATGACACAAGGAGCCCAGGCAAGGGGAAAAAACAAAACTCAAAAGAACCTAAAAGTGTTAGCAATCATGGCACTGCTCTAGAATGTGTAGAACTACACAAGAACTAAGTTGCTTTAACTAATTGCAAAGACAAGATCACCCACAAGGCTCATTCTATATCAAAACTCTACAACTATATCCAAAACATGAAGAGACTTTTGAAGCAACAGCTTCACAATAAGTCAATTTCCAGGCATCCAAAGAATATGCAATTCCAAAGTTCAGAAGAGAAAAGCATATGAAGAAGAGGGATTTAACTCGATATATGCCATTGGTGCAGCATCACCCATTCTTATGCGAGTCCGAAGGAGTCTTGTGTACCCACCAGCTCGATCTCTAGAAATAAGAGACTACCAAGTTAGCCATCCAACACCCAAACTGGAAGTAACCAATGTGAGCCATCAACAAGTTAGAACAGCTACTTATAGCGATAAGCCAGCTCCGTAAACAGCTTGTGCATCACATCGTCTCCACGAACAAAAGCAGCAGCCCGTTGTGCAGCAGCAAGCGTACCCTATAAGCAATTAAAGATGAGAATCCAGCACAGTTAGAGCTACAGATTATCAAAGTTATGTCATGCATGTAAATCCATGCTGATGATGTCTTTCTTCTTTAGGAATTGATTAAACCTGACAAGTCTTGCTCCCATGTATACACTCATGATTTGGCTGAAATTTCTCTCCAATAACAGCCAGAAAGTGGATAAAAACGCGGATTGACAATGTATATGAACTACTAGATCGAGCTCAATGCTCTGCAGTTTCAACATTTCCCCACGGTCATGTATCAACGTCCATAGTATGCTCGTTTTCTACAGGATACCCATTGAAACTACATCGACATGGGAAATACATGGATCTTAAGGCTGTATCTTTCAAGCACATGCATCACTATCGTGATTACTTCGATAAATGGTGACACAGGCACTTCCACACTTTGATCTCGCATCTTTCCAACTCTATCTAATCAATTCCAAGCAGTTCACCAACGAGACCTACTAAACACATACACTTTTGAAGTTATACCTTGAATCATTCAAAATTCGAAACATTCAAAAATGGAGCGACTAACCTCTTTCCCCAGCTGCACCATGTTGTCAGCCAAGCGGCGAACCTCCTTCGCCTGGGTAAACACAACAACCTCTCAGCAACATAGAATTGAGATAACAGCAACATATTGGCAGTAGACCACCAAGTGCTCGACAGAAGGCATGAGAGAGCCCATCCAAGACCACAACTTCTTAATCCAGTAAACGAAAGCAAGCGTTAAGGATCGAAGGAGATACCTTTGCGACGGTGGTCTCGATCCGCTCGTGCTTCACCAGCTGCGAGACCATCGTCCTGTGAGGAGATCGGTTCACAAACCCAGAAATCACAACAAAACCCTAGAAAGAGACGTGTATAGAAGAAGAACGCTACTAGAATTGGATGTTATGTCGGCGACTGGACCTGAGCATGGAGACGCGATGGGCCGCCGGCCGGCCGAGCTTCCTGAACTTGGTCATGTTCGATCGATGTGATGAAGGCGGGGGCGGAGGCGAAGAAGAGGGTTTTACGGGTATAAAAGAAAATAAAGCTAAAAGGGTCTAGGGTCGTTATATATGCACCACTAAAATGTATAAATGCATCACATTTTTTTTTAAAAATATCGAAAATACCCTTTCTTTTTTCATCCTCTGGTGGTGGTGGTGGCGGTGCTGGCCACCGACGGAGGGTGGCCGGGGTGGGCGCGGCGGTCGGCGAGGCCGAGCAGGATTTCACCGGAGAGAGAGAGCAGACGAGAGACAGGAGAGAGAATGAGAGAGAGGGAAGAGAGAACACAAGAGAGAGGGAGAGGCCGAGCGGCGGCGCGGTGAGACCGAGAGCCGTCTTCTTCCCCGGGCACGACCATTGCGGCGCCACCCGCGGAGAGGGCGTTGAGTGGTGGATCTTGAGAGTGGCGGCGTCGGGGTCCGGGAGGAGTTCATCGGAGAAGAAGGGGGAAATAGGAGGCGTCGGGATCTGGAAGAAGAGAGGGATATGGGAGGAGTGATTGGATGCTTATAATGCATTCAATTGATTGATTTTCATATCCAAATCATGCTTGATTTATGTTATCTAATGCATATTTACGATGAATTTCAAGTATTTGGATCATTTACACCCTTAGTATGTTATTGGTGTTAATTCGGTGTGATTGACATGTTTAGGGATTTTTCGTACTCTTAAGAACAAATTCTGTACTCGAAGTTGAATTTTGAAATAAAAATGTGATTTGTGAATAGGTGGAAATTCGAGTATAATTGCTTTAAATGTTGATTTTAATGCTTGGGCATGTGTATTACACCATATTTGAGATGTTAGAAGAGTTATTTGTGTTTAAAAGGTCAAGGATCAAAATATGACATTGTTGTAGATTTTCAAATTCCGTATTCTTCTTTAAAGATTTGTGATCCTTTGACAGGGCATAAATGCATCCACAATCGCTCTAAAAATCTGTTTTAAAGCTTGAGCATGTGTATTTCATGGTATACTTGATGATCATGCACTTGGTTGCGCTTAAATGCTCAAAGATCAAATTTTGACACTCTAAGCCACTTTCATTTTCCGTATTCTTAAGTGAATAATATGCGATCTTTGACAATGCATAAATGCTAGCATATAAGTCCAAAAAATGTGCTTAAATACTTGAACATGTGTATTTCATTGTGTACTTGAAGCCCATATATTTGGTTCGATCAAGTTGTGTTCAGGTCAAAATTTGGCACGCCAAACGAGAACCGAAACATTGCTGATTTTACTGTTTTCATATTTTTTCAGGGCTGAAGTAAAAAGGTCATAAATTGCTCAATTCTTATCAGAATTTTTCGTACAAAGTATCGTTGGAAAGATAAATTGAAGCTCTACAACTATGTCTCAAGTGACATTTTCGTCAGAGGTGGTTTTCACATCAGAATTTGGGCTCAAATTTGGCTGACTTATGAAGCATTGGACAGAGCTGGAGTAAATCGGAGATAACTCTTGCTAGTTTTATCCGAATTTCTGGTGTAAGGTACCGTTGGAAAGGTCATTCAAAACTCTACAATTTTTCCAGAAATAGCCATTCTCAAAAAATGAAGTTTGTATACCGAAAATGCCCTCTGAATTTCTGGTTTCTCCAAAGCTTATTGGATCCACATCCTATTAACCCATTAAGCCTCTTAATGGATCCTATGCTTCAAGCCTATAAATAGGCACTTAAGGGCAGCCAAGAGAGGGGGGAACAGCTGGTGGAAGGGGAGAAAAGAGGAGAAGAAGAGGCTTTAGGGTTTTGAGCTTTCTTTGGTATTTTCTTTGATTTTGTTCTTCTTCTTTGTAAATTTGGTATTATGTGTAACTAAAGACTTGTAGATCTCATCCCGATCTATCTTTCTATCGGATTACATTTTGGATTTGGTTTGATTTCAATGAAAAGAATGGTTTGATTACAATACTTGTTTCATTTTCTATTCCTCTAGCTTCTCTTTGCTTTAAGAGGTATAGATCCCTCTATTTTCTTTGAGATGCATGCTAGAATTGTTAGAATCAAGTGATTAGAGGTATAGACCTCTTTACATCCTTGATATATCTTCATTTAGGTTGATCCTAATGTCTTGTCTAGAATTAGAGGTATAGATTCCTCTCTTTTTAGCAAGGCTTAAGTTAGGGTTACCTAAAGGCCTTGAGTTCTAAGGGTATAGAGTCCCTTAGTCTTTCTTTTGGCCTACCTTGAGGCTAGCCCATTGAGTAGTTAGGGGTATAGATTCCACTAATGATCTTGTTGCCTATGACTAGTGACTCTTGGTATTTTCATACCTAGAAACAAGTTTTGACAAACCATTGGCCTCTACCTTTGTGTATCTACACATGTTTTGAATGCCATATTTACATAGTTAGGGTTCGATGACAAGAATCCTAACTTAGTGAAGTGTTAGATGATCCAATTTGTACATCTAATTTGAAAGATAGTGAAGGTTGAGACTACACCTTCTTCCACTTGTTATCTCACCTTTATTTACTTTATTTATGTTTTAAACTTTACGAACCTTTATTTCAAAAATCCCAAAACATCTTCTATCGCTTTCCTTTTTGTCAAAAAACACAAAAATAGTTTTTACTCTTCTTCTTTTGCATTTAAAGTTCCTAGTTTTAAATTCCATCGCTCCCTGTGGTAAATGATCTTGGGACTCACCCTTGTTTAACTTTGACAACTCCTGCGCTTGGGAGTATAAGCTAACTCATATTTGAGGGCAAGTCAAGGAGCTCTGGAGATGTCAGAAGAGAGGGAGAGGCCGAGCGGCGGCGCGGTGAGACCGAGCGCCGTCTTCTTCCCCGAGCACGACCATTGCGGCACCACCCGCGGAGAGGGCGTTGAGTGGTGGATCTTGAGGGTGGCGGCGTCGGGGTCCGGGAGGAGTTCATCGGAGAAGAAGGGGGAAATAGGAGGCGTCGGGATCCGGAAGAAGAGAGGGATATGAGAGGAGCTCTGGAGATGTCAGAAGAGAGGGAGAGGCTGAGCGGCGGCGCGGTGAGACCGAGCGCCGTCTTTTTCCCTGGGCACGACCATTGCGGCACCACCCGCGGAGAGGGTGTTGAGTGGTGGATCTTGAGGGTGGCAGCGTCGGGGTCCGGGAGGAGTTCATCGGAGAAGAAGGGGGAAATAGGAGGTGTCGGGATCCGGAAGAAGAGAGGGATATGGGAGGAGCTCTGGAGATGTCAGAAGAGAGGGAGAGGCCGAGCGGCGGTGCGGTGAGACCGAGCTCCGTCTTCTTCCTCGGGCACGACCATTGCGGCACCACTCGCGGAGAGGGTGTTGAGTGGTGGATCTTGAGGGTGGCGGCGTCGGGGTCCGGGAGGAGTTCATCAGAGAAGAAGGGAGAAATAGGAGGCGTCGGGATCCGGAAGAAGAGAGGGATATGGGAGGAGCTCTGGAGATGTCACAGGGGACGCCGGATCTGGGTCTGGATGGAGGTTTGGAGGTCGGGGGTGGTGGTATTGGTAAGTGGCGGCGTCGAAGTCCGGCGAAGGATGCAGGGCGTCGGGGTTCGTCGGAAAGAGAAGAGGAGGGTTCCGAGGTCGGGATGGCGCGAGGGGCTCGGATCCGGTCGCTGCGACGGGCCTCGGCGGTGGTGCTGATAGAGCTTGAGGGTCGGTTGAGGCGGAAAGGGCGTGGGGTGGTGGATCTTGAGGGTGACGGCGCCGAGATCCGGGAGGAGTTCATCGGAGAAGAAGGGGGAAATAGGAGGTGTCGTCGGAGTCTGATCGGGGTGGTGGTGTTAGGATTTAAACAATCCTTAACTCTCTCGGATCTTGGGATTTATGAATCACAGAAACAACACATGCAAAAAGAAAGGTCACAAGAAGAGAGAAAACAACAGAATAAAGGCTCATAGATTTATAGAGGTTCGCCAACTTGCCTACGTCCTCTCTCCACCACACCAGATCACCTTTTATTGATTAATGAAGATTACAAAGAGCTCTCTCTCTCTCTCTCTCACGGCTGCCTCTCTCCCGGTTTTTCACACAGTCTCTTCCAACCCTAAAATTACATAACGATGTATATATATAGGGTTAACCGGTAAAGACGGAAATGCCCCTGTAGAAACCCAAAAACCGGCTGCGCCGATCCAACGGTTAGCATCACAGCCGTTGGCAGCTTTGGTAGCTTTGTGGACCCCAAGGGAATTAATGCCTTGCAAAAGCAATCAATGCTCAAAGCAATCAATGCTCATTCAAAAAACCTTGTCGACGCTTCTCAACAGAGCTCGTCGACACTCCCCAACTAAGCGCATTGACACCTCCAAGTAATATTGTCGACTCCTCGATGTCTCCGAAGCTCGACGCCACAACCTCGACTCGTGCGTCGACGCCTTCATGCACGCCGCCTGCGTGTTCTTCTTGCGCCGCTGCTCGAAGTCTTTACACCTCGAGCCCTCGACTATGCTCGTCGACGCCTTCGACGCCTCTACGCCTCGAGCTCAACCCGTCGACGCATCAGCGTCGAAAGTCCACTATGCTGAAGGTTTTTTACATTTCCAACAATCTCCCACTTGGAGATAACCGAAGCAGCGCAAAAACTCCATATCCTCAAAACAAAGTGACCGTAGTGATCTCATCCTTCATGGTGTGGCGGTGGCCTTCTCATCTCCTCAAGTATGAAAGCCAACTGAAGTTGCACAGAACTTCAGTTTCTCAATGGTGACAGCCTTTGTCAACATATCTGTTGGATTGTCCTTTCCTAAAATCTTCTCTAGTAAGAACTCCCCATCCTCTAGAAGCGAACGAATGAAATGGTAACGTAAGTCAATGTGTTTTATTCTGGCATGGAACACTGGATTCTTGGCAAGGTGTATAGCACACTGGTTGTCACTAAAAAGAACCCTGTTCTTTTGCTTCAGACCCAATTCTCCCAAAAAACATTTCAACCAAATCATCTCTTTACTAGCCTCAGTCACAGCTACATACTCAGCTTCTGTAGTGGAAAAAGTTACTATCTTCTGCAGACGTGATATCCAACTCACTGCTGTCGACCCCAAAGTGTAGATGTAACCTGTGGTACTTCGCCTTCTATCATGATCACCAGCGAAATCAGCATCCACATATCCTTGCAGCACCAATTCTTCCTTCCCAAAGCACAATGATGAATATGTGGTACCCCTCAGATATCTTAATATCCACTTAGTTGCCTCCCAATGCTGTTTCCTTGGATTGCTTGCAAACCTACTCACAACTCCCACTGCATGAGCTATATCTGGTCTTGTGCAAACCATTGCATACATTAGACTACCAATGGCTGAGGCATAGGGAACCTTAGCCATGTACTCCTTTTCTGCATCTGTCCTGGGAGACTGCTCCTCAAAAAGTTTGAAATGACTTCCTAAGGGCGTGCCAACTGCCTTGGCCTTCTGCATATTGAACCTCTGAAGTATTCGTTCAATATACTCAGCTTGGCTCAGCTTCAAAGTACCCTGAACTCTGTCTCTGCTGATCCTCATCCCAAGTATCTGCTTAGCTGCACCCAGATCCTTCATAGCAAACTCATTTGCCAACTGTTGTTTCAGCTTGTTTATTTCCTGTAAACAAGGTCCAGCTACAAGCATATCATCAACATAGAGTAATAATACTAAATAACCAGACTCAAATCTCCTGAAATAACAACAGTGATATGCATTGCATCTGTTATAACCATCGCGTTGCATAAAGCCATCAAATTTTCTGTACCATTGCCTGGGAGCCTGTTTTAAACCATATAAACTCTTCTTGAGTCTACACACCATCTCTTCCTTGCCTTCCTCAATGAAGCCAACATGTTGCTTCATTTAGATTTCTTCATGCAAGTCACCATGAAGAAAAGCAGTCTTAACATCTAACTGCTCAAGGTAGAGATTTTCAGCAGCTACTAAACTCAATACCACTCTAATAGTGGTTATCTTCACAACTGGGGAAAAAATCTCTGTGTAATCAACCCCTTCTTTCTGTTGGAAGCCCTTTACAACCAATCTAGCCTTGTACCTCTTACTACCATCACTTTCCTGCTTGACCCTGTAAACCCACTTATTATGTAAGGCCTTCTTCCCTGCAGGGAGTTTAGACAACTCCCAAGTACCATTAGAGTGGAGAGCATCTATCTCTTCCTGCATAGCATGCTCCCACTTAATGGACTCATTAACCTGCAAAGCCTCATCATAGCTCTCTGGTTCTCCACAATCTGTCAAAAGCAAGCAATGCAATGAAGGGTATTTGGGATTAGGCTTGTGCATTCTGGATTACCTTCTTGGCTCTATAGTAGGTGTGCTGGACTCTGACCTTGAAGTTGTCTCCTCTGAAACTGTCTCTTTTACCTGGTCAGAACTATTCTCAACCCCACCAATATCTGAAGGCTCTTCTATCTCAAAGTACTTGGATGCATCTCCATCATTAGTGGTGCTCCCACTATTTTGTTTGTCATTCATGTCCTTGTAGAGTACTCTTTCATCAAACACAACATCTCTGCTCCTGATGATCTTCCTGTTCTTGTCATCCCAAAGGCGATAACCAAACTCATCAATGCCGTACCCGATGAATGTACATTTCTGTGACTTAGCATCTAGCTTGTCCCTGACATGATCACTGATATGGACATAAGACATACAACCAAAAACTCTTAAATGTGAGAGCTTTACTGACACGCCTTGAAAAGTGTCGTTACCTTAACAAGGACGCCAAAATTACAAATTTATAATCCGAATCACTATTAACTACTTAAGGGGTAGATAGCAATAAGTCAGGGTTGGTTCACAGGGAAAACAGGATTAAGTCTAATTACCGTGCATAGTTCTAAATCAAAGGTTAAAGGAGATGGAAGATAGTTGGTCTTTAAACTACTTTTAACTTAAATCAAACTAAATCGAGAGAATAACAATGGGAGAAAAAGGCTAGGAAGTTCTAATCCGTAATCGAGAGTTATCTAGGCATTCCTAGGACAAGAGCAATTCAATAAATTCAAGATGGTTTTCTAAAATTGATAAAAGATCGGCTAGGTCCACTATCACTCAACATAGATTTATTAGAAGTCTACGTCGGAATGAAGATCAAATCAGCGGATAATTGGTATGATAATAATCAAAGTGGTTCTAGCACTTTGAGATCGCCTAATCGATAAAGATAAAGAATGAATCGTAGGTTACAATCATAGGTCTTAATGGTTCTAGCATTAAGGCAGTGGTTCTAGCACTCCTACAATCATAAGCTAGGGTTTAGAATCCAATCCAAAGATCTAACATTGTTCTAGCATGAAAGCAACTTGAACAAGTCCTAATCCTAGCCTCTAACATGCACTGCTCAAAACTAGCGATCGTAATCTCAGCATAACTTTCACATCCGAACTCGAAATGAGGCGATATAAGATTCGTTGGAAAGCTAAGACAGAGATCTACAACTTTTATGTTTTGAGTTTTCACAGAATCCGGCTGTAAACCCACGGAAAAACCGAGACAAGACAGACCGAAATTAGGACACAAAGAGCAAACAATACATTCACCATAAGAAAGATTACCAATAGATATATAAAATCCGAATTCTATCCATTAACCCATCATAAAATATATGCTCTGATCCATAGGAAAACTGAAATAAACTCCCTATTACATCATAGAATTTCCTAGAATAAAGATTTAGCTACTCATCTTGAAGAAACGATCCATCGGAGAAGGTTGATGACGCGCTCCCGCCATGGATCTATTTTCAAGATCTAATCCTAATGTTTATGGAGGAAGAAGAACCAAGGAAACACCCAGGAGGAGAGGAAAATTCGTCTATGGGTGGCTGCCAAAAATCCTCTCACAAGGTCTATTTATAGGCCTTATTTAAACCCTAACTCGGATTAGATCTCAGCCCTTTATTTTTCCCGCAGCACCAAAAGGGATCGATCCCCTTTAGGAAGAAGATCGATCTCCTTCGTCCGTGAACTCAGAATCTGGGTTATGCCCGACTCAGATCGATCTCCTTTGGGAAGCGGATCGATCTGGTTTTTTCGTAACTGCTTCTTCTGCACCTCTGTACTAAAAATAGCATATCTTCCTCTAGGAAACTTCAAATCACGAACCGTAAAAAGTTCTGGAATCTAGACTTCAAGAGCTTTCCAACCACATATATAGCACATTATCTGGTTCTTCCTAAGCAGGTACAGTTTAATCTTCAAAGATGGCCCACCTTTGCTCCTTTGACTTCGCAGGTTCTTTATTTGTTCGTTTTAGCACCAAACTTGATCTAATCTTCGCTGAGGGTCCTTAAGTCTGGAATGGGGGAAAGACAATCAAAATAGCATTGTTCGGAGGCTAACAGGACCTAGTGAAAGGGGCGATTTGTACACTTTTCACGCGTTATCACACCCCCCAACTTGATCTTTGCTAGTCCTCAAGCAAAGCAAGATAAAAATAAACATAAAGCAGTAAACCTAACTAGCCACTTTCATAGGTCTCACGATTACACTTAGTATGTGTAACAAGCCTTTAAACCCCTGGGTGACCTCTGTGGAGGAGTTATAGTCTCCTGAGGGTTTCCAGTGATGATACCCACAAACATCAATACATCCCCTTGACTATGCCATTAGAAATCCATCATAAGACTCATCAACTCCAATGCACGAATCAGAAATATTACCCATGAACGTACCCACACTGCCCGGTTACTAAGTATGAAGTCCTTTTCTTTTCTTTTTTTTTTCTTTTTTTTTTCATTTCATTTCAGGTAATTCAACTATTTTACGCGAACAACACGCTGGCTAGGCACACTGCCCGGTTACTAAGTTGAACACCCTACACTTTCAGACATATATACTTTTTGCGACAGAGAATTGCATGTATTCATGTATCTTCTATGACATGACAAAGAACTGTAAATCTATCCCAGTTTCAGGCTCAGAATCTAATTTCAACTCTTCGACATGTGAAAGTGAACATGTGCAGTAGGATATGTCAAGCTATCCTTAAATCATGGTAAAAATGTTAAAGTATAGAAATAATATCAGGCATTGTAAAAATTTACTATCCCTTATATAGCCTACAAGCATCAGAATAATTCATAACATAAATTTCTAAAACAAGCATCTTTATCAATAAGTATCATAATTTCATTCTTCTGACATAATCTAAGGGATGTATAATAGCTGGTTATCATAAAAATAAATAAATAAACATGAATTCCTAGAATTCTACCCCTCAACTTAAATGTAATTGTCCTCAATTACACTAAGTCATAAAAATAAAGCAAGGTATAAAGGGTAGAGATCACCATAAGATCGTGTCAGAAAAGTCGTCTTTCACATTATAATCACCACATCGGCCACACAATTGAAACATCACCACCGACGAAATGCATGTCTCTAGAAAATACGATCTATATTTGGTATTAATATCCGCCCATGAGTAATGTACAAAGGAACACCTGCCATAAAAATACCTTTCAAAGAAAAAACAAATAGAATAAATGGAAAATATATCATGAATAGCAAAAAGGCATAAAAATTATTAAAAATTTCGGCAGAGTCTCCTTTGTATTTCTTGAATATGTAGCATGTACAATCATTCATCCTCATATTTTAAAATATAGACCTTAAAATATATTAAATCATCCACACGCAACACCTAAAATAATCAGCATCAATAATATCGTGATTGAAAATCACGACCGTCCGATTGGAAAAAAGGATCACTGTAGCCTCTGGATCATGTATGGCAGCCAATGGACGGCTGAGAGCTCATGCATGAATACTGGGCCCTCTAGGCATTAAAAACACTCCAAATCAACCAATTCACACAAGAAATCGAACTACGACGATCATGACATCACATTCAATCATTCTAAGCTCAATTCAAAGAAAACACACCCAAAATCAAACATGCAACTAATGGGAAATACAAGCAAGCATGCAAAGAATAAATTTCAAACAAGTAGTTAAAAATCAAAGCAGAGATGGGTTGCCTCCCACCAAGCGCTAGGTTTATCGTCTCTAGCTCGACTTAGCTACTGATCAATCATTTATAATGTGGCTCCGCCCAGGTCATTGTTGGATCAAGTTGTAGAGGATTTTCAATATAAATTTTTAATCTATGATCCTTTACTTTAAAAATTGAGCCAGACTTAATATGACGGATTTCAATTGCCGTGTGGGGAACAATCTGTTGTACGAGGAATGGGCCGGTCCACCTGGACCTAGGTTTGAGCGAATAGAGTCTAGGTCTAGCCTTGAATAACCAAACTTTATTGCCAACTTTCAAAACTCTCGGATGAATGAATTTAGGTGGGATAATCAAAGACGGTAACGCTAGAGTTGAAAAAATATGAGGTCCAGGATCAATCGAAATTTTACTCCAAGAAATCTTACATACCTTGTTGTATAAACCATCATTTCTCGCATCCTCAACAAGATTAAGATTATTAACATCACAAATAGGTGAATCATTCTTCACATCCATAACTTCATCTTTCAACTCTGGAAAATCAACATTAAGATCCGGTAAAGCATTTTTAACTACTATCTCATCATCGTCCAAGATAGCAACATCACATGGACGTTTATAACTTCCACTAGACAAATCACCATCATCATGCACTATTTTATTTATCGCCTCATCCATACACATATCGATATCGTCATTATTCATCAAAGCATTTACCATAAAACAATCATCATCATATGCATGGCGTTTTGACGTATGAAAAATATTCAATTTCAATTCCATATTTCCAAAAGTAACTGTCATAATACCATCCCTATAATTAATGCAAGCATTAGCTGTAGCTAAGAAAGGTCGACCAAGAATTATAGGAACATTTTTCTTAGTTTGCAAGCTTGGTTCCATATCCAACACCACAAAATCCACAGGAAACATACATTGACCAATTTTAACTAGACCATCTTCAAGCACACCCCGTGGGGTTTTAATTGAACGATCAGCTAACTGAAGAGTCATAGCAGTGGGTTTAAGTTCTCCTATACCAAACTTGGAATATAACGAATAAGGCATGAGATTCACGCTAGCTCCTAAATCAAGTAAAGCTCCATCAATCAAATGGTTTCCTATAGTGCAAGAAATAGTAGGAGTACCTGGATCTTTAAGTTTAGGAGGAATATCACTACGAAGGATTGAGTTTACTTGTTCAGTCAAGAAAATCTTTTTGGAAACATGAGATCTAGATCGACGCTTTTGAGTGCATAAATCTTTCAGAAATTTCGCATAAGACGGAATCTGTTTGATAGCATCGAACAGAGGAAGATTGATATGAACTTTCTTGAAAACTTCAATCATCTCATCAAGTTTAGAATTTTTGAAAGGAGCCGAAGTCGGATCTACTAGGGCCTCAGGAAAGGGAATTTTCGGTACATATGTCCTAGGATTCGGTTCCAGTGATGAAGTAGAATCATGAGGAACAGGAATTGAAGTTTTGGGTAACACCTCATCATTAGATGCCTGCAAGTCTCTATCTAATGGAACTTGAGAAGTAGATGGAGTTGCACTGAGAGGTTGAGATGTAAGATCATGATCTGGACATTCCTCATCCGGTTTCTCAATATTAGCAAAGGTCATCCCACTTCGCAGAGTAGTGACAGCTTGGACGTGTTCATGGGAGGACTCAGTGGAATGTTGACCTCTAGGGTTAGGAATGGGTTGACTTGGTAAGGTACCTTCTTCTCTCCTATGCATAGAACTAGCCAATTGACCCATTTGAGTTTCCATCTTAGCTAAAGCTTGAGAATGGGAATGAACCAATTGGGTACAAGCTTCAAAAGACTCAAGAGCCTTTACAAGTCTATCCTCAATGAGTGGACTTTGATTTGGTTGTGGTGGAGGAAGAGATGGTTGATTTTGAGATCCATACAGTTGATACCCCCAGAACTGAGAAGGTTGAGATTGATAAGGCACTTGAGAAGGATAATTTTTAGGCGACAGAGATGGTGGCTGAAATTTCAGAGGGTAATTTGGATTTGGATTATTCATCGATTGTCTAGGATTGAAAAAATCAGACTGTTAACCAGGTGTTCTCCAAGAGAAATTCGGGTGATTCCGTAAACCAGGATTATATGTATTAGAATATGGATCATAAGCTGGTTTGGAATTATTATAAATAGCATTTACATGTTCCTGAACTAATTTTGGATAATGGGGCGCTAAATGACAATCAGTTACATCATGATCAGAATTGGAACATAAGAAACAAATATCTTCTGAAAGCGGTGGCAAAGGAGGATTTGAAGATACTACTTGGTTTGTAGTCTGCGTCAGAACTTGGTCAAGCTTCCTACTTAGAATATCTACTTGTTGAGCTAAACGAGTAGATTCATTTAATTCCAGGGTAACCCTCGGTCTAGCTTGATTGGATGAATCCCGGGTATTCCTAGAAGAGGAAGCATGATGTTGAGAATTCTCCGCTAACCTCTCAAAAAGCCTCCACGAATCATCAAGAGGATTCGTAATAAACACTCCTCCATAGGCGGCATCAATAGTCATTTGATGTCTCTCCTTAAGACCATTATAAAAATTCTCTATGATAGCCCATTGAGGGAATTGATGGTGAGGACACTTCCTAAGGAGTTCTCTATATCTATCCCATGCTTCATGAAAAAGTTCATCATCAGCTTGCTTGAAAGACGAAATTTCTTTTCTAAGATCACTGGTCTTGGTAATTGGAAAGAATTTAGCAAGAAATTGGGTTTGAAGTTGAGGCCAAGTCGTGATAGATCTGGGCCCTAAAGATGTAAGCCAATATTTCGCTTTACCCTTGAGAATAAAGGGAAAGAGTTTCAATTTCCAAGCATCATCAGTGAAATTATTGACTTTCACAGTCGAACTAATCAAGATAAATTCTTCTATATGATTGTAAGGATCTTCATGAGACAAACCATGAAAGGCAGGAAGAGATTGAAGGAACTGAGGCTTGATTTCATAACGGGCAGCTCCTATCACTGGGGGTTGAATGCATGAATTTGAAGTAAATGAAGTAGGAATGTAAAAATCTTTCATATTCATGCGGCCTTGATCTTCATGATAGGTCGGATTTTCATCATGATCATGATGATCATCTAAGTTATGGTTCTCCATGGATGAATCAGGTGAAATATTCACAGGTCTAAGCAATGTAGCACGAGAATTCAAGAATTCTTGCAATGTAATATTTAAATCTGAATCTTCACTAACATTCATCCATATACCACATCACCAGAACAACCAAGGTTTAGAGATACTCACAGTGCTATCTTGGTGAAGCTTTGACTGATGCTCCTTCTCCGCTTGGAAGGTGCTTCGTCAAAGTCCCTAACGCACGATCAACAAGATAGGAAATATTAGCACTGGTACTATTTTTGGTCTTTTATATAATAAATGCCAGAAATAAAGATAACTAATTGAAATAAAACTACACTAGGCAATTAACTCAATAAACCGTGTTCCCCGGCAACGGCGCCAAAATTCTGACACGCCTTGAAAAGTGTCGTTACCTTAACAAGGACGTCAAAATTACAAATTTATAATCCGAATCACTACTAACCACTTAAGGGGTAGATAGCAATAAGTCCGGGTTGGTCCACAGGGAAAACAGGATTAAGTCTAATTACCGTGCATAGTTCTAAATCAAAGGTTAAGGGAGATGGAAGATAGTTGGTCTTTAAACTACTTTTAACTTAAATCAAACTAAATCGAGAGAATAACAATGGGAGAAAAAGGCTATGAAGTTCTAATCCGTAATCGAGAGTTGTCTAGGCATTCCTAGGACAAGAACAATTCAATAAGTTCAAGATGGTTTTCTAAAATTGATAGAAGATCGGCTAGGTCCACTATCACTCAACATAGATTTATTAGAAGTCTACGTCGGAATGAAGATCAAATCAGCGGATAATTGGTATGATAATAATCAAAGTGGTTCTAGCACTTTGAGATCGCCTAATCGATAAAGATAAAGAATGAATCGTAGGTTACAATCATAGGTCTTAATGGTTCTAGCATTAAGGCAGTGGTTCTAGCACTCCTACAATCATAAGCTAGGGTTTAGAATCCAATCCAAAGATCTAACATGGTTCTAGCATGAAAGCAACTTGAACAAGTCCTAATCCTAGCCTCTAACATGCACTGCTCAAAACTAGCGATCGTAATCTCAGCATAACTTTCACATCCGAACTCGAAATGAGGCGATTCAAGATTCGTTGGAAACCTAAGACAGAGATCTACAACTTTTATGTTTTGAGTTTTCACAGAATCCAGCTTTAATCCCACGGAAAAACCAAGACAAGACAGACCGAAATTAGGGCACAAAGAGCAAACAATACATTCACCATAAGAAAGATTACCAATAGATATATAAAATCCGAATTCTATCCATTAACCCATCATAAAATACATGCTATGATCCATAGGAAAACTGAAATAAACTCCCTATTACATCATAGAATTTCCTAGAATAAAGATTTAGCTACTCATCTTGAAGAAACGATCCATCGGAGAAGGTTGATGACGCGCTCCCGCCATGGATCTATCTTCAAGATCTAACCCTAATGTTTATGGAGGAAGAAGAACCAAGGAAATACCCAGGAGGAGAGAAAAATTCGTCTATGGGTGGCTGCCAAAAATCCTCTCACAAGGTCTATTTATAGGCGTTAATTAAACCCTAACTCGGATTAGATCTCAGCCCTTTATTTTTCCCGCAGCACCAAAAGGGATCGATCCCCTTTAGGAAGAAGATCGATCTCCTTCATCCGTGAACTCAGAATCTGGGTTATGCCCGACTCAGATCGATCTCCTTTGGGAAGCGGATCGATCTGGTTTTTTCGTAACTGCTTCTTCTTCACCTCTGTACTAAAAATAGCATATCTTCCTTTAGGAAACTCCAAATCACGAACCGTAAAAAGTTCTGGAATCTAGACTTCAAGAGCTTTCCAACTATATATAGCACATCATCTGGTTCTTCCTAAACAGGTACAGTTTAATCTTCAAAGATGGCCCACCTTTGCTCCTTTGACTTCGCAGGTTCTTTATTTGTTCGTTTTAGCACCAAACTTGATCTAATCTTCGCTGAGGGTCCTTAGGCCTGAAATGGGGAAAAGAAAATCAAAATATCATTGCTCGGAGGCTAACAGGATCTAGTTAAAGGGGCAATTTGTGCACTTTTCACGCGTTATCATTTACGTCCTTACCACTCCAAACCTCTTCTGGTATCCCAAAGTTCAACGGAACTGATGGCCCATGATTGATTAAGAAAGCTACTGTATGCATTGCATCTGCCCAAAAGCACTTTGGCAAACATGCATGTATCCGCATGCTCCTAGCACGCTCAGTCAAGGTCCTGTTCATTCTCTTTGCAATACCATTATGCTGTGGTGTACCTGGAGGTGTCCTCTCTAAACGAATCCCATTCAGAGCACATGCCTTCTTGAACTCCCCCAGCTCGTACTCTCCACCGTTATCTGATCTCAAGCACTTCACTTTCAAATCTGTTTCATTCTCAACCAAAGCTTTCCACTTCATGAAGGTCTCAAACACCTCTGACTTGTGCTTCATGAAGTATACCCATACCTTCCTAGAGTGATCATCTATAAAGATAACGAAGTATGTCGAACCACAAAGAGAAGGCACAGTAGCTGGACCCGAAACATCTGTATGGACAAGGTCTAGCTTGTGAGCCTTGGGAGGTCTACCACACTTTTGAAAGCTAACTCTTTTCTGTTTCCCGAAAATGCAATCCTCACACATGTCAATATCCACTGACTTAATGCATGGTAGCTTTCCATGCGAGTGTAGGACCTTCATTCCCTTCTCACTCATATGTCCCAAGCTACTATGCCACAGATCTGAACTCATCTTGTCATCTGCAACTGCGAGGGTGTCACTCGCCTGTGAGGTCAAATAAAGAGTACCATTCTTCATACCACGGGCAACAACCATGGTACCATTAGAGACTCTCCATGTATCTCCTGTGAATGAAGAAACATAACCTGCATCCCCAAGCTGTCCAACCGAAATAAGATTCTTCTTCAATCTCGGAACGTGTCTGACGTCTGTCAGTTGCCACTTGAACCCCTGGGTCTCAATTTGGACATCACCTCTTCCCACAATACTGCAAGGTTCATCATCTCGCAAGTATACTTTCCCAAAGTCGCTTGCTACATAGTTCTGTAGAATCTCTCTATTAGTAGTCGCATGGAATGAGGCACCCGAATCAATCACCCATGAATCGGCTTTGGTGTCCATAGCAAGGATAAGTGCATCATGCACAACATGAGCCTCTTGCTCGTTTTTATCCTTCTTTGGTGCTTTACATGCTGCAGACATATGACCCACCTGACCACAATTCCAACATTCACCTTTAATAGGTCGCACTGCGGACTTGCTCCTCCTACGAGACTTCGATATGTTCTTATTCTGATTCTTCCCACCCCTTTTCTGGCTTCTGCCTCTCTGCTCGAGACTAAGGGCTGAACCACCTGAACGCGAAGCTTCCTGTGATTTTCTTCTGATCTCTTCAAACATAATCAGACTCGAGACGTCACTCAGTTTCAACTTCCCCTTCCCAGCCGAATTACTAATTGCAGTCACACTTGCCTGCCAACTATCTGGCAATTGAGATAGGATTAGTAAGGCTTGAACCTCGTCCTCAAACATGATACCGACTGAGGTAAGCTGATCTATTATCATGTTGAATTCACTGAGATGTTCCATGAAGGGACATCCTTCTGATATCCTGAGATTGAAAAACTTCTTCATTAGATGTACCTTGTTCGCAGTGGACGGTTGCTCGTACATCTGTGCGAGTGCTGCCATGAGATCCACCGTTGTCTTTTCCTTCATTATATTGTGGATGACTGTCTTTGTAAGTGACAGTCGAATCTGTCCCATTGCTTTCCTGCCAAGGATAGCCCAGTCTTCATCTTCCTCATCAGTTTTCTTTCCCTTCTCTTTACCCAATAAAGGTCGGTAAAGATCTTTCTGATACAGATAGTCCTCCATCTGTGTCTTCCAGAAAGCGAAATCCGAACCATCGAATTTCTCAATTTTCGATTTACCTTCTTCCGAACTCATAGATCCCACTGAAACCTCAGACTGTTCGAACAAAAATTCACCATGCGAATCTGTTGAACACCCTCTACGGAACCAACCTCACTCTGATACCAGTTGTTAGGATTTAAACAATCCTTAACTCCCTCGGATCTTGGGATTTATGAATCACAGAAACAACACATGCAAAAAGAAAGGTCACAATAAGAGAGAAAACAACAGAATAAAGGCTCACGGATTTATAGAGGTTTGGCAACTTGCCTACGTCCTCTCTCCACCACACCAGATCACCTTTTATTGATTAATGAAGATTACAAAGAGCTCTCTCTCTCTCTCTCACGGCTGCCTCTCTCCCGGTTTTTCACACAGTTTCTATCAACCCTAAAATTACATAACGATGTATATATATAGGGTTAACCGGTAAAAACGGAAATGCCCCTGTAGAAACCCAAAAATCGGCTGCGGCGATCCAACGGTTAGCATCACAGCCGTTGGCAGCTTTGGTAGCTTTGTGGACCCCAAGGAAATTAATGTCTTGCAAAAGCAATCAATGGTCAAAGCAATCAATGCTCATTCAAAAAACCTTGTCGACGCTTCTCAACAGAGCTCGTCGACACTTCTCAACTAAGCGCGTCGACGCCTCCAAGTAAGATCGTCGACTCCTCGATGTCTCCGAAGCTCGACGCCACAACCTCGACTCGTGTGTCGACGCCTTCATGCACGCCGCATGCGTGTTCTTCATGCGCCGCTGCTCGAAGTCTTTACACCTCGAGCCCTCGACTATGCTCGTCGACGCCTTCGACGCCTCTACGCCTCGAGTTCAACCCGTCGACGCATCGGCGTCGAAAGTCCACTATGCTGAAGGTTGTCTACATTTCCAACATGTGGTACTGGTAAGTGGCGGCGCCGGAGAATAGAAGTGATGCAATCGTAGAAGAGAAGGGCAATTTAAACATTTCATATAAAATGTGGTGCATTAATACTTTACCATGGTGCATATAAAATCACCCAAGGGTCTATACTCGTGGAAGATAATAAGACTCACACGGCCCAGTATCAATCGCACAGGGCCCAACTTTAATGAGCCCAGTTCTCAACTACAGGACCGCCCGCCGGCGAAGAGTTCGACCTCCCTCCGGGTGGACCCCACCCCGGCGAGCATCCTGTCCTGTTCTTGACGACGTCAGCTGGTCGGCGAGTCCGTCCACCCCCCCCCCCCCCCCCCCCCCACACCGTTCCGAGCTCCACAGCCATCCATCCGAGCTCCGCAGCCATCCATTCTCATACGTGGCACTCCAACAACGAGCCGGAGGCCCGCCCCCATAGGTCCAATTCACCGACACTAGTCAGCTTGAAAAGGCCAACTACTCTTGTCTAAATTAGCTCCTTTATATAAAACCCGCCAAGAGAGCATCTTGGTGATCACGAGAGCATACGTAGGCGTAGCTGCAGCAGAGGAACAGCTAAACCACGGTCAGTTAATTAGATACTAGCTAAGATGCCAATTAGCAGGATTGCCATCGGAGCTCCGTCGGAGGCGAGCCAGCCCGAAGCACTCAAAGCGGCCCTCGCCGAGTTCATCTCTATGCTCATCTTCGTCTTCGCCGGCCAAGGCTCCGGCATGGCTTTCAGTAAGATTTTAAGCTACGAATCTAAAGAATTCTTTATAATATTTGTATGTAAGGTAAAAATATTCAGTCCTGTTTTAATTTGGCAAGGCAAGCTCACCAACGACGGCGCCTCCACGCCCGCCGGTCTAGTCGCAGCCGCCTTGGCGCATGCCCTAGCTCTGTTCGTAGCAGTGTCCGTCGGCGCTAACATCTCCGGCGGCCATGTGAACCCGGCTGTCACGTTCGGCGCGTTCATCGGCGGCAACATTTCTCTGCTCCGGGGACTCCTATACTGGGTGGCGCAGCTTCTCGGCTCCGTCGTCGCCTGCTTGCTTCTCAAGTTCTCCACCGGTGGTTTGGTAAGCATCCCGCAGGGGATCCAACTAACAAGCTGTTAATAGAATCCACGTACGTACTATATATATATATATACTAATTAAGCTGCATCTCTTCAACAGAGTACCGGGGCTTTTGGGCTGTCGTCCGGGGTCGGCGTTTGGAATGCGGTGGTGCTGGAGATCATCATGACCTTCGGGTTGGTGTACACGGTGTACGCGACGGCCGTGGATCCGAAGAAGGGTGATCTCGGGACCATTGCGCCTATAGCGATTGGATTCATCGTGGGTGCCAACATCTTGGCTGGTGGGGCTTTCGACGGAGCGTCCATGAACCCGGCGGTATCATTTGGCCCGGCGGTGGTGAGCTGGAGCTGGGACAACCACTGGGTGTATTGGCTGGGGCCGATGGTAGGCGCTGCGGTGGCTGCAGTCGTCTATGATTTGTGCTTCATTGATCAGCGCACCCATGAGCAGCTCCCCACAACTGATTACTGAAGAGCATGACTCTTCTTTCTCTCTCTCTTTTGAGAGCCTGTTTCTATGTATGAAATTTATGTTTTTGGGTATCCTTTCCTTTGTGTTTCAAGGAAGGGAATTGGAAGATGTCTTTTTTTTCTTTGAATAAATGCACCATGGAGTGGAGGTTAGCTGATGAGCAGTGATATATAGCCAACCTTAACGTGGCGTTGGGCAATCAGCCAACCTTGCGTGGCGTTCATAGTTGATCAACACGTGTCTTAATTTTGAAATTTGCATCAATTTTGACCCGTAAAACCCATCGCCCCTCTCCTTCCTTCTCCTCCCTTCCTTGTCCTCCCAGAGGCTCGAAGGCGTTCATACCTTCTCCCGCGGGCTCTCCTCCACCGATCTCCCTTCCCCTTCTCCTTCCTTCTCCCGCGGGCTCTCCGAGGTCGATCGATGTTGTCAACGTCGGCCCGGCGTTTCGAGGGCGGTGCGGGTCCTTCGCATCGGAGTCGGCGTTGCCGTTGTTGCCGTTCGCGGGGAGGGGGTGTGGCGCTTGACGCTTTGTTGCCGAGGCAGGATCCTGTGTGGAAAAACAGCCTTGACGCATCCCCTCCCGCCGCGCCTCAACCCTCTAGCACTGGGTTGTCGACACAGCAACCACCAGTTTTGGGGCCAGTATATGTTCTCCCTATCCATCAGGACCTTCAGCCCTATGTTGCCGAGGCAGGATCGGCGCCATCTCAACCGAAGCTGTTACGAGCGGTCTACTTGTGATCCCCTCGTAATGGGTCTCTACTGCTCCAATCGACCAGAATCGGCCTTATCGGACTTGATTTGAGTCCAATTGGCTGATTTGGCTAGCTGGATCGGATCTGGCTTGAACTGGATCGGATCTGGCTGAAGCTGGATCGAATCTGGCTAAGCCTGATTGGATGGGACTTGACTGGGTCAAGTCTGAAGTGATCTGGATCAAGCTGATCAGCTTAGATTGGACTGGATCCGGATTAACTGGCTCGGCTGAATCAATTAGACTTGGCTAAGTCTGATTCAAGTTGGCTGGCTGAACCAGCCTGGATCCGAGGGCTGAGAAGTCGCCGGAGTGGATCGCCGGCGGAGGGGCGGCGGCGGCGGTCGGGATCTTGTCAGGAAAGGTCGCGGGTTGATGGGGAATAGATCTACCGGCTTGGATCGGGGAGATAGGTAGCGGATCGGCCGGATCTGAGAGAGACGGCGGTGAAGGTTGGGTCGGCCGGCGTCGGGAACGACGAGGGAGGCTCGGCGGGGGTCCTTGGGACGTCGGGAAGGATCGTGGGGAGACAAGGAACAGATCTGGAAGGTTTTAAGGTGGGATCGAGCTGGGACGTGAGGTTGCCGGTGAAGGGGACGGAGGTCGGCTTGTCGGGTACGGCGGCGGAGGGGATGGAAGACGGTGGGAAAGGGTTGGCCGGAGTCGTGGGAGATAGGGGAAGGCTTTGGCGGTCTTGATTGGCGACGGGGACGGCCGGAGAGGAGAGAACGGCGATGGTCGGCGGTAGCTTAGGGTTTCGGGCACGGGAGAGAAGAGAGGAAGGAGATGAGCTGACGTGGCGATGACGTGGCGTGGGGTCGCTGACGTGGCGGAGAGAGAAAGTGACGGGGAGAAAGAAATTGAAGGTGAAGGCGATGCCGGCTGCGGAGAAGATGACCGACGGGGAAGAAGATGGATATATGGTGGTTTTCGGGTGGAATCTACTTTACTTCTACTCCTATGATATTCTACTCCTATGATAATTTATCAACTACTCTTAATCATTCATCTCATCATTCATTATCATAACCTAATACAAACTACTAAGGTCCTTTTATAGAGACCTTGACAGAATCCTAATCCACTAGAAAACCCCCTTGCTTAATTAGCAAGTAATAAGGTTTCTGACTCAACTCAACTTCCTAACTCAAAGGGACTCTTAATTAATTCCTAACAATCAACTAGGACTCAATAAAAGACTAATGATAAATACTAATTAAATACTCTAGTTTGAAATAGGGAAGTCCAAGTCAAACTAGGAAAGAGGCTGAACCAGTTTGGTTCCTCTTCTGGGTTCGGGTCCAGTTGGTCGAGTCGGATCGACTCGTATCAGAAGCCCCCTTCGCATGTGAAAAGACGGCAAGCCAAATACCCAACTCCATCGGATTCTTGGCCACTACAACTCCTCTCCAGACATCCAAGAACAGCTCAAGAGGGACAGCACAGTGGCAGTACCTCTACCACAAGTGATAGTGTGGATGAAGGCTCAGATAAAGCATAAACCAGAGAATTGGTGTTTTTGTAGCAAAGCATAACATAGGCAGAACTTTCAAGGAGAAGGCAGAGGATGGCAAGAAGGGAAGCAATGCTGACGACGAAATGCGTGCGACTGAGTTGCATGCAGGAATCATGAGATTTCCTTCAAATGCAAGTTGTTCACAAAGTTATGTCATTTGGCTAAATGCATCTTGCTCTAGATTTTATGCAAGCAGTTCGAATTATTGGTGCATTGATGTGTTTGTGAAGTGTGTTAGATGGTTGTCAATGATGGTATGAG
Organism: Narthecium ossifragum; assembly: GCA_963920575.1. Taxonomy (NCBI): domain Eukaryota; kingdom Viridiplantae; phylum Streptophyta; class Magnoliopsida; order Dioscoreales; family Nartheciaceae; genus Narthecium; species Narthecium ossifragum. The sequence goes on from OY986966.1 coordinate 8,329,193, forward strand.
CAGTGATAACTTTAGTAGTAGCTAGTGTTGATACCTCCCTCGAAAAGTACCAGTTTCAAATTTCTATATTTCAAAGAGTAGCATTACCTGATCCCAGATGTATATCCTTTCCTGAAACTATTTACTCTAAGCGGTTGTCTGAATCACACAGCCTGATTCAGTGTAGTAAATGATACTTTGAAACCATAATTTCATGGTATGTTTTTCTGAATCAACAGCCATGAGAGTAAATGGGCTAGATTTCCTATATAGCAATAGCAAGCAAGACCTGCTAACAAAACTATGGACAAGTTTCCATTGCTCATCAACACCCAACAAAGTTGCCTCTACATATTCTTCCAGCAATTACAAGCAGAGTATCCAACAGAAATGGGTCAATTATGAACATATTGATGCAGCCGTGGAACACTAGCTGCAGAATATTCAGTTACAAGTAAAGAAAGTTCCTCATGTCATGAACCAGGAGACCTGATCTAGTTTACAACTTGCTGTTACACAATCTGAAAACCCAAAAATTTCTAGTTAGCTCCTCTTGTAAGAAGGGCCCAAGAAAATTGTAAGTATTCATCTTCTATATCTCTCCACAATTCCTTGAAAAATTAGCAAACATATGTCTTAACAAAGTAAAGTAATTCAAAATGCAAGGCCCACTATGTCTCGTCCTTGCAGACCCCTTGTAATTGCTTGAGACTTCCTCCCTCATAGTAGTTACTGATTTCAAAATTCGTCACTGCGTTCCTTCCTCGCAATTCAATGGCCGCTATATCATAAGCTTCTGCAGCTTCTTCTTCTGTATCTTTGTATATTTAAGAGAAAAACACATGCACCAAGTTCAGTATTAGGATGGATTACTTGCTTCAACTATATAGTTCATATGGAAGCTCACCAAAAGTTCCAAGGTAGATATCTTTGACATCCCTGCTCTCACCAACTCGACCTATTTGAGCTTGCCACTTACCATCCTTGCGCCTTCTGGAACAGAGACAATGGGATTTTCAATCAGGTCTCGTGTTCATGCTAGGAAAAAAGAACCGACTCTTGGCAGAGGCATCAAATTAGAAAACCCACCTTACTCCTATGTACATTGAAGCACCTCGTGAGAAACAGCTACTTTGTCTGCCATAGGAATGCACAACAAGAGGGGTAAAAACGAGTGAAAATTATTAGCGATACGAGTTACATCAATTGGTGGGGAATCTGAGGGGTCCCAGCGATGTCGGAGATACGCCAGATAGATACGGGGATGTCGCAGCGGAAGAGAAACAACCAAACCACAAAAGAAAAAGAAAAAGTGGAGACAAGGATTTACGTGGAAAAACCTACCAACAACAATTGGAAGGAAAAAAACCACGGGCAGCAGAGGAAATCTTCACTATGAGAGAGAGATTACAAAGCCCAAACCCTAGTAGAGACAAAGAGATCTCTCTCTAGGATTGCCTACTCTCACACCTCTCACAAGCCTCTCAATAACATCTCTACCACACAAAGAAACCATAAAAGCATCCTATTTATAGAGTCCAATGAATACAGATTCGGATTAAATCTGAGCCGTCGGATTTGCCCGTCCAATGGAGAGGGATCGATCCCACTCAAGAGAAGGATCGATCCGAGTATGCGTGAGAACGAGGGATTCCTGAATTCCCGAGTCGGATCGATCCCACTCTGAAGGAGCGATCGATCCGTCCCTAAAAAACTCAAAATCCCGAGTCGGATCGATCGACGGATCGATTCGTCCTTGCCGTTCGAAAATAGGTGCCTTCTGTCTGGGAAAATATGCACAGTCCGATCGATCCGTAGATCGATCCGTCTATATCCTTCAAGGCCCGATCGATCCAACGATCCTTTGCTGCCATCATATCCTCATGGAGGAAAAGTCAACATCAATTGTAATCTATGAAACATACCTCCTCACATAGGCAACAAACTCCTCAGGAGACATTGTCTTCATTATCTCAAGTTCTTTCTCATAGTTAGAAACCTATTGAGCCATCAAATAAAACAGGTGAACCACAAATTCAAGCTTGCAAAAGATACCATGTGTTTAGTGAAAGCTAACCACATGCAATCTAGATGGTAGAATTGCTTACATCAAAATTTAGTTTTGCATTTGGGCCTGGACCCCCAACAAAGACAGGTTGGCTAGGGATCATTTTTCTTCTGGTTTTTTATACTTCCATGTACTAATCTGTCCGGCCAAATGAGCAAGCTCAGCCAGCCCTACTTTCTTTTTCAAGTCAGCAGGTCATGTTCAAAAGACACGTGACTTACCCAGCAGCCTTCGGGCTTAACTAAAAGGAAAATGATACTATGCCGACGCCACGTGCGTCGGCAAGTTTGCCGACTCGACGTGGCGCCGACATGGCATAGCAATCGGGAATGAGAAATCAAAAAATCGCGCGTATACGACCAAAGGGGAGCGAATTAATTTCAAATCCCCAACTGGTCGCGACCTCTCTCCCCCGACGCCCGACCCCCCCCCACCTCCCGCCGAAGCTCTCGTCGGATATACACACCCCCCGACTCCTAGCCGCGACCTCTCTCCCCCCAACGCTCTCATCCGACCTCTCGCCTCTCTCCTCTCCAGCGATGAGCGATACCCTAGCTCCCGCCTCTCTCCTCAACGAGCGACGCCCTAGCTCCCGCCTCTCTCCTCTCCGGCGACAAGCAAGGAGCCACGTGACTGATGCCCTAGCTCACGAGCCCCCCGAACTGATGCCGTAAATCTCCCGACCTCTCTCCCCCCGATGCTCTCTCCTCGCTCGACCGCCACACCCCCCGACGCCTGGTCGTGATCTCTCTCCTCCGACCTCCACACCCCTCTCTCCTCCGCCCCTGATGTTGTCGCCGCCGCCCGCGATCACTCTCTCTCTCTTCCCCTGGTCTTCCCCGCCGCCCCTTGTTTCCAGCGTCCCCGACAGCCGCGCCTGGCCCTCGCGCATTCGCCGCAGCCCCTGGTCAACCTACTTCCGACAAGAGATAGTATAAAACGACAATTTTTCAATCCTATTCCAAATCTCTCCTCTAGGGAGGGAGGGAGGGAGGGAGATGCATCTAAGCGAGAATGAGGGAATCGAGGGCAATAGGTTCGTGGTAACTGGAGGGCTGGGATTCGTCGGCGCGGCGCTGTGCTTGGAGCTCGCGAGGAGAGGCGCCGAGGAGTGCTTACTCTTTCTGCAAGACTATGGCTGTTTGTTGCTTGGCCACGCCTAGCTCTCACATGAACATAATCTTCCTTGGGTGCATCCGTGCCATTTTTACCTTGTTTTTCAGCAGGTTTCATACAAGGCATCTGTGAGCTATGGCGTTCACCTTTCTGCAATTTGGCTTCAGTTTTCTCCTTTGCAGTCTCTGCAGCCACTTGTGACCTTCCTTGTACTTGGTCCAAGCTAACATCCTGCAATATACACAAGTATGATCAATAAAATGAATCATCCATTGATGTACTTTGATCAAATTAGCAAGTATGTAAGAAAAATGAAATGGCTGACCTGATTACGGCGCTTCCTCTTCTTAGAACCAAGCCCCTTCAGAAGAAGAATCTCTTGTTGCGGCAGTATCGACTGAACAAAAATTTTCTTCGTGATGACCTCTATTGAGCTCTGGCTCTCCTGACCCATCACTATCTCTTCGGTTCCTATCAGGAATCTCATGATTTGATACATGGCCACTATACTTTGTCACATCATTGGCAACTTCTCTAATGTTCGTTATAGATGCTGCAGCAATAGGGTATGGACTAAAGGATTCAGAAGGACCAAAGGGATTCATCATACCAACCAAATTACCGCCATTGAAGCACGAAAGTTTCGCAGCTCGCTCAATGAAAGCAGAATCAGCAGGGATCTTAGGGAGATTTTGGGGAAGAATTCCAGCGTCAGACAATAGGAAAGCTGCACTTTTATGTACTGTTTCAGAAGAACTCCAACCCATATTTGGTCTGTTGGAGTTGTTCCTCGGAGGACCAGAAGGGTGGTTCCAGAGGTTAGGAAAGAAGGATTCCTCAATGGATGAGTTCCCTTGGAAGGCCGCAATCGATGTGTTGCCAAACTGCCAATTAGCAGAGATTGAAGAATGGCAGCTCAAATGATCAACCTTCTTCTCCAAACCAGATTTATCCTTCTCATCGTAATCCATATGCTATCAACTCTTCTCAACAATGTTACTGATTCAGGATCGATCTCTCCCCTCTTAAACTTTGTGGACTATAGACAGCATATGAACACCATAGAGAATCAACAAAATCCCTGAATTACCAAAATTTAGGGAGTGGACAAGGATCATTTATTGGACATTGAGAAAAGATCATGGCTTGTATCAGTAAAGAGATCCAACCGAATCACTCAATATAACAGTAAACAGTTGGAAAATAGATAGAAATCCAGATGGAATCAGGCGCCACAAATTTCAACAGAAGAACAAATACCCACAGATAGAAATTCATCTCAATATAAATTCTAACGATAAGAAAGCTAAACAGAAAGATATTAAACAAAAAAAAAATCATATACTGGAGATATAACAATTGACAACTTTTAGCAAAAGGATGCCTTCACTTCTCATTCAACTTTTTGTTCAACAGCCAACAATAAACCCAAAAAAAACTGTACGAAAGAGCCAATGATTTCAAATTAACCTATAAACAATACAATCTTCTACTAGAAGTTCAAAGATAAGGTCCTTGCTACCGATGTTACAAATGCCAAAGCCTATAAATTGATCCTCTCGGATTCTGTACAGCTACATAGTCAACTAAATTTACATCATGATGAGAAAAATAATAGCTTCCCTGAAAATAGAACCAATTCCAACTATTTTACAAAATTTTAGCTATACTTCCAACTATACAATCTGCTTCATGTCTACAAGTTCAAAAGTCTCCCCGAAATATTTCTGTGCTTCTTGTCTCAAAGCCTGAGAAAGATCCATTTCCCCCTTGGATTCCATCCCTCTTATCAAGATCGTATATGTAAACTCATCTGGATCATTTTCCCACAGCTTCATCAAGTGAAAGCAATCCATAGCTATATGGATGTAACCGAACTCTATTAGGGTCAACAGCGAGTTATAATACAAAATCTGTTGAAGCAATTTAACACATAAAAATGGCTAAAGGAACTTCAAGATGAAAGCCTTAATACAGATCTCGTTCAATACAATTGTGACGAGCGAAGTAAATAAAGTCCCTAAATACTATATATCATTCTCATTCCTCCTCTCATCCTCAACTGGTCTCCTATGTTCCTGCATTTGCAATGCAAAAATAAAAAATCCATCATGGTTATTAATTACTAGAAAACAAATGAATGTGTAAAAGTTAAAAATATCTAATGATACCTGAGAAAGACCAAAATGTGATAGATTATGACCCTGTTGCATCATTCCAAATGTAATGAGGGTAGAGTATACGCTCCAGCATTTGGATTTTGACAATTAGGAAACTATATCGTATATGAAGTTCATAGTCAGTGAAGTGATATAGTATAGAAATGGATGGAATTGATATATTTTTAAAGAAAATACATTTATGTTTTGGTTGGTCACATCAGCAACTGAGATATATGCCACAAGGTTCGGATTTAAGATGGATACACCTAATGTCAGCTGCCAAAATCAAGGTCAATTATCACCATTAATAAATAGTGAACAATAATATTGGAAACAACTAAATCATTATGATCTTACGTTCATACTCTTCTGAGTGCCGATGTCATAGTTGAGCGGGGGCATCGGGCAAGCGTCCCACTTGAACCTGTACACATTAACATTTCTTGAGCACATGCATAATGTGAGAGCTAGCAAACTAATATTGCTATATGATGATGTTGAAAATTGACATGTTGCATTTTACATTTCTTGAGCACAATGCATGGTTATGTTCCAAATTCACGGTTGTCAATTTGAATTTTTCACCTGCGTGTAAACTTGCATTAATTTTTGCATTGCAATTTGTCCTACAATTTGCCCTCGGCCGCATTATTTCTTTTCCAGCTGGTTCAACTTTTCCACTTCGCGAGCAGCAAAACGTGACATACATCACATTTCCATTCACATCTACCTTATGACTTCTTTTTCGAACTGAAAAACCCTTTTGTTTACCATACTTTCTATAATAATCTCGCACTTTATCAACGGAATCAAATATCATGTCACAATTTGGATCTTCTAACTTCTGAATTGCGGCCATAGCTTCATCGTTTTCTTCTTCTACTACTGATACTTTATCAAAGTCCTCGTTGTGATCCATGACTAGACTGTAATCAAAGATTTTGTGCTTGATGAAAAAATTTTAGACTATTTCAATAGCTCATGCACATGCTATATCCCCATCAACAATCTATTCTGAGATTTATAAGCTGAGTCTTATGATTGAAGTCAAATCCAACCTCGGACGACATGCATCCAAAATCCATGTAAATGTTATGTCTTAGCAAACTAATGATTCAAAAGCACAAAATCTTTTCATCAACACAAAAAGTATAGTTTAAAGGAGACTTTTTTCCATAAGCAAATTGCCTACTGCTTGAATACATGGCTACTGATGATAGACCACCAAACAAAATATTCATGACCGGTTCCAATGTATCAAACAAACAATTTAAATCCATCTATGATGCTCAAGTAAACTAGATCTATGAGTCTAAAAGGGAAATACCTTTGAGAGGCAATTGCGAAATGGTGCAATATCCCGACTCTCAGTTCTAGAGATCGAATATGTTTAAGGAAGGAAGGGGCACCTCAAGAGAGGTTGGGCGAGCTAGGGCATCAGCTTAGGGGGCTCCTCGCTCGTCGCCGGAGAGGAGGCGCGAGGTCGGGTGTCAGGGGGAGAGAGGTCGCGGCCAGGCGTCTGGGGGTGTGGAGGTCGGCGGAGAGAGATCGCGGCCAGGCGTCGGGGGGTGTGGCGGTCGAGCGAGGCGAGAGCATCGGGGGGAGAGAGGTCGGGAGAGGAGAGAGGTCGGGAGATTTAGGGCATCAGTTCGGGGGGCTCGTGAGCTAGGGCATCAGTCACGGGGCTCCTTGCTTGTCGCCGGAGAGGAGAGAGGCGGGAGCTAGGGCATCGCTCGTTGCCGGAGAGGAGAGAGGCAGGAGCTAGGGCATCGCTCGTCGCTGGAGAGGAGAGAGGCGAGAGGTCGGACAAGAGCGTTGGGGGGAGAGAGGTCGCGGCTAGGAGTCGGGGGGTGTGGAGATCCGACAAGAGCTTCGGCGGGAGGCGAGGTGTCACGCCCCGACCCAGAAAACCCATCCAGGCCGGGACGTGAGGGTCCTAAACTCTAAATCAAACGGCGAAAGCCTCCCCTTTTAAACATCAATTTTAAACATGGTGCATGATTACAATATTCACAATTAATTTAAACTATCCTATCATCAAATCATAATACAATTTAACTTTAAAAAGATATAATAATGATTCAAGTCATCTAGTGCAGCAATCTCTGATCAATTTACATCAAATTGAAATACAAATATATATCTCCTTCAAATTACAATTTATACATTTAAATCTGTACATCAATTGAATAGAATAAATTAATGATATCCTCGATCTCACGCACCACCAAGGGGAGTGCCGCCTCCAACACCGCAACCTGAAAAAGAAGGGACTGCATCGACCTGCATCGCCGATGCAGCCCAGGTAGGAGTGAGCAACAAAGCTTGCTCAGTAGGGTTCTACTCTACGGCACACTGAAGGGAGGAAAACAACAACAGTGTTGTCTCCCAGCCTAAGTCTAATGGATGCCACGGGTCCCATAACCCACCGATGTCCCAAGGGTTCCTGTCATGAAACCTCTCTCCTGAACATGTTATCATGAGGACCACGGAAACAGTAACATGCAGGCTCTAACCCTTACCCAGCAGGGATACCACTGCCTGGGGACCACGTCGGGAACTCCTCGGTTGCATCCTTAGCACTTAGCCTTGGAAAGACAACACGAGCTCTAAACCTCAAAACAATATAATATTCCAGTCCGACTACCTAATAATCCTCGAATGATATCAAACATAATCACTGATAACAATCACATCCTAATCCTCGACTACCCCAAACCCCGGTCCTAGGGCTAGATCCGGGCTACCCGAGAACCCCGGATCGACGATCGAAACCATCGTCTACCACCTAGCCTGATGCTTCTAATGCAGTCAAATGCATGCAATGCTCACGCGCACAGGAATACAGGAATAGTAGCATGCAACAATATGCCAATACAACATACACGGGCTAGGCGAAGCATCAAGCTTGCCGGAGGGTAAACATGCATAAAGCAGATAAAGGTCTAAACTACAATTATACAATATTATAACGACGCCCACGGGCCGTTAACAAACAACTACACATTCAAACGAAATTCCGGCATTACAACGACGTCCACAGCCGTCAACCGCAATTTCTACAACAGGAATACAACCCCGGCCACGCAATACACAACAGGCCACAATTACAAGTTAATACAACTAAGGCACACCTTCGGCCCACAACACAACAATACAGATAATCACAACTAACAATAAGCTAAGGCACACCTTCGACCCGCTTATCAATCTAAACATCCCAAGGGGCATTACTCCCTTGGTTCAACCACGAACCCCACACGGGCTAAACATGTATATATAACACATATATATAACTAACATCTATGATATGGCATGTTCTACAAATTGAAAGCTAATTAGTTATCTATTCGCCAGAGAAAATATAGATTTGAACATACCGATCCTAGAGATCACTAGGAACATTAAATACGCAAATCTTGAAGCATCCAACCCGATAAAACATCAAAGATCCAATAAGAAGCCAAATCCCGGATTGCTACAATAAACTACAATTTAGCGAAGATGAAATCTTCGCAAATCGACGTCCAAACGACGTTAAACCTCAACTCAAACTTAATCAGATATTGATTAATATATTGAGAGCATGCTGACCAAGATTTAGATCCAATGGAAGTCTAATTTCCACATATTAGACTAATCAATTTCTCAATCTCTATTTCACAGCAGTTTAGGAAACAATTCATCAAAAATCGTAGGAAAATCCAAAAATCATGAAATCAGCGGCAAACGAAAGATAACTCGATGATCTACAACTTTCATCTTAAAAGTTTCACGACATCACGCACGTACGAGCCCAGATCTGAGCTAGAACAGCTCAGATCGCCGAAAAACAGAACCTCGATAAAATCCGGGAAAACCTCCAAAAAATCCGGATAAAACCCAAATCAAATCCTACCAAGCTCTAATCAGTTGCTAAACAAGTCCATAAACATCATATTACACATACAAAACCATAGATCTAGCAACCAAACCCTAGATCTAACATACCCTAATGATATAGGTAGAAACCCTACCTTCAAACGCTAAATCCGAGCTTCTTCCTCCTTGATCCGTCGTCCTCCCTCGCCGCCGTCGTCACCAGCTCGCCGGAGAGCCGCCGAAGACCTCCTACAGCCGCAGCCACCGCCGGAGAAGGAGGAGGAGAGGAGATGCCGCGGAAGAAAGAGGGGAAGGAAGGAGGGGGAGGAGACCTCGCCACCGCCTCCAAGCCGCCGGAGAGCCGCCGGTGCTCTCAAACCCATCAAGGCCTCGCCGGAGAAGAAGAACAAGGGCTGCCGCGGAAGGGAAGGGAAAGGGGAGCCCTCGCCGTCGCCTCCACGTCGCCGGGGAAGGTGGCCGGAGGAGAGGAAGCCGGAGAGGAGAGGGGAAGGGGTCGGGCATGGGTGAAGCCAGGGAGAAGGAAGAGGGAAAGGAGAGAAAAAGGGAAAAGAAAGGGAGAGGGTCGGGTGGAGGAAAAGAAGAAAAAAGGGAGAGAGGAAAAATAAGAAAATTAATTAAACTAAAGCTGGGATTTAATCTCAGCCGTCCGTCTTAATCAAGTCCGATCAAGATCCAATCTACCGATCGAGGACGCCGAAAAGGATCCAATCAACCACAAACATCAATCAGAGGCAGTGTGTACAACGCGGGTGTGAAACCGACCGCCAAGGGGCAATTTACCAAATTGCCCTTGGGGTCCAAAAACAGCAATGTGATTAACCGATCGCACTGCGAGGCCAACCGAGCCAAACCACAAAATCAAACCCTCGACCTACCGCGGTCGGACCGGGTTGGAGGAACGGGTCCTCACACGAGGGGAGGTCGGGCGTCGGGGGAGAGAGGTCGCGGCCAGCCTGGATTTGAAATCAATTCGCTCCCCTTTGGTCGTATATGCGCAATTTTTTGATTTCTCATTCCCGATTGCTATGCCATATCGGCGCCACGTCGAGTCGACAAACTTGCCGACGCACGTGGCGTCGGCATGGTATCATTCCTCTAACTAAAAACACAAAACGAAAAAGAAAAAGAAAAGGAAAAGAAAAGAAGAGAGAGAGAGAGAGAGAGAACGCCTGACTCAATCCCAAGTGGGTGGGGTCGCCGGGTTGTCTGCCAAAATGCCTAATCTGGCCCAAACTGAGCCTTGGCCAAGACATACTAAGGACGTCTAGGGTCGGATTTTGGATTAGGCCTTCAATCTAATTTTATTGAAGATATAAGTTAATTAGGCCTGTTTGGTACCGGGATAAGGGCAACTAACATGGATGAGACCCAAACACCCCTTTTATCATGGGATAGGAATCCAAGATAAGAGTTATCCTGGGATTCCTAAAACCAGGATTGGATGGACTTGAGTGTAAAATGAGGTCTTTGTGTGTGTGTGTGTGGGGTGTGTGTGTGGTTAATGCAAATTTTTAATCTAATTAATGAATAAAATCTAATTTGATTGGTTTGAATTAAGCTGCTATTTATTTTATATTATTTTAATAATATAAATTAAAATAATATTATTATATTTACATAAATGGGTCCGCATTGGGATGCATTGATGTGTATAGCCATGCCACGTTATCATGCTATGCCATGTGACGATGCGATTCCTTTTCGCGTCCGCTGGAAATGGAGGTCACATGTACGTCGCCGGCGGCCACGGCGCTGGCAATAACACCCTCAACACCGTCGAGCCATACGACCCGGTGGAGGGCGGGCATCAATGCCGACGATAGCGGAGGAGCGGGCGTCTGCCGGAGATGACAAATAAGCGGGCATTGATATAAGAGGGATTAACAGGAGGAGGCGTCGAACAGGACGGATGGGGTGGTAATATTATACTTTAATTAACATAATATATATTATCATATTATTAAGTAATTTATTAAAACCAAGGTGAATATTTATGCATTATTATATTATTAATTCAAGTACCAATATTATTAATTTACTTTCCACCTCACAAATCCCAAGTAATCATTATCTCCTAATCCCCACTTTTTAACCAAACACCAATGTCTCGTTTGGTTGCGGGATAAGCAATTTCGAGATTAGAGAGGATAGAGATTGGTATGCTGGGATAAGTAGTGAGATATGTATGATATTTTATTGAAAAGTACTGATAAATTAGTAATGTTTGGTTGAAAAAGTAGGGATAAAGTTGATGTGATTGATTGAAAAGTAGGAATAATGAAGTAATGATTGATTGAAAAGTGAAAAAGTAAGGATAAAGTTGATGTGATTGGTTGAAAAGGAGAGAAAATGTAGTAATGATTGGTTGAAAAGGGGAGAAAATGTAGCAATGATTGGTTGAAAAGTAGGGATAATGGGGATATAAATGAGGATAAAAGTGGGGATAAAAATGAGGATTAGATGTTGTTTTCACTGTAATGTAGGGATAAAGTGGGCTTAACCCGGGATATGGATTCTCTATCCCCCAACCAAACAAGCCCCAGGGTGGGATAAATTTTGCAGATAATTGGCATTTAGGCCTCCAAGAAGGGAATATTTACCCAAAATGCCGGATACCTTTTCCTTAAGGCATTTAGGCCCTAACATCGTTTTTTAGTACTAAAATGCCCTTCCAAGATTCCCAACATATGGAGACTTCTCGGTGACTGTTCATATTCCCAGTGAAAAGTAACTACCAAAAAATATGGAAAGTAACTACCCAATGGAAAGTAAGTTACTTTCCAGATTAAACCAATGGAAAGTAACTAGTGAAAAGTAACTTATACAAGTTACTTTCCATATACAAGTTACTTTTCACTATTTTTATAATTGTACAAGTTACTTTGCAAGTATACAAGCTACATTTGTAAAAGTTACTTTCTATGTACAAGTTACTTTCCACTAAGTTTGCAATTGTACAAGTTACTTTTCATTTTTTTGAAGAATAACTTGTAACAATTATGGAAATCATGTTAAGTTACTTTCCACTTTTTTTGTAATTGTACAATTTACTTTCCATGTGTACAAGCTACATTTGTACAAGGTACTTTTCTTATACAAGTTACTTTGTATGTATACAAGCTACATTTGTAGAAGTTACTTTCCATGTACAAGTTATTTTCCACTATTTTTGCAATTCTACAAATTACTTTTCATTTTTTTGAAAAAAACCTGTAACAATTATGAAATTCATGGTAAGTTACTTTCCATTTTTTTCGCAATTGTACAAGTTACTTTCCATGTGTACAAGGTACATTTGTACAAATTACTTTCCATGTACAAGTTATTTTCCATATGTACGAGCTACATTTGTACAAATTACTTTTCATGTACAAGTTACTTTCTATATACAAATTACTTTCCAGGTTTGGAGGTCGATGAGTTTCGGGGGTTCCGAGTAGTAGGAGGGAGGCCGTGGAGGTCGGGGAGGAGTCGTGGTAGCGTCGAGAATGAAGGAGGCGTCGGGATCTGGCGGCGACGCGGAGCCCGGGGAAGGAGGTGGCAGCGACGCGGAGCTCAGGGAAGGAGGGAGG